>JAEAOA010000264.1:325000-1042500 GCA_016746295.1 Potamilus streckersoni | reverse complement strand
TTTGTCTAAATTACCTTTGTCCTATAATGCCGCAAAAAAAAGCAAACCCCAAAATGGTATCTTAAGTTTTTTTAAAAAAAAAAAAAACATAATTATCCACCTTAGGTAACGTTGAACGCATGTACGACGGAAGTGATGAAATCGTTCTAAGCCGAAACAGAGTTATTTCTTGCCATATTTTGTGACAGTGTTAATATCATTCTACATTTTTTGTCTAAATAACTGCAATGCATAAACTCAAAGGAAAGAACTTTTGAATGCTTTTTGTTCCTTCTACACATGTCATCACCTTACATGTAATAACAATCCCAGATTTTTTTTAGTAAAGACCAGATATCTCTCTTGTACTTTTGATTTAAAAATGGAAGGAGTGTTATATTGGATTGTGTCGTCGTACAAACAAGTTCATTATGTGATATGGTTAAACAGTAAATGAAGATTTGGAGCGAGAAAATTAACCGAACGGATTGGTCTTTGACTCAGTAACTTGATACTGAACACGATTTGATGTCATTGACGTCATTGGGATATCGCTGAATAATTGAGTAAATTGTCAAGAATTTTAAAATGAAACATTGATAATGTTAGCTTTTGTTTGCTTGTATGGGTATTATTCCATTTGTCGTATATTTGAATAAATCGTACTGGATGCTTTAGAGTATAGAGTAACTATTACTCACTTTAAAAGATACTAGTTAAACCCTTTGCCAAAATGTTAACAAAATAAGTTGTAAAATTATCTTTAAGCATTGCACGGGTGAATTTAAGTTAACCAAAATGTCATCAGATTGTTGGATTAGCTACTTAGCTTTAGAGCTACCCTAGTGACCAAGTGGTCTAAAGTGCTCACCGTTTCGGACCACTGCCATCTCACCTCTGTTTGCGTGGGTTCGAGTCTCGGGTTCGGCCAATGTGGGAATGTGAGAAAGTTTGCCAGTACCATCTCGTGGGTTGGAGGTTCTTTCCGGGTTTTCCCGGATTCTTCCTCCACCATTTATACTGACTTGTGCTGAACAATGGCGTTGAACCCTACAACAACAACATGAACAACAACAACAACAACAAAAACAATAATAATAATAATAATAATAATAATAATAATAATAATAATAATAATAATAATAATAATAATAATAATAATAATAATAATGATGATGATGATGATGATGATGATGATGATGATAACAGACATTATTCCTGTCTAAATGAGAAAAACATGATGTTACTGTATTGTCACGCCTCGAGGCCACATTAATTAATATTAATTTTCGTAAAATATAACTTTCAATGGTCTAAAGCAGTGGTTTTCAAACTTCTTCGGGTCAACGCTCCCTTGGGTATCCTCAGCACCCACTACCTTACCCAGCAAAAAACATTAGTCCTACCGTCCACTTTTGAAACCACTGATCTAAAGCAAGCACTTTTCGTTCTGATTTATTACAATGATTCGATGCATAACATTGTAATAGGTAACAAGAAAATATCATAATACCACAGACTGCATTATCGTTTGATTGATATACAAAGTAAACAAGTAATATAATGAAATAATAGACGTGCATCGATCAAACAGTGAGTAAGCATGTATTACGTGTGTATTAACAGGACAGTTAATCAACAGAACAGTTAATCAATTCTTCCTGTTCTTTCAAAAATGGATATTTTTAAACAAATTATAAATGAGTTACCTCGCTTATTAATGAAATGGTTAGTGTCAAGCAGTTATAGTAAATATTTATGAAGTATTGATTGTCTGACGGCAGAGAAAAATAAAGTTCGATAATTAAATTTTAAAAAAGCGTCTGAGGAAGGCTCATCGTCAAGGGAGATAATTGTTTTCATTTATCCTTGGCAGTATGCTTTACAGAGTATATGACCTTTTGTCACATGCAAAAGTTGTGCATAGCGATGACCAGCACAGTGGCAACATGCCGGAGATATATAGCATGATGTGCCACCCAGTCATATTATCTTGACACAAGGCCGACCAGTCATAACACTAACCTCTTAATACGGAGTTCCTAGCTAGGCAGCTGTTAATTCCATCTTTATAAGTCTTTGTTATGTCTCGGGCGGTGTTATATCCCGCGACCTCCCGCATCCGAGGCGGGACGCTCTAACCACTAGGTCACTAGAGCGGTCTCACTAGTTCCATGTCCTGTAACAAGAATCACAATTTCTATGCGTAGCAAGAAGCAGTATTTATAAGTATTCAAAAAAAGAATATCCTAATATGTTTTTACCCACATTGATATAAATTATCATTGTATGAAGGTACACCTTGCCAGTTCATTTTCATTCCGTACACATTTGTTTTACATTTCCTGAAATCTTGGAGAAATGATAGTGATCTGTAGAAAGCACAATTCGTTTTCAGTAATACAGAATATACAGACTCAGAACAAAACAGACTACTAGTATAGTGGGGCAATATAGTGACAATGAGAAAATACATTACTCCCCCCCCCCCGTATGTATAGCGACACGATTTTTCCAAAAAAAACCCTTGGCCTGTATAGCGACAATGGGAGATTTTTATTAGTGACTAGCACACCCTTGGCCTGTATAGCGACAAGATTTATGATACAGGTGGAATGACATCACGGTAATAGACACTTAGCAACAGTATAGCAATGAGCTGACCTAGTTGACCAAATTACGCGCAGCTAGCACTACAACTCTAGGGAGGGACCATACATACATACATACATACATACATACATACATACATACATACATACATACATACATACATACATACATACATACATACATACATACATACATAGAGACAAAGAACACATAAATCGAGATATGGCATTTTAAAAATATCTTTTTGAGGCATTGAAAGTGGCCTTGAAAAGAGCCTTTCGGTTCTTCTCCTAATTTCTTCTCATTTCTTCTCTTCCTCTGCCAGCTTGTTTTTTTTTTCTCCTACAGTTTTTGTCTTCTTATCCTCCACTGTTCCTTCTTCTCCTCCTCTATCTTTTTCTTCCTCATTTCATTTTTCTCTTCCTTTTCTATTTTTTCGTTCCATTCCCTCATCATCTGTTTGTCTTCTACGTCTTCCTTTCCTTCCTTTTCAATTCTTATCATTTTCATGTAAGATATATTTGCCTCTTTTCAAATTGTTATTTTCCATCTTTACGCGATGTGGGCTATAACACCCATACTCACCGTTCAGGTGGCCTAATGGTTAGAGCGTCCGCCTCGGAAGCGGGAGGTCGCAGGTTCGATCCCGGCCGAGTCATACCAAAGACTTACAAAAATGGTACTAACAGCTGCCTCGCTTGGCGCTCAGCATTAAGATGTTAGTGTTAGGACTGGTCGGCCTGGTGTCAGGATCATGTGACTGGGTGGGACATCATGCAACATGTCTGCGGCATGATGCCCCAGTGCTAGACATCACTCTAAACTGCCACAATGCAGACATAGTAGCGATATGACTAAAAAATTGTTGAAGTTACGTTACAAATCCAATTCACATCATACATCACATCACACCCATACTCAACTCCCTCCAACATGACTAAGGTATCAAATACCTCTTTCAGTCTTAGCATTCTATCGTAATTGCTTGCCATCTTTTATTCTCTGTAGAATGGCACGAATGACGAACGCTATGTTTTTATATATGTGAAGGAAAACATCCCTTACACTCACTTCGCATATTTTATACTATCTCATCAACGAAACGAGTAGCATAAAACACACAAAAATATACTATCCACATCAACGAAACGAGTAGCATAAAACACACAAAAATATACTATCCACATCAACTAAACGAGTAGCATAAAACACACAAAAATATACTATCCACATCAACTAAACGAGTAGCATAAAACACACAAAAATATACTATCCACATCAACTAAACGAGTAGCATAAAACACACAAAAATATACTATCCACATCAACTAAACGAGTAGCATAAAACACACCAAAATATATTATCTACGCCAATAAAACGAGAAGCTTAAAACAACAAAAATATACAATTCACACCAACAAAACTAGAAGCATAAAACATAAAAAATATTATCCTCACCAAGGAAACGAGAAACGAGAAGCTTAAAAAACAAAATATACAATCTACACCAACGAAACGAGAAGCATTTAACACACCAATAGTCTTTCTCACCAATGAACGCGCATGCAAACACACACATACACAGACACATCAGGAAAAGAATGACTGTTTATAGTCACACTGCACTACATACACACGAATTGGCAAATTGAATAGTCTCTTTTCTAGAGATCTGGATAGCCCTGAGAAGGGCTTTTTATTAACTCAAAATGCACCTAGCTAATGGTTACACCTTCCTGGCCTGGCACCACATACACATCGCCGGCTCCAATCCTGCTCCCAATTTATGCGTGTGCCTGGGAGCGCAGAGGGAGGGTGAGTGGTTTCAGATTCCCAGTCATAAGTTTCTGGAATTTTGAAGGCTTGTTCCCTCAGTCTGATCTTATGGAAGACTCGGGGATAATGTTGCACACGTTGTGGCTCCCATTCTTCTCCCTGTCTTTCCAATTCTTGTAAAGCTTCATGCTTTTTTTTCTGTCCGGAGGGGTGTGTGGCAGTGACTCTTGGTTGTGGTTGTGGTTGTAGTTGTGGCTCTGGTTGTGGTTGTGGCTATGGAAGTGTCCTCACCTCAGGTTTGACCTTACGCACTGGTCTTACCTCACTTCTTTCCCTTTTCCTCTTCTTTTTTCTTTTTATCCTCCTCTTCCTAAAATATGGCTTCTTCTTTGACATCCTCCATAGCCAGATCGTCCAGGAGACGTCTGGCATACTCCAGATTCATTTGGAGTTCAAGAAGCTTGCAAATTCTTCCACTTATGTTGGATGTGAACTGGTTCACAATGGTACCTAGACTGTGTGTGTATTATGTATTATAGTCATGTATACACTTTCGTGTTTTATGACTTTAAGCCCTGATAAGGGCTAGTGGCCTCTCCCCCTTCCGGGGCAGGGCACACCCGTGTCTTGGTGCTGACACTTTTTTGCCCCGGCGCATGGGCCTTATACCCCCCCTGGTAGCTCACCGCCATAGCCGGTTACCGCTTTTCAGTGGTAATGCTAACCAGGGAGGTGCTTAGCCTAGTGCTTAGCTTTTAGTTGTGGTGCTCAACCTTTTTATGTTTGCGACCCTAAAAGGATCTTTTTAAGGGCTATTTTCTATTGAAACAATTCAACTGCTTCGTACTCCGGGCCCGGAAAAGGCTAAGGAAAGGATCCAAGAAAGGGAGGTGTCGTAGTTTGGTGTTTTTTTGCATATCGGGCTTGCATACCCCAGATCTGTCACACCCTTATATGGTGTCTGAGACTTTATTTGTGTGTTTTTTGACAGTCCGGGGCGCATTCTCCCTGGTTTGTGGTGGTTGCTTTTGTGGACTGGCTGGTGAGGTGTGGCAATGGATGTGGTGCACGCTCCTTGTTAAGGTGTCGGTCTTTAAATTTTATCTGGGTATGTTCCCGTTGTCTATTTGGGGTGGATATGTCCCTATCTGCCAAACATGTGTGTGCCACATACGTGTCTAATATACCTGAGTTGTAAATTTTCCTATTTGTGTATAGTTTTCCAATTTTGTTGCTTTGCGCATTATATGTTTCTAAATTTGTCCAATTTTTAAGGGTAGAGGTTACCCTTTTATTAGTATATGAGTTTTGTATCTTAATTTGTTGTTTGGGGGTAGTTAGTGTTGTTTTTTTTTTCAATCAGTCCTTCAGGGCCAAGATTTGAGTTATTGTACCAATGAGGACTCCTAGCCAAAGAGAGTCCAGTTTATAGGTAATATGAAATCTTTTCTCTTTCTTCCTTCACTATCGTTAAAACGACTTTTGAAGTACTTTTGATATATTCTCCTCGGTGGAGTTGTTTCGCATTTTTGGGGATCCTGCTGAGCTTTCAGGTATCCCCGGTTTCTCCCCTTTCTCTCTTTTTTTCCGGCCTTTTTTGGGAGTTGGTCGGGTCCAACTCCCCGCTTCGGACTATTAGGCAGTGCTGCCATTTGTTTTTCGGTCATTCGGTCTGTATGGCATTAGTACATCATTTCGGTCTATAACTGGTGGAGCTTCCAGTGTTTGCGTACATTTCGGTCAATATGACGTTATTAAATCTTTTCTTTTATCCCCCACTATCGTTAAAACGACTGTGGTGATTTATGTATTTTTTGTTTGCATGTTTGGGTATTGGTCGGATCCAATACCTTGCTTTATCTGGTAGAGCTTCCAGATCGTATATTGGTTTTTTATCGGTCGGTACAGTGGCAATATATCTTATCATTGCTCCTCTATCGTGAAAACGACTGTGGAGTCTAATTTTTACTTGCTATTACTCCCTGCCTGGCTTGCAGGGTTTATCGGTTCCGCTTCTTTTTTAGTGTCGTGTAATTGTAAGGTATAGTTATATTTTTTCCACCTTCCTTCTATCGTTAGAACGACTGTTTTTTTTTTGTTTTTTTTTTGGTATGTTTTTTTTTTCTTTTTTTTTTTTCTTGTGTGTGGGGCGGTCAACCTCTTCGAGATAGGCAACGTTTTCCGGACGGGGTATGTGTGTGCGGGTTATCGAGAGAGGCACTAGTGCTTATGCTTCTTCTCTTATTTGACTGTGTGTATAGGGTTATTGGGTTTTGTTTTAAATGGTAGTGTTTCCATTTAAATGACCCTTATTTGATGGGAAAGTTTGGGTTTTTTGATTGGGGCTTTTTTTGAGACTTTCAGATTGTGAATCATCTAGTCTCTTGTAAGTCATATGCATGAAATGTACTTCACTTTCAGGTTATTTGGGGTCCTTCGGCTTTTTTGTTGGTAAGATCCTCTTCTTTTATTTGTATTTGTTTACATTTCCTTTTTTCCTTTGGTATTATTGCATATTATTTACATCTATTTTGTAATTGTCGTTATGAAGTTAACTTGGAAGGTGGCTAGAAGTGGTAATAGTAGCTCGACTGAACTGAACTTTTATTATAGTCATGTGTCCACTTTCGTGTATTATGACTGGTTAAAGCCCTGAAAAGGGCTAGTGGCCTCCCCTCCTTCCGAGGCAGGGCTCACCCGTGTCTCAGTGCTAGACACTTTTGCCCCGGCGCGTGGTTTTTTTTAACCTCCCTGGTGGCTCACTGCCTTGGCCGGATGTTACTTTTCGGTAACATTGCTATCCAGGGAGGCGCTTAGCCCTAGGGCTGGGCTTTTGGTCGTGGCGCTGACCTTTATTTGCTGACTTTAAGACCCTTTGGTTGGCTGCGTATTGTAACAGAGCGTACCGGCCTTCTGCCTCAACTCCCGCCTACTAAAGTCCCCAATGTCTAAGTTCACCTAACTTTATCTCAGGTGGATTATTGTCAAATTTAACCAGTTTTTCCTACGGGTGTCCCTATACCAATGATGTGTTAGCCACCTATTCAATTATCCAAATGTTCCTGAGTTGTGAAATTTGAATATATTTTGATGAGGTTGCATTTTGCGTACTTAGCGTACTTATATGGTTCTAGAAAAAAAAGAAATCAATTTCTAGGTGTATGTCATCTAATTTTGACATTTATCACCGCTTTGACAATGTTTGGTTTTTAATTTTGACCGCCTTTCCAAAGGATCTCGTTTTAATCTTGGGTCTTCCAGGCCAAAGTGAAGACATAGGTTGTAGACTTATTTTCGAACAGTTGGCCGCGCGGCCCGGACTGTCAATCGCTAATTGTTCGTCTGTTCCGTTCACTTTTGTGATTGTAGCCTTTACCAGGTTACTTTTCGGTCTTTGTGTGCGTCCGGCTAATCGGTCTACTCCGCTCCTGGGAGTTAGGGCTATCATGTGGGAGATTCCTGATTTTCCCTTATCGGCCTTGACCTTTTTGTCCTTGTCATGGTGGGAAATCTTATCCTATATATAGTGCTTATAGGAGTCAGGATCCACCCAGGCTTGTGCTAGTACGAGTCCTAGCGCCTGTTTTATGGTATGGACTAGGTATGGTGCTTGCAGTTATGTATATGTTTGTATGCGGGGATGGGTTATTAGGGTTCCGATATAGGCTTATTGAATCCCTTTATTTGATACTGATGATTTGTTCTTGTTGATGGTTTGTTGTAGGCATCTCTTTTGATGTTGGTTCCCCCCTCCCTCTTATGAGGTCCTGAATCCTTTCTTCTTTATTCTTGCATTGTTGATTTAGTAATATTGAATGATTCAAAATTATAAGGTTGTTGTCTCGTCGGTTTTGATTGGATGATAAAAGCCGAATTTTCAATCTTATTCTAGTTCAATTTTGTTTTCTATTTAGGTTTTATAACAAAAATTATGTTTTATGGTATTTCATTCTTATTATGTGCTTACTTGTAGTATTACAGATGGTTATCAATACTAATTAGAGTATATATAGTTATTATAAGGAAAATTAAAATACACATACAGTAAATATATGTTATAAATAGTTATGATTATTGTTATGATTTAATTATTTATGTTTATAACTAAGGCTAAATTGACTAAAGGTAAGGAGTAATAATTGCTATGGTTCTTATTACAATGGATCTAAATTATTCTTTTTAGTTTTATATTTTATAATAAGTTTAATAAGTGAGCATAATTCTCAGAATTATTGAATTTGTGACAAAGTGGGGAGCGTTGGGCTAATGCTGAATTTCCTGCTGACGTCATTAGAATGCCATATTTGTTTGGTTGTTGTAGATTTAATTTTCAATCCTACTCTGGCCCGATATTGGCTTTTCTGTATGGGAAAAGCGCGCCTAAATTTCGGCCAATCAAATGCAATCTTAGATTGAAGGCTTATTATCCAACTTTATAAGGATTTATTTATTCTATGAATATCGCCGTTTAGTTTGTTCTGTTTTAACAATAAAGCGTTTAATGTTGTTATTTGTAACAGTGGGAGTGTATTTGCTTTTTTTTTTTTTTAGATGGATTTGATATTAACTAGGAAAGTAATGGGATAATTAAATTTATAGTCGAGTTATTTTTCAATAGTTGATTTATCTTACTTTTAATCCGTTATATCTAACTTAAGTTTACGTTATCCTTACCGCCTAGCATTGGCTTTGGATTATAGTCGCTTATTGCCTGGTGGCATTTGTGCGACTGTTTTTGGCCCTGGGCTGGGTGTATGTCCCTTTAAGAGGCCGCATGGCCCCGAGCTGGGCCTTCTGGAACTTTGAAGAGGAAGGACGCGCGTCCCGGAGTCCCCGGGGAAGAACAAAGAAGAAAGAAGACCTTGATTAGGATTACTATACTTTTTACAACTATTAATAAATATTTCCTAATCACATTCTTTATATGGAAGTTATTGTTAATTTATCCTAAGTTTATTGTTATGATTATTGTAACTTTTGTATAGTAGTAGCAATTATTATTTGATTTATTTATTGTTATAGATTGTGGCACCGCCTAACATATTTTTTTTTACCATCCTATGAAATGCTCAGACTTAAAAGAAGCACTCACGTTGAGTTTTTACTTTTTTTGACTTAAGGAACACAGATACAATTTTTTTTACAAGACAGAGAAAACATAGAGTGGATTGTTTTGTTTGTTTAACTGACCAAAGAAACAAAGTGTTTATAGACACACTTCTATTTTTCTTCTAATTACAATTTTGGCAAATGGAAAGAGTATATCTTTTCGAGAGTCTTGGGTAGCCCTGAAAAGGGCTGTTGTTTCGTTTTGGTAACGGAGAGTAATGGCAATCTTTCTTTTACTGTCAAAGATTGCTACCTTGTCTGGAATCGGGCTTTCCTATAAGATAAGGCCTGTTTATGCGAAAAAAGAAAGAGAATTCTTTGGTATCTATTCGACAGTTCACAAATCTCCTGTCTGGTTATTGCTGCTGCTCTTCCTGCTGATGATGTTGTTGTTCTTCTCTCTGCTTTTTCTGAAGTCTGTATTTCTCAGTCCATTATTCTTGTTCTTTCTGAATTTCTTCTCTCTTCTATGAAGTCTTGGGCTATAGAGAGCATCCTGATATTCTCTATTTCCTCAGGCTTAGGTATCAGGCTTAGCCTGGCACGATGTAATTGAACGTAAGGTTCGTTGAGTTTAGCTAGTCTGGAAGAGTTAACCTCCAGCATAATCTTCGTACGAAATACCGTGACTAGTGTTGGTTCCTAATTGTCCGGTACCTTTTTACAGGGACAAGTACGATCTCAAGTAATTCTTCTCGACAAAGCTAGGTTCGAAGGGTCTGGTACACAAAGTCTTGCCATCGCGACTGACTTCGATCTTGGCCTCTTTGTAGTGCTTAAACTGGAAAGGATTGGCAGTGACGGTTCCGTTGAGAGCTGCATTGCTGACCATACCAATGACTAAACGTTTGGGTAACTGTCATTGGAACAGATGATCTTCGATCTTTGATCGGAGTCCACCAGCAATGGTGAAAGTGTTCACTTCTACACGTCGTATCGGGTACTTGGCGGTCGTTCTGCTTAAGGTGTGACTAATATCGTTTTCTGTTTTAGGTAACACTTCTACGTGACGCATGTAAGGTCTGGCTTCTTGGATGATGATTTTGTACTCGTTGGCATGAGCCATCAAATGGAAAACCGCATTGCTACGATTCAGTCTCCGGCAAATATCCAATCCGTTCAGCAAATACTTGTCTTGCACCCACATGTCAAAATGCTTACGATCCATCAGTTCTAAACTACGTCCTTGCAGGATTTTGTTTTGAATTTCATTAAAGCCAACATTGTGAGGATTGCCAAATGTTGCCATGGCTATGTTGTTAAATGTGTTCTCACCCGCGGTGTCAGGTTTACAAACCACACAAGCATCCAGATGAGTGTTCTTGACTTCTTTTCCGTACGTCAAGAGATTTTCCAGGTATGCTCGATAAGGGTAAGTATCCATGCTGCTGCTGGCCAGTTTGCTATTCAAGTACAAATCCATTCCGCTGAACAAGGAATGCATGAAATTGTTGACAGGTGCTGCTTCATCATCGTCATCTACTGGGTTGATGTTATCCGTTTTCGTCACTTTCTGTTTCAGATACAAGTAAATGATATTCATATCGATGTAATCTTCAAGCTGTCCTTTGATTTCAAACTCAGTGGGAGCGGAATACGTCAAAGAGGAGACTGGATGAAATTCGACCCATTGGGATTCTTGCATGGTAATCATAGTGGGTGGCATGGCAAACAGATTCAGTTCCGACTTGGAACAAGCACAAGACTCGGTGCATCATTTTTCTCTCTGTACATTTTAAAAACGTCTAAGTCTCCAACAGTTTTTCTTTTCTTAGTCTTTCTAGCTTTGAGAGTGTGAAGTCCTCTGAAGGGGTGTTTTCGTCTTCGTCTTTTTCTGCCTTGTCCTTGCAGTGATGTCAGAGAAGCAGGAATGCCTGACTCAGCAGCAATTATGGCATTTATAGGAGTAGGGTGAATCATTTCCATTAAAGCCACTTCCCAATTGGATGGCCTGAGGTAATTTGGCCGTGTAACAGCACAAAGTGTTATGGGGAAACACCTTCATGGAACTGTCACTGGGTAACATTAAGTAAAATTTGTTGCTCATAATTTCATAGTTCTAGTGTCCGATGAGTCACTGGAAGTCAGAGGAGTGTCTAAAAGAGGATGGTTAGGGTGACTGGTCGAACTCACGTTGTTGTTTCCGTTAGAGGAATATTTTAGGGACGGATTGGGAAGAAGGTAATCAATGCAACTGCTAAGTGAAATGGTCCACAGTTGTTTGTCTCCTTGTTGCAAACACAAATTGACAATGGCTGCACCAATGACACAATACACCACACATATTTGGCAGAAAAATACGATTTGCGATTTAGGCACACGTTTACCACACCACACCCACAAGGGTTGCTTTTGTAGGTCTTGCAGAGAAGAACTGGGGAGAATTCGCAGTAGGAGCTGAGGCTGTGTTGTAGGGCATGATGGTCACTTCTTTTTATAGTCAATGATTTGAGAAGTGTCAATTCAAGAGTCAGAACTTGACGGATATCTTTTCATACTTTTCGTGTCCTTCTATCGAGAATGCTTTCTATTTTGTTCACGTCGTCTTTTTTTTTTGGTCACACGTTGTAACTCGGGTAAGTAAAACGTTCCTTTTCACACTTCCCCGTTTACGTCTTAAAATTTATAGACGGGAGGATAACGACCACATACTCGTTCAGTGACACGAAACAATTCGGTGGTCCAATTGGGTAAGTAATATTTGTCGAAATTACGTTTCGTTTTAACAATGCGTACCCAATCTCCACCTTTCTTGGGTAAGTGACTGACGGGGACGTACCAAACAGATGCTCTAAGACGGTCACTTCGTTGTCGGGAGTCACTTCTTAAGGGGCACGTCCAATGTTCCGATGTTAAGATTGGATGTACGATTGAACGAGGTGTGAAAAGACGTCGATGTACTTGAGAGTGTGTTGATGCGTAAAATATTTCTACATGCGTTCTTTCAATGTGCGTTGAAAACGTTCCATGATGCTGACTTTTGTTTCGGGATTCTAGGTGGTAAAAAGATGAATGTCACGTTTCTTCAATTCGTTTTGGAAAGCTTGATTTAGAAATTCGGTACCTTTGTCGGTTTGTCATCGAAGAGAGTGACGACCACTTTGTTTCAACACCAGTTTCAGGGCTCGATTTGGAAGTCAAGGGCATGACCCATGCAAATTTGGAAAAGACGTCGATGATACAAAACAAATATTTGTAGCCACGATTGTAGGTGGTCAAATGAGGGACATCGGCTAAATCAGTTTGACATTGATGATCGTTACCTTCCACTTGGGTGCGACTTCTAAAAAAAAGTATCGTCTAATGGGTTTGTGTAAGGTTACGTAGCTACGTAGCTTGTTCTTGTAACAATCATTGCACTTGTGGTAAACGGCCACTTTTCAGTTTTGTTTTGACAGCACGATACAATTTTTGAACTCCTTCGTAACCGGCAGGATGGGATAGATCGTAGTAAAACCTTCCCCATTTTTTACTAACTGATCTAATTTTCACTAATGCTACTCTTGTCTTTCTGTGGTATTCTTTTGGATTGTAATGCTTTCTGTGTCCGACGAGCAAGAGGTGTCAACGAGGAGAATGACGGAAGAAGGTAATCGGTTCTTGTTTCACTTCAGGTTTCTCTTCTTTCTTTTTCACTTCTGTTCAAGAAGGGGTAGCCATCATCCTTTTAAGCCAACTAATTTTGGATGTTGGTAGTGGTGTTAACTTGCGTACTTTTCTGGTGGAGTTTGAAATTCTTCTTCTTTTTCTGTCTTGACCACTGGAGGTAGTGACGGTAATGGCAGTGATGGACTTTTCATCAAGGCCTTCAAATCTTTCACAGTAGGTAGAGTTGTTTCGTCTAAAGCTTTTTGGTGAAAGAGTTGCTGTCGTGGCAACAATTGACCGTACCGTTGTGATTTTTCCGTTTCGAACAAATCGCTGAGATCCATCAACGATTGTAATTCGTGTTGTAGCTAGGACATCTCAGTCAAATGAGGATTAGGAGGTAATTTCGGGGTCCGTTTTTCTTTCCAACAATTGTATTCCATCCATCGTTTGTAAGGCATTACAGTCAGTTTTCGTCCTTCTATCAGATTTCAAGGATCACGTCTGAGATAATATGACCAAAGATGACCAAATGGGTTTGACTAGGGTCAGACACGATTCCGACGTCTTCGACAGGAATGCCGTCTACAAATACAATAGATTCACCTTGACTTTCTCGTAGAACGTTTTAAGGTGATTGCCATCTTTGTAACACCACACGATACGTTGAGGTGGACGATCGATCAAATGATGTTTATCTTCGATCAAACCCTTGAGAAATTCAGTTTTGCTTGAACCGGTAGGTCCAGCAATGAGCATGTTAAAAGGATGTCGAAGAGACAAAGCCTCTCAGCTAGCATGATCTCAATGTTCGTCAATGACTATGAAAAAGGAGGGAGAGGGAGCAGAGACAGTAGAGGTAGCCATAGCAGTATCAGGAATGTCACCTTTTTGACATGAAGATAGACAAGACTTTTTATACTTTTTCAGGACACGTTTATTGCAAACTTTTTTAATTATGAGGGGCATTACTTTACACGAAAGGCATACATACATAATAGCCAATTGGTTAAGTCCATGGATAAAAGACACATCAAAACAATCATAGTGAAATATAAACAAGTTTCTACTTTACAACATTTTTTGTCATCCAAATGTAGTGTCCCAGGGACAGTGTGTAATGTTCTAAACGTTTGTACATTCCTTGGTACCGTCACACAAGGGTTCTTCTGGAATGGTCTTTCGGGGATGTCAATGACTGTCCTGTCCTGAAGAGAATGGTTTCCTCGGTGACAGTCTCTTCTTCTTGTTCTGGTACTATCACTAACACAGGTTTATAAATGATTTTTCACGGAATATTTTAATATTTTAGGATTACATATCACGGGCATAGTCGTCGACCACTTCCTCAGTCCAAGCCTCAAAGCCCCTACTTTTCCAGTCACGTACATCTGTCTAGTGAGGGTGTAAGTCACAAGCTACACACACATCCTCATACACATCTTCAGTACCTAAAAAGTTGACGAATAATGTTTTCCAGTAAAGGTCGAGAAGTATCCAGATGAAAGCGTAAAGCTTTGAGGAGAATGAGTATCTCGTGGGCATTTAAAGGAATCACTTTCATGTTTGATCGTGTGGCAGTTACTGTTCGTAAAGAGTCCACAAAGCATCGGACGGTAAACGAAATCCCAGAAAGCAGGCCACTAAGACACACACGACACGTTGACCCCAATTCAATTAACACAATTCTCGTAAAAGACAATGGTATTTCTCCACTGTTTGAATATTGTCATGGATCTCCTTCCATGGAATCTGTTGTATCACCAATGATAAAGGTCGTGGCATAGTAGAACGTTTTTATAGTTTCTTTCTTCGACAGCTATAACCGTGATTTCTACACAAATATGGTCGTATTATTCCTTTGTTTAATCCAAATTTTCTAGTCATTAACTGATACATGACAAGTTGATCAGATGTTTCCTCTTCCACTAAGTTTACATTGTGTACAAGATTTTGGTAACTCTAACTCTTCTTCTGGAATTCGATTCAGTAAGTGTACCTGGTAGTAAATAAAATCATTAACAACAGTACAACTCTTTTACTCCGTAATTAGTTGATCAATGTCTGACCACTTGAACACTTTCTCCATAATCAATCCTCTTAATAGCATTGAGATACCAGTGATTCAAAAATCGGTGATGTACCGGATGCAAATCTTCTTTGCTTTTGACTTGTATTTTGACCAACTCTCGGTAAATGCGTTCTCTCAACTAAACAGGTTTTACAGTCACAATTTAAGATTTGGTTCTGGCAAGTCCCTGCCAAATGTTCTTATATATCTTCTCTTGCAATTCAATAGATAATGTTTGAAAATTATTTTTTGATATCGGGTTTAAATACTTGTCTAGGGGTGGTCAAATGTTTGACAACTAACCACGTCGCTACTTTCTTCCACGATATGATTGGTCCCACTTCAATGATTAGGTCCAACTAAAGGTAGGTAGTGACAATCTGGAGATCAACGAGCATGTTTCAGGTAAGAGGAATCTTTCTGTTCCACTAGTGAAGTGACACGCAACAAATGAATCACTTGACTTTATCCCCTTCGCCAAAGTAGAAACATTTGGCTCTGGCTAATTCTTAGGGGTAGGTCCTATAAGATATTTTGGCCATTTGCCTCAAAAGGTTTGGATCCGACTTTCATAATCACAGTATTCTGGCAAACACACAGGAGACGAATTTTCGTATTGTGCAGATTCACTTCGATGAGGGTAAGGTGAATGTGCAAAAGTTTGCTCAGTTTTACATGACATCCGTAGGGTAGTAGTCGCATGGTTTCTTGCGGACGATGGCACCGACAATGAAAAGCAGTAAATTAAAAAGGTGTACGTTGACGAGTAGCATCACTTTCGCATCCGTCAGGTTTGTCACGTATACCATCATCACCTCTTTTCATGATAGGTTTGGTCGTCATAGCAAAGTTCCCATGGTATTGAATCACTGAGGTGACAACGAACGGCATCTATGCCATCGCAAGGCACAGCATCGTACTCAAGTTTACTCTTGCTGGATACTTGCTGTGTAAAAGGAGTTACTTTCTCTCTTTGTCTTGGTAGTCACAATAAACTATCGGTCTTAACGATGTCCCTTTTTATATGCTGACCAATATCCGCGTGTCCGTACGGTAAAGTAAAGTGGTTGGGAAGCCGTACACGGTTTGATAAGCTTTTTCCAAGGGTCGACTGATGATTTGATGTGTGGGTAAACACACAATCTTGTTAAGTTGGTAAGTGGTCACTTTAAAGTTTCCATCCCGTCCAGACTGCAAGGCTTCTTTGCGTACGCGAAAGTTTACCACTTGATTGGTGCGACAACTGAGAGTAAGACCTTTTACTTTACACTCCGTGTGCACTTCTTGAGGGTTACGGTATTCGTAACCGTACTTTTTGGGACAGCCAATGGAAAAAAATTTAGAATCTTGTTCTCGGGATGCTCGTCTGTCCAGGCTCCTAAACAGTTTCCTACGATTTTAGGTTGTTGTTGACCCAAGCGACTGATGTAGATGCATCTGTCCGTGTCAAAATACAGCACATTTTCACCTAACAGTTCTAAAGCTTCGTACAGTTTTAAGCGAGCATTGACGACATTTCCAAATGCGTCGACTTCTACAAAGTCCAGTTCTTCTTTGCAATTGACTAAGAGCATGTCCTCACGAATGACGTCCACGTGTTGCATGTATTTAGTTTTGTCGTGAATCATCTGTAAGTAGCAGGAAGGTTCGGACAAATATCCCGTCTTTGGTAAACACGGGGGTTGTGCCATTATTGCCTCACAATTTAACATCACCTTTCTTCGTTTTTCTCGATGTGGCCTAAAGTGATGCCTTCCTGCTCCCATAATTTCTCTTTTCTTTTGGTTTTCGGGAGTATGACACTAGGAAGGATACCCACTGCTTATTGTTTCAGTTTCAAAAAGGCATTCACTTAGTCTGAGAAAATGCCTTTTTGAGTCTCGTCGCCCTTGTGGTACTTCTCTGTCTTGGGATAGAGGTAAATTTCGTACACTTCTAACAGTTGGTATCCCAGGTCCAGAGCTTTAAACAATTCTACACTAACACACATCCTCGTCAAGGTGCGTTCTTCCTGAGTGTTCTGATAAGGGTAGTATTGTTTGCCCGTTTCAGCAAAAGTACGGCACAAGGGAAACTGATGTTTCCCTTGGCAATGATGTGGTAACACTGGGTGGAACAAGTTCGTTGGAGGCAAGACTTTACACTTTATCAATCCTTCGTACTGTCGAATATTGTTTACGTCGATGTGTTCGGTCAGCAATTGCGGGTGCGCTACGGGAAAGTGACAATATTTGCACACGTACGGATACAGAGAACACACGTTCTCCTCCTCTCTCCTCGTCAGCTTGGTATAGCAAACAGTTGGCATTCGTCCGTCCTCTGTACAAACTATCCAGGAGGTTCAGAGGGTCCACCAGTTTGTAACTTTCCACCATGCGCTTAAACTCGGGATTGGTTTTCAATCGCTGATCGTACTCATGTTCTCACATTTCTATTAATTGGTATCCTTGCTCTTCTAACTTCAAGCGCCGCTGACAAGTGACCTCGTACAAATCTTCCATGGTGCGTAAAAACTGGTTTTTAGTGTCACATTGATGGTAACAGGTGGTACATCCGTGAAATAAGCACCCGTTAAACTCGCACATGCTATGGGTGCTTTTTAAGTCCCAGCCATCCACTGAATACCTTCCGATGGTCTTTTCGCCTCCTCAATTGTGGGCATTTTGATCCATTTGTCTTCCTTGTCGCATAAATAATGTAACCACCGTAGGTCTTTGACTGAGTATTGACGTTTGACAGAATTGGCTGTTTGAGGACTTATGAGAGTTAGCGTGTTTTCGGGCATGAAACGTTGGCGGTACACTAAGGAACACGCTTTGGCAATGGTGCAGGTTTCTTTCAAAGGATCGATCCCTCCGTGCTCCATGAACAATCCTCGAAATTTTCCACAGCAACGCCGTAAAATGTCTACGTCGAAAAGACAATATTTTAGCATTTCTTCTTGAAAATCGAAAGGGTCTGAGCCGTGACTCTGGTACCATGCATAGAAAGCTTCTCGTTGTTCGGTACTCATATTGTCGGGATTGTAGTAGTGACCCTCAGGCAAATGGGGTAGAACAGCATGTTGATTGGCTTCGGTATTGAAAAAGTGAGGAAAATAGCCTTTGACCATTTCTGTCACGCCAAACGTTTTAGATTCCTATGAAAGAAATCAAGGTATGTAGTATTTTTTATTTCAAAGAATTATAAATATACACCAAACAGAAAGTGCTACCCCTGAATTCTATAGAAAAATGCTTGATAATTGTAGGCAGAATTAATAATTTTACACAATTAATACTATCATACTGGTCAGAGAATTTAAATTCGTACTCTACGGAGTTACGAACTCAGGTCAGCGAATAAATGGCACCCATCGTCTTGATTGCACACACAGGCCTATATCCCGTCACGATATTTACTCACAGACCAGGTTCAAAACTCCGTAGAGTACGAATTAAAATTCTATAACCTGTGTGATAGTATTAATTGTATTACATTATTGATTCTGCCTAATATTATCTAGCATTCTTCTATAGAATCCAGGGATATCACTTTCTGTTCTGTTTGGTGTGTGTGTGTGTGTGTGTGTGTGTGTGTATATATATATATATATATATATATATATATATATATATATATATATATATATATATATATATATATATATATATATATATATATATATATAACATTTAGTGCTACTATATACCTATGTATGAGCGCGCACACACACCACACACACGAGGCCTTTGGGGGGGGGTATGTTACCTGGCAACACAGAAAGTAAATGTGAAAATGTTATAAGATTTCGTTTTGTTAAGAACTATATATAAATATTTTCCTTTTATCATGTCAGCCTTCCTTGTTTGGAGAAGTGCTTACAGAAAGTTCCAAAAAAAGCAAATTCCTTTTATTCAAAATCTCGTGAAATCCTGACCTAAAAATGTCCAGTAATTTTAATTCCTTAAAGTCTATTATGGATAGTAACAGGAAAACTTCACATTGTATCCTATACAACCTAAACAGCCTTTGTTATATAGCTCATATGTAATTTATTTACATAATTTTCCTCGATCGATGCAGCTGATCTTCTAACTACGTACTTTTATACCGAAACTAAAAGCGTTAAATGCCGTCAATGCGACCCAACAAAAAAAAATCATTCATGAAAGTTTGAGGAAAATTGTGTATTCATATTTACTTCCCGTGAATGTTTACTAATCTATTTGAAAGATCGTTGTGCTCAGTCGAAACTTGTTCCTAACACTTCAAAACGAATGGTTACGATATTTAGAAAAGGCGGTACTTTTCCTAAAAATGTGCTACTTTCCCTAAAAATGTGGAATTCGTTAATTGTGAGGAAAATTTAGAAATTGTAAATAAGTTTACATATCTTGGACTTTGATGACATCTGTTAATTCGTTTAACGAAGCACAGACAACATTGGCCCGACAAGCTAAATAAACGACATTTTTTAAAATAAGCCATGCCATGATTCATTTTGAGACTGTGTAGTCAATCTTAAACTATTGTTGCCAAGTTTGGGTTTTATATCTGCGTTGACAGAGTGCACTTATTTGATATTAATGAAATTTAGGAAATCGAAGAAGAACATCGTTAATAACAATACAGCTAAGCAACTTATTCCTTCAAATTTTTCACAGGGTATTTTTCATGACTATAGTATACTATACTTTTATACCGTCCCCTTAATATCACAGATGTTGACATTCTTGCCTTATGACTAAAGGCTTAAAAAGTTAGTGCCAATTCTTTGTAGAAGTCAGCATATAATACAATAAATCTGTTATATAATTACAATAATTGTTAAATAACTGATAAAGAAATGAATTTAATGGATCCTTACAATGACCTTCAAAACAGATATAAATGCATTTTGGCTGTAATATTTATTTTCTCCGAATATGAATTGGCTAGGAATATAAAGTTTAACAAAGTTATTAGATAAATAAAATATCAAATACTTACCAGATGAAAGGCATATGTAATAGGATGGTTTCATAGAACTTTGAAAAATAGAATATGGAAATATTTTAGAGTAAATGGAAACTAGAATGAGTCTAATTTAAGATAACGATTTGATCAACATATGTAAAGTTTGTATCCATTTATTTGGTTATCTAGGATTTCAAACTATAAATATATCTTGCAAAAAAATACCAGTCTGATCATACAGACATAAGACATTAATATTAGGTGATCCAAAGTTTTTCAAACTTAGATAGACTATTTAAATATTTCATATTTACGAACAAGAATATTTAAGTAAGGTTGAAACGAGTGTAAAGAATGAGTGTTAAAATATATAATTATGGAAGAGAAAGGGTAAAGTTCTTTAAACAGCGGGAACTCGTTGAAACTGTATGTCGGTAATCACGAGACAGTGCACCCTCCTTCTTGTCCTTTTATCCTGTGGCATCAATTTTAGTGATGTTGCATCAATGTTGTTTGGAGGCATCCGTAGGACACGTCCAAGCCATCAGAAACGACTCTGATGTAAAGTGAGTTTGTTTTCCTGAGAAGGTGTTCGTTTTCGTCTTGTTCGACGAGAAGATTTTGGGTAATCTGTGAAGACATCGGTTGTGTAAGGAAGATATTTTGACAATTTCATCTTTTTTATTCTCCAGGATTCTGATCCATAGAAAATGATGGTTTTGAAGCTGCAATTTTAGAGTTTGTACTTTCGTTTTGATCTATTACTACTGATGTTACCAGATGGATTGCATTCCTAAGTAGGAAAATCGGGATTCTTGATCAGAGACTTGATATACTTGCTTGTGCCACTATGTTGCTGATAATACTGCCTAGATAAATTAAGTTTTTGACATCTTCTATTGCCTTGTTTTCATTGGATGTGGGGGCTTCGGATGTGTTACGTATCTTTTTCTGCCTGAGTTTGAGGCAAACTTGTTCGGACGAATCACATAATCTATTCACTTCTGGGTTATGTCAAGGCAACGAGACGATAGCAGTGCCAGTTTGTCAGCGAAATCCAGATCTTCGAGAATGGATTCCGATTTCTATGGTCTGTCGGCTGTAACTTTTTTCTTGATCTAATTTATGGTGATCAGTGAAAGGATCTGGGAAAGGGTGCATTCCTGATGAACCCCATTTGTCACAAGAAACATTTGATCCGTTTTCAAACTAAAAGTAAAGAATAAAAAAAAAAACAATGAGACATTATAGAAGTTGAATTATCATCAGAAGGCTCTATAAAAGTTTTTAAGAGACTGATTGGATACGGAAGTTTTAAACACAATTCTCTGCATTGCTATTGGTTGCGCGAGGTCATGTAAATATACGTAATTTGTCTTAAATCAATAGATTATTTTGTCACATAGGGTCTACTGCGAACTACAGTCGCAATATACTGTGTATAAAAGGAGAAAATTAAGCATTCATGGAGTAATTTACACTTTAAGTGTTATGTTGTACGTCTGCAGATGCATTTATGTTGTATTTAGATATTTCTCGAGATGAAAAAATAACGTTTGTTTGTACTGTTCAGTGGTGACAGAAAGTGCTAATTATTTGGAAAATAATATTTTGGAACTGTTATAAATTATTAGAAACAAAATTAGACAACGCCATCTACACAACGTCACGGTTCCTGGAGGACCAGTACATTTCCGGTATTATAGGGTACTTTTCATTTGTTTAGGACTTTCCTAGACCTTTATAAGGATTAATTTGAATTCACTTTATGATGTAAATTCCTCTCATATTTTTAATTTATTACTTCAATAATTAAATTGTTTGTTAAGTTTTACAAAACTTGTTGAATTTGCTTCTTTTCTGTTACTTAAATTTGTGACCAGAGTCGTAACAATATGAACATTCATAATGACCATTCAAAATCTACTACGTTTATTAATTTAGAAAAAAATTAACATGAATTTGTTTTATAAATCCATCATATCTTGTAGTCAATTAAATTATTTTATAAGTTTTCCAAAACTTGTTGGTTTTGCTTCTTTCTGTAACTTATGTCAATAGATTCGTAATTGTAATATCAGAATAACAGATTATCAGCTCTTTAAATATTTGTTAAATGCCTCGGTTAGACGGATCGTTAAACTCAGTTGTTCGACAAGGGTATAAATTACTTCTTGTTCATCATTGTTATCGCGTACTACTTCATGGTCCCAATTTTTTTATACGTCGATAAAATCATCGACAATAAAGCGTTCACAACCCTGTTTATATTTGTTTTTTATCTTTATCTCTCAGTTTCATCATTATTTCTTCTTATTCTCAATTTCCTTTCTATATGCTGTACGAGTACGTTTGCAAATATTTTGGGTGTATTTTTGCTATGCAATGTTGTTAATCGACATATATTTAATCGCAACTGCATTTAAAGCTTTCGTAAGCAACGAATTCTATATAAAATAAATTGGATACGTTCAATGTTTTCTCTATGTACGTTCTGGTGACATCTTTAATACCATGTTTCCATCTCGTATATATTCGTTGTTTTTTTGGGTTTTTTGTTTGCAACTGGCACATTTCACAGACTATATTTATTTACTAAATAGTAAGTAGTAAGATACGATGTTGGTAATCCTTTTCGTTCTAAGGAATCTTAATTTTAGGGTGGATCACATTCGTTACAAAGTAGTTCCTAGTAGATGGATGAGTATAAATTACCAACACCGAAAATTGATTGTTGGTAGTCATTATCAGGAATAATAATACGATGACTTATGGTCACTAATCACTTTCTATTGACGCATATTTACTAGTGTAATATCATCGTTGAAAGGTATGCCATAGAAGGTGGGTAGGTGGGAAGAATTATCGATAGCCAAAATTGAGTGGTTGAAATATCAACTGCGTGGGTTATGCAGCAAAAAATGACACCTTAACATATACAAGTAAAATGACAGTGGTATCTCCCCGGATTGCTGGAGGGATCTACCGATAGCTCTTGCAGTGGTTTAAAATGTTGTACTGTAAAAGTATGTAGCTGTAGTGATCTTGAAAGGTTAATATGATGTTATTGGCTGGTCCATGAAGGTCACGCATTTGTGACCTTTTTTCTACTATAGCTGTTCTCACGTATGGTCATCCAAATATAGGTCCTTCCGACTGAAGATTGCATTCTGAGTCTTGTATTGTTGTGGCTGTGTACGAGTCAACGTAGATTCTTTATCCAGTGTTTTCTCCTTCTCAATAGAACAAGCAGTTCAACCACCTACTTACTTAGCTTCTCGATGATGCGCTGAGTTAAGAGGTTCTTTAACGAGCCACGGACGAGTTGCGACGTTCGAACATGTCATTGTTGTTCACCTTTCTCGTAAAAAAGGATCCCCAGGTACTGGCCTGGTTATTCAATTTTAACGCTTGCTCATTATAGAGCTTGGCTATACGAAACCAGAGAGCTCTGTGACTGAGATAATACCAAATGGTCTGATAAATCAGCCTTTCACAACTATTCCCGTAGTTGAATGTCTTTCTTTCTAGTATTTTGCTGGTGTATGTGTTTTTAAAATGTGTGTCCAGTGATATTTATCACAAACTATTATGTTGTGTCATTTTAGGGACCAACCATTTAATAACGGGAGAGGGAGTGGTTGATTTTGTTTATATATCAGGCTGGTGGTCGTTTAAATATTTTATTTTCATGTTTACAGCACATGGAATCGGGCTACAAGCCCTTACAGCTTTGCAACAGCTCTCATTCAAATGCACGATAGATGCATAAAATTCTATGGACGTAATTGTACGTATTATGATTCCATGGTCTTAAAGTAAGTAAAAAAAAAAAAAATAGTGAAAATCAACAAGTTTAGTAAGATTCAATAAATAAATTATTATCCTAGAATACAGAGTGAAAATTTGAAGGGAACTTACAGCATTGTAAATTATATACCAGATAGTCATAAAAGTTCTATCAAAAGTCCGAAAACAGTGTTCCGAATGAGTTTAAGTTGTGTTCCAAATGAATTCCAATCTTGAATGAGCTGATGTGCCAATAATACGGCATTTGCTGATGCGCTAACAGTTATGATGCATCATAATGATATAATTCTGAATTTGTTTTTAGTAAAATCACCATAATCCAAAAATAGCGATTTGGTCAGAAAAGTTAATGAGCAATTTATATTTCTAAATAATAATTTAAAAATATAAATTTTCTCATTTTATAACTGAAAATACCTTAAAGACTGATTCCAATAAAAAGTAGTTAAAATTAAAATAAATAATTCTGTTTCTCACAACATTTATTTAGAGACCGTGGACATAATAAGAAGACCAAGCTATGTGTCATTTTCCCAACAAATTCGTAAGCAAGGTCAGGTTCGTTAACTTAAATTTTAGCAAACTACCTGACAATGATCAAGTATACCACATTGTAAACATGTTTACAATATCATCTAAATTAATAATCTTCAAAAATGAGTAAAAATAGCCATGAGCCATGTAATATGCTTCTTACAAAAGACCCTTACAACCTGCAATCACGGAAAACAAGTTAAGACGAAATATAGACATGCATATCGTACGTGTATATACTTATAAATAGATCAGAAACACTGCGCATTAATACAATGATTAAGGAAGAACTCATTATACAACTACACGGAAAGAACAAACATTAAAAAATAGTCCACACAAAACAAAAGTGAGTAGAATAAAGTTTAAACAAAAGAAAAGTTGAAAATATAAAAGTGGTTGAAAGAACATGGTAGGTGGGGTGGGGTGAGCGGGAAGAAACGATAAATTGATACCGTGGCATGTGGTGGCGGGATATTATGCCACTAGGTAGTTTGTCGTAGACATGTATTGAAATATTTCACTACTTTTAAGGAAAATCTAGATTATTTCAGATAAGCGGGAGGGGTTTACATTTCTTTGCTCAGCAGATCCAAACAGAAAAACATTAGTAGGCCTACTAACCGTGAAGAATAGTAAGTATAACCAATACGTAAGTCTCAGTCTTGGAGCTATACAAATTTCAAAAAAAGGTCCAGATTTTAATCACATCTGTTGTTTCTTATCAACTTATGAATAATTTATAATTTCCTGTAACCAGTGTGATAACAAAGCGGGAAATAAATGGACGTATGTATAATCTTATGTTCAAATGTGAACTATTCAGTTTCCTGTTTTACTGGAACATACTTATTGTTCCAGACCTATACTGGGATGTTTTGTTTGAAATTCTGGACACTTCGAATCTATCAGGTATTTATACAAAATCATTTCCATTTTGAAAAGCATATCGCACTGTATGTCCAGTTAACGGGGGAAGATTTTGGAAATTGTGAGAGTTGTGAACCAAACACAATTTTTTGCAAGTTAGAGTTTATACAAGATTCATTATTCCGATAATGGGAGCCGGCCAGTTTCTCTAAAAATAATATTATAAGAAGTACTACAGGTAAATGCAGTTATAATTCCCATCGCTTAAAGTTAAGAGTATTTTGAGTCTCAATACAACGAGGCAGAAAACAATTGCCCCATTTTGTATCTGTACACTCTTATATAAGAGCGATGAATTCTTTCTAATGATTTCCTACATATTGAACATAAGAGTCTTGCTCTGAGTTTTTGAAAAATAAACTAAATATATCCATCATGCTATTTAAAAGACAAATCTTGAGATAAAAGAAGAAATAAATATTCTGGTTGGAAAGAAATTCTGAATCGTACCCCATCCCTGCCGAAATGAATCGGTCGACCACATGAGGCTAATGCAGGAACATTTGTAAAGTTGCAGTAATCGTGTTGCTTATTATAGCTTCATATATCTGCATGCATGTACAAAAGTAATTCTGTCAAGAATCCCTCTATACATGATTTTGGTATACATTAAAAATAACATGGCATTAAAAATGTTGGTATAAAGCAATTTGATATACCACAATAAAATTGATATATAAAATTGTGACCCGCCTATGGCGCAATAAAACGCATATATAAACATTCTAGTGACCGTCTGCAATTGATTCCAGATCAATGATGAATTTCTACATATTAGGCCTAGTGACGTATGAAAATGACTATCAAAAGTATTAATAATCCTCGTTTTCTAAATGACTCTAATATGATATACATTTTCATCTGTTACGTGTCTAGGATAGTACAAAAATAATACAAAAAGAGTGTAGACAACAAGCTTTATAAAATTGAACAAATAATTTATATCCCACGAAAAACAAGGTAACAATGAGGAAAAGGACTTACGGTTTATGAATCAAATCCTAAATTTAATCCAAGAACTAAAAAATATAAGACCTATAAAATAAAAGTCCAAAGTAAATCATAGTTCGAATCTCGATGAAATTCCAAGATCGAAGGCGATGACGTCTTCAATAACCTTCAAAGTGTTACTGTGTCAACAGTTCCTTGTTGACTCACAAAAAATATTTCAATTTTTGAATTAAGAATAATTTTAATAAATGTCGTTGTTTAAGAATTCTGATGAGGACCACTTGTTTGTATGTTTTCCAGAGAAATAAATTACTAAATCCGAAAAATAGAAAAATTAAACTCAAACTGTTCACAGCAAAACATCTTAAAGTTTCAAAGGTAAAAAAAACACAACTAGCTATTTCTTCTTAAGATAACGACTATACAGTAAATTAAGACGTATAACAGATTCCCAGATGGTATCATGTGATCACCTTTTTGAATGTTTCAAATACTGGTTGTTTATCAGGTCAAACAGCACTGAACTGAATTTCTTAAAAGAAATAAAATCCGGTAGACAAGATTACCATTACAGTAACATGTAATGAAATAAAATAAAAATACAAAATTAAAACTAACAAACATGTAATTAAATCACGTATAGGCACATCATAATCCTTTCTGATTTGTTCTCTCCTCCACTCTCATGCATAACGGACAAACGATGCAGAAATGTGCAGTGAGAGAGAAGAGGAATTTGGGCTGGACAGAAATTACACCGAGTAACCTACACAAATGTGGTTCTTCGTAACGATACGTATGCACTTTCTTTGAGTTTTATCAACATTGTTTATCAGTGACAGAGTTGAAAGCCAGGTCGACATTATATAATAAATTCATTGGTTAATGGCTCTCTCTCTCTCTCTCTCTCTCTCTCTCTCTCTCTCTCTCTCTCTCTCTCTCTCTCTCTCTCTCTCTCTCTCTCTCTCTCTCTCTCTCTCTCTCTCTCTCTCCGACCAATCAATTTAATCAATTTAATCAATGTGAAGAAAAATAGGAACAAAAAAAAAAACAAACAAATAACTTATTAATATGCAAAGGTGATTGTGAATAGCCACCAAAAGTATAGAACTGCGTTTTGTAGCGGACACACTCGGGGATATGAGGAGTTCATTCACTAGGTCAATACACAGCTGCCTGTAGTAAATCTGAACTCCGTTCAAAGAACAAATATATGTATTTGTATGTGATATAAATAAAATATATGTACAGTATGTACGCTCTATCAATGATATACCACTCGTATAATTTTTTCATTAAAAGGAAATTCGGCAAACCTCATTTACTTTTAATGAAAAATTTAGACATCTCGTGGTATATTATTGATACAGCTTACATATCACACACACACACACACACACACACACACACACACACACACACACACACACACAGAGCAATGTATCAAGTCATCCTCTTGTTTGGTGATGTTTAAAGTTGGCTACACTTTAGATGACACTTACACTTTAGACAACACGATCTTTTATTTAAATTTGTATCAAAGTTTGATTTAAGTGTACATGCTTTTGTTTTTATTACACGTCGTGACTTTGTACTATTGAAACTATAAATAAAGCGTTTTCTTCAGATCTGAAACGAAGTGAAGTGTGATCTGTTAGAAAGAAAGAAAGCAAACTTTATTTGCACTTTGAATAAAAAAAAATTTTTTTTCAAGATATTTCTGACCAACTGACAAACCAGTTAACTGTGCTGAACATCTGCACAAACCATGTTCGGAACGTCAGAAGTTCGGGTGTTTTTCAAAACTGATCATTTCAATAGCATTGTGGGATTGCAGACAACATGGAAAACCGTGCATCTCTAGAACTGAAGACTTGAAGATGCAATAAACAATGACAAATTTGCGTTTTGCAAAACAAATCTTTACTTATTAAGAATTTTACTTGTCTTCATTTTCAATTAAGATATATTAGACTGACTGTAAGACGTAAATAAATTTTAGAAAGTAAAGGAGCCACGAGTTGGAAACAATTTTGTTACTTGTTAACCTATATACATGTCCGCCACGCTGGTTTACGTATGGATAATATGCAAAATAGACAGTAAATCGGCATAAAGCAGGAACGCTTACTGAGCAGGGATGGTGCAAATGACCTTGAAAATCGTCCTGTTCAGTCAATCCAGTAGAAAAATGTTGAAGAAAAATGACAATAGATCTCCGAATGAATGTAAATTTTCGCCTAGTTAACCCCAAGGAAAGTGTTATACTTTCTATCCGGAATATCTTGGATATACGTGTTTGCAAGGAGAAAAATCCGAGATATTTCGAATTCATAAGCGTAAACCAGTCTAAACTATAGTTTTTTGCAAAGAGGGGTCTTCAATAGGAATTTTAGGACCCCCATTGACAGCCACCATATTTGTTCAATGTACTATTTCCTGCTTAATAAACGTCAGTGTCTCTCTTCCGGGTGATAATTTTCGATGAGTGTCGATATTTTGTGACAGTTTGATATGCACAGAATGACTTTAGGCACTTAGTTCAAATGGTTTTGGCTAGTATTATTCCTTAATTTGAGGTAAGAACATCTTATTAGGCAGGTGCGCTTGAACGACACATAACACTACAGTACAGCACAGACTGTGACACTTCTAAGTTGTAACATTTCACAAGAAAAATTACAGCATTACAGTACAAATTTACACTTTTCGAACTGAAATTTAACCAATACACTAACCAATCAATTATGATACTTCACATGAAATGCACACAAAGATTTTTGAGTCGTTGGTCCATTTCGTTGAGACCTCCCACCACCCCACCCAAACTAAGCTGTTGTCTCGTATATCTTAGTCATGCAATGTAAAACGTATATCTTAGCCATGCCATGTAAGACATAGCACGTGTTATTTATGTTTTGGTGCTATGTTCTACTGCCGAAATAATGGTTTGTGCAGCATGATCAGACGTAGACTGACATCGGAAGGAGCTCCCAAGAACATCTCACTTGGTAGCTACGATGTCGTAGCCTCAACTGGTTTTGTTGTGGTTGAGGCTATGAACTGATCCCATATCATGAAATGGAGCAAAAAAAAAAAAAAAAAAAAAAAATCAAAAGTAAAGTCAGAAACAAATAGTTTAGAAATCTACTAAATAAGTATAATCATTTTGTCAAAGAAGTTTGGCTTATTAAGCCCTTACACATAAAATAAATTGGCATAGTTTCGTGTCTACCATGACAGATAACTCACGTATTGATCCCTTTTCCACATAAGGCTTGCCAGACTATGGATA
Organism: Potamilus streckersoni; assembly: GCA_016746295.1. NCBI lineage: Eukaryota > Metazoa > Mollusca > Bivalvia > Unionida > Unionidae > Potamilus > Potamilus streckersoni. The sequence goes on along the minus strand of JAEAOA010000264.1, from coordinate 1,012,905 downwards.
TTCTATGTTGTGGTATTAGTTGTTGAATGGCATAACACGAGAAGATGGAGAATGAATACTTGCATAAATTGTGGAATACAGATAGACTGTGAGATGGTTGCTGTGTACCATAACTGGGAAAGACTGTTAATGTGGTTGCCATTTACCATACCAGGGAAAGACTATTTACATGGTTGTCATGTACCATAATTAAGAAATGCTGTTTACGTTGTTGCCATGTACTATAACTGGAAAACTATTCACATTGTTTCCATTGTCCTTGACTGGGAAAGACTATTCATATTGTTGCCATATACCAAAACTTTGAAAGACAATTCACATGGTAGCCCTGTACCATAATTGGGAAAGACTATTCACATGGTTGCCATATACCTTAACTGTGAAAGACTTTTCTCATGCCTGACCTGTCTTCGAAAGTTGTTCTTAGAAATGATTACATTGATTTAGGCCTTATGGGATTGTAATCATGTGCAAACACTTCTTGTGTCCAAAATTGAACAGCATGACAAGATGTAAGAACTTCTCACCTTTGAACTGAAGAGCATGTTGTTGTGGGGCTTAACGCCATTTTTCAGCACATGATAGGCTATACATGGCGGCCAGTATTAATGGTGGAGGAAGAAAACGGGAAATCACCAGAAAAAAACCACCGACCTACGAGAAGCTACTGGCAAGCTTTCTCACATATCCACATTCACCGAATCTTAGACTGGAACACACACAGATGGCAGTGAGATGGCAGTGATCCATAACGAACAGTGCTTTAGACCACTCGGCCACCCTGAAGAGCTTGAAAACAGAAATACTTCAGTGAGCAAGAGAAATTTTATTAAATTAAAATCAAGACATATACTAGATTAACTTAATAAATTATATGAACAAAGTAAAGGGATTACGTAGGGGGGACTTTGTGCATGTGTCAGCTGAAACTAGTCTGCAATGGAATAATGTACAAAATTGTATGGTGAATGGCCAGATAGTAGCCATGCTTGCTTAGCAGCAGTGGTGCAGTGTTTAGCCACTGTGTACTTTATTTTGTTTCAGGTCTTCCCTTTTGACAAATGGCATGCAATATAATTTGATACAAGATCATTTGAAGCATTTTGGACTTGACCTGAATATGTTTACAAGTCACTCTATGGATACTTTTCTGTTACAGTTGGTATGCAGCAGATGTACAAATAGATGCTTCCTTTTTTAAAAAAAATGTTACTCTAGATTTAAGTAAATATTGTGCTAGTGCATTCCTGCATCTTTGACTAAACACAGTGGTGCTTTTATCTTCTCTCCATTATAAAATAATATGGATGTGTATGTATGTATACATGCATATATGTATGTATGTGTATATGTATGTACATATGTACATGTGTATGTTTTATGACACCTCTGTACAGAGGTGGCTGCATCATGCCAACTAAAGGTTAAGTTTTGAAAAATGTACAAAAAAAAAATGATTGCCAAAAGACACTGGAATATAAATTCATACAAAATATGTAATTAATGAAAGATGACAATATAAAGTATCAGAGATAAAGACATTAAAATTCAGTTCAACATAAAATAAAAGATATAATATTCGGTCCAAAAAATCTGTTATTACCTGCCAGGCCTGATTAAATCCCATAGCATGATGGCCCTGACTATTCATTTTTTAAGTCCAGTAAGTAGAATTGTGGGGTTGATAGTCTGGAATGAGTCCCTTTTTTATTTTAAAAGGTCTGGCAAGTACTTATTTTCATTCTTTAATCACTTTATCAGCCTTTGTCCAACAGTTAATGCCCTCGGGTGTAATGAATGTTTGATTCATCCCTATTCCATATCTACATTTATATCATTGGTCATTGATAACTGTTCCAGTGTTCACATTCTTTTATCACTTGACTGCATTTTTGTCTGAACAACCAATTTATTAACAGATCAAACACAGCAAACAAAACAAACCAGGTATGAATAATTAGCTGTGTTTAAGTGGATTTCTTGTATTGTTTTATTCTAACCAGATTCATGTTTCTGTAAGGTCTGGAATATGAACATGTCAGATTTAATATTTTGCAAGGATTTCAGTGTTGAAAGAAAAGCCAGAAAGATGATAATTGTTTCAGGGAGTTTTCAGTATAGTTAAAAGAAGTGGGCATGACTGCAATTTCAGCAGTAAATATGGAGGCTTTATCTGGTAGCTGGCTAGAAATAGTGCTGTGGGATATTGCAACAGCAGAACCAACCTTGCTTCCATCGTTTACAGGGATGTAAAGCTATGATTGAACTCACTTTGAAAAGTGTTGAGTATTTCTAGAGTTGACATAAAAACATTAGATTTTGAAAACAAGATGGTGATTTTGGCAAAATGAATTTTGCTGTACTTGCAGTATTGATAATTACAGTTCCTTTTTATGCTAAAAGGTTGGATGAAATTTGGTTTCCATGCAAACAAGATTTGGTACTTGGGCCTATAGACTAAATCATACATGAGATTAGTTAGATAGTTTGATTTTGTTGGAAGAGAGAACTTCATTTGGGGTCCAGAGTGGCTGAGTGGTCTAAATTGCTCACTATTAGTATTATGGATCACTGCCATCTCACCTCTGTTTGTGTGGGTTTGAGCCTTGGTTTTGGCCAGTGTGGGTGTCCTCAGTTCTTCTTCCACCATTTATACTGGCTACCATGTATAGCCTATTTTGTGCTGAAAAATGTCATTAAAGCCAAAAACAAATTCATTTGTCTTTGACAAAGTGATGTTTGTTTGCCTCAAAATGGTTTCTGCACATTTCAAAACATCATTATGTCTCACACCATGACCAAACTTTACCGATGGGCTTGCACTTCTGAGAATGAAGCCATTTGAGGTCAAAAGGTAATTTGTTAAGGTTGCTGTGACTGAAAAAAGACAAATGTTTTCAGCACAAATATTTCAGATCTACATAAAATACTATTAAACAAGTGTATTTACCATTCTTGGTAGTCTTGTTAGAACATGTTCAGTGTCTTTCTGATTGGCCAAGAGGTCTAAAGTTTCTTCCTCCACCATTAATACTGGCTGCTATGTATAGCCCATTATGTGCTGACAAATTGTGTTAAGCACAACAACAACAATGGTTTCTATAGTCATCAAGTACACATATTTCAAACATGAAAGAAATGGCCAAAAGTTGATTGTTAAATAGTATAGCTTATATTGATTGAATGTGCCATAATAAACATAGACTGTACTTATGGCAGGTACACTAAATGCTTAAAATGATTGTATATTTTTCATAATATGAAAGTTTTCTTTTAAAATTTAAAATTAAATTTAAATTTAAAATTTTCTTTATATATTTTTTATTGACTCATAAATTACTCAGGTATCCTACTTATCCAAACATGTTTTTCTGATTTATGGATAGTAACTTTTATTTGAAAAATGCTGGATATTTCATAAACTGTGTATCATTGTAATGACTGAGGCTTGACCAAAAAGCTAGGCAGTTGCTCATTTCATTGTTGTTTTTTGTGCTTTAATCAAGAAGCCATTTTCTTGTTATGATCAGTAAGGCTGTTCATCATTTGAAACTTGTTGACACTTTGATTTGACAGGTGTGGTTTGTCTTTATTTGTAGGCTGATTGGTATGCTAATCATTAAAATGCCAGGTTTGTTGATTTCATTGTTACAAATTGCCCTGTTAAAAAAAAAATTTGATTGCCATAGACATTGGTAATCACTAGTGCAAACAAAGAACCAGCCTTTTTTACAATTTGGTTACCACATTCTAATTCTGAAACACGGGCTTGTTTAGAATCTCAGGAAGCATACAGTTTTGTGTATTTTGAGTGAAAGTGAAAATTTCATTTAAACTTTTCCAGATGACTTGCAATAAGTATGATATTAATATTCATATACATTGATGTTAAAAAAAAATATGGGCCATAGTTGGCCAAGTAATATAAGGTTCTGGGTGGCTGAGTGGTTCAAGGTTGTGACTGAGTGCTTTAAGGCCCTGGGTTCCCAAAGTGGTCTAAGGCTCTGTGGTTGAGTGCTTTAAGGCACTTGGTGGCAGAGTGGTCTTAGGTTCTTGGTGGCTAAGAGCTTTATGGCTCTGGTTGGCAGAGTGGTCTTAGGTTCTGGGTGGCTATGTGCTTTAAGACACCTGGTGGCCCAGTGGTCTTAGGTTCTGGGTGGCTGTGTGCTTTAAGACACCTGGTGGCCCAGTGGTCTTAGGTTCTGGGTGGCTATGTGCTTTAAGACACCTGGTTGCTGAGTGGTCTAAGGCTGTTGGTGGCTTAGTAGACTAAATCACTGCCCTTTAAAGATCTTTATCACCCAGACATTTCACTTTTGTCCAAATGACTTCAAGTCTCAGTTTTATGAGTTATTAAGGGAGGGGTGTATTGCTATAGCAGCAGTCTCTTGCTGATGTAATTTTATATGTAGGGTAGAACAGGCATTTTATTAAGGCCAAATTGATACAGAAATCAACAAGAAGTGTGTGTATTTAACATGAACTTAATAAAAAGACATGCATTAAAATTACATGAAAAAATTATTTATGTCAACATATTGCTCTGATCCATAAGGACAATCTTTATTTTGTGATTGCATTTGATCAATACGTAACAGTGCTATCAGGAACATTTTCAGTTGTTCTTTGTACATATGAAAACAGCACTTGATAATTGAAAACAGTTACTTGAGTTGAATGTAGCTTACATAGGGGTCATGCTACCAGGCAAAGTTGGCAAAAAAGTCACCTGAGAAATAAAAACTTCACCTTCTTCTTTTAGGAAATCTAAAACAGCATTGACTTTGAATATTCAGACATAAAGTGGCTGTAGATTATGACTTTTGAGATGCCCCCTCACTGTAGCCAGTAAGTTCTGGCACTGTTGTAACCCAAAATGAAATGTATTTAAATGATGTAGATACTAATCAGCTTATGGCAAAAAAGAAATTCTTGCACTTTCAAGTGCAAGTTTTAATAGCTAAGTGACCATTAACCATTTCTATAGCAAGTTATCACTGCTTAATTTCATGCAGTTGAGCTTACTGTACTATAATTTCTGTTTTGAAATTTAAACATAAATATGCAAAATAGTAATTTGCTTTTAAAAATATGATCGGTGAAGAGTGTTTTCTAATTTTTTTTTTAAAATGGAGATTTTAATGTCAGTGCGTATCTTTTTTTATAAAATCAGTTTGAAATCATAAATGAACTTGTAATGGCAGACAGTGCTGCATATATGAGATACCACTTCATTAAACTGTCTGTATTCGTAAATAATGGGGCAAATCATTCAGGAAAATATATAATTTAGTAAAACAAAGTTTAAACATTATGTGATAGGAGATTTAGCCTAAATATTAAATAATGTAGGTCAGAAACATGTGACAATTTCTGTTGTGGAATTCAAAACAATGTGGCATGGTCAAGGTTGTTTTCTGACATACCGTAATTGTCATGAAAATATGAAAAATATATATAGCAGTGAAGCAAATAACTCTTAACCAATGTATATCATTATTACCAGTAGGTAGACAATATAACCATAAATATGCAGTCTTATTAATGAATTTTTGTAAGATGCAAAAGTGAGTAATTATATGAAGAAAAGCCCTCTTTCTAAAAATAGATGCACTCATTGTACAATACATATTCTTGGATGTTTTGGTTGGGGGGAAAAAAGGGTCCAGTTTAGTTATACATTGACTTCAGTGTGCTGTCTGAATACAGTAATGTTTTATCAGGAACAAGGAAATAAGGACAAGAGTATGGTTGGAAGAGTATGGTTTGAAGTCGCTTGTGCATTTATTCCTATATACATGTATTGTTGTTTCAAAGAATGCTAGAAATTATTTTGACTGCAATTTTACACAAAATCTAAGGAAAATAAAATAATTAAGTGGTAATTTAGTAAGTATTTTTTTAAAACTCTCTAATCTTGTTACATCAGTTAAAATTAATTGCAGTATATCGCTATGGCTTCTGCTATTCTTTTTAAGTTATATGGCCAAAATACCTCAAACACACAAATTACAGGTATGAATATAATGGTTATAAATATAATAATTTTTATACATGTACAAAATGTATTGATAATAAACATATAACATATTTTTCAACTTGAAAACTAGGCATTAAACTGTTAAAATCGTACTGAGAAATAAAGCACATAAATTAGATAATGCTCTATTTATCAATTGGTCTCAATTCTCCCTGTTCTGATCAAAAAAAGAAGTCACTTCTCCCTAAAATTTAAGTCTAGCTTGACCCAGCTTACACATACCATGAATTATTCATGGTCACTAAGCCTTGTGATGTACCCTGAATTATTTGTGATATTAAACCTTGTGATACATTTTAAAGGTATGGTTAATGTTTTGATGGTAAACAATTAGTCTGGTATCCTAAGTTATTTTGTAATAGAAATTGAATCTATGGCATAAGACTGAAATTACTTAACTTCTGTGAGATTTGTTCTTATGACATGGGATGTCATGGGTATGCTATCTTTGTACCACTTTCATTCTACTCGTCCCAAGGGTTGGGTAAGCTGTGATTGATCCAGGAGCAATATTAGTTGTGTATCAGAGTTTGTATTGGTATGCCAATGATTAATGATCTTTTTGTAGTAATAATTAGGCCCCTCACCCATTCCACCAGTTTAAGTTCCAATGAAAGTATAATTTTTTACAAAACCATGAAAAATTATTCTGCATGAAAATAAATGAATTCACTATTTTATATTTACAAAAGCTAAAAACGTAGTGTGAAACCTGCTTTAATGGACACCAGTTTGTAAAAGGCAAACATACCAGTAAATATTTTTTTCCAAGGTGTCTGATTGTATTATTGCAGTATAGAAGATGCTTGTAGTAAAGGACAAAATTTGGTTGTTTTTATTAGTCATTATATACAGGTTTCACTTCAATGGTTCAGTTCACATTGTGTACTTTTCTTTACAGAATAGAATAAAATAAATATTCATGCCTCCACCACCACCACCACCCCCAGGGCCACCGCCACCCCCAGGGCCACCTCCTTCCTCCAGTAAAGGGGGCACAAAATCTGGGGGTGGTGCTGCAGATAGGGGCGCTCTGCTTCAGTCTATTCAGAAAGGGGCTCGTCTGAAGAAAGCTGTAACCAATGACAGGAGTGCTCCAGTTGTTGCAGGTGAGTTCCAGTTTGTGAGCATTTCGTTTGGAGAGTGAGGTCAGTTTATTCATAGTTTAGCACAATATTTCAATGTAAATTGCAAACATTGCAAGTTCTGCATATAAGACATTTAATTTGTTACTGAATTTTTTGGTTCGTTGTAAATGAATAGTTTGCTTTTATGAGCCACTTAATACAGTGTTCTTATGCTGAATAGTGCTTGAACTTTATCTCTCTACTTATTGTCAATTTCAAGTAAAGGATTGCTTAAGCTCCCTCAAGACATCACCCTAACTGTATTATGTGATTACTGTCTGATGTGTCAGTCCTGTGAAACCTGCACTTTGAGTAGAGGATATAGAGGCAGTGCAAAGGCAAAGTTTGAAGTTAATGGTAATCCTTGGGCAGCCAGCTTCAAGATACTAGTTGCCTGGCAGATTTTTCTGGTTACATGTTTAATTTTGTAATATATATATATATATATATATATATATATATATATATATATATATATAAACATATATATATATATATATATATATATATATATATATATATATATATACACACACACACACACACACACATACCTAGAGGGGGGGCAGCAAAGGAGTTTTGGGAACCTGGAAATTCAGGTCAAATACAAATGAAATTCTTGGAGAATGCAGCATTTCTCCAATTTTTCCATGTAATACTGCCTTTGATGGTCACCTTTTCATATTTTTGGTCAGCCATGGCTGATTTTGGGGAACAGCTAATGGCCAGATTTAGATCAATGATCATGCAGTCAATTTGATTGATTAACATTAATCCAACTCTGAGGTGATGACATATGCTTCATTGAATATCAATCTGAATACACTCAGATCTCTACAGTATCATAATAAGATCTGACAGTGACATTTAGAGGTCATATTCTGGTGACCTTTAAATTAGCCAGTGGAAATGCAGTATTTAAAAAGTGGCAAGTGAATCTGATCATTTGGCACACATAGATGCTCTTCAGAGGTACTATTCACTCTACAAAAGCCAAATAGATTAGGCTTAATCTGACTGGCTGATAAAATTAGTAACTATGGTAAAAAACATAGGTCACCAGAACACGGCCCCTAAGCATTTACTGTCAGGTTGGACAGTGGAGGTCTGATTTTAATCAGATTGTATTGAATCCATTCAAAAACACTTGCAACTGTTCAGCAAGCAATCTGTTATTTGAAGGGTGTTTAAATTGGTGACAAGGCATATAAAAATCATGAAATTCATTAAAGCATTCTGAGTTTGATGTGGGCAGTGCTGTCTAGCCATTAATATCTTTAATATGTGATAATAATGCAAGTAATAATAATAACAATCATAATAATTACTGCTCCCTCTGTATGTGTGATTTAGATTTAGGCTAGGGCACTGTCAGGAAAACTGACTTGAAAAAAAACAATGAAGTGACACTAATGAGAATAATATGCAAAAATAGATGAAAGTGCACTTCAAATCCCTTCCTATCAAACTCAGAAATGTATATTTAATGTTAACATCTTGACTTTGGTGAAGGACACTGATAAACTGATTGAGAGAGTATTGATTACTGTATATGGCTAAATCTGATTTTGGAAATAGTTGGAAAAAAGGCCATGAGGTTGGAGTAATTTTTGCATTGATTATTATAGCATCAGATAAAATCATTCCATTAGAGTTTTTGAGTTCATGAAATTTTGTATCCAAATTAAATCGTAACAATGCTTGGCCACAAAGTCAGCAAATAGTTTCCTGTCACATATATCTTTATCCTCATTGGAGGAAGATTCAGGGAAAATGGATTTCAGCCATAGTATATTTGTTGTATGTTTTTTGTATCTTGCATGAGACAATGTATTGAATATGTTTTAGCATCTTGCATGACACATAATGTATTTAATATGTTTTAGCATCTTGCATGACACATAATGTATTTAATATGTTTTAGCATCTTGCATGACACATAATGTATTTAATGTTTTAGCATCTTGTATGACACATAATGTATTTAATATGTTTTAACATCTTGCATGACACATAATGTATTTAATATGTTTTAGCATCTTGCATGACACATAATGTATTTAATATGTTTTAGCATCTTGTATGACACATAATGTATTAAATATGTTTTAGCATCTTGCATGACACAATGTATTTAATATGTTTTAGCATCTTGCATGACACATAATGTATTTAATATGTTTTAGCATCTTGTATGACACATAATGTATTTAATATGTTTTAGCATCTTGCATGACACATAATGTATTTTAATATGTTTTAGCATCTTGCATGACACGCAATGTATTTAATATGTTTTAGCATCTTGCATGACACATAATGTATTTTAATATGTTTTAACATTTTGCATGACACATAATGTATTCTTTGCCACTGTAGCAGATGTTAAAGTAAGCTTTACAGGATATCTCCATCTTTTGAACTTCATCGTCAGCTGAATATTCTTTCAGACCTGCATGAAATCTTTAAAATCTTGCAGAAGATTAAGGTATGGCTCCAAAGATCCTCATGTTTGTTCTTTTGATGAGTGGAGAGAGGTTGGGACAATTTAGATAATTCTAAACAATTGACACAAAATTATGTTCACATTTTAAGTCTTATGCCCTGCAGTACATTTTGCAGCTTGAACTTTTCAAAGGGTTTTAAAAGTATACTTTGTTCACTGTTGATTTCTGATCTTATGCAGAGAGGTAATAATAGTCCTCTTCCCAAATTATTTGCATATTAAACTTTAAAAAATGTTTCATAGCAGAAAATAATTGTTAACTTGGTGCTTGCTTTTTGTTTTCTTCCTTGCAGGAACCAAACCTAATGTTGGAGGGGTCGCAGGGGGGCCAGGCAAGTTTAACACGGTGGCTGCACATGGGTCCAAAGCCGGAGATAGGTCTTCCATCCCCACTGACTGGAGAGTTAGTCAGGATGACAGTGAGTATTTGAGCTTATGACTTCATTTATAACTACAAAACACCTGTCATCTGTTTAACAATCAATTATTTATTTACTGTATCATGTATCATTTACTGTGCAGTATATGACATTTTACTGCATGATTATATCATATTTTCATATTTAATGTACAATCTACCATGTTTGTACTGTTAATGATATTTACTGCTTAGTATGCTATATTGTACAATATCTGATGTTTACATTGGTCGACCATATTTACGGTATGTCATATTTATTGCACAGTATGATACTGAACATCTTCTGTATTTTCAGAAAAGCATATTTATAATATTTCAAATGATATTAATTATACAATTTGCCACATTTTGTGTACAGTAAGCACCATATTTATTGTACAGTGTGATATTCATTGTAATGTACTGTATTCTATATTTGGTCATGCATAGCATGCATTCAGTTGATCACTGCATATGGCATCTTCTACATACATCATCATGTGTTCTTCATTACAACAATTTTTATTAAAAAAATGTCCTCATATTCCCTATTCTCAGAGATTCTCATCGTCCTTGGTATAATCATTATGACGCTATGACAATTCATTCTGCAACCCCCTTTTTTCTTGGCATTTAAATTTTTTTTACAGAAATTGAATTATACATCTAATTAAGCTCGTTTAGCCCAGTACTCAAAGTGCTTAGTACATTGTGTATAATAATCATTCTAATATATGGTTTTTTTAAAAAAAATACCTACCTACCCTAATTGAAATCATGGCAATAGGAAAAACATACTTTTTGTTTGCCTTATGATATTTATTTATGGACACGACATAAATATCCCTTTATATCAACATCTCATTTATCATTACTAAATTCAAATATAGTCACAGTTGATGAACAGATTATATAAATTCTTTAAAAATTAAACTACAGTGTGACCTCGCTATACCATGCTTTGTTATAACAATTCAGATATAACACGGTCATGGTGTGGCTCCTGAAACTTTATATACATGTATTTTTCTTGTACTAAAAAAAAATCTTTCATATAAGTACACAAAAAACCCAAAAATTTATTATCATTTTAGGAAAGAGATCACGTATGAATAATATAAGACAATCATGGTGTAGCTCCTGAAATTTTAAATGCACTTTTCTCATACATGAACAAATAGTGCTTTCTTCTTAAAAGTACGAAAAATAACAAATAACGTATAGAAAGTTTATTCTGCAATCATGCAGGCTTCACCAATGTCACAAATTGCTATTTTTTTCCCTTATTGGCAGCAAAATAACCATCTGGTAATTTTTTTATTAGTGGCATTATTCGCTGTTTAAACTTTTATATACAACCATTGGTTTGATGTGGAGAAATTAAGATGCCCCATGAAAGTAAGCTATAAAGTTGATATAAAATGCAATGAAATTTTTCTATTACATAAACAAATTCTTTGTCGTATTGACAAATTATCTTAACAGTACAATGTTATATCATAATCCACTTGCTTTGACATCTAGCATGAGTACTGTTATGTTTTGAGACACCTGCTTTTTTCAAATTTACATTGTAGTGGAGATCAACTGGACAAGGCATTATCTAGTAATTAATATATTTACATAGACATTTATATGTGGATGGTAAGTAAAATTCCTCTTCTTTTCACTCAGAATTAAATCCTTCAGAGCATTCATATTTCCTGTCATCAGACCTGAGAACACCAGTGTCTCTATGGTGGATTGACCCTTTCTTTAAATTTCTGATGCATGCAAAAATTGCAATGGAGACGGCATCACTCTTACCATAAATGTAAAAAGCAAAAACAAAAAACTTTCATTTATCTATTCAATAGGCAGGAGGAACATTCAACTTCAATTGACTATACAACAGCCAATTCATATTTTTAAAAAATGTACGTAGATAAAGTAGTAGCTGAAATTTCAAAGAAAACATTACCTTTGAAGTACCTATTGTTATGAAAAAGTACTAAACAAATGGGGGAAAAAAAATCAGTCTCAGTCATGCAGTGTCTTAGGTGTCAACCTCTCAAGATGAAAACCTGTATGCCAGACCAATAGAAACCTTACAAAGACCGAAAAGCCTTACATGAAAATATGTATTCATGCATTATATAAGATCAAAAGTTTGTAAATATCAAATGCTATACACGATTTATTTTTACATATATTTACATGATTATCTACATTTCTGAAACTTTTTTCATTCTTTTTACTTGTGTGTTGTATTATATGCAACACATGTACCTTTTGCACTTTTCAAAATGTATTCTGGGGTTTTGATGTCTCTGCAGCGGGTGTATTTGTTTATTTTAAATTGTAAAAATGATGCTACTGTGTATGAATTCAGAGACATTCTACATTTTCTATGTATTTTCTTCATCATTGAAAAAGATCTCTCAGCCTGCAGTGTTCCTTCAGATCATATATGCCTGAAGCCACCACTTTAATGTCTTTACTGCATATTTTACAAAAAACATGGGAAGATCCTATCTTGGATTCATCTACAATGCCAGGGAAGACTTTAATCCAATCAGCTTGAAACTTGCCATGACCTGTCAGTGTCTTCAAGCTTGCATTTCTTCGAGTTAGGCCCAGCCATTTGATGGATGGAATATTTCAACTAGATGAAAGAAATTTAAAAAATAATTTAAAAATTTAGATTTGATATGTGATAGAGGAAGATCTCCTGATTAAAAATGTGTTATGAATTTATATTTTTTTTCCCCATAAACAACAAGATATTATGCCAGGAGCTATCCAAAAATTAAAATCTAAAATTAAAAAAATTGACAAAATAGTAGTCCAGAAGCTTGTACCTCGTAAGCTGTTCATCTGTTCATCATCTCTATTAATTGCAATATCTGGTGTTTGAAATGCTATGAATCTGCTGTATGGTGTGTCGATTTTAGTATTGGCAGTATTACATATTTTTAAGAATGATGTCACTCAGTATCCGAATTACATGCTGGCAATTCATTTTTCTGTTTTACATAAACTTAATATGACAGAATTATAAAATCATGGTGCTAAATTTAGCATGCCATTTATTTTTAATTAGCATATTGTTAAAATTTGTATAAATGATTAATATCTTATCTCCACACTGACCAAAATGGGAAAAAATGTACATATTACGGGTAAACCTATGCAGTAGAATTTTTTGATGTTGCCACCACAATAAGAAATGAGTATTTGTTTGGTTTTCCAAAGCTGTCTTTTAGCAGTGACTTCGATTAACTCATGCATCCTTCCTCAAAGAAAGCCGACTACAATCTTCAATAAAAACAAAGAACATTTCTTTCAAAGGAAGTCATTACCAACCTTGAATAAAAGCAATGGAATCTGATGGATCGTTTCATCCTCCAATGTGACTGGAACACTTACTGTGCTGAGCAAGTTTCCTTTTTACAGGAAAAAAGTTTATGCTTAGAAACTTGACCAAAGGCACTTAAAACGCAAACTTTTACCAACTTGGGACATACTGAAATTTACCAACTTGGGACATACTGAAATTTACCAACTTGGGACATACTGAAATTTACCAACTTGGGACATACTGAAATGTAAATGTGCTTCATCATTAGTTACATGATGCCCAAATTTATGACCTCCTCCCCCCTGTATATATTTTAGAGCATATGCATCATTTTCTTCAGCTATCTGACCTGGTTGCTTATACCTTGATTTGGTCTATTACATGGTTGGGTTCTGTGGCTCCCAACTACTGTGTTATAGTGGGGTCATTAAAACTTCCTGAAAAGCTTTTCATTCAGGTTCCCTAACTTGAGACTTTATTTGTTGCCATACTGGGCTGAACTGAATATTTTAGCTGAATTAACTTCAATACCACTGCAAACTGAAGTAACTAGCTCTCACAGAGCTCTCACTAGCAATTACATTTTAGGAGTCTGTTGACCTGCAAAGTGTCATATTGATCAGTAACTTTCAGATTGTTAGGAGTCTGTTGACCTGCAAAGTGTCATATTCATCAGTCACTTTCAGATTGTTAGAAGTCTGTTGACCTGCAAAGTGACCTGGAAAGTGTCATATTCATTAGTCACTTTCAGATTGTTAGGAGTCTTTTGAACTGCAAAGTGTCATATTCATCAGTCTCTTTCAGATTGTTAGGAGTCTTTTGAACTGCAAAGTGTCATATTCATTAGTCATTTTCAGATTGTTAGGAGTCTGTTGACCTGCAAAGTGACCTGGAAAGTGTCATATTCATTAGTCACTTTCAGATTGTTAGGAGTCTTTTGAACTGCAAAGTGTCATATTCATCAGTCTCTTTCAAATTCATCAGTCAGATTGTTAGAAGTCTATGCTGATAGTTGATACTAATTGTGTTGGAGTGTACAACATCAGATTTTCCAGGGAAAAATAAATCAAAAATTATAATTCTATGTAGATTAAGTGTTATATATGCATAATGCAGTAGTATTAGGAAACCAGGTTTTCAACTCACTTTGTTTTTTTACCCTCCAAACAAGTATAAATTATCCCCCACCCCACCCCCTTTTCTTCCAAAATAAACCAGGTTTTCAACTCACCCTAGAAGAAAACCAGGTTTTCAACTCACTTTGTTTTTTTACCCTCCAAACAAGTATAAATTATAGTCCTAAATTATCCCCCACCCCACCCCCTTTTTTTTCCAAAATAAAACAGGGTTTTGACTCACCCTCCCCCACCTCTTTTTTTCCCCCTACTACTACCTGTAAACAGGTATTTTGTAACCAAACAAAACAACAGGTATTGGAATGCGATAAGCTCTTTACACAGAGGTGACTAATTTGTTAGAACAGCGCATGTGTGGAATACAATTATTCTAAAGACGGCAAACGAGTTTTACCACAAGATAACAGGATGAAAATTAAACTGTGTGTTAGAACGTTTCAGTTAACAAGGTGGAAATTAAACTAGCATTAGAATGAAAATGATATTATTTTAGTTATATTATATCTTAAGTTTAGATAAAATTTTATGTTACTCATATTTTTTATGATATTTTTTTTCATACTTGCTAACCCTCATTGGTAGAATGTCTGTTAACATATTGTCAATAATACGAAATTCACGTAATAAATCATCCATATTATATTTAACTCCTCGTAGGTAAGACCGGATGTGATCAAGTAGTTTCTTGTAAGTTTTAATTGATGTTAAACAACCGTGCTTCTTTATCAAAAGTCTTGGTTCTACTTTTTTACACGCCGCTGTAAGTGAAACACCAATACCAGATATAATTAACAAAAAGGGATTTAACGATATCCCACTTGAAATTATACCAGAACTAGTCATTAACAAGGGTAGATAAGATATTACTCGAAGGATCTTGTTGTAGTATTTGTAACATTTTTTCACACACCAAAGTTTTCTATGATAATATTTATAATATTGTATTAATGCGTCTACATCTTGTTTTGGAATATCTTTTGAAATATGATTGAAATCAACTATACTTCTTTTCATTATAATATTAGTTCACATAGTCCTATGTTTGGTTAATCCATAATAAGAGCTGGTTGTTCAGCTATAAATTCCAAACACCAGAGAAAAATTGCTAATTGTAAAGTTTTATCAACTGGTTCAAGTACAAATTCTTCTTCAGAATTTTTGTTTATTATTACAGATAATACTCCAGATGAGTCATCATTTGGATGACGAAATAGATATTTGGTAGATATTTTAAACTTTGCACTGCTAAGCACTGACAATCTATACACACCGGTAACTTCTGCAATATATTTGATAGAATTATTTTTTGGTGTCCACCCAGTATAACCAGTATCAACAGTATACACAATATTTTTAATCTGTTTGTGAGGAATTTTAACCATACTCGTTTTCTCAACAATATTCGGAATTCCACTAATAATATCATTGAGTTCTGTGTTAATATCATTAAATTTTGTTTTGATATTAGCGAGTGTAATGCCAACATTTGATGGATTTCCAAAAAATTCATCTCTAATTTTGTTTATGCTTCTGCGAAAACTTAAAAATGTGTTCACGTGACTGGTAAAATCATTTTTGAGTGCTGTGATTTCATTAGTAATTAAAGCGTCCCAATCATTGACATATTTTTTAGTGACAGCATCCCCATCCTCAGTTGGGTTTCCAAGATCTGTAATCTTATTTTGTTTCATAACAATATTCCCACTAAATACATCACCATCTTTTTTAACAAAATCATTAACTGACCTACCAGAATCTTGTATATTACCTAGATTGTTAAAAGTAACGATATTATTAGCAATCGCAGCAGTATTTCGTACAACTACATCTGACAGTTTTACATTACTCGTCTTTAATCGTCCTTCTTTGTCTTGGAAAATGACAACTTCATCTGGATCTACGCTGGTAAGATTTAGTAAATTATTGATTTCATTTTTGAGCCGATCAAGAGTTGCATATTTGGATAAGTCACCTTTAAAACTTTTTGTGGATAAATCTCCTAATAATGTTCCAAATTTTGTATAATAACTCATTATTTACTATCCTAGATAAAATTATCAACACTAGTTTAATATTATACAAAAATGGCAAAATCGTTGATATTAAACTTTGATACAGAGAGACTAGTGAAGCATAAACATAACAATGAACTTCCTGATTGTCATTATCTTATTGTTGGGCGAACTGGATCGGGGAAAACAAATTTGCTTATGAATTTGCTTCTTGGTGATAATTTTAACTACGACAGAGTTTATATTTACACAATCAATCCACAGCAAGATAAGTATGAGTTATTAAGTGAGTATAATAACAAGCTTCGTGATGATCTTAAAGCTGGTGAAGATTTTTTTATAATTAGGCAGCCAGAAGATCTTATTCCAGTTAATCAACTTGATGCAGATGAACATAAGATAGTAGTTTTTGATGATATTCCGCTAAACAACATGGAGATGAACAAAATAAGATCATATTTTTCACTATCCCGTAACAAACAGTGTAATTCTGTTTATCTCGCTCAAGGATTTTATAATGTTGATAGGTTTATTAGGCGAAATACGGGTTGTTTTATTTTATTTCCAGGATTGGATAATGTTGACGTTAGAAATATTGCAAGCGAGCAATGCGGTGGCGTGACAAAAGATAAGTTTATTGAACTTTACCGTAATGCTACAAAAGATAAATTTAACTTTTTCTTATTTGATAAACTTACAAATGATCCAACTAAAATGTTTCGCTGTTGTATTAACAGTTACTTACAGTAAAGCGTTTCAATTTTATAAAATTTATAATTATAATAATGGACAAACGAGCAAGATACAGACAACACATAGAAGACCTAAAAAAACTTGCTCAATCTCAGGCATCACTTAAGCAAAAAGTACAAGAAGCACGACGTGGGCAAGTAACTGCTACAGAAACAACAGCTACAATTTTCAAGCCGGTTACTGAAGCATTATTAGGTAAACAACCTGAAACTAAACCACTGTCAGAAGAAGAACTTAAGCAACTACAGGAAAAAGGTTTGGTTGGAATTGTTAGAGAACAACAGGAAGCAGCTGCTGCAAAACTTGTTACTAGATCTGATGAAGAAAAGAGAAAACTGATTGAGGCACTTACAGCAAATATAGCTGATCCTGCGGTTAGACAAGCTGAAACAGATCGATTGATAAACAATCCACTGGAACTTGAGCGAAGATTAGCAGAGTTAACAACGCAAGGAATAACAAATATTATAACAAGTTTATCAGGAGAAATAAAAGATATCAAAGAGGAGCAACAAAGAGTCGGTGATCTTACTGTAAAGTTTATGGAAGTTGGAGATCAAAGACTTCATTTTACAAAAAGAGCAAATGATGAGATAAAAGTTAGTGAATATAATGATTTTTTAAACAAAGAAAATATAAGGGGTATTGATGATATAAGCAAGTGGACTGATGCAGAATATCAAGCATTAATCGATAAATTTGATGTAATATTTAATGACGGAGCTGCTGCTAAAGATGAATTAAACACGGTTACAGAGATTGATAATATGATTCCACTTTATGAAAGAATGAGAAAGGGTGTCATTGCTCTCACGTTTAAAAAAACAGCAGAAAATAGCAGAGCAAAACCTTTTGGTAAAGGGTGGAGTTTTAAAAGAAAATTTGATAAACTCGATAAATCTCGTGTAGAAAAATATAGAAAAGAAAAAACAGGAACTGGTGTAAAAGTATTTACTTCAACTACTGAAATGATAGGTAGATTAATGTTATTAATATCATCAAAGGAAGCTGGGAATGTTAGTGTTGAACTTGATAATGAAATCATTGACATACTTGATCATCTAAGATCGAGTGAATTATTAACATCTGACGAATATGAAACTTTACACCGCGACTTAATCGCGGCGACTTAATTTTGTAAAATGATATAATATTAAAGGAATGCAAACAACATTATTACTAAACTCTAGCGAGTCTACAGAAGATAGCGCAAATTTTTCAGTAAATTATATTCCACCTATAGAACTAGATCCTACAAAACAATATGAAATTGGATTAATTTCTTGTACTTGCTGGAATGCTATACCTAACGTGAAAAATGATGTTAACGATGAAATGTATTTTACTATGATTACAACATCTCCAATATCTACAACAAAAAAAATAAAAATTCCGCAAGGAGCTTATAATATTGAAGATCTAAACAAGACAATCAAAGAGCTCATAACAGAAGCTAACGGTGTGGCTGATAATTTTGAATTAGAAGCAAATTATAACACATTGCGAACTAGGATAACTTTGAAAAATATAGCAATCAATCTTGAACCAAGAGAAAGAAGTATTGCACAACTGTTAGGATTTACTGAAAAAACTTACACTGCACTTGATCAGCCTATTACATATGACAGTGAACTGCCAGCAAATATAACGGAAGTAAATACAATATTAGTAAATTGCTCTACTGCTTCTGGCTCTTATACATCAAAAGGTAGCAAAGGTCAAACGATTTACAGTTTCTCACCAGAAGTCCCGCCAGGTTCTCTCATGCAAATAACTCCACAACATATTATATATTATCCTTTAAACGTTGAAGATCAAATATCAAGTATAAGGATGCAGTTGACAGATCAATCAGGAAAACAGTTACATGTTAGTAATGAAGTTGTAACTTATTATTTACATCTACGTGAGCAAAAGTAAAAATTATGCAACATCAAATATAATGAAACAAAGAAAAAAAGTTTATCGAAGAAAAATAGTAGGAGGATTTTTTGGAAATATATTCACTAAAGTTATTGAAAATATTCCAGGACTAGCACGTAAAGTTGCACCAATTGCTATTGACGCTGGTAAAGCTTTTGCAACTGGGGCTGCATCTGCCGCTGGGACTGCGGTGGGACAAAAAATAGCTAATAAAATAAAAGGAGATCCACCGACTGCATCTGAAATAAAACAAGCTATCTCAGAAATCGCTCCAACAAAAGAAACTCAAAAAGCTATGATAACAACAACAAAAAAATTATTATCACCAAAGGGCGAGCAGATCATACAAAAATTAATATCTAAAGTAACAATGCCGCAATAAAATTTTATATAATCTAATAAAATAAAATGTCTACTAAAAATTATCTCGAGTTAACAGAAACTTATGACATCGACAACGATGTGACAGAATTCGAGTTTGTTGAGTACCTTGATGAAAATTCTAACGAACCAAATAAAACTGGTATTAGAACCTTTAACACCAGAGACGAAGATGTATTTCTACTGCCACATAAGGCTATGTTAGAAGTTCGTGGTCAGATTATGACAGTAGCTAATCCACCTGCTGCAATTGCAGTTGGAGCAGAAGTAGCTCTTATAAATAACGGTTGGAGTCTATTCAAAAGTGCTAGATATCAACTGGCCAATCAAACTGTAGAAGATATTTCGAGTCACCTACAAGTTGCAAGTACAATTTTCAATATTATTTCATTTTCCGACGATTACTCGAGATCAACTGCAACTAATATGATGTGGTTTAAAGATACTGGACGGGGTATAGCTGAATCAACAGAATTTTTAAAGAGAGGCGCTATAGTACATGGAGCTAATGCTGATGAAAATACTGTAATTGTGAGAAATTTTCTCATTGCTAATGCTGCTGCACTAGATATTGTCGCACCTGCTGCAGATGCTAATGCAAACGCTACAAGAGTTTCTCTTACAGCAGCTTTCAATAATCTAAATATAACACCACCAGCTGCAGCTGCAGACGGTACTGCGATGTTAAATTTACTTCTTAACACACTTGATGTGAGAAATCCACGCTATAACGAAGGTTTTGCTAGGCGAAGAAAACTTGCAGCAGGATCACGTCAAATTACAATGATGCTTCCGCTAAGCATGATTTTCGGCTTTTGTCGCGATTATGATAAAGTATTTCGCGGAGTAAAACATACTCTTATTTTAGATCGAGCAGACCAAAACGATTGCTTGTTTAGATCTGGAGGGGCTGATGTACAGTTTATCATAAACAAACTTTCTTTGTGGATGCCACGTATAACACCATCAATCACTAAAATGTCAGAACTAAATAACACGCTTGATAAGCATACAAACAGAATTTACTTTAAGCAGCATAAGGTATATCAGACAGCGGTTCCAAATACTACTGACTACACATGGAGGGTCACAACAACATCAAGCGAACAACTGCCGAGAAATATCTTTGTCGTATTTCAACAACAAGCTCGACGAGGTAACCAACAACAAAATAATGCAATATTTGATCACTCTGATGTCAGACGAATATACGCTAGATTAAATTCAAAGCAATATCCAGAACGAGCTATCGAGTGTAATTTTGCTGATGATGTTAATAAAAATATTTCTCGACCGTACATGTACCTGCTTGACGCAATACAAAAATATCAAGATGTTGAAGATGGAACTCAAATATCAGTAGAAGAATTTCGTACGCTTTATCCTATATTTCATTTTGATGTTAGTAAACATAACGAGCGAGCTGTAGACAGCACAGCGGATATTGAAATTACCTGGACACTTGGGGCGGTTCCAGTAGCGCCGTTATACGTATACGCATTAGTGATTAGTGATAGATTTATCACGGTAGATTCTATTGGAGGTAAAATGACAGTTCAAGTTTAATCTACAGTTGTTATATAAAATGGCAAAGTATATTGTAAAAGAAGTGTATTTGACTGATGGCCAAGTTAAAAAATTAGTAGCTGCTACTGCAAAGCGAGAACAGGTATCATTAAAAATCAATCCTAATATTTCTGATGGTGTTTTAACAAAATTAATGCTAACAAAAAATCAAGTAAAAAAGTATGATCGTAAAAAAACTTTTGTTTTAAATTTGAGTGCTGCACAAATGACAGCGATGGCAAAAGAAGGTGGTTTTCTTGGTCCGGCATTATCAGTATTAACTAGTACAATAATACCTAAACTTTTGCCGGTGTTGGGAACATTAGGACTAGCAGCAGCGTCTGGAGCAATATCTGGCGCAACGAAGAAAGCAGTCGAAGGTAATGGTATCATTCGTGGAAGTGGAATAAAAAAATTGTAAATTTTATGTAAATAATATATTATAATGCCACAAAAGAAAAAGAAATCACCAACAACAAAAAAAAAGAAAGTAATAAAAACAAAATCACCAACACCAAAGTGCAAATGCATATGCAATCAAACAAAACAAGGAGGAATTATTCCGTTCGCTCCACTTTTGGCGGGACTAGCGGGAAGTCTGCTGCCAAATCTTTTAGGAATCGGACGTGGTCTAACATTACCAGGAACTCGTCGACCCCGTTGAGTAATTTTGATATCATTGATAAGTTAAAAGCAGTTCCTGGATTTCACGGAGTTTATTCTAAAGATGAGCTCTCAGCAATAAAATCACCATCTGCTGTAAGTTCATGTGTTATTAATATACAAGATTTCAATGACGGATCCGGCACACATTGGGTAGCAGTTTATAATAATAATTATTTTGACTCGTTTGGACTTCCTCCAAGCGATGTAATAAAAAAGTATATGAAAAAATTTTTTACAAAAGTATATTATTCGTCAAATCAACTCCAACCTGTTGGAACGTCTGCTTGCGGATATTATTGTATTATGTTTATCCGACAGATGAGTAGAAATCTTAATTTTTTAAAATTTATTTTACAGTTTGATAAGCAACCTTCTCACGCTAATGATGAGATCGCAATTAATTTTATCTAAACTTATAAGTATAATAATGTCAACATACTGTCTCAAGTGTAAAACTAAAACAGAAGGTATTAATGAAACAACAGAAAAAACAAAAAACAACAGGATAATATTAAAAAGTATTTGTGCAATCTGTGGAAAAAGAAAAAATACATTTTTAAAGAAAACGTCCCCAGCGATAGTATCTCCAGCGACGTCGCTAGGATCTGGTTATCCTAATATTATTTTAGTCGACGACTAAAAATATAGAATGATATGCAACTGTGATTCTGACAGAGATTTGTGTATTGAGCAAAATAAAATTGTCGCATACTGTCAATGTTGTAACAACAGAGAAATAATAGGGTCAGGTATAGATATACATAAACTAATTGGAAAATTGCCAAAACCAAAAGGCGGTTGGACATTGCCAGGGCATCGGTATACTGGTCCATGGAATCCGCTACATCAACAACTAGATGAAAACGACAATCCATTGCCAGGCCAAGAGCCTTACAATCAAGTGGATGCAATAGCAATGCGTCATGATATCTGTTATCGTGATCATGAAAACTCAAAATTAGATTGTGATAAAGTAATGTTAGACGAATTACGTGATATGGAGCCAACAAATCTACGAGAACGTTTTGATAGAAAATTTGTTCAGGGAATAATTGGAGCAAAATATAAACTTGGACTCGGAGAGTCTCGTCAATCACCTCACGATCGGGGAAATAAAGTATATGATGATCTTGCAGTCGAACTACACAGACCTAAAAAAAAAAGTTCCAACGACGTAAAGTTGTCGCTAATGGTGTAGATGATATCTGGGCAATAGATTTGGTGGATGTATCCAATCTAGCTCAGTTTAACGTTGGCGCTGATGGCGCTCCAAAAAGGTATTTGTTTAATGTTATAGATGTTTTTAGCAAATATGCTTTCAGTGTACCTGTTTCGGATAAGACAGGAACTTCAATGACCGATGCGCTAAAGCAGATAATAACAAGCACAGAAAGAAAACCAAACAAAATCTGGACTGATCATGGATCTGAGTTTTTTAACAAAAAGTTTGAACAGTTTCTAGAACAAAATAATATAAAAAGGTATGTTACAGGAAATGAGGGTAAAAGCGTTGTTGTTGAGAGATTTAATCGCACGCTAAACGAGAAAATACACAAACATATGACAGCTAAAAACACCAACAGGTACATCGATGACCTTTCTCAAATCGTAAGCGAATATAATAACACGAAACATCGAACCATCAAAATGACACCTAAAAAAGCTGTTAAAAATCCAATATTAGCAAATGAAAACATGTACCGCAGACATAAATTTAAGGTTGGTGATAAAGTTAGAATTTCTTTGATGAAAAAGGTATTTGCAAAAGGATTTACTCCGAACTGGAGCGAAGAAATTTTTGTAATTGATAAGGTACTTTTAACAGTACCTGTAACGTACGTTTTAAAAGATCTGGCAGGGGAACCGATTGTAGGTAGTTTTTATGAACAAGAACTACAGAAAACTGATCAGGATGTTTTTGTTATCGAGAAAGTGATTAGAAAAAAAGGGGATAAAAGTTTAGTCAAATGGCGTGGGTATAGTGATAAATTTAACAGTTGGATCCCAACCAAGCAGATTATGATATAATGCTATTATAAATTAACTCATACTTTTGTTTGACAGATTTACATTTTACTGGTTTACATAATGATATTAGATACTGCTTACGATCGTTAGAGATTGTCATTAGATTAAAAATCTTGACAAATATGAAATCAAATTTGATATTTTTCTGTCGGCCTGGGATCTTGATATTTAAAAAAGGTTTGATTAACTGCCAGAACAGTTGTTGTTCGGCAACGGTAAAATTAAATTTAATTAGCTGCTTAGCAATGTGATACTTGACATTATACCGTTTAGTTGTTGATCTGCTGTAATTAGATCTGTCAGCAACAGTGACTATTTCACCATCATCAGATTCATTGTTATATAAAATATCATCTTCGCTATAACCAACAGATTTGTCTATAAAATCTTTGGAAAATGTAATACTATGTATGACATCATCACTGACGACCTTATCACTGACGACCTTATCACTAGTATCTTCTTCGTAGAGTTCAGCGAGTCGTTTCATCAAGTCCATTATTATAATATATTTTTATCTAATTTATTATTATAAGATGACCGATGAGATAAAATATCACCAAAAAGTTAATATAGTAAATTATAACGAACTAGCTGAAGCGGTAAGAAAATGTTTGTTGGGTTATAGTGTTGATGTTATTGTAATGCAAGGTGATTCTCATAAAATATTACTAACAGAAGCAGAAAAAGATAAAATTAATGAAAATGCAGTAACAACGTTAAAATTTAATCACGATGATATCATAGCATTTGCTCATCATTGCTTGACTAAAACCGAATTACAAAATATTATTGATCATCATATCTAAAACCAATCCTAGCATCGTATTCTCTTGAAAAAGTTGATTTTGTTGCTCCATCAGCTATAATTTTTACGACTGCGGGATTTATCTTATAATATTTCGCCGCAGCTGAAATCGATTTGAATTCGATCTCCTCATCCGTTTCGAGGTTTTTTGAAATAACAGGTTTTATTGGGCATCTAAAATTAATACCATTACTATTTTTTCCTTTTCTCACATTTTCCTGTTGCGTTACTATCTCTAGATTTTCCAATCGATTATCAGTTTGTATATTATTGATGTGATTAATAACAAGACCATTGGGTATAGATCCATTGAACACCTCATAAACAAACCTATGACCAAGATAACGAACTTGATTTGTTGATGTTCCTCTAACTGTTACCCTGATATATCCCATATTGCTAATATTACTAAGAACTTTTTTAGTTTTTCTATTTCTAATAATACCGCGATCGTTAGCCTCGTATAAATCAAATACTGGGTGCGGCTGAAACTCATCTTGTAAGGATAAATTTTCAATATTATCATCAGTGACTTTACCATTATAATGATATACACGCTGTCCCTCTGGAATATCATCGCAGAACAACGTGTAAATAAAATCTTTTCTAAATATTGCAATCCTCTCGGCATTATCTCCCTTTACACTAATATTATAACCCGCTGACGTTAATTTGCCAACAGGTATTCTAGTTTTAATGTTAATAACCGAACCAATTACATTTCCAGCGTATAAGTTATACTTTGGGTGAATTTGATAAATCTCTTGCTCACGTGCGCTTGTCAGATTTACTGTCATTATATTATAGGTAATATTTTTTATCTCTAATTGATTTTTAGCGCATGCGCAGTGTGAGGTAAAGTTATGTTTTGGGTGAACTTGATATGCTTCTTGCTCACATGTGTTTGTTAGATTTGCTGTCATTATATTATAGGAGATATTTTTTATCTCTAATTGATTTTAGCGCATGCGCAGTGTGAAAAAATTATCAATTAGATATTACATTATAGTATAATAATGTTAAAATTGCGTGATATAGCTAAGAGAAGCTTTATGGGAGAACCTAATAAAATAGCGACTGCTTTTGCAGGTTTTGATAATAGTTATCAGTTTGATAATCAAATTGTTTTAGTAAATTTTAATGCAACTAATCTTTACCACCTATTACAGACAATTGTAAAACGTGAGCTCGAAAAACACAAAAGTATCAGATTATTTGTGCAATATCATGTTATATTTTCAAAGTTAGTTATAATGGAAGAATTAACTAACAAGGAAATTGCAGAACCTTATATGAACGCAAAATCAAGACGTGTTTTGCTTGGGACTGATCTGTTATCACTATCTGATGAAATACACCAAGAAATTGGAAAAAAAATAGAGGAATTTAGTCAATTAGGTTCGGGTTGGAAGTTTGAAATGATCAAAGGAATATTGTTTCACACGATGAAATATAATGTATTACGAGGTAGTTCATACGTCGACCTGCCACCAAAAATAAAAAGTAAAAGATGTTGTATAAACATCAAAAACGTAGATAACAAATGTTTCCAATGGGCTGTTCTTTCCGCACTATTCCCAGCAGAAAAAAACGCTACTCGTGTTGAAAGGTATATCAGTCATGTGTCTAGATTAAATTTTAAAGATATTAACTTTCCAGTGGCAGAAAATCAAATACCAAAATTTGAAAAGCAGAATAATGTTTCAATTAACGTTTTCGGACTAGATGAAAAGGAGGACGTATATCCGAGATATATTTCAGAAAAAGCTTCACAATCAACTATAAATTTACTGTACTACAAAAATCATTATGTTTGGATTAAAAACTTTAACGGACTAGTTGGTAGACAGTACAATAAGGATAAGAACAAAAAGTTCTTTTGTTACCGCTGCTTGCATGGCTGTACAAGCAATGAAACATTACAAAAGCATTTGCAGTACTGTAGTGATGTGCAAAGAATAACAATGCCATCTAAAAAAGATAGTGTGTTACAGTTTGTCCATCATAATCACAAACTAAAAATTCCTTTCGTCATATACGCTGATTTCATTTCGAATGCCTACTTCAACCTGTACTTGGTGTAGAAAATAATCCTAATCAATCGAGTACAAGAAAAGTTCAAAATCATGTTCCATGTGGAGTAGCGTACAAGGTAGTTTGTTGCGCTGATTCGAGATTATCTAAACCAATCCAACTCTATCGAGGTAAAAATCCAGCTGTTTGGCTTCTCAAGCAGTTGATTAATGAAGTTGATAATATTACTTATCGTTTGAAAAGAGTAACTCCAATGTTAAAATTAACACCTCAACAAGAATCTGATCACCAGCAAGCGAAAATTTGTTATATTTGTGAAAAAGCTTTTGATGATAACAAAAAAGTACGTGACCATTGCCATTTGACCATTGCCATTTGACCGGACAGTATCGTGGAGCGGCTCATGACCAGTGTAATTTAAAATTTCACGCTCCAGATTTTATTCCAGTTATTCTTCACAATTTTCGAGGATATGATAGTCACATCATCGTAGAAGCTTTTGGTGATCCTGAGATAAAAGCTCATCTAAAACTCAATAATGTCATCAAATGCATTCCAAATAATTTTGAAAAGTATATGTCAGTTACGCTAGGTAAATTACGTTTTATTGACAGCCTGCAGTTTATGGCAGCCTCGTTAGATGAGCTAGTAAAAGGTTGTAGTAAATTTAATAACCTAAGAGACTGTTTTGGAGATAAATTTAATCTATTAGCTAAAAAAGGAGTTTTTCCATACGAATATCTCGACGATTGGAGTAAATTTGATGAAACATCTTTA
Organism: Potamilus streckersoni; assembly: GCA_016746295.1. NCBI lineage: Eukaryota > Metazoa > Mollusca > Bivalvia > Unionida > Unionidae > Potamilus > Potamilus streckersoni. The sequence goes on along the minus strand of JAEAOA010000264.1, from coordinate 985,408 downwards.
CCTGACAAAGACAAATTTTACTCACAACTTAAAAATGAAAATATAACTGATGACGAGTACAGGTATGCACAAGATATCTGGAAAGAGTTTGATTGTGAGACTTTTGGTGATTATCATGATTTATACCTGAAAACTGACGTGTTATTATTAGCAGATGTTTTTGAAAGTTTTCGTGAAGTGAGTTATAATAATTATGGACTAGATCCTTGCTGGTATTATTCTGCCCCTGGGTTGTCATGGGATGCTTTGCTAAAGTTTAGTAAGGTAAGGTTAGAATTACTGACTGATGTTGATATGTTCAATTTTATTGAAAAAGGTATCCGAGGTGGTATTAGCGTGATAACAAAAAAATATGCTGAAGCAAACAACAAATACCTGAAACAGTATAACCCTGACCTTCCTTCGAAGTATATAATTTATCTAGATTGTAATAATCTTTACGGTGGTTCGATGGCAGAACCAATGCCTTTTAGCGGATTTCATTGGATCACGGTTGATCGATTTCTATCAGAGACAGAAAAAAAGATACCTGACGATGTTTCCTATTTCGTTGAAGTTGATCTTGATTATCCAAATTCGCTACACAAATTACATAATGATTACCCTTTCTGTGCGGAATCGATGGTTATAGATTATAGTTTGTTATCAAAAGAACAACAAGCGTTAGCATCACCAAGGCAACATTCCATGGTCAAGAAACTAGTACCAAATTTACTTGATAAGAAAAATTATGTTTTGCATTATAAAGTTTTAAAACAAGCAGTCGATGCTGGTCTTGTGTTGAGAAAAGTTCATCGTGTACTAAAATTTAATCAGTCGCCGTGGATGAGAGGTTATATTAACTCCAACACTTCAAGAAGAGCTGCAGCGAAAACAGAGTTTGAGAAAAACTTCTTTAAACTGATGAACAATTCCGTTTTTGGTAAGACGATGGAGAATATTAGGAAACGTGTAAATATTGAAATAGTTAATGATGTCAATCGCAGAAACAAACTTGTGTCAGACGATGATTTTGTGAGCATGAAAATATTTAATGAAAATCTTGTTGCGATACAAAGAAGAAAAACAAATCTAAAACTAAACAAGCCGATCTATGTTGGAGCTGCAGTGTTAGATTTATCAAAGTGGATGATGTACGATTTTCATTACACTTTTGTTAAAAATCAGTGGCCGGCTAGTAGATTATTGTTTACTGATACTGATTCACTCGTGTATGAAATTGAATGTGAGGACATCTATCAGGACATGTACAATAATCGACATCTGTTTGATCTTTCCGATTATCCACGTGACAGTAAATTTCATGACGACACAAATAAAAAGGTTATTGGTAAGTTTAAAGATGAAATGAACTCGAGCGCTATCAAATACTTTATCGGATTACGTAGTAAAATGTATGCCGTATTGTTAGATAATAATAAAATAACGAAAAAAGCCAAAGGTCTGCCTCGTAATTTTGTTAAAAAGTTTATGAAATTTGATGACTACAGGTATGCGCTTGATGGTGGTGTTAGTTTTATGAGAGCTATGGCAATTCGAACTAATCATCATAAACTCGAAACAGATGTCATTATCAAACGTGGATTGTATAATTTTGATGACAAACGCCATTGTGAAAATGGGGTAGATACATTTGCCCTTGGGTATTGTTATGATGATAGGTCTATACTCGACATTATCTTTTCCAACTGAAATTTTATCTAAACTTATAAAATAATGCTTGAAAATTTGACAATGACAAATAGCTACAATAGTAACATCAAATATCTAATGATGGACGGTAAACAATTGACAGTTGAATTTAATAATGAAACATCAGGTATATGTTTTAATGGAACATGTGACAAGTTAAAACTTTCGCTCATCAGATCTGATAACAGCATGTATTTCAATTATCTCGAACAATTGTATCAAAAGTTGCTAGCGGAATTTAAAAACTTTCACAGCCCCATTAGCCAACAAAACTATACTAAACTCACAATTGATCTCGATCGGTCAAAGGTATATTTTATCAACAAAAAATATCCTCTGAACAAACCAGAAATGAAAGATCTGTTTGAGTCCCGTCGCTGTGTGAGTGGTAAAGTAAAATTTAGTATCTATAGTCGTGATAGTGAAATATTTTTAATATCAACAGTTGAAACATTAATCATTGGTAACGAGATATAAAATAATATCATTTTCATTCTAATGCTAGTTTAATTTCCACCTTGTTAACTGAAACATTCTAATGCACAGTTTAATTTTCATCCTGTTATCTTGTGGTAAAACCCGTTTGCCGTCTTTAGAATAATTGTATTCCACACATGCGCTGTTCTAACAAATTAGTCACCTCTGTGTAAAGAGCTTATCGCATTCCAATACCTGTTGTTTTGTTTGGTTACAAAATACCTGTTTACAGGTAGTAGTAGGGGGAAAAAAAGAGGTGGGGGAGGGTGAGTCAAAACCCTGTTTTATTTTGGAAAAAAAAGGGGGTGGGGTGGGGGATAATTTAGGACTATAATTTATACTTGTTTGGAGGGTAAAAAAACAAAGTGAGTTGAAAACCTGGTTTTCTTCTAGGGTGAGTTAAAAACCTGGTTTATTTTGGAAGAAAAGGGGGTGGGGTGGGGGATAATTTATACTTGTTTGGAGGGTAAAAAAACAAAGTGAGTTGAAAACCTGGTTTCCTAATACTACTAATGCACTGACTTTAGCCAAAGGCATTCACTTAAGATCATCAGAATAAAAATACATGACATTATGATCTGCAAGTGCATGGCATACCAGTGTGTATACTGGTCATAGTAATGGGAGATTATCATATCCAAAAATGGATTTATTGTTGTGTGATTTGCTCCATTACTTATAAAACCACTTGGCAATTGACTATCTGCAATTAAACACAGGAAGAAAACTAAAGTAAACATGATCTGACAAAGACTTGACTGTCATGTTGTTGATATTATTGGTACATCAGCATTTCTTAGAGGCAGAACTAACTGCTTGATTAATTCCCTATGACATTACTAAATGCCAGATTAACTAGTTGACTGTGACTTTATTCTAACTTTTATATCTAGAGTTTCTTATGGACATTCAGTGATTGACAAATTATGGCTTCTGGCAATAATTATGTTTGTGTCAGCTCAGTTTAGGGACAGACTTATGTTCACTAAAACTGCAAATAACAAAGATCCTGATCTACTGTGGCATAATGCACCTGCAAATCAGGGTCTGTTTTGTTTGTTCTGCTTTCTCCTAACAAACTGCAGAGACCCAGATCTGCCAGCACATTGTGATGTCAGATCTGGGTCAGTGAAGTTTTCAGTTGGATTTGACCTAGAAATGAGTATATACAGTATAATTCATAAGTAAGAACTCTATATATGCCACCTACAATCTGTATACCATTCAGGCAACCTGACCACATGAAGACCTGAATTGGTGACCATACCATTTGCTTGACCTGGCTACTTGTCAGCTAGAAATGTAACTCTTTAACAAATTTGGCACAAATGTAACATTATCTAACATGGCTTAGCCTTGTGATGTTGCAAACATTTGCACCTGCTTGCTCATATATGCAACTTTCATGATGTAAGCAATTAGCACATTTTAGAATTATCCTATTGCATTTTTTTGTGTGCAAAACTTGAGCTTGGTAATATTCATCAATATATTTTTTTGTGGTGTTTTCTGACTTGTTATGTATTTGCTTGTTAACGACTCCTTCAGACATTGCATAGTGTTTCATAGGGAGACACCATACATTTAACATAAGAAATTTTTGATGCAAGTATAAGAAACTGTTGTCATACAGTGTAAGACAGTATTATACATTTGGGGTTGAAGTATTACTGCCTAAATAACAATGCTGTATAGCGTGTTCCATTGTTGATTAACATTAGAATGATATAGTATGTTCCATTGTTGATTAACATTAGAATAAGTCAAATTTTCATTTTTTTTTTCAGCTGGAATGTGATGGAAGTGGGGAATGTTGAAATTTAATTAAGTTAAAGTATGTTTCTTTAACGAAACAAATAAAAATGTGTTGATATTAAAGTAAGTGTTTAGATAGCTTTGTTTCATTTAGGATACATATCCTTTTATCTCATTTTGACATTCCTGTCTTCCATCACATTTCAGCAAACTGAAATATAGGAGACTTGGAGTTGTCATTGGAAGACTTCTTTTTGTGTCTGGTAGTTGTAATGTCTAAAGAAAATAATGCAGATTAAACATCCATAAGTTGAAAACCTCATGATTGCTACTTCTTGTTGGATGGTCAAATGGACATGGGATTTTCCCAGAATATTTCATATAATTTCTAGTTGGTCCACTATAGCAATGGTTCATATGTATGTTAGTTTCAATATGATTGCTATAGTGGCCATCTTGAAAATATTTTTATTGCATCTTGTCCTGAATGGATGGTTATGTTGACATGGAATTTTCAACTAAAGGCTTATTATAAAGTGTGGTTATTTTCCTTAATAAGAATGGTGCCAATTTGACATTCAATGTGTCAGCCAAGATAGCTTATTGAAGCACTTCATGTATGCATTATTGGTAATGATTTTTCTTCCCTAAGTTTGTGCAATTCTATATATTTACATTTTTTTTTCATTTATCTTTTATCTTGTGTCTTTACTTGGAAGTGTTTATCTTCCCAGTCTTTTTGTGCAGTTCTCTATATTGACCTTTTAAGAACTTTGCCTTTCATTCACATCATATAGCCATTTTTGTGTAGACACTGTTGAACACACACACACAATTAAATACATGTACATACACACATACACACACATAAATACATACATGCATACATACATACATACATACATACATACATACATACATACATACATACATACATGTACATACATACATACATACATACATACATACATACATACATACATACATACATACATACATACATACATACATACTTACATACATACATACATACATACATACATACATACATACATACATACATACATACATGTACATACATACATACATACATGTACATACATACATACATACATACATACATACATACATACATACATACATACATACATACATACATACATACATACATAACCTTATTTATGGTGGTTATATTCATGTACATACATGTAAATTATCATTGTAAAGAGGTACTCTTTGCCAGTTCAGTTTCATTCCGTACATACATGTTTTACTTTTCCTGAAATCTTTAAGATATGATTTCTGATCTAAGGAAAACAACAATGCCAACTATCATCAAATGTGGTTGCCATTTCTGCAAACAGATAAACCTATAAACATCTTTAAAGCATTGGAAAGAACAGGACCAAATTTTACAGCATCCTGTCATAAGGCCTGTGCTGATTTTCATCAAATATGCCATGTAGTGTCAAATAGAAAATCTTTAAATGACTTTTTCAAAGCTCCTGAACTGAAATTAATCAAATTGACAACAGTCTGGTTTGATTAAGTTTCAGATTTCTATAAATAATATTGATGTACCATTGCAAACACATTATAAAGACCTTTAAAAATCTTGCCAACAGAATTTGAGGAAAACATCTTTGCATGAAGAGTCCAACATAGTAAGCAAATAATGCTGATATTTCATTGTTTCGCTTTTAACTGTTTGGTCTTGAATCGCTGGTCGATAAAAAACTTTTACCACTTTGAAATAATGAAATATTAACCTTTTGTATGGCGCTGAATAGCCTCATTGTGCTTGTGCACCATTTTAAAAAAATCAATCAATCAATCAGTCAATCTAAAACTTGAAGAATAGACTTGAAATTAATTCTTTAACAGCCAAACAAAATTGGATAAAATTTGGTGGACAGCATTCTTGCATTCTGGCTATGGGGAAACATTTCATCGATACTTTTGCTGAAATGATACACATATTGATATAAGAGATGGAGAATCGATACTAAACAATACTTACTGGTTTAAAAGTGGATTAAACATAGGTAAAACAAATTTAGGTTGTTATAAAGGAAAAGGAGTAATTCAGAAACGATTTCATGTGCTAAAATATGTGATCTTAAAATGTAAATGTGATTTCATGTTTAATAATAGAAGTATATTTTTATTGTTATATAATTTTGTTTTTAGGTGAATGCATAGAGCTATTAATAAAGAACAATATATGTATAGTGATTGTGGTTATTTTTCTTTAAATTGTTCTGAAACTGGACCTTGGAAACTGGTCTTTTTGTACAAACCTGATATGAGAGACCACCTCTCTTGAGAGACTGCTTCTTGTTGGCAGAAGTGTGTCTCTCATAACAGGTTTTACTGTACAAGTCAGATGTATATGCTGAATGAACAAACAATAAATGGAATGACCCTTTCAGTTATATTTTGAAATTAAATGTATAAAGGGTAGAATACTGAACCTAATTAAAATACAGGCAGTTAAAGAGTATACTTCAATTTTCATTTTTTAAATTAATCAAATTCGCCATGTAGATCATATGCTACAAGATAATAGAGATGTATCCAGGATTAAGATAGATAAAATAAGGGTCAAAAACTGCAATCAAGAAGTAAAGATGTTTATTTTAATACCTGTCTGTATTGATGAAATAAGTACCCCATATACAGCATTATGGAACAGATAAGAAATTTGGCTTTATAGTATGTAAACTACTGATTTAACAAATCCTATTTTGGAACAGATGTATCCAAAAGATAATATCTGTGATCTCTGACAATTATACATAACTTTCACAAAGATTAGTTTCCCCGGACAGATTCAAGGTGATAAAGCTAGCTATGTATATGCCCCTTCAGAGAGAAGCAAAGAGGAATATTAATACAAGGAGCAGAGTATGCTCAGAATTAAAGAACAGATTAATGCTGATACAGCTAGAGGTGACATCTGTCAAAGATGTTAAGATGTTGATTTCAGTAGAGTTGTAAGAAAGAAGAGCAAGAATAAAGAGACATAAATTGAAAATTTAGGTAAATATTCTAAATATTCTTCCTTCCCTCCTTTTTTTTTTTCTTTGATAAGTGGCGAGGACCACCTTAAGATAAAATCCTGTCATCATCTCTCCTCAAACTGTACATGGGAAACAAATTTGGAAATTTTCTATTTTTGTTCAAAGATATTTAACCAGTGAATGACGGTGCTGATGGAATAAATGAAATTAGCATAGAATGAATGATGGGGCAGATTTCCAACTACTCAAGTTTATCACCTTATGTAAGTTGAAAGAAAATTGTAGGATAGGACTGGGTGTAGTTAATAGTTTTCCTTCTTCACTAGCAAATGCAAATACATGTGGCTGCAGCAGTCTTTTGCACCAGCAGAAAATAAAATGTGATAGATTTTATTGGTAAACAACCTTATTCCCATGCCTGGATTTATTCTAGGTGAGATTTTCTTTGCACAAGGAAATTGCATTATTTCTTCTGTTTTGAAGTGTACCTGAGACATGAATCTGGTAATAATGTTTTCAACTCATTCATGCTGAACAAAACAAAGGGAGTTAAATGGAGCTAAACAAAGGGAGTTAAATGGAGCTATCATTAAATGTTGGATGAAACTCACTGCAACCAATAGTTAATTTAAGTACTGTTGTTATCTTCTCATAAATGAGAATTGCATATAAATATATGATAACTATACCTCTATCTGCTGTCTGCATACTGAAATACAACCAAGAATGTCAACATACATGAAAGGGCACCACTACCTTCCAGAGATGGAAAGACCATCAAGTTCATATGTGTATCAATATGTATTGTATCACAGGTTGTGTATTGTGAATTATATTGATACACGAAATAGGTGTATCATTTTATGCTTGGTTCTGACACAAGACTGCTCTGGTGGGGTAGTGTTTAGAGCATCCACATCAGATGTATGAGGTATGTTGAACTCATGGCCGAGTCATACCAGAGACTTATAAAAATGGTACTAACAGCTGCCGCACTATGCAATCATCATTAAGAGGTTAGTGTTTCGACTGGTTGGCCTCGTCTCAGGATAATGTGACTGGGTGGGACATGATGTTACATGTCTGATGTACAAGATGGAACCTTAAAGAAAAAATGACTTTTATTTATTTCCAAAGTAGCATGTAGATAGAAAAAAAGATGGTCTCGCATGTCCAAAATAAATTCCAGATGGAAATGGCCACTTGGGCATGAAGAATTAAAATCCAAGAAAGATTCATGACAGATCAGATAGATAATGATAACTGGTCATGGATTTAATAATTTCAGCAATAAATATTGACTTTTCCAGTATTATATACTTTGAATCAGTCATTGAGTTAGGTTGTGTTAATTTGCTAAATTTTCTTGTCCACTGAAAAGTGGACATGACATTTAGGATGCAGTGCTGTAGTCTGACTGCAATGACAGAGTCAGAGCATACACTGCTGGAAAAGTGAATGTGTTTAACAGAAATTAATAAATATGCAACTCACGTGCCTGTGATAGTGATAAGAGTTTGAATTTGGTGAATAAACAAGAAACAGGTAGGGATATCCGAGTAATTTTTTTTCCCCAAAATGATCCTACTTTTTGAGCTTGTAGGGGCCATTTAGTCCCACTTTTTGAGCTTGTAGGGGCCATTTAGTCCCACTTTTTGAGATTGTAGGGGCCATTTAGTTCCACTTTTTGAGCTTGTAGGGGCCATTTAGTCCCACTTTTTGAGCTTGTAGGGGCATGATTTAGTCCCACTTTTTCCACTTTTAGAATGAATACTGCTGTAACAAAAAAAAAATTGGTTGAAAACTTGAAACGACTTTTCCAAAAGCCACTTCTCAAAATGTGACAAAATTTTACACAAAACACCCCGGAATAAAAGGCTTTAATTACCTACTGATAATGCCAGTCTGCCCTAAAATATGGCCACTGTTACTAATAGAAAAAGACTGATTCTACTAACTTGTTAGACTTTCCGACTTGAATGCAATAGGTTGCATGTTTGGACCCCGGCCAGGTTATATCAAAGATTAATAAAAACGTTACTAGCAGCTGCCTAGTTTGGTACTCAGCATTAGGTTAGTGTTAGGACTGACTGGCCCCTGTGTGTGGATAATGAGACTGGGTGTGAGATGATATTACATGTCTGTGGCATGATTTCCATTTTGCTAGACATCACTATAATCTGAGACACTGCAAACATCATAGTGATATTACTGAAAAACTGTTAAAGCTACATTAAAAATCGAGATCACACTAAAAGAAAGAAAAAAAACCCCAAAACAACACATATCTTCCTAATACTGCTAAACAATATTTGTCAGAAAGTGTTTGGTCCAGAAGCCATTCAGTTTGCAGCAGAGCCACAATTAGGTATGGTCACCATTACTAAACAAAGAAAAACCTTTAGTCCAAAACATTGGTTAGTATTAATTGATAGAATGCTTGTAGGCATGAAGATCTTTTAAATATAATATCCAGGCAAGGAGGACATAAACAACTGATTCCTATCTACCATCAGATTCATTTGTATTACTAAAAATGAAACCCATAAATTACTCATCCTTCTCCAAAACTGCTCAACAAAATTGCATTTCACCTATACCAAATTTTTTTATAAACTATCTCAGCATTAAGCCTTACAAATTTTTACTAGTGATGCAGATCCACTACTATTGGTATTGCTACTGAAAATTTCACCCAATGTGACAAAATATTACAGCGTAAGCAATTTTTCACATATTTAGCAACAGTGTTTATCTACCTTGAATACAAAAAGCTTTAAATGCTTTTATGTAAAGTCAGACTGCAAATTCCACATACCGATATGTGCCATCCCATAATGCACCGGCAGATCTGGGTCTGTGCAGTTTGTTAGGACTAATCAGTAGAACAAACAGCATACACCCAGATCTGCCTGTGCAATATGGGATGGCAGTTCAAAATCTTTTGATTTTATAGATCTTGATCTTTTTAATTGTAATTGTCTTTTATTAGTTTTGGTTTTTCCATGTACTTTTATAGTTTTGGTTTTTCACTGTACTTTGGTTCATTTTTCAATGTACAGGTACTTTAGTAATTTTGTTTCTTTACAATACAGATACTTCTATAATTTAAGTTTTTTACTACTTAGGTATTTTTGGTTGCTATGGAAATCCCTTAGTAATCTTGTAATTGATTTCATTTTCACCACAAAATAATTCACAAATTATTATTTAAATTTTACAAAGAGTTTTATTTGTGACAAATCGATTTTGAATATTACAATTATAATTATGTTTATGATTAATTTATCAAATATTGGTGGCACAGTGGTATGTTGTGAAAGATATTTGGGCCAAATGTATCTTTTGGAAACATTTCAGAGTCAAAAACAAACCCAACCCAATCCCCCAGCCTTTGTTTAATAACAGAAGTTATGCTATAAATGCATGCATTTGTTTGTAAGCATCTAAAGCAGCCTGAGATTTTTAAGCCAGCAGATTTTGTTTTAAAATTATGTGTAATCTCCCAAGTGCACTTAATATTTTCTTACTGGTTGAGTGTTTTTATGTTTACAGCCTCCCACTGATAAATATCTTGTCTGGGTGTTGGCATTCCACTCAAGTTTCCCTGCCTATGATATGAATAGTGTAGATGTATTGCATTGTAAGCTTCATTTTCAGCACTTCATTTTCTTATTGACAAGTACTCTAATGTCAACAGAATATCTTTACAGTGTTAGCTTCTTCGTCTATTTAATTACAGCTATTAGTATACAACTTTTATAGCAAGTAACATAGTAAGATGATCTCCTGTAAGGTACTGACATTGGGGGGGGGTACTGCGATCTTCCGATCTGAGATATTTTATTTTCTTTGATCTCAAGATAATTAAAAACACTTATTCATTTAATAGTATGGCTATAATATGGTGTTATTTTACAATAAATATGAGCAAGACATTTTTCTCAGCTATTTACAGAACTTAAGAAAAAAAAAACCGAGCAAACCCTTTGGACCCCTGCCCCAGAACAGCTGTTGTTCCCTTATATAATTGTACTGCACTGCAGTAGGTTTCATATGTTCAGAAATACTGAAGAACAAAATTGTTTCACCCACTCAGAGCAAGTTGAAACAAGCTTAAAGTACTAATAAAAGACCTTAGAAGGTAGAATGTTTTGATAATTTCTACTGGGATTACTGGGTTCAATTGTCAATGATTAACTGGGGGGGAGGGTCAAGTTTGGAGATGTGTCATATGCCCTTTGTACATGATTTCAACAACTGTGCCATTAATTTCCTGTACATTTTCTTATTATGTATGTATCAGAGATCATGAAATGGTCATATTTTCTGGATACAATGGAAAATTGAACTCAAATGACTTGTTGGATCTTGACTCATAAAATGTCGATCATTACCCACATTCAGCTGTATGGACATTATGATTTCCACTTCTTGAAGCACTTTGTAGCCACAAGGCACAATACCACAGAGGTGTGAATTTTATCTCATTGGCTTGATTAAGCCCTATAGTTGAATGGTTGTCCCAGGGTTTGTAACCTACAGTAGGCATTACAAAATGTGTATTTCTTTGTCCTAATTAGAAAGAAAAAGATGCAAGCAACTCTATTAGTTTTTATTATCATCCTCCAAGATTTGTTGAAATACCTGATGAAATAAAATTTTATCATTGGACTTGACTTGAAATGCCCATCAATTGTGTGTGTTTGTGTGTGTGTGTGTGTGTACATATGATTTGTATTTTTAATGTAGCTTTAACAATTTTTCAGTCATATCACTACAATGGCCTCACTGTTTATAAAATTATAGTGATGTCTAGTACTTGGTCATCATATGGCGGACATATAGAATCATGTCCCACACAGAAACATTATCCTGATACCAAGCCGACCAGTCCTAACATTAACCTCTTAATACTGAGCGCCTAGCAAGGCAGCTGTTAGTACCATTTTTAAAAGTCATTGGTATAACTCTGCTGGGGTTCAGACTTGCACCCTCCCACATCTTGAGTTGAATGCTCTAACCATTAGGCCACTAGTGATTGGTCTGCATTATTGTTAGCTAATACCAGTAAGGTAAGTAACTTTCACAAGTTGTAAAATGGCATAAAATGCTGTTGTTGATTGAAATTCTATTTTATAGTTTTCAAAAAGAATTCATTTGTTTTACAAATAAATATGTTATGAGAAAATGTGTAAAGCATTGAAAGATAATTATTAAAACCAAAGCAACAGCAAATCAAGAACTGAATTTCAAGTACATATAAGTACCAGTGATTTATATTATAGATTCATTTCTGAGGTTATGATGTAAATCAAAAATTGGTCTTAAAGTAAATTTGAAGTTTCCCTTAGGATACTTGTAAATTAAGGAAGTTCTTGTACAAATTATACCCCTGAGTTTCCATGTGATGATTATTTTTGCATAATATTGAAACAAATTAATACATATAACATTACTTGAGCTCATATGACTCAGCACATGGCACCAGCACATGGCATAAAAGGGAGCACAGTGGCACAGATTGAATGTTATTTCTTTATTATGAATGGCATTAAAATGAAAGTGTGTAAACTTCACCTGTAAATTGTTCATTTTTTCATACAGATTTTTGAATGTTTCCATATTAGATTTCAAAATAAGCATGCTTGCACCTTCATTTTTGGGAAATATCAGGGAAGAATCATTTGAATTTTGGGATAATGGTATGTTCAGTATATACTACCATGTGCATATGTATGTAGATACATACATACATACATACATACATACATACATACATACATACATACATACATACATACATACATACATACATACATACATACATACATACATACATACATACATACATACATACATACATACATACACACACACATACATGCATACATACATGCATACATATATACATAACACGGTTGAAATTCTAAATTGGCAATCTTCAATGCATGCCACCTGCCAGTGATGATTTTATATAGCTGTAGAAGAGAATGATGGGTAAGTTCATCACAAATAGGAGAAACCATTGTCATAGAATGGTGACCACTTAACCAACTCGGGACAATGTCCTTCTTCCTGGGTGTGTGGTCAAGGGTGTGTGTCTTTTTCTTCCATCTTAAAATCTCCAGAGCTTTGGTACATATCATATATTAATGTTCTTCATGTGATCCTGAGGTATCAATTTTGCATCACTTTATTTTATTTCTTCACATGCATTGAAAATATTTATTTTAAGAACATTAGTGAGATATATTAAACACACTAGTCAAATGGATTAAGCACACTAGTGAAATGGATTGAATAGGTTAGGGAAATGGATTAAGATCACATGAAATGCATTAAACACATACTAGTGAAATGCATTTAAAACATTAGTTAAAAGCATTAAACACACTAGTGAAATGCATTAACAACACTAGTGAAATGCATTAAGCAGGTTAGTGAAATGGATTAAGATCACATGAAATGCATTAAACACATCTGTGAAATGCATTAGACATACTAATGAAATTCATTTAACACATTAGTTAAAGGCATTAAACACTAGTGAAATGCATTTACTACACTAGTGAAATGCATTTACTACACTAGTGAAATGCATTAACTACACTAGTGAAATGCATTAAGCAGGTTAGTGAAATGGATTAAGATCACATGAAATGCATTAAACACATCTGTGAAATGCATTAGACATACTAATGAAATTCATTTAACACATTAGTTAAAGGCATTAAACACTAGTGAAATGCATTTACTACACTAGTGAAATGCATTTACTACACTAGTGAAATGCATTAACTACACTAGTGAAATGCATTAAGCACAATAGTGAAATGCATTAACCACAATAGTGAAAGACATTAAGCACACTAATGAAATGCATTATACACACTAGTGAAATGATGTTAAACACTAGTGGAATGCATTAGACATGCTGGTCAAATACATTAGACACGCTAGTGAAATGCATTAAGCACACTAGTGAAATGCTCTAAACATTTTAAATGCATTTATTAGACACAGTAGTGAAATGCACTAAAATGCAAGTGAAATGCACTACACACCAGTGAAATACATTCATTACACACTAGTGAAATACATTAGATACTGGTGAACTGCATTAAGCATACTAGTGAAATGCATTAGACACTAATGAAATAGTGACATGCATTAAGTACACTAGTGAAATAGTGTAATGCATTTAGCACTCTAGTGAAATGCATTAGACACACAAATGAAATGCATTAAATATGATAATGAAATGCATTAAGGATGCTAGTGAAATGCATTAGACACTAGTGAAACAGTAACATGCATTAACCCATTAACTCTGGATGTTTTCGTCGTTTTCGCCTGAAATGCGAGTAGGAAATCAATTTTGAGAGATATTTCTGAATACATTATAATACATCGACTTCGAAGACATTTTCAGTTAACTTAATGTCTATTTGTGTTAGAAACGTCGATTTTCATTGGCTCATTGGCCTGAGAATGAGCAGAAGGGTAAAAATGGTACTTTTTTTGCTTAACGGACCCATCATTTTTGTGTCAAGACCACTCGTCATTCTAAATGCCTTTCTTATCCTACTTTTTGCAAAGGTTCATGTCTGTGTGCAATTCAGACTGGTCTGTCTTAGATCTGAGGCCAAAAAGTCTAAAATCTGGACACAAAACTGATCACAACTTTGTGTGAATTTCGGCTGGAAAAACTCTTGTCCAAAAAGTGGGATTTTTCTCTCTGTATTTTGTAGTGCAACTAAAACATCCATATTTTTTGGTATCATCATACTACCTTTCAATAATACCAGCAACTTTATTGTGTCGCACATGACCTTAATGCTACAGAGCTCAGATGTAGGTTACCACCTTCGACCTGGTAAATGTGGCACTAGGGGTTAATGAGTTAAGCACACTAATGAAATGCACTAGTCATTAGTGAAATGCATTAGAGACACTAGTGAAATGCATTAAACATCCTTGTGAAATGCATTAAACATCCTAGTGAAATGCATTAGCCACACTAGTGAAATGCATTAGCCACACTAGTGAAATGCATTAGACACACTGGTGAAATGCATTAAACATCCTAGTGAAATGCATTAGACACTGGTGAAATGCATTAAACATCCTAGTGAAATGCATTAGACACTGGTGAAATGCATTAGCCACACTAGTGAAATGCATTAGACACTGGTGAAATGCATTAGCCACACTAGTGAAATGTATTAGCCACACTAGTGAAATGTATTCGACACACTAGTAAAAGGCATTAAACACACTAGAGAAATGCATACAGATGCCCTTTCTCAAAGACAGGGTTCTATCAAATGAGACTTTAATATGCAAAAAATGGGTGTCTTGACTAGTAGTATGAAGTCAACACAGCTATGATCACAAATGTGAAAAGCATGTTACCATCATAGCCATTCAATATTTTGATGTGGTATAAACAATATTTATTAGTTGACATCAGTCATAACACAGCTCATCAGTGAGTAATGAGATCAGTATAGAGATTGGTCAACAAGCAAATAATATTAACTGAAGTTCTCTTTTGCTTGGGTGGTCAAACAGACATTTCAGGCCCAGTGACAGATTTATTGTTCACCGTTTTACTAGCAGGTGATTATAACTTCTGTTTTCATGGATATATTTTTATCAAATTTTGAGCCTAAAATTTTATTCTTGGGTACAGGGAGGTTGAAGATTATGGTTCATGGTCACTGAAAGAAAGTGTTAGCAAGATTTCAGTGAATTTGTTGCCAGTATAATGAAAAATTCAGTTTTGCCGAGTTTTACTTATGTTGTGACTTTGTAATGCAGATAGATACCTGTAAACCCCCCCCCCGGATGTTGTAGTATTTTGGGGTTTAATGCCATTTATCAGTGCATAATAGGCTATGCATGGCAACTGGTATAGCTGGTAAAGGAAGAACCTGGGAAAAACTCTGGTAAGGACCACTGACCCATGCCAAGTTACTACTTTCTCACATAACCAAATTGACCAGCCTGAGATTTGTACCAGTACCAACATGTTGTTGAAGAATGGTTTAATGCCTATTTTCAGCAGAAGATAGGTTATACATGTCAGCCAGTATCAGTGGTGGAGGAAGAACCTGGAAAATCCCAGGAAGAACCACTGACTCACAAGAAGCTACTGGCAGAGCCTGTGACGTGATAGAACTTTTAGGATGGTTTAGGATTTCATTTACCTTGCTGTAAGTTATTTTTAATTTTTCACTTTGTATTCTAAGAAATAACTTTTTTGTTTCATTTACAAAACTTATGGAGTTCACTGTTTTCTCTTACTTGGTTTAGGACCATAGAGTCATAACGCCTAGAGAAGCTAACTAATCAGATACCAAATAAACTGTTGAATTAAATAACTAAAGATGGTTCATTCGATTTGAACTTTGAATCTTTATCCTGTTTTATTTGTTGGCTCAGTGTATATGAACATGTCTTATCTAATCAAGCTTTTAAACTGGACTGATATCCAAAGTACTTCTAACAAACCATGATTTATATAAACTTGAAAGACGAAAACTAAGTAAGATGTTTATGTGGGTCACTCAATTTGTCCAGTTGTGTCCTTCTGTCTGAAACTTGTATATTTTTCTCAATGGCTGGGTAGAATAACCCAAACTCAGTAGAGAAATTGTCCGCGTGATGGAATAGCCAAAACTTGGTAGACAGATTGTCCTTGTGGTAATCTTTTGCAACAGAGATGTAGTTTTGGTTCTTCATCTATGACCCTTGGGAAGGGTTCTTATATCAACTATATTAAAATTGCAGTTTCACTGATACTTCAGAATATCACCAAAGTTATTAATGTGTTATGCTTGTAATGGACATTGGGTTATGGTTCTAAAGTCACATACCAGAAAACCAAAGGTGTCAGGGTTGGGGAGGGATGTGTAATAAAAAGGGGGGGAGGAGTAGCTCATATTTATGGGGGACCAAGGTGGCATAGTTTACTTGAAGGTGCTTGCCTTTACAGATCACTGACATCTCACATCAGTCTGTGTGGGTTCAAGTCTCTCAAGTCAACCTTCGTATGTGAGTAAGCTTGCCAGTAGTTTCTGGTGGGTTGATGGTCCATCCTTGGATTTTCCTTAGTTCTTCCTCTACCAGACATACTGGTTGCCATAAATGACATTAAACTCACAAAACCACGACTTAGTTTATATGTTTAATTTTTTTATAATACTATTTTGGGGAAGAGTATGTATATTATACTTCAGTTACATTGACGTGGTTATAGTATATATCAACAGCTGGTATTTCACTAATTTCTTTTGTGAACTGAATTACTTATTCTTAAAGTATGTGATACATTATGTCCCTGTTTTGTTGTTGTCCTGATTTCAAGTGCAAGTAGATTATAACATCAATAAGGATGTGCATGTATCTAATTGATAAGGATGTGCATGTATCTAATTGATAATTGATTCCAATTAGAAACTGAGACACAGAATGGAAAGAACTGGAGCCCAGTCTGATTTCTTAGTCTAACAAACATATGGAATACATTTTTCCATGCACTTCATTTGGGTATTCTTGTGTAGGACTGTCACCAAAAACCAGTACCTGTTTTGAAATTTTACCAGGTACCTTTTACCAGGTACTGTTAGCACATGAATGACATGTACAACCTTAAACCAACTAATTGTTATCTCCATTTCTTTATAATTTTGTATGGCAATAGAGGCTAACTATGTAAGGTATTACTCAATTCGATTTGTGGAGATGCTCCACACCATGTAGCTGTGAATGATCTGACCACATGCTATTAATTAATAAATTTATATAGAATGACCTTTGTACAAAGATGGTAGGTATAATCCAACTTTTAATGATCACTGTGATCAGCCACATTAAATCCTTTAGAACACTCACCTCTTTAAAGTATAAGTCCTTGTTAGAACAGATCACCTTTTTCATGGCTTTTGAATGCAGATTTGAATTACCCACACATGCATGTAAAGCATGCCCCAGTTACACCATGTGACCATTCAATTGCAGAAGTTTATTATTTTGGAATTATCATTATATGTATGTTGGCTAACTTTCAAAATTAGCAGAGCTAGTTGACTAGAAAACTGCTCAAGGATTACTTTGAGACATTACAAAGATTTCAAGGTGTCTAGGTGATAATTGTTTATAATATAAATTGTGGGATTTCTTTGAGTATGTGTTCAGAAATCAAAGGTATATATCTGGATTTCATTAAAAGAGCACACAATATAACAATCACTTAGCACCCACATTCAATAATTATCTTCTACAAAGAGGTTTATTACCTGTAGAACAATGCTATGTTTTAACCATGGTATATAATGCCTCCATTTGTCCAGTTGCACAATGCCAATGAATTGTAATAATCCAAACAGACTGTCTGATGTATTGTTTATTTATATTAAGCAATAGCTGTAACACCAGTTTGAAGTGGTTGGGGAGTGTGACGATTTTTTTTATGGGTACCTGCATTTACGTTTCAATACCTGGGTTTTTCCATACTGTAGGGGACCCGATGACAGCCAGATTCTTGTGCTAAGATCACCTTCATTGTTGTTTTTAAATGTCTTTTTGGCCAATCTTGTACCATTTTTGTCAGTTTAGAGTTTTTGCCCCAGTCCTTGCAGTCTTTGAGTGTCTTCTGTGTTCATTCTGCTTATTTTGAATTATGATTTCCCCTTGCTTAGCAGGAGAGATCTAGATCCCTTCCAGAGTTTAGATAAGTCAGCTGCTCATGGGGAGAAAGGATGCCTGATGCTTGGTCTGACACCATCAATACCAATAAGGGATAGATCCTTGGTCCCTCCTAAGGGAGGAAAAGTACCTGAGAGCAAGGAGCTCTATCCCAAGCTTTCTCATATACCCATGTTGTTTGATCTAAGACTTGACATGTACAGACAGGTGAAATGTGTAAGTGATGGTAAATGCAAGTGTGCACCTTAGATCACTTAATTTCATGGGGTCCCACCTTTTGTTGGACATGGATTGTTATTATTTGTGGTTAAGTTTGGACTTTACACTGTATTTTGTAGTAAATTATTAAAGAGAAAAAGACAGTGTCCATGAAGTTTGAGTACACTTGTTTTTAACTGATAAATGCAAACAAATTTATTAGAATGAGGTTTGATTTATTTTATCATATCATTTGTTTGCACAGATGACCTAGGAAGTTTATAGATGATTTATCAGTCCCATACGAGAGAAATGTTTGTAGAGCAGTGATTAATATTTTTATCACTTAGGTTGCCCTTGTACCTGCATGCTCTGATATTTCACTTCATGTCATCTGCAGACTATCTGTAACTAGTAAGTGACATATTTAGGGTCCCCAGTAGGTCAGGCATATATCACTAAGTCAGAATGGTGTTTTCTTTATCAAAGCTTAACCATTCCAGTAGCAGGGATGGTCCTGGCTTTTAAAAAGTTGTGGCCAAAAAAAATGCCAACCACTATATTTTGTTGATAATTTTCAAAAAGTGTTGCCAGAATAAATAGTGAATATTTTGCCATGTCTGTTAATTTAATAATGTAATAGGCTATGACGATTGAAAAACACAGGATAGTTATTACTTTATTGACATTAAGCAGTACAGCTGTAATATAAAATAAATCATTACATGATGATGACTATTTTACATCTAAACAAAAGCATTATCAAATGTAAAAATATCAACTTTGCTGACATCTACAGTGTCTAGCTCATTTTTTTTTTAAAATGAAATCCCCTCCCACAATTTTATGGCTAGCTTCACAAAGTACATCTCACAGAATGCTGTAGAGTTTTTCTTGATGGCAAACTTGGATCTCCATTTCCACCAATGAAACTTACAATAGTCAACACCTGTCATAAATGTACTGTGTGTGTGTGTGTGTGTGTGTGTGTGTGTGTGTGTGTGTGTGTAGGCATTACAGATTATTCTATCAATAGTCAACATTGTTATATGCATATACTAGTTAGGGTGACTCACAAAAGCATGCCAGGACAAAAGCACCTTGAGACATGCACTCTGCGAAAGATGTAGGATGTAAATGACAAAAAAAGTAACTTTTAAAATAGTTTTCTGAATACTTAGCCTATAGTTCTTCTATCATAAGAAATAATAATTGTAATTTTAACATGTTCAAATGGTTTAACTAACATTTACCAAGTTAATTACTGTAAATGCTAAAGTTGTATGCGATCCTTTGTCTTTGGAAATTAATTGGCAGTCATTTAAAGTTAATTATAAATATATCAACTGAAAACATGAAAGTAAATTTGTTTGCAGGTTACAGTTAATTAGAATTGGAATGCCAATAATGGTCTTGGCTTTGGATTATTGAATACCATACACATTGTTTACTTTAACTTAATTTATACCAGCATGGTTTTGTTGCAGGTCCTTTTTTTTTAGGTTGTGTAGCTTTTGTCCATGTGCACTTTTGTTACGGAGCCACTAGTTAATAATACAGAATTATGGTTGGATATAAAATGTGGAAAATAGTTATGTGATGTATTGTAGCTTGAGACAAAATATGAACAAACAAATGCATACCACTTTTAGGCATTATTAGTTATTACTAAAAAAGGGGAGGTTTATTTGTCAGTCAATTACTAGTGCTTCACTCACTGTATAACAGGCGGTTTCTTTGAAGTATGTCGAAGAGGCTCAAGTGTGACCTTTAGCTGTTGTATAAAATATGAAATGTGGGTAGGTTGGGAGGGGGAGGCAAATACTCCACAAGGAGAAATGGCATGTTGTTTTTGAAACTTTTATGTGTATTGGACCTGTAAAATAGGAGATTAGTGAAAACTATGCTTAAATATAAAAACTTTATGATGGCAGGTTCCAATCTGTGTATTTTTGGATTTAATCTTTTTGAGAAATAAATTATTCAATTATGCAAAACTTGTTTATGTTGATATTTCTTATTGCATAGTTTAAAGTCTCTGCAGACCTAACAGGATTGAATGCAAAAGTAAAGATCAATGAGCAGGACTGCCAGGAATAACATCAGGATCAGTGACCAATCAATTTGCATTAAATCCAAATGATGTAATTTTGTTAATGTACTCTTAGGCTAAGATGATGAACATGCAACTTGCTTTACCCATGATAATGTTGCACTTCTGACAGTATATAATTCTGATAGATTTTTTTCATATGATTGGTATTTATCATAGCATACAGTACATAGGCCAGATGTCAACATTAGCAGATTAGGATGGTCAATAGGGTTGGTCAATAGGAACACAGGATTTGTTTGTGTGGGAATATAGGTCATTGTATAAGTCTGAATAAAGGTCTGTGACTTCCTTTCCTGGTCCCATTGAATTTGATTGTATGTTGTATGTTGTATGTACAAGTTAAACTGCCAAATGGTTTTTTTTGTTGCCAATAAGGGAAAAAATCATAATTGACATTGGACATTGGCGAAACCAAGGACAATACCTGCAGTAGTGGCTGAGCTCAATGTGGAAGCCTTTGTGTGTGTGTGTGTGTGTGTGTGTGTGTGTTTTCTCCTGCTGCATTTTACATTGATAGATATATGGTTGCTTTATTCTTGTTTTGATACCTAAGGTCCATCATTGTTGAAAATCATCTTTGAAAGCTTTTGGAAATCTTACAGCTTTTTGAAATCACTCTTACTAAAGGTCTCATGTTCATTAGTAATTTCCTATACTCATAGCATAAATCTCTTAAGAATTCATACTTTTCTGCAATATCACAATGTCTTCATCAGCTGCTAATATGAACATGTGACTTATAATGGTCACATGGTATGAGTAGACCAGTATAGATAAGTGGTAAATATGTAAATATAAGCCCCTCATCCCTGCGGCCTCCACTGTCATATTATGGGCTGTGAAAAGCATTTTAGACTCTAATTATTCATAAATGCTACTTATTATATATGTTAATGTGCTGCTATGATAATGAAGACAGTTTTGACATAAAATGTGTTTTTATTAATTTCCTCTCTCATTTCTGAAAACATTACATTCCAGACAGATAAAAATTGGACATTACTCATCTACTTAAAAAAATAGTATAATAGCTATTTTATAATTGCAAGTATATAAAACTATGGTGGTTTGGTACATACTTGTGTATTTTTATTTCTAACCTGTAGAAATTGTTTTGCTGGTTGTAAAAATAATATAATAAAATTGTTTTCCCCCACTGTTACCAGTGATCCATCTGTCAGATGGGTAACCTAATGGTCAACAGCTTGCCCTGTCATATTCAACATTTGACAAATTTATGAATTTATAGACAAACCTCCATGTTAGTCCACATTCACTGTTATGTGAGTAAAATTTTGGATTCAATTTTTATCGAAATCTCAAACAGATGCAAGTAACATTCAGTTTATACATGGCACACTTGCTATCCTGTTGTGAAAAACCATCATGGAACTGATTAAAGGTTGTTAACATTTGATCAGGATGCTTACAAAGAATACCTGAAAGGATGTTATGTGACTGTTATGTGAACAGTAAGTTGTGTGATATGTGACAAAATATGAAAATTCTGTAAATTGGTGGCAAATATACTTAACATAAATTGCAGAGATTTCGTTACCAGGCAAAGTGGTTGACTTAAGTCGCCAGAAAAATGTAAATCTTCACCTTCTGTTAGGAAAGTGGAAATGACTTCACCTTGCTTTTTTTTACATGTGTAATGATAGTAGTTTATGAATTTTGAGATGCTATTTGCTGTGGCCAAGAATTTCTGACTGTTCTAGCTGAAGGTGAAATGTTTTGTATGCAGTGTTGATACCAGTTATGTTGACAAACTCTAGCTGGTTTACATGCATGCTTTAATAGTTAACTGACCATTAACCATTTTGCAAGCAAGATATCACTACTTGATTCCTAGTTAGGACTAATGTATTATTCAGTGATGAAAATATACCAACTTCTGTTTCAAAATCTAAACATCAGTATGTAAATAGTAACTTTCTTAAAAATAGAATCATTGGAGAGCACTTTCTTAATTTTTGTTAAAATTAAGGTTTTAACTGCCATGTTTACATTTCTTTCTTTATAAAAATCAGTTTGAATCTCTAAGTGAACCTGTAATGGTAGACATCGCTGTGTCTATAAAGTATATCACTAGATTGTTTTTGCAATTAGGCAAAAACAAATAAGGAAAATATATAATTCAATGAAAACAAAGTTAATATTATGTAATAGAGTTAAACCATATAATTAATCATATAGACCAAAATTGAAAGGAACAATGTGATGTTGAGGAATTTCAAAAGCCATGGTTAAGGCAAGGTTGTTTTCTGACATCATTCATTTTGTGTAAATCTGAAAAAGACAGTGAAAAAGATATTATTTAGCCATGTGTACCATTACTACCAGTGAAAAAGATATTATTTAGCCATGTGTACCATTACTACCAGTAAGTAGGCAAATAATAAAACCATAAATCTGCAGTCCTATCAATCAATTTTTGCAATGAAGCTAGAAAGTGACTTGATTTATTAAGAAAATCCCTCTCTCAATTGCACAATGTTTTTAGTTATGTTGATTTAGTTGGAAAGAAGGGTCTAGTTCAGGCATATATTAACTTTTGTGCTTCATTGTTTTTGAGTAGTTACAGTAATGTTTCACTGGCAACAATACAATTATTAAGAACAGTGTGGTATGAATTCACCTGTACATTTGGTCCAATGTACATGTTACATGGGTTGTTTCAAAGTAGTTTAGAAATTTGCAATTTTATACAAAATTTTTAGAAAATAAAAAACAAATTAAGAGACCTTATAGCAACAGCAGCATCAGATCAACAATAAGGACCAAAAAGTTTCCTTTGACAAAAAGTTCTGAGCATACATAAAAGCCAAAAAAAGAATTTAATATTATATATTGCAAATGAAAATAATACAACAAAATATAAATCTTGGACTATATCAGTATTTTAAAAGTGCATGTACTAATATGTTACAGACCCAACATACCAAACAATACATTGTACATAAAATGTTTATTTTTAGATAACATCAGAATTACCATTGGTGGCCAAATTTGTCAAGAAAGATGGCAAATTAAGGGACAGTGAAGAAGCTGAATACAAAATATTATTAAGAGATTTGGTGTAGCTCCTTTAAATGAGTTAAGAGGGAAGATGTTGGAAGTGATGCATCCTGCTTTCATGGATAACTGCAGTGGTCTGATGGTCACTGAAATGAGAGGCTAATATTTACTTTCTTAAAGTGGACCACTTCAGTGAATTAAGTGGTTAGAGCGTTGGCCTTGGGTGCAGATTTAAACCCAAGCAAGTCATTCCAAAGACTTACAATAAACAGTGCCTTACCTGGTGCTCATCATTAAAAGGTTAGGGTTTAGGACTGGTCCCCTTGGTGTCATGCTAATGTGTCTGGATGCTTCAAATCTGCATGCCCCAGGGCTAAGCATGATGCCTCAGGGCTAGGCATTACGATAAACTGACATACTGAAAATGTTGTAGTGATATGACTGAAAAGTTTTTAAAGCTATGTTAAAAATACAAATCACACACACACACACACACACACACACACAATGTGGCAAGATATTCTGGTTATATTGGTGATATCTAGTAACTATCAAAGTTACAAGATACACTTGTTGAACAAGAGGTATCATTGATATCTTGTAACTGTTAGAGATATACTGGATGGTCTAAAGTGCTCTCCATTATGAATCACTGCCATCTCACCTCTGCATGGGTTCGAGTCTAAAATTCGGTAAATCTGGATATTTGAGAAAGCTTGCCAGTATCTTCTCGTGGAGTGGTGGTTCTTTCTTAGGATTTCCCGGTTTCTTCCTCCACCTTTAATACTGGCCGCCATGTGTTGAAAAATGGCGTTAGGCCTTTGAACAACAACAACTGGATGAACAGTAGATATCAGCAACATTTAATAACCATTAAAGTGGCAGAGATATACTGTTTGAACAAGAGATATCATTGACAACTGGTAACCAATAAAAAGTTGCAAAGTATACTGGCTGAATAAGAGATACCAGTGACATCTAATAACCATTAAAGTGACAAAGATATACTGGTTAAACAAGGGATATCAGTGACATTTAATAACCATTACAGTGGCAAGATATACTGGTTGAACAAGAGATATTGACAACTGGTAACCAATGAAAAGTTGCCAAGTATACTGGCTGAATAACAGATACTAGTGATATCTGATAACCAATAAAGTGGCAGATTTATACTGGTTGAACAAGAGATATAAATGACATCTAGTAACCATTAAAAGTCATCATAAAGTGTTTGTGCAAGAGATATTAGTGACATTGTAGTAACTACAGTAAAACCTGTCTTGAGAGACCACCTGTCTTAGGAGACCAGGTTCTTCATGTACAGATTTATTGATTATATAGTATTATGACCTGTTATGAGAGACCACCTGTCATGATAGACCATTATGTTTTGGCAAAAGGGGTGGTCTTTCAAGACAGGTTCCACTGTATTAAAGTGGTAAGATATATTAGTTGAGCAAGAGATATCAATGACATTGTAGTAAAATTAAAGTGACAAGATATACTGGCTGAATAAGAGATATCATTGACATCTAAGAACCATTAAAGTGACAAGATAAACTGGTTAAACAAGAGATATCAGTGAAATCTTTTAACCATCATTATAGGCACTACCTATGATTCATGTTGTCTTTGTGTAAACAAATTTCAAATCAAGTTTGAATGAACTAATTTGAACCTAAAACTTAAATGTCCAGTCTGCTTACAACAGTAAGACCTTGCATATTTTCGATTTTCTCATGGGATGCAAATATATTTGCATTAACAGGAATT
Organism: Potamilus streckersoni; assembly: GCA_016746295.1. Taxonomy (NCBI): domain Eukaryota; kingdom Metazoa; phylum Mollusca; class Bivalvia; order Unionida; family Unionidae; genus Potamilus; species Potamilus streckersoni. Next base: position 959,635 of record JAEAOA010000264.1, on the reverse strand, counting down.
AGAATACCCAAGTTTCATTTAGCACTTTTTGGTTTTGTGTTGTACAGCAGCATGTTTAGCTACAGTATATTGCCATTTGGAATAATGTCCCTTTACTAAGGATGCACCATGGTATACATATAGTTTGTGCATCTTTTCCCCCCCACCACCACCACCAGCAGCTTGTAAGATTTTAAAAACAAAAGCTACAAGGATATCAACAATGTGAAGATGACAAATGTCAAGGACTGCTTGGTGACTACAGAGTTAGAATTGGGATGAAATAAAATAAATGGCCAAGTTTTGTGCTTATTTTATGTCATTAATGGTTTTCATTTTTAAAATTAGTAGGATTGGCCAGAGGTGGGGAAAGAGGCAAAAATTGCAGCCAACCCAGGCTGATACAGATGGATTGAAACCTTCACCCATTTGGTCATGAACCTGTCACACTAACATCTAATCCACTGTAGAATCTGTTTCAGTTAGCCACATCCTTCAACAAAAGAGTGATGATTCTTCAGCCATTTTGGGGGAACATACAAGTGGTCCTTTCTAAATCCCTTTTGGTGCTAGCCCTGCTAAAATTGCTGAAAGGCAGTCAAAAGCTTCAGTTTTAATTTCATTTTTATTAAAGCTGCAATGAATTTGTATGACCTAGTCTTTTTTTATGATTTTCACCATAAAAGGTCACTGCCAACCACTGGTTGTACATAATTTCAATGTAATAATTGTTCGCACAAACTTGGTTATGAAAACATGTTGCGACAGTGCATACTTTATCATTCATCAAGTCATTCAATAAGACATTAAGTAAAAGAGATAACTAGATTATAGTCAAGACTAATGCTAAATAAGAGCGAGATTCAGAAAGAAAACTGCTAAAAGAGTATTTTTATGCAAATAATGAAATAGTTTTGTGCAAAATTGGTAGAGCATAAGACTCCAGATCAACGGTTTGTGGGTTTTAGTTATTTCCCTTGATTGTAATTCATTGTTGATAAGCACTACAGTAGTCCCCCTCTTGAACGGCCCCCCTCACCAGCGGCCACCCGCTCCTTATGGCCAGAATCTGAAGGCACTGACGAACTTGTGTTCAAAATTACCCCTCACGAAATTCCACCCGGCTAACTCGACCAGTGGCCAGCATATTTTTGCAAAAACATAAAATTTACCCCTCACCAGCGGCCGCAATTTATTTTGTAATATGTATCTGGAACAATTTTTTTTTTCTAATTGTGTTAAGTAATCGGATTTCTGTTTCCCCGATGTCAGGTTTTTGTTCTTCAAAAAAAGTGTTCTACAAGTACCACTAAGGTTAATATTAAATTCTTTACACCTTACGAGAAGCCGCATTTATTTCATAAAGCCAAGAAAGACTCAAATTTTAATCCATACATAAAGATAATCCATATATCATTGATGATTATAACTGGATGTAAGGTCAAGATCACACAGTCAGCATTGGCTAAAAATAGAAACAGTGTACTAGACAAAGACCGAAAAATCACGTGACAACACAACTTGTCGCTTTGCTGCTTTACGAAGAAAGCATATCTCAACAAATGTGACATCTGCATAATTAAATCACATACAGTTAGCAACATCGGAATAATTCATTACCAAACATTAACATGTCATCACGTAAACAAAGATGATTTTTTCAGAAAACGTCGGTTATTATATATAGTCTACGATATTGGGTGAGGTGGGGAGGGGGACTGGTCAAACAAATTTAGGTAGAAAAGACTCGAATAAAACAATTTTATGTTGAAAAGACTTGAATAAATAACATTGTAACTGATAAGTTATTTAGCAGCAGTGGGAAAATGGAGCAAATGGATAGATAATTGCGTATGTACCAAGATTCAAATGACGTTTTTGTATGGTTCTGCTATGTGCATGACAACATCCGCTCACATATCGCGTTTTTGCCAAGAATAAGAACTGTTAATGCATACTCAGTTGAAATAAGTCAACTATTATAGCACAAGAACCGTTTAATATTTAATGTTGCTTTTAAACGAAGATATTTAATGCTTTGAAAAATGAAGCTTTAGTATTACGTACATATACTTCTCACAAAAAATTTAGTCCCCCTCTGAAAAGGCCACCTGTCTTATAAGGCCACTTTCCCGGTGCAGAAGGGGTGGCGGTATAAGAGGGGGACTACTGTAATTATAGTGAGATTTCATTCACTCTGTGCTCTTTTTTTTGTGGCAAGCCATGGTAGGTTGGTAGAGCATTAGACTCCAGATCTATAGATTGTGGGTTTGATATCTATTTAGGCAGTAGTGTCATTGAGTAAAAAGCACTGAGCTGCCCCCATTTATTTATAAATGATGTAGTCATTAATGAGTTGAAAGTGATGTTAAAAACCAACCAACAACAACATAATCTTTTAATTTGTGTTTGTGGGGGTGTTGTTGTATCTACAGCAAAAAAGATTCCATTGGGTAATTTTCCTTAGGTACATTGTTTCTGCTGTTTCAAGTACTATTTTATTTTACTATGACATCTGACCTCTCATAGAATTTTTGGGGCATGAAATTAGTTTGGTGGGCATGTTCTGTGATTGGAGTTGAATTTAACAGAAATTTATTTTTTCTAGGAGGTATAGTACTGGTAGGTATTTAAACTGATTTGTCAGTTCACTTGTGTTTTTTTTTCTCCCCAAAACATGCCACTTGACAAATTAACAATATTTTTAAATCAGTTACTTTCATATTTTGAGACAACAATTTTATAGATCTCTTTATGTGTTGCTTATAACACAAATTATACCAGTAAAAAGACAGCTAACATCCTTATATTCATTTTAATGTTGAACCTGTATAATCTAGCCCTTGAGTGTTTTTAATTTCTGACATTTGTGGCACAGAAAATGAGTTCACTCTTGTCTCTTTATTATTAATGAGCCACTTGGTATTCTGGCTATATGACCACCTAGCCTAAACTTTTGAGCCACTTCATCATGAATGAGCAGCTTGGTAATCTGGGTAGTTAACCACCTAGCCTAAACATTGGAACCACTTTATCATGAATGAGCCACTTGGTGCTCTGGCTGTTTGACCACCTAGCCTAAACTTTTGAGCCCTTTCATCGTGAATGAGCAGCTTGGTAATCTGGGTAGTTAACCACCTAGCCTAAACATTAGAACCACTTTATCATGAATGAGCCACTTGGTACTCTTGCTATTTGACCACTTAGCCTAAACTTTTGAGCTTCTTTAGCATAAATGAGCCACATGGTATTCTATTTGACTACCTAAACTAACTTTTTGGTACTCATTGTCATTAATGAGCCACTTGGTACTCTGGCTGTTTGACCACCTAGCCTAAACTTTTGAGCTTCTTTAGTATAAATGAGCCACTTGGTACTCTGGCTATTTGACTACCTAGACTAACCTTTTGTTACTCTTTATCATTAATGAGCCACTTGGTACTCTGACTCTTTGACCACTTAGCATAAACTTTTGAGCATCTCAATAATTGAGAGCCACTTGGTAATATAGCAGTTTGACCACTTAGCTCAAACTTTTAATTCCATTGGTTGCTTATTGTACATTTCCTTTGGTTGTTCCCCTGTACATGCAGTAATCATTTTATCTAAATATTAAGACCCTTTTGTACATTATAGTTCAGACTTGTATAAATGTTTTTGACATGAGATTTCTGATCAGTAACATGTGTGTGTTTGTGTGTGTGTGTGTGTGTGTGTGTGTGTGTGTGTGTGTGTGTGTGTGTGTTAATGAGACATCTGCAAGAAGAACAGAAAGTGGTTAAAAATGACCCAGCTTACATTGTTGGATGATAGGTGATAATGTCCTGACACCTTGAGCATTTCAAGTGACCAATTATTATTTGGATAGTTTTCAAGAATAATGTTGAAATTGTGTGGTGTTGGTATGGTGTTTATAATTTTAACATAGCATTGAACAATTTTTCAGTCATATTGCTATGATGTCTACAGTGTGGCAGTTTATAGTGATGTCTAGCTCTGGGGCATCAGGCCGCAGACATGTAGCATGATGTCCCACCCAGTCATATTATCCTGACACCAGACTGACCAGTCCTAACACCAACCTCCTAATGCTGAGCATCAAGCGAGGCAGCTGTTAGTACCATTTTTGTAAGTTTTTAGTCGGGGATCGAACCCACGACCTCCCACATCCGAGGCGGATGCTCTAACCACTAGACCACCGGAGCAGTACCCTAATAATATAGGGAAAAAAAGCCTGGTAGAAGATTTTATTAGCATCTTCAATTAAATCTTTTGTTCAGCTACAAAAAAACCTCTCTCTTTTCATACAAAAATAATTAGCCCATTGTAAGGTGTTTTAAAATTATGTAACAGACAAGTTATAATAATTCTGAAATTATGAAATGAGTATGAGACGTAACACAAATTTTGTAACATCAAATTCTGAATTATATCCTAAATAGATATTTGCCAGAGTTTGATCTTATTATTAGATAAGTACAGTTGTGTAAACATTGACCATCAGTTCTTCCATCCATTATATGTTGATGTTGGTTAAATTTTGCATTTAGATTATTTCAGACACTGGTGGATCATCCACTTTACATAAGTACACTTCTATTTTATTTTTTGAAGTTGAAGCAGGACTAAATCCATGAAATGAAATAGCTCTAATCATTGAAAATGCTTTTCTTGTAAAATAAAGAAACTTCATACATGGATAGTGTCAACTTGATAAAAATTTAACCATGTGTATGTGAAATTAAGTAACTCAGAATAATTTGGTTTGCAGTACCTTGTTAGAACCTGTTGCTGTTGAATAATGTGTTTTAACTTTGTTAGAACCTTTTGAACAGTGAAAGAGGTATAAAAATTCAGGCTTTGTTCTCAGGGATTCATTTTTCTTCTTCAGGTGTAACAACCAAAGGGCCCCCAGTAGGTGGTCCAGCAGGTCTTGGTGGCTTGTTTGCTGGTGGGGTACCACGGCTACCAGGTAAAGGTGGTAGACAACCTGGAGACATGTCTAGAGGTAAGAGCCAAGGCATGAAAGAATTTTTTGAAGCTATTTTATATAAGTTTGAAATATTCAGCAAAATATTGGCAGAGCATGTTACATTATGGTCATATCTATCAATAAATGTTTTGGTTTCAGTGTGATAATGAATTCTTTTTTGCATATATTGTCTGATTCCTTGACCCAACTTCAAATGGAGGTTGTCTTAATCACACAAAGAAAAAAAGAAGTCTGATTATTCAGGGTCATGACCCAGAAGAAAGAGGTGCATTACTATCCCCATGTTTTAATCTGACCAAACTTTAGAGGTGGGTTGTCTTAATCACTCAAAGAGACAAAGAAGTGTGATTGTTCAGGGTCATGACCCAGAGGAAAAAGGTGAATTATTATCCCCATAATTTGAAAAAAAGGGTATATTGATCATATCATTCCGCCCATTTGTGCCAGACTGCTATTCTGTTAGCAGTGTAGTGGTGGTGGTGGGGATTGTATTATTCAGCCCATCTGTGCACCTGTCTGCCAGTCTATTAGTGTGTGTGTGATTTGGATTTTTAGGATAGCTTTAACAATTTTTCAGTCATATTGCTGTGATGTATGCAGTGTGGCAGTTTATAGTAATGTCAAATACGGGCATCAAGTCACAGAAATGTGGCATCATATCCCATCCCGTCACATTATCCTAACACCAGGCAGACCAGTCCTAATGCTGAGTGCCTAGGGAGGCAGTTTTTTGTAGAAATTTTTTAAATAGTCTTTGGCATGACTCTGGTGGTGTTCAGACCTGCGACCTCGTGCATCCAAGATGGATGCTGTAACCACTTGGATGCTGGAGCAGTCCACTATTTTTTTATGCAATCTTGAAAGTTTGGGATGTAATTGGGCCTGGCCTGTATGTAGATGTGTACACTGGTTGGCAAAGTTGGATATCACCCTACTGGGCATGGCTATGAGATGTTATGGAGAACCTTTTAAAAAATCTTAATTTCTTAAATATTGTAGGTGGAGGTCTGAAAGTTTGTGGGGTTTTTTTTATCAAGGCCAGGGATATTATAGAATGTAATGGGTTTTAAAATTACACTCTCAGGTCATGTCCCAGGTTGGGGGAATGCTGGCAATAGGTCCCCAAACAGTAGGTCACTTGAATAACTATAGAGATTAACACCCTATGTACATATATTTAGTTGTATATGTACAATTTTATTTCAGCAAAAGGAAATAAATTTTGCTGACAAATGCTCTATAATTATACATTGCAATCCTATCATATACACAATGAGCTTCAAACATCTTTTCCCAGATGATGAATATTTAAACCAATCATTTTTATATGATTTACATATTTTATCAAATTACTTTTCATTTGTACAAGGATCATATATCAAAAACTGTTACTACAGTTACTATTATTTGCATTGGAAACAGTTACAACTTTTCAACATGAAGGGAATGTAAACAATAAAAGGTGCTTGATGAGAATTGACAGGTAGTCAGGATTGTTTCAATATATATAAATTGGGTTTTCACCAGAAAAATTGTTGTCTAATTTGTCTTAAATGACAATTGTGCTGCATGTATAATACAGTATGGTCTCCATAGCAGCCATCTTGAAAATCTGCTACTCTTCCAGAATCAGTTGTCATATAAACATGTTTTTATGCCAGAATTTTTTATGATGCCTAGTTGGTCCTACATGAAAAGAGTGCCATTTTAATAACTGACATCCTGAAAATCTTAACAGTACTCCTATTGGCCCAGGTCACATTTAGTATTTATTTATTTAAGGATAGATAAACTCAGTACTGCGATGGTGAAGTTGATAGGTCAAATATAAATTTGACTGCCCATATTTTCCATCATCATCCCATCCTTGCCATATGTCCAGTCATAAATAAGATGCACAAGTCCATCTCATGTAGTCCTCTACTTGTTAAAATGATGTTTCCCTGAACTGTTCACATACAGATTTTTAAAAACGTTGTATGAACATTAGCTTCTTGTTATCCTTCAATATTATTTTATGCTTTCTTCAGATTTTCCCCAATATATTGCAATATTTTTCATAATACACTTTTATATTGCAATATGTATTGTAATACACTTTGCTGTGTTCCAGTATGTAATGTAATACACTTTCTACAGATTTTCTTTATATGATAATACACTGCCCTGTATTGCAGTATGTATAATAATACTTTCTCTTTATTTCAGTATGTATCATATACTTTCCTGTATTGCAATATGTATTGTAATACATTTTCCTGTATTGCAGTATGTATCATAATACACTTTCCTATATTGCAGCATATATTGTAATATACTTTCTTGTATTGCAAAATGTATTGAATAAAATTTTATCATAATACACTTTCCTGTACTGCAATAATACATTTTCCTGTATTGCTGTATATATTGTAATATACTTTCCTGTATTGCAATAATACATTTTCCTGTATTGAATTATGTTTTAAAATAAACTTTCCTGTATTGCCTGTATTGCAATATGTATTATAATAAATTTTCCTTTATTGCAGTATGTATTGTAATACACTTTCCTGTATTAGAATATGTATTGTAATACATTTTCCTGTATTGCAGTATGTATCATAATACACTTTTCTATATTGCAGCATATATTGTAATATACTTTCTTGTATTGCAAAATGTATTGAATAAAATTTTATCATAATACACTTTCCTGTACTGCAATAATACATTTTCCTGTATTGCTGTATATATTGTAATATACTTTCCTGTATTGCAATAATACATTTTCCTGTATTGAATTATGTTTTAAAATAAACTTTCCTGTATTGCCTGTATTGCAATTTGTATTATAATAAATTTTCCTGTATTGCAGTATGTATTGTAATACACTTTCCTATATTAGAATATGTATTGTAATACATTTTCCTGTATTGTAGCATGTATTATAATATATTTAACAGTATTGCAGTTTGTATCATAATATACTTTCCTGTATTGTAATACACTTTCCTGTATTGCAGTATGTATCAAATACACTTTCTAGTATTGCAGTATGTATTGTAATACACTTTCCTGTATTGTAGTATGCATTGTAATACTTTGTTCTCTATTGCATTATGTGTCTATACACACTCCAGTATTGCAGTACTATCATAATACATATTCTTGTATTGCCAAAAATAGAATAATACAGCTCTGTATTACAATATGTATCATAATACACTTTCCTGTATTTCAGTATGTATTGTTTATCATTGTCCTGAATTGCAGTACATATTGTAATACACTTTCCTATATGTGTGTTCCGAGTGGCTGAGTCGTTTAAAGTGCTCGCCATTATGGATTGCTGCCATCTTATCTCTGTCTTCATGGGTTTAAGTCTTGGGCTCGGCCATTGTGGGTATGTGAGAAAGATTGCTAGTAGCTTCTCATGGGTTGGTGATTCTTTCCAGGATTTTCCTGGGTTCTTTCCTCCACCATTTGTGAGAAATGCTTACCTCACAATATGCTGCCAAATTAAGATCCAGCCCTCTGAACCCAGCTTTTTTGGCAGTTTTTGAACCAAAATATAAAACTCTATATGACAATAAACCAAATGCCATACCTACTTTTGGCATTAGAATATCACAATATCTCGAAAGTACCCGTATCGATCTTTCAAAAAGTCTGAAAGCAAACATCTCCGAAACACCCCCGTGTCTACTTCAGCAACCAAGGGTACTTTTCACGTTACACGATGGAAAAAAATATGAGATAAACCCTTCCATTTTCCACAACTCTTACCATGAACTCCTCTTACAATTTGAAAATTATACAAAAATATATACCGATGGATCAAAAGATGAGGAAAAGGTTGCTGCAGCCTTCGTAAGTGGAAAACACACAACCAAAAGTTCGCTTGGCAGATGGTACGTCAATTTTTTCAGCCGAAATTAGAGCAATAGACCTTACTTTGCAATACATTGCAAGTAAGCTTATTTCAAATAGCATAATCTTCTCCAACTCACTATCAGTACTTCAATCACTACATAATAGAAAACTGGAGAATCCCCTATTGGCTAATATTCTTATTAAGCATACTGAATTGAGTACCTCACATAATATAGTATACTGTGGGTTACCCAGCCATGTTGGAATTAAAGGTAACAATAAAGCAGACAGCTGCTAAAATGGCCCTATCATTAGAACCATCTGATTTTAAAATGCCATGTACTGATTTTAAACGTTGTATCAAAGACTGTTTACTCAGAAATGACAGGTATCATGGAATGATGCTGTGAATAATAAACTTAATACCATTAAGCCAATTCTAGGAGAATGGACTCCTTTTTACAGGGCCTACAGTAGGGAGGAGGTTGTCATTGCTAGAATTTGAACCGGCCATACTTATTTTAACCCACTCCTACATACTAAAAGGAGAAGACCCACCAGAATGCATATCTTGCAATTAACCATTCACAGTTAAGCACTTTATGCTGGAGTGTTTCGACCTCCAATCTGCACATAATCAATATTACAAAGTGCAAGACATTAAGGAGCTCTTTGATACAGTTAGTATTTCTTATGTTATAGACTTCCTTAAAGAAGTAAACCTATATCATAAGTTATAACTTCTATTTTATCATCCTAAACATTTTTATGTGCTTTATATATATGGTTGCTAGATTTTAATTACCTTTCATATATTTTCATTGTCATATATTATTTGCAATCCCCCGTTGATCGAGAAACTATTTTTTATCACCATTACCATTCTTATCATTTTACCTTTAGCTATTTGCTTTTATATCGCTGGCTGATACAGACCCTTTTTACCATTTGTATATAATGAAGAATATAACCTTTTGTATGGCGCTAAATGGCCTCTTAGTGCTGGTGTGTCGTAAAAATTCAACCAACCATCCACCATTTGTACTGGCAGCCATTTATAGCCTATCTTGTGCTAAAATGGCATTAAACCCTATAACAATAGACTGCAATACTTGTGCAATAAGTTATTAATATACCCACAGTGTCTTTGATCATATGAATGTTTTATAGATTTACATATTGGATACTTTCATTTGGTTTTCAGCAGGGTGACCATACATGTGGAGTTTTTAAGATTACCAATCAGTAATATGTGGAATTTTTCAGATTTTCTTGTCATTTGAAGCAATTAATTTGATTGTTTTTATGATTTATTCTTGGCTTCTGATTATGAAAATGATTGTGTCAGATCTAGACACAAGTTACAGCCATTGACATTCATGCAATTAATTTGATTTTGTTTTAATTTTCTCTTTGCTTCTGATTATGAAAATGATTGTGTCAGATCTAGAAACAAGTTACAGCCCTTGACAGTGATAGATTTTTGTAGGCATGGATTATTGTAAGCTGTCAGTGATAAATTATTGTAGGCATGTCAGTGATGGATTATTGTAAGCATGTTGGTGATAGATTATTGTAGTCATGTCTGATAGATTATTGTAGTCATGTTGGTGATGGATTATTGTAGTCATATTGGTGATGGATCTTTGTAGGCATGTGGTGATGGATTATTGCAGGCATGTGATTATTGTAGACATGTTGGTGATAGATTATTGTAGGCATGTCAGTAATGGATTATTGTAGGCATGTCAGTGATAGATTATTGTAGGCATGTCAGTGATGGGATATTGTAGACATGTTGGTGATAGATTATTGTAGGCATGTCAGTGATGGATTATTGTAGGCATGTCAGTGATAGATTATTGTAGGCATGTCAGTGATGGATTATTGTAGGCATGTCAGTGATGGATTATTGTAGGCATGTTGGTGATAGATTATTGTAGGCATGTCATTGATAGATTATTGTAGGCATGTCATTGATGGATTATTGTAGGCATGTCAGTGATGGATTATTGTAGGCATGTTGGTGATAGATTATTGTAGGCATGTTGGTGATAGATTATTATAGGCATATCAGTGATGGATTATTGTAGGCATGTCAGTGATAGATTATTGTAGGCATGTCAGTGATGGATTATTGTAGGCATGTCAGTGATGGATTATTGTAGACATGTTGGTGATAGATTATTGTAGGCAGTCAGTGATGGATTATTGTAGGCATGTTGGTGATGGGTTATTGTAAGTATATTGGTGATGGATTATTGTAGGCATGTAGGTGGTGGATTGTCAGCATGTAGGTGGTGGATTATTGTAGGCATGTAGGTGATGGATTATTGTAGGAATGTCAGCGATAGATTATTGGAGGTTTTGCTTATTAATGTTAAGACAAATGGGTTTTGAATGAAAAAGAAATATTTTTAAAAAAGCACAGCAGGTCTTTGGATGTCACAGATTTTAATTCTTACACAGTGAGTCCAATAATTTTGTTGTATGAAGTTTTGCAGTACATGTATTTTGAAATTTGGAATTTGTTTTTTATTTTATTATATTAAAATCAAGTTCTTTGTTCAGATTTCAGATGCATGCAGAAGTGCATGATATGTGGAAAAAGATGTGATGTCAACATTAGTTAGTCTTTGTAGTTATGTTTTTTCCTTCAGCTTTAGATGAAACAAACTTGACACACATGTGAAAGCTACAGTTGGCCACTCCATCTAACCTTTGACCTTGTTATCTGTTTCTCTTTAAAGACATGTGGTACAACAAATGATCATGTGTACATTTCATTGCAGGTCCAGGATCTTCACCTCTGAGACCTCCTTTAGGACGTCAACTCTCCAATGGTCCATCCAGCACCAATATAAGCAATGGTCCTATTTCTTCGTCAACACGGCCAGGTCCACCCCCACCCCCTTCTGCAAACCTTAAGCACCGTAATGCACAAATGGATGCGGAATCAGAAGACTCTTCCAGCAATGGCCATGTTGCTAGCATGAACTTGAAAAATGCATTACAGTCGGGAATGCCTATGGGCATTAACAGAAATCAAGCTCCACCTCCTCCTAATCGCCCTCCGCCCAGTACACTCAATCGGCCACCATCAGCATCAGGGGAAAAACCTCTCCCTAGCAGTAATAGGCCATCAAGTATGGTGGGAAGACCTTTACCTCCACCCCCTACACAAAATCTTCCTAATGCTGGGGCTCCACCCCCACCCCCATCTGCATCAAAACCCAAACTTCCAGCTGGTCCTCCCCCTCCCCCTCCACAATCTAGTAAACCTCCTCCATCACCATCAGATGACAGGTCAAACAATTCATTTCCTCCTCCACTCCCATCTGCATACAATAAACCAACTAATGCTAACTCGCTTCCCCCTCCAACTCTGCCTTCTTCGAACAAACCATCCTTCCCTGTTCCTCCACCACCACCAAAAAATTCAAATTCACAGATTGATGGTGCCATGCCTGTATCTAATCGTACCCCACCTCCAAAAGCCCCTCCACCTCCTCCTGTCAGGACACAAAATTCTAATGCACCTGCCCCTCCCCGCCAGGGTCCTCCCCCACCCCCTCCCCAAAGGACAACTTCAGCTGGTCAACCAGGTGGAACAATTGGTCGTTCCACCAAGCCTCCTCCACCCCCATCTAAAGTACATCCAAGTACTAGTGCTCCATCGCATTCCAGTTTTCCTCCTCCCCCGCCACCACAACGGATGTCAGGACATTACTCAGGTGGTCAAGATGGTAATTAACAGCTTTGATTAACAAGTTTAAACATACTGTGAATTCACTTTTTTATTAACAATTTTTAAGGGTTTCATGCTGCAAACTACAAATTTAATAGTTCCAAAACAATAATCCATAAGTTGAAACAACAATTCCTTCCACAAATTTTGAATTTAATAACTACAGTAAATTATCTTTCACAAAACCATGAAAACTGTTGTTACTAAAATTCAGTGGTACACAATAATATATGTAATTGTGGAATTGATACCTTTTGAAACAAAACATTTTTTTCAAAAGACCTTTTGAAACAAAACATTTTTTTCAAAAGACCTTTTGAAACAAAACATTTTTTCAAAAGCCCTGTTCTATTTATTATGGCAAAATATATGACTTTAAAATGTAAAATTATTCTAGCTCAGGAGACCACCTTTAGTTAACAAATACCATCACTAATATGGACATTAATTTGCACCTAGTACCATCCTTGCAATCTATACCATTGTTACAAAGAGAGCACCTCTGCTACTGGTCGATTCATGAGACAGTTTTTTTATGTAACGTTACACTGACCAACTTAGTAGGTACATTTATTAAGAATCTAATAGTTTCACACGCTTAACCGTTTACTTTGTTGTGAAGAGTTGCTTTGTCAGTTTAATATATGTCTTATTTGTAATTTGTACTAAGTCAAATTTTTGTAAATGTGTTAGCATTATAGCTCCATTGTTCATAGACCAGAGAAGCTTATGGGATAGCCTGTTGTCTGACCCCCATTTTTTATCTGTCTGTTCGTCTGTCTGTTAGCACAAGTTTATTATCACTCCTTCTAAACTACTGCCATGAAACTTTGGACACATAATTTTCTCAAGGTTTAGTCAGTCCAAGATTGAAATTGTGTTGCTTAATGATCCAATATGGCCATTGCATCGGCCATATTGAAGCTCTTCTTGCCACTGCTGCAGAATGTATAGTCATAGGGTTTGCGCTAAATGACTTGTGATGTCCAGTTGGTCCTAATGGAAAATGGTGCCTATCTGACATCCAGTTGGTCTGACCTTCTTGGAAATCTTGTTCTTGCTATTCCTTCCAAATTAACTTGGAGTTTTTCACCAAAAGACTTTTTATAAATGAAACTGCTGCTGATCGATGTGTAATATGGCCACAGCAGTCATACTGAAGGGAAAAAAAATCTAGTTAATGCTATTCCTAAATAAACGGCCGAATCAGCACATGAAGGGTTAATGCTATTTTATTTGTCATAAATGAAAATGCTGTGATTAATATGTCCATCAATCCCACCATCTTGATAATGCTTCTTCCCCTGAATGGAAAGTCATACTGACATGAGGTTTTCACCAGAACGCATATTGTTGAGTTTGCCCTAAATGGTACTAATCTTGTGTCTGATATTACCACCACAGCAGCAATCTTGAAAATCTTGTTATGACTAATTCAAAGAATTTGTAGTTTTATGCCTAGTTCACAATTTTGGAATGCTTTGTTGAGCTTTTTTTAGTAATCTCTGTGTCATTCTCAATTGGAGAAGCTTTGGTGATGATCAAGTTCTCCATTGTCTTGTGAATTGCATGTGCGGTAGTTAAGAGCTAGAAGATATCAAAATTTTGTGATTTTTGTTATGTTCTGCCAAGTTAACTGGCATTTTTAAGACGGCAGTTTTATTAACACATTAACCCCTGACAGTCCTCTACAGCATACTTGCAGAGATAACCTAAACCAGTGTTAGTCTTACCAGTGCCTGTATCCCTGAGATTTTCACAGCACTTGGCTTGCATATTTTTCCACAGAATTTACTTGCAGTAGTTTATTTATATTTGTTTAATTAGGCTGAAATTTGGCACAACATTTCTCAATAAAATTATGTACATAATGGTATAAATCTCATGCTACATACAGAAATAAAACTCATGCATAAAGGTGAAAATAAATTATGTACTTATCAATTTCTTTCCCTTGCCATAAATAATCCATCAAATCCATTAGGAATACACACACAATGATTAACACATAAAATAATCATATCTTATATACACAGAAACTCCACTTGTCATCTCTTTTGTAAACATGACCTCCTGTGAATACCGTTCAAAGATGCAAATATTTTCCTTGCTCTTGAATTACCCTTTTTCCTTAGAATTCTCACTGAAAATTTAAAACCTAATAAAACACAAATCAATTTGAGCCCACTCATTATGTTCGCTGTAATCATTAATGACTATTTCGATGTCACTATCGATCTCAACCGATAAAAATCCTGAAAATTCTGTCAGAGTTTGTCAATTAAAAGTCGGCTCCAACTGGCTCATTCTCTTCAGTTTGCATCATTTTAGGATCTAAATATCTTCACTTTTTCTGCCACTATCGAAATCAAATTTATCAGTGTGTTTAGCATTGTTCACTCTATATAAGCTGAAATTTTATTGGTTCAACAGTCTGCAATGGTTTGTGATGACTTAACGTGTCGTGCGGGAAATAAGCCATGCTAAATACTGCCACTGAAACTCAATGCCCGTGACACAAGCTAGGTAAACTCTTGCCTAGTTTAGGCGATCTGGAGATGAATGAGGGAGGAAAAGTGCGACAAGTTATCGGGGCGCCAGGGTTTACTGAGTTAATACCTTGTCATGCAAATGCAATGACATCAACAAACTTTTCTATAGTATGTAATTGCTTTTCTATAGTATGTAATTACTTTTCACATGAATTTGTCACCAATTTATATTTTAAAGAATAGTTCCAAGCATCACTTCTTCCCCAACTTTCATACTCGGTAATACATTTCAGTCAAACCTCCATTTCAAGAGAATTGCTCATTGGTGGCAACCAATTTCAAGACTCTAGTTTGTCCTAAAGAGTTGGAAAGTTATTATGTCATGGTCCCACTGAAAGTAAGACCAGCTGCGACATTCACATGCTTTCTTAATACATTGCTTTAGTGTCTTTATTTGGTGTTAATTAGCACAAATGTGTAAGATGCTTATTTTGAATGCAGGTCCTTGCCATTTTTCTTGCTACAAGTAATTACATACTTATAAAAATATCTGATAGTGTCTTCACTTTGCTGTGACAAATTTGGCAGCTTCCTGGAATAGAGTATTATCAAATTTGTTTAAATTATGTCAGTCTGCCATCCAATTTTAGCACCATTACTAAACTTTTAGATGACTTTAAAAAAAAAACGGCTCAAAAGAAATTTTAGTTAAATTAACTAGGTAATAAAATCAAGGGAAATAACTCATGGCACAATGTCCTTTTAAATTTTGACAAAGGATGCTGATCAGCCACGAGTTATGGCTAATGTTACTATAAATAGAAAATCCTTAAAAACAGAAAGAATAAAAATGGCTTTATCTCAGAAAAAGAAAAAAAAACATTTAACTTATTTTCCTCTCAAGATTAGTTTGATTTTTGCCTGAAATTTGGTTAGGAAACATGTTTTGGAGACTAGTTCTGACTACATCTAAACACATCTGTGATAAAAAGATTTCATTTTGCCAGATGCTTAGATGTTTTGAATCGGATATTTTACCAACAGATGAGCAGATGGGTAAAAATTGGATATACTTGTTACTGGAGGGTCTTTTGGCCCCTTCTTAATTCATATCTTAAACAAACACTACCATTTGCAAAAGTTATTTGTTTGTGTTCAGTTCATTCTGGTCTGCTTAGATAATGGCAGGAAGTTAAGAAAAACTGGACACAAGCTCTGTTTCTGGAACCAGTAAGATTTGGCCTTAAAGAATATCTTGTCTTAAAAAAAATTTTTTTTTGCAGCAGCAGTTTTAAACATAGCTAAAAATCTGCATTACTTGGTATCATTGTAGAGCTGCATTTTTTACCTTGTTGACAGAATATTCCAACATGGATAGAAGGAACCTTGTAGCATTAGTTTTTATAATGTACTGCAGTTAAGAGCATCCATGAATTTCAGTATAGATTAAATTGTCCTTTTTAGCCAATCCATGGTTTTTGATACACCTCCCCCCCAACAAATGGATGACATAAATAAAATCAGTATTATGTAGATGTCATACAGGTGAGCAATTTCAGTCACACTTGAGCCTCTTGTCTAAAATCATGTACTACAAACTGTCAAGACAGTACAAAAATGTTATGTTTTCAATGGAATTATTTACATTATTTATACTGCAAGTAACTCCAGTCTTTACACCAGAAGTGTTTTTCATTTCAGATTTTGAAAATCGCTTTCGATTCCATGACAAGACAGAGTTTGCTCCTCCTGAACCAATCAATAAGAATATGAATAAAACTTACCCCAGTAGAAACCAAACAAGTGAGTATCATGTCCAGGTGTGTCTGTCTCACCTAGTCTCCTCTTATGTAACTTAGAATTGAAGACACTGTAACAGTATGCATCAGTATGAGAGACAATAAATAAACAAATATTAATTTGTTGTATAAATTGCACATCTAAATGCTAATGTGTCTAATTGTTCACATGTATGGAGGGGTAAAAATACTAGCTCTCATACAATCCCCATCTAATATGCTGGGTTTCAAAATTTTTGATGATGCTTCTTCATTTTATACTCTGTGTATTTGGAGACTGATTAGTCAATATAGTATTTTTTATTTTCCTCTATGCTTATATACATGTTTAAGGAAAATGTAATGTATGCATTAGAGGTAAGTGGTATAACTGGCATACATGTTTACAGTAGTATTTTATTTTCTGGTAGTACCTACCATGGTAATTTTTCACTGTTCCAGTAGGTAATGAGTTAACAGCAGTGACAATTTTACAGAAGTTCCAGAGGAATCCTGTTATGACTTTAATGATATCGATGGTGTGCTTTTATTATTTATGCCAATTATCTTTTTTTTGCACAAAACAGTTGCATCTGTCACAAATTAATCATGAATATTACAAATATAATTATGTTCATGATCCTTTGAAAAGACTTTGAATATTTTAAAAAAACCAAAACAGAATATACCCCACTTTCAGTTATTGAATGTAAAATGTTGGCATTACAGATGTAACATTAACCTTATTGTTATATGTGCTTTATCCAATACTTCATCCACTAATGATACCCTGACATTGGGAAACATTCATCAGTAAAGATAATCAGAATACTTACTGAGCCATATGAATTCAATAATGGTTCTGGACGTATATTAAAATAAATATTTTGTCTCCATTGAAATGCCATCCTCCCTGTTAAATCAATTCTAATAGTAATAGTCCATGCCCGCATTTGATCCATGTCTACTCCCTTTTAGTCAGATTTGTACCAACCATTCTCGCAAAATTTTGGGTGATCCACAACTGTGTCAGAAGGTGTTTGGATTTTATTATTCAATCCCTTTTCATCTCATTTTTCTACCTTCATGATTTGAACTCCTAAACAATCCCATCAAAGAGGATGTTTTTACAGAGGAAAAATCAGTTTTTCTGCTTTTAATGAGCAGTGTAGCACAAACAGGGTTTCTGCTCCAGAATATTTCTGATTATGAAGTCCAATGACAATTGAGACCTGCATTAGAGACTTGTCTTGTATGTGATCAGTCTTGACATGTCTGACGTGTACTTTAATATGCTGATTCACACAGATTCAATCTTGAGCGATTGTTAATAGGTAGGGACATCTGCTGCAGAGATGGATAGCCACCTTCCTGCATGACACAACAAAAACAAAATTTGGTTTTTGGTTCATAACATAAATAACATTACTTCCCTTATGTTGTGGTGGATAATCAGTGTTGAGTAATCTGACTTTGATCATTCTCAACACTACGGTTCATCTAGGTATGGAACCTATAACATCTTTCTCCAAAAACATATTGAAAGATTTTTTCATGTATCAGACAAGGCATTAACCAAGAATTTGAAGTTGGGCCTTGAGTATGATGTTGAAGTCATGCACCAGTTCATGAATTCCTCCACAGGGAAGGCTGTGTTCCTGGAGGATACACTACAGAACCATTCAGTAATTATGTTGTTAGGAATTGCCATCATTTTATAGTTTAAGGTGGATGACTAATGTAGGGAAGTCAGACCTTGTCCCTTCCTGGCATTTTTTTAAATCTAGATATGGTACTCTTAACATATATTAGCTTAACATCTTTCTTTCAAATGCATTGAAAGTATAAATCATGTCTTGTAGAAAGCATGAAACAGCTCCATTGCCTACTGGACAGTGACCACTGCCCATTTATGAAAGCACAGCCTTTGACCCAGACATGAATTTGCCACATTCACCTGGGAAACTATGGATGGTGCACCAATGATCAAGTGCAGAATCCCACATGGATTTCCTTTTTTTATAAGCAGATTGTTTCTTGTTTTGATCAACTAACATTAGGAGAAGTACGTCCTTTTAGTAGAGTAATTATGCTCCTTAGAACCTATTGGGTGACACAGAGGTCAGATGCCCAGTTCTTATACCAATTCTCCTAATGTGATCGGGTAATAAATTTGATAGAGAAGAAACGGTTTTTAGTAAATTGTTTCACTAGTAATACTTAATCATATTAGCAATAATCCCTCTGACCATTTACCCAATTCCATTAAGGTCTTGCAGAAGTAAAAATGTAGTTAAAAACCAGATATTATGGTAGCCACTTAGTCGAAGAGGAGTTAATTTGTAAGATTTGTTTCCATTGGTCTATAATCTATATAATATAAATAGAACAAGTTTTCCATCTTTTCTGGAGGGCTTTATTCAGAGGAAACAAAGAAAGTTGTCCTAAAATAATGTGATCAGGTAAATATTATTGGAAAAACATAATTTACTAGAATATTTTATTTTTTTAATTTTCAGTAACGCTTGAGTTTGAATACTGGTACCTTTAGCTTGTTCTTGTTTGTTTTCATTCTTACCATTGGGCCACTGGTTGCCTAGTGGTCTAAAACACACTCTTTTACTGATAACTGCCTAATAAGAACTTTTTAAATTTGATATTTTATTACCAGAATGCAGTAATGAAGTTGATTTATCAAAAAGAATTGTTGATTTGTTGGAATGTTTCATTAATGCAAAGGATTGTTGGTTTCTTTACCATGTGACTAGTTCTTCATTGGGTATTCAGATTGATCATTGAGGGTAACAAAGAAATCCATTAAAATAAGTGTAACCACAGAGACAGTAGGGTAACAAAGAAATCCATTAAAATAAGTGTAACCACAGAGACAGTATATCCATATAAATGTCATTGAGGGTAACAAAGAAATCCATTAAAATAAGTGTAACCACAGAGACAGTATGTCCAAATGAATGTCATTGAGGGTAACAAAGAAATCCATTAAAATAAGTGTAACCACAGAGACAGTATGTCCAAATGAATGTGATTGAGGGTAACAAAGAAATCCATTAAAATAAGTGTAACCACAGAGACAGTATATCCATATAAATGTCATTGAGGGTAACAAAGAAATCCATTAAAATAAGTGTAACCACAGAGACAGTATGTCCAAATGAATGTCATTGAGGGTAACAAAGAAATCCATTAAAATAAGTGTAACCACAGAGACAGTATATCCATATAAATGTCATTGAGGGTAACAAAGAAATCCATTAAAATAAGTGTAACCACAGAGACAGTATGTCCAAATGAATGTCATTGAGGGTAACAAAGAAATCCATTAAAATAAGTGTAACCACAGAGACAGTATGTCCAAATGAATGTGATTGAGGGTAACAAAGAAATCCATTAAAATAAGTGTAACCACAGGGACAGTATATCCAAATGAATGTGATTGAGGGTAACAAAGAAATCCATTAAAATAAGTGTAACCACAGAGACAGTATATCCATATGAATGTCATTGAGGGTAACAAAGAAATCCATTAAAATAAGTGTAACCACAGGGACAGTATATCCATATGAATGTCATTGAGGGTAACAAAGAAATCCATTAAAATAAGTGTAACCACAGGGACAGTATATCCATATGAATGTCATTGAGGGTAACAAAGAAATCCATTAAAATAAGTGTAACCACAGGGACAGTATGTCCAAATGAATAAGATTCAGTTCAGATACCATAAATTTAAAATAAGAATGAACCTCTCTTAATACACGGGACATGTATTTGTCTTCTTTCTAAGAATAATTAAAGTAGTTTGAATATTTTCATTGCATATTCAATAATATCAGTCTGCAATTATTATTTAATATCAAGCTTCTGGAACCATTTTATGCTATGGCACTCAAGGTCTCAGCCAAAAATAATAGTACAAAGAGTGCAATTTATGTTAGACTTGTTCTATTCTTATAATTTGCTACATTTGGGTTAAAATATTTAGAAGATTATACTTCAACTTTTAAACCAATTTTTCTACATACACATTGTTTCAGATTTCTTTGTAAACAGAAAGAGTGGACTGATTTTACATTTGCATCCTCTCATTAAATTGGACACATTCATCTTAAATGATACAATCATATGTCTTGTATCCAGCTAATGTTGAAATGAAAAGATATTAAAAATGATTTTGTGAGTAATGATTAGAATATCAATAATCCTAATTGGCTTCATCATAAGACAATTAAAATGATGACGCGATAAATATTTCATTGTTTATGAACTTAACATTTTTCGATGATGTCTTTTTTTAGCTATTCTGGTTATATAAAGCAAAAGCATCTGTCATAATGGTTCATGTCATCTGTCTTTTTGTTATCCATCCTTCCATTAGCAGAAGTTTGTTATCCTCAATCCCCCTAAACTACATCAAAGATTGGCCAGAAATTGTACACACATACATTCATCCCATGATATAGATGGTCCGAAATAAAAATCGTGTTGCTTGATCATCCATTATGGCTACCGCATTTGCTAACTTGCAAAGCTTGTGACCATAATGATATGCATCTCAAAATAAATTACAACAATTTCCCAGTAATTGCATCATAAAAAAAGTTGTCATAAATATTTCAGACTGAACAGCACAGGCAGACAAAATCCATTAATTTAGATGTAACTACTTTGCTGGGTAGCATTTTATCCCAATGTCATCTTCTTGATGGATAGTCGGATTGAAATGGAGTTTTCTCCAGAAGTCTTCTTATGATATCTAGTTCGTCCTAAAACAAATAGCGCTGATCTGACCTCCATTATGGCTGCCAATCTTGTTATTGCAATTCATGAATCCATGGTCACATTGACATTGAGTTTTCTGCAGAAAGATTTCTTATGAAGATTGGTTGGTCTTAAAAAATCTTGTTATTATTACTCTTCCAGAATGGATGATGGTATCAACATGTGATTTTCACCAGAAGACTTCTTTTGTTGTCTAAGTGGTCATAAATGAAAATTGTACCAATCTTGCCACCATGATGTTCATTTTAAAAATCTTGCTATAGATCACAAATATCAGAGATAGATTTAACACTTGGCAGTTAGGGAAAAAATGGTTGTATCTTTCCACAACATTCTTTAGAACTATTGTCAGTTCTTTGTAGATGTTTTTGGATAGTTATCTCCCTTGACAATCACCTTCATATTATTACATTCCTGTATCAAGCATAGTTTGGAAACCTTTAATATGAATATTATCTTATACACTAGCATGTTCCTTTATTTATGAGTTTACATCTCATTTATGAGTTATGTTATCCTGATTGCATGTCATTTTCATTTTCATTTCTGGAAGTAAACTTCATTAGACTTTGTTGGATTTCAGTCAGATTTGGCATGTGGCTTCAAATTGTTGACCTCTTGAGTGTGTTTGATATGCACCATTTAGTGACATCATTTCCAGAAGTTATATCCCAGGATTGTTTGTTCTCCAGACATTGGTTTCTGCAGCAAACTAAGCATTGGCATTGTTTCATTTCAACTAAATTTATGTGTAACTTTGTATTGAAGAGAATTTGTACAAGTTAAGCTTTCCTCTTTATCATTTGGAAGAGTTATAACCCTTATTGTTCATGCTTGAATTTCTACAACACAATTTTGGACTTAGGATAATTTCATTAAACTTTTGTGTATTGATGAGCCTTTGGAGTTGATTTTCAGTATTGCACATTATCATTTGGAAGAGTTAAGACCCCTGAATACCACTCTTTAAAACTTGGATTTAAAAAAAAAAAAAACATGGTGTTAGAACTAAGGTCAGAATGAAAGAAAAAGCAAATCTTGGTATCAGAAGTGGGTCAGATTAAATATTTGGGGGTTTGTGATGTAAAAATTGGGTCAAGGGGAAACTTTTATTATTCAACATTTTTATACTGTATAAGGCTATGTGATTGTAAAGAGCAAGATTCTTTGCAAAGCATTTTTCAATATTAGCACTGGACAATTTTTTTTTCCATTTAAAAGATAAGGTAGTCCTTCAGAAGGAAAAAAAATATTTTGATGTCAGTAATAATTTTAAGTGATTCCTATCATGTATGCTGAAAAATGAAGACGTTCTCATCCATCAAATAGAGGATAGTTTTTTTGCAATTTTTACCAAAAATAGTTACATGAGATGATAAAAATGTTCAGGTTTGCTTGTTTTAGAAGATAATAAATCCAAATTTCTGCACTTTAAATCAGGAACCAATACATATTGATATAAAGGTTTCACCACTTAAACAGCCTTTTATATTACTTCTTATTATGTTGTGATTTGCATGAAATCAGATTTCACCTTTTTACTTTACCTTGGGTGCTTTCTTTTCAGCACGAAGAGCACCCCCTCCCCCACCCCCAGGACAATGACAATGACAGCTGAGCCGGGTAACTGATGTGTAGAAAGACATGTTTACAGATTTTACATATTTCCTGTTGAAAAAAATTCACAGGTTTGCTTGTGGAAGACTACTTTAATTATAGTTGATTGCTTTCTACATGGATACCTGGTTACCCTTGTCAGGGAAATTCATATGGCCTTAGTTCTTAAAAGACTTTTTTTCCCCAAAGTTTTGTTCAAATGTGGATAAGAATTAGAAGTGGAAGAGCAGCAGACACTGACTGCCACCCCAGCAAGGGACATAACTGCTGCTTTGTGACAAGGGAGATAATTACTAGTATTCAGTGTACTGCATGCTTTTGAAATCAACATGCACACAGTATAGTCAGAATAATTTACTATAATGGTACTGGCATATGAAGATGGGCAATTTCAGGAAAATTTATGACAGAAAGAAGTTGAAATTTGAGAACAGGTAGAAGGATAACTAGACAACAGAATAATGGCCATTCTTTGTTTTCATTTTCTGATATTCAGATCACCTGTTATTTTACCATAAGACTGCTATACTAATCTTTTCTTCAGGATAATTATTTGTAGTATGCATACAAATACAAAATAAGACTCTTGTAAGAGACTAATGAATTATGATAATATCACCACAAAACTCACCTGTGATGATGGAATGATGATTCTAATGGAATTATGTATCATAAAAGCTGCTCTGGGATACAGGCAGCATGAACTACTTTTAGAGATAAAGGCAGTATAAGCCACTTTTGTTGATAAAGCTTCTCTAGGATAAAGGCAGGACAAACTAGTTTTGATAATTTTTTTTTAAAGAGGAAAGAGCATATTAGCTGCAGCAGTAGTGTGCTGATTATATTGAAGAGACATTCATGACGTTGGTTTCCGACTGTACAACTCCTGATTGATGGATCCGCTCTAGACAATCTGATTAGTACTTGGTGCTGCAGTTAGATGACCTGGATCAGCTTATCAGTGTTTTTGAAGTGCAGTGAATTAAATGCAGTTTAAATTAAAAATATAATAAATGATGAAAATTTATTTATTACAAATTGGTCCTTTCATGATGATTCACATGCAGATGTTCAGACAATGCACTGACTAATGCTTTATTTCATTAAGCTGCAAGTGAAGTGCATTTTTTCTGAATCACGTGTAAAAAACTGCGCAACCACAGAGTGCAGGTGATTTCTTGTACTTTGTAATTTATGAGCTGAAATAAAAGAACTGAATTTGCTTCATCCATGTTTGATGCCAACTAATCAATTCAAAACATACAGGCTGCAGCTGAGGATGTGGAAAAAAGAAAGCTCATGTACCTTCTCTTGGGGAAATACAGATGTCAGAAGAAAATTATTGAAACTCTTATTTTTACTGCTACATCCCAGAAAATGATGGAATATTCAGTTTAACTTCTGGTGAACCATTTCCATATAAAATCTTTGGAAACATGACATATCTTTTGGAAAATAAATTCATTCATAGAAGGAGAACTGATGTGTAATGAAAAATTCTTGAATGTTGTATTTTAATGAATTTCTGAGCACATACTCCTGATTTTTCAAAGTTTTTTTGTAACCCCTTGAAATAGCATTTCTTTGATATTACACTACAAGTGAGAAAAGCTTTGTCAAAATCTTGCTTCATGATCCTGTAGTGGATTAAAATGGCTGTTATTATGATTTTTTTTTTATAATGAAAATTTTAATAATAAAATGCAGACATTGTTCTTTAGCAAAGTATGAATGACTTCAGTACAATATGAATGATTTTTTTTTTACTTCCAAGAGTTGAAACCTGATTGTCATGAATTTCTATTTATGTATGAGGGTTCTTGGTTCAAATAAAATATATGTGGGAGTTAGGGAAGGCACTTTCTATGTGGATTAGTCACCCATAGATGTATTTAAAATTTGTATCATTTTGATATAAATTCTTTGTACAATCAGAGTACCCTGGCATATATTTTTAAAAAAGTGCCTTCCCTGCATGTCATGTGTCTTTAAACAGAACAGCACTTGTGAATTCATTCAGTCAATTAATAACTAATAAACATTCCTATGCAATATATATAATACTTAATCACATATGTGTAATTTTTTTTTATCATAAACTTGTATTCTTACAGATTGTGGGTAATATTGTAAAGTCTTAGTGATTATAATATCAAACATGATGTTTCATAATAATATATCAAAATAATATCAAACATGAAGTTTCCAACAAAAAGTTCCCATTTTTAAAAAACCAAGTCTTTTTTGTAGAAAGTGACATTTTCTATAAAGCTGCAGGACATGTTGATAAATTTGATGTTATCATGTTTCATTATTCCCTACATTTCAAACAATTTATCTTTTATATAACTTGTTTTGTGAAAATATAGAGATACATAAATTAAGAAATCTTTAATTTCCTGAGATCAAGGAAGAGTAAATGGTTTTCTTTTTACCATTTGTGCTAAGTGGATTTTAAAAAAATCACTTGTCCTGAAGAATATATTACTTGTCCATTGATTATAGCAACATCCAAAATTAAGTTGCTGTAACAATTTCACATTTCACAGAATTTTAGAATGTTCAATTGAATATTCTATCTGCATTTTCTGCATCTAGTGTTAACATTTAAAGGTGGGGTGTCATCAGAAAAATGATAAAAAATTATCAGTCTATCAAAGTTTTGATATCTCAACAAAAATATAATTTTTGCCTTACAAGTCTAATCTTTCTTGAACAGCATAAAAATTGAGGGCCTCTTGATGGTAATGGAGGTATTCTTTTTTTTAAAAAAAAAAACAGTGAATGTAATTAGAAAAGCTGTACAATCAGTTGATTTACAACACCCCAAAGTATCTCAAATAAATTTCCATTGTACTCTAGGCCTCAGAATATTTGATTCTGTTGTATAAATGTTAAACTAGTTTTAACACAATCAATAGTCATTTTTGCTGCACATTTAATAAATCCTTCAGTTTCTATAGCTTTTCAATTTTGTATTTTTCAGTTTTTCACAAGATGAAGGCCTGTTCATTGTCAGAATAGATGCTCTTCCTAAAATTTATTATACAGTGTATGAATCGTGCAAATAATTTGGCAGAGTTAAGTGACCTTTTACCTTTACTAGCTTTTTGAGGCTGAAATGTACTGTACGTTAGCATGTGTGATACACCAGACAATAACTTTGACTGCTATATACACATGTTGGCAGTTCTTTTAAATAATAGTAGAATAGTGGTAGTATTTAAGCCCCCGATAACTTCTGTTGAAAGTAACTTATATTTTGTATTTTATGTTCTAGCAGTGATTCAAAGTCAGAAATCTGAAGGTGTCCAACTTTTTCATGTTGCCAGACACTGACTTATCCCAAAAGGCCCCTCAGAAATTTTTAATAGTGTGACCAGAAACTTGACATTTAATGGATTTTTTTTCAGCCCTATTAATTTTGTGTAAACTGTTGTAATGTAGGCTTTGGAGATTTTAGCTCTAAAATGTTATGTGTAAGTATCAATGACTTCCGTAGATATTTTTTCAGGAAAAGATCTGATTTTCCTTCATAATAGAATGAATGTATTTAAAACTCTCAATATATTGTAAATGATATAAATTTACTACAAAAATCTCTGGAGTTTTCTAACATGGGAACTTTTTTTATAACCACTTATTTTGGTATGTTCAGTAGTTTTGACACGGTTTGTCAAGCATGTTCATTGTACTTCATTATTTCCAAATAGGATAGTATGCTGTACCTTGCATGATGACTAGACACTTGTTAGTTTTATTTACATGTTAGTTGAATTTATTATATTTGTGGACATACATTTTCAGTATAAAACTGAGATCCTTCCGCATAATGCATAAATTATTTGACAGTAAAAATGTTCATGTCTTAGAAAATTGCAAAATAATGGAACCAGTTCTATTTATTGGTCATTGAATACATAGAGTGCAGATTAAAACTAACAAAGCTTTATTGTTTAAAAAAGTATATTGAATGGATTCTGTGTATTCAGCATTCAAATTTTATGTTGATATCTTGGATTGTTGAAGCAGTGGAAGTCCATATTGTAAAATTTAACATTATTACTAGTTTTACCTTATTTTCAAATAATAAGTATAACAATTTTTTCAAAGTAATAGCTTTTATTATTAATTGAAAATAATGAAAAAGGTGGCTTTTTTGCAAATAAAAAAACTGCTTATACTAAGCTTTTGACTTCATAATTGGGTTTTGGGGTGGGGGTGAGCAGACTAAGCTGGATTCCTGCTTCTCATTGTTCAATGGTTTTTAGTCAAAAAAATATTCCCTTATTGTTTCTAAATTGATTAATGAAAGGCATTGTTAACATTTCTGTTAAGGTTTGTGTAAATAATTGGATAAATGAAATAAAACTATGACTTAATTAATGCATAATACAGAAATAAAATAAATGAATGAAATAATAAAGTAAATAAAGCATAAATAAATAAATAATAATTGGTAGATCATATTTTATACAAAAATGGAAGAAAAATGCATGTTAGTAATAAAGGAAAAGAAAATATATGTATAAACCTGTATTAGGATGATATTATTTTGCGATAAGGAAATAAGGAAATATTTTGCATTAGTTACATGGTAAATTAGTTTCTTCCCTAACGAGATTTCACCTTTGCATTCAGTTGTAAAAAAAATTAATTTTTAAACTTTATTTTTAATTTTCCAATATTATTGGTGTTAACCCACATATCTCTTCAATGATTTCTAGCTCAAGATGAGAGGCTTGATTGAGATTGGGGACATGAGTGATACATATCAGATGGAATGTTTAATTTATTGTCCCCATTTGAAATATAAAAATGTAAAAATTGGATTGAAATTGTGTGTTCTTGTCAATGCGTTATGAAAGGTCAGTGATAGCACAGAATGTTGCGTTGCATTGGCTTCGTGCTTTATCTAGTAAAGAGTGTAGCTTTGTTTTTGTCTTTCAGCTTCTGCCATTCCAAACTTAGCATTGTACTTTACCCCTTTTTCATCTTTACATTTTTCTACAAGTAAAATTTCCTATTTGCAATTATGGCTATGTTGCAATTATGGCTATGTTGTAGTCATCACTTATTAATTGAGCACTTGGCATTTATATAGTTTATATTATATATTTATATTATGTCAAGTAGATTTTGATTTTGAAACATGCAGGACTTCATTTAAAATCTGTTGTACACACAGAATTAGTTAGCATGGACAAATATGTACATAATACATGTATAAAATTTATTTTAGACTAAAAACCACAAATTTTGTTCATCTTTGCTTATTCTATCATTTTATAGCTATTGTAGCAGAACTATTTTCAAATCTGATTAAAAGATTTAAAAATAATCATTACCTAATGTAAACAAAAGATTTTGTTGAATATATTTGCAGAGGAAAATGTATGAATTAATATTTATTGGATCATTGATTAGAAAAAAAATCCAGTTTTATTGGCAAGTTGACTGGTTATTTGCATGTAATGTTTCAGTTCCTGACAGTTTTAATAAAAGGATAAAAAGCCAATGAATATATGGTTACAAAGCAGAAATAACAATGGTGACATTTTGAATGTTGCATTTTTGTACTTGCATTATAAGTTTTGTTGTAATCAGTACCTTTTCTTTTGTAAATATATGTTCATAAAGTAATTTGTTCAACACAAGTAATTATTAATAAGTCAGTTGACAGATTGAAAATACTAATTAAGGTTGAATCATAGTGCAGTCTCTAAACTTAGAGTAATTTTAAGATCATTGCAGTTCTGTTCACACTGAAACAAACTTGGAACAAGTTGTTCAGTTAGAGAGTATTTGCTGCTGTGTGATACACAACTGAAAATAGGACAGATCTAGACCTCGGTAACATATATGACTCAGTACAGGATGGATCTAGGCTCTGGTTACATATGTAACTGTATGCAGAATAGATCTTGGTGCCAGTTACATATCTGTCTACAGAATGGATCTAGGCTCTAGCTACATATGTAACTGGATACAGAATAGATCTAGGCCCCAGTTACATATCTAACTTTATACAGAACGGATCAAGGCTCCAGTTACGTGATAACTACATACATACAGGCCACAGTTACATATCTAACTGTATACAGATGGATCTATGCTTCAGTTACATGTGTGATTGTATACAGGATAGATCTGGACCCCCAGTTACAGAAGCAACTGTATATATGATGAATGAATAGGAGAGAGATAAGGACATTCTAATTGATTGTACACCAAGGTCTGACAACATATTAGACAGTTGTAAATTATCATATTATTTTATGACCTTTTGTATCAAAACCGACCATGGTTTGATGTGTGTTACACATTGCCATATATGGCACAGGTGTTTGAGAAGGTTGACACATTGGTATATTACAGTAACAGTGGTTGAGTAGGTTAACTGTTTGAATATCAGTAGATTAACATTATATATATGAATTTCATGATGAAATAAGATTGGACTTTGAAGTAGTTTTTTGAGATTTGTTTCAAAAGCCTGAAAAAATGTGGCTGTATAAATACAAGAAAAGATAAAACTAGTCATAAAATATCACATAAGTTTTTATGATACAAAAACCTTCAAATCAACATGCTCAATAGAGTGTGTACCAATCTCTTTAATTGTTTTAGTAATGATATTATTTTCGTTTTTTTCTGTGCCTTTTCTCTACATGAAACTTTTATAGACTGCATGTAGCATGAACAGCTTTCATAAATTCCTTTCCAAAAGAAATTAAAATTCTTCTTTGTTGTAATAGAAAATGTATGGCCAGCACTTTTTTGATTTACAAAATTTCTGTAAAAATGAAGGCTTCACTGATGTGTGCACAGCATATTTTAAAAACTTTCCAAATAAAATTTTAATAAAGAGATTATAAGTGGTTTTGGGTTTTTTGTGTGGTTTAATTCCATTGTTCATAAATGATAGGCCGTACGTTGTGGCCAGTATATTTGGTGGAGGAAGAAAAGGGGAAGAACAACCAACCAACAGGTTTTCTCACATGGCCACATTAGTTGAACTGAGACTTAAGTTGACAGATGAAATGTGTTAGTGATCTTTAAAGGAAAGGAAAGTATCCATCTTAATGCCCCATATTATAAGGATACTTAAGTATTTTAAAATATTAAGAGGATTAAATGGTCAACTGAGATGAGATAAAGCTTGGGTTGTCTACCTTGCACTAAATATCCTATTTGTGTTGCTGTGTCATAAAACACCAAACCAACCCAGTCATTATGGATACAAGTCTGTATAATGTGACATTTTGTTCTTTTGTGGAATTTTAATTTTGAAAAGCAAGGTTCTAACTTGCCATTCCTTGGTTTGTTTTACAAATGTGAAACCATTTACAGAAATCCTTGGTTATTATGTCACAGGTGATATTCAGTTGCATTGGCTTTTATTTAGTCTTAAGAAATTGAATTCAATTAGTCTTTAAAAAGCATAGTGTTCAGCTGTGAGAAAATCCAGTATATTCATCAGTAAACATACCCCGCATATCAAATCACTTAAATTGTCAATGAGACAGGGGTTAACTAATGCTGGAGGAGTCAGCAGTATGATGTAGTGAAAAATGATGACAGAGTAAATAGGTACAGCTTAGGACATACTTTGAGCCACTGTACCCATGGTCATGATAGTTTTCATTTTCATAATTAAAAATCATTTCTCTTTTGATCTTAAATCACTTGATACCTATCGTTCATATATACATGTAGTAAATGAAATTGAAATTTGAGACTGATGAGGGTAGGAGTCAGGTTTATTATCAAGTATGCTATAATGACTTTTAGGTATTTTTTTGTAATTTTTTTTGCAGACAAATTAGAATTGCACATTGGACAGCTGTTGTGCTAGGGCTTTTCCTGTAATACATGAGACGCGGGAAGGCATTTTAGTGTAGAATAGTCACCAATATATACAATTTAGAATTGTGTATTGTTTTCCTATGGACTCTCTGGGTAATCTGAGTACCCTGGCATATAGTTTAATAAAATAATGACTTCCCTGGATATCATATATGTTTAAATACGGGATAGTGATCTTGTATATGACAATTTTTAAACATGTATCTTGACCTACTTTGCTGGATTGGTGATTGTATGTAAATGAATCTATGAATTAATTTATTTTTATCAGCATTAATTTTTGTGGTTTCTCAAAAAATGATGTTTTTGTTGGTAATATAATTCATGAGCTGTGGAAGGATGGAATATAGCTTCCACAGCAGGATAGTTCAATAAATTTTTAAATTCATGGTTAAGTAGAAATCATGAAATTTACAGAAATATGTATATTGCAAAATATAATAATTCATAGTAAATGAATGAAAATCCAGCTATGTATGTATGTATGTATGTATGTATGTATGTATGTATGTATGTATGTATAGGGTTTAATGGCACATCAGCACAATCCAAACCATATAATTTAAATATACCAGAAAAGGCATACAGTATCAAGGGAAATAAGGCAAAGGCCTTCAAAATACAACTCGCACACAGAAACACACATACAAATAGAAACTAATCTTTTGAAAAGCACAAGACAGCTAAACATTATGAAATGCCTCACAGTTCAAAAAGGTTGCCGCATTGGCTGCCTTTTGACATGCTCAAGGGTGTGTCAAGCTTATTCTGTATTCATGAACATATTGTGGTGCTGGAGTTGAAGTTTGTTTTTATTAGTAATCCCTTTTGACTTTAAAGTTGCTTATATTATCATATGTTTGTTTAAGGTGTGTGAAAGGTCATATGCTGTAATAATTAAATTTTCACCAGTGTAACATTTCCTGGTACTAAAATTGCACAAGCAGTTTTCCAAATAAAGACTATTGCCCAAGGCAATTACGTGCATTTATTGCATACAGGTCAAGTCCAGCTGCAAAGTCCACTCACCTGGATTTGCCATCACATAATGCCCCTGCAGATCTTGGTACAAGTACTCAGTAGAACAAACAACATGGACCCTGATTTGCTGGTGCATTTTGTGATGGCAGTTCAGTCTTTTTTTTTCATTACAGTTGGATTCTACTTGTAAGCCAGATGTATGGGTCAATAAGAGGTTCTGCGTATATTGCAATTTGGTAACATATTTAATGATTTAAAGGCAAGTTATATTAAGGGTGACATGCAACAGAAAAGATCCCAGATGGTACATGTATTTAAATTGAATACTTATTATGTGAATGTTATATTTGCTTGCACTTATTATGCAGCTTTTTTAAGCTGAAAATGTACAGTGTGACTTGTCTGACATTGATTTTTCAAGTACGTGTCCTGTATGTTCCAGGGCTGAAGTTTTGTTGCCATTAACTGTAACATGTTCCTTTTTCAGATATACTATCAGACCACAATACATAAGAAACACAGCCACTACCTTGCAAATTTAACCCTCTTGAGCTTCTTTTTGAGCACAGAAAGTGTTCAAATTGTCTGACCAGTAAGAAGGAAGTTAGACAAGACTGATATCATTGTTGCATGTAAAATCCTCTCAATACATCACTCTCTACTTTTGCTTTTGTTAGAAAGCATGCTTTTTGTTGAGACCTTGCAAAACTGATAGCTACTGGAGCCTTTTGAACATTTAAGCAATTCTAATGAGTTTCTTACATGGAGAAATATGCTTCAGCTTTATTTTTACTGTTTTTTTTTTTTTGTTTTATTTTCATTTATGATGATTTCACATGTCGTTTGTCTATTTTCGTCTAAATAAAGACCTCACTGGCCTGATAATGAACTTTGAATTGTCTCAATTTAGTGATTTGACCTCATGCCCCATTTAAATAGAATCTGCTGCAAAGGCCAACAGGGCCTTCACACAGAATCTTTCAAACCTACATCTAGAACCTCCATGATTTGCATCTCGTGCAAAACCGGATTCAGACTTGTTCTTTCTACAGCAAGTTGAATGAGATACCTTGCAATTGGTCCAAACCTGCTGCAGTTCCAACCTTTGGTCCAAACCTGCTGTTATTGTCCAATTTGTGAGATGAAAGTCTGCAACAACTTTCTCAAAGTTTTACCACAGAGACCTTATATCTAAAATGACTTGGTTTAACCTGGTGGGACTTAAAGCACAACATGCTATGCTCATGAGTCATTTAGCACAAAAAGGTTTTCTTTGCTGTATTTGCAAGGGTAGGGGGTAGGAATGGTGATCTTCTATGCAAGTCATATCTAAACATACTGGCATGCTAAATTTTAGATCATACGAGATTTAGGCCAATTTACATACCTTTTGAGCTTTCTCCAGGGTGAGGGGATTCACCTTCCTGCACCTCTGACCTATTCATGTAATATATTATGATATGGTGATGTATTTGAAGAAGTAAACCTAGTAGAACATGCACATCCTTCCTGTAACTGAAGTGTTGGCAGGATTGGTGATAATCCATTTACCCAAGGGGAGATCACTCTTATATTTCCATTTTAGTGAACTTTTATTTCTAAAAGCAAGCATTTGAGAAATGGATTTGTGAGGTAGTGGTTTTATTTTTAATTTATTGTGATCAGGTGAGTAATTCATAATTGCATGTCAAATATACAAAAAAACTGGATAGGATCAATAAATATTGAAATGACAATTGTCGATATTATATTTTTAATCAACAAGGAAACAATGTTCAGTGTAAGATGTTATTTCAGGTATAAGAACTTAATTTATGATATAAACTGTAAATATAAACTTGATTATGATGTACTCTGTTATTAATTCTATTGAAATTATAGTGTAACTTGATCAGTTTCTTTGACAAGTCTGATATAGAACATTAAGGAAGAGTCAGCCATTAGACTTGTATCTATTTATAATTCATTTACTACCCTTAAGGGGTATACTGTGTATAACCATGTTAAAAATGATCTAATTGTATAGCCTATCAAAAGAGATTTATTTTTAATTTTTGTCTGTACAAATTATAATTACATGTACTGTAAAATCTCAAATCTTAAATTCAATAAATAAACAAGAACAAAACTTGTTTCTAAGTTATTTTTTTTCAGTGGTTTAATGAAGTATGGCTTTAGCATTGGTAGCCAAAATTTAAATTTGGGAAATATTTTCTTCAGCATGATCAGTTCTTATTTGTGTTCTCATGCTTCATCTTAGAAAAAAATATTCAGTTTACATGAGAATACAATGTAAACATTTTACATAATTTTTCTTTTATTTCCATCTACCCTGGAAATGATATCTACTTTTAAACATTGGAATTCATATGCAGCAAAATCTGATCAATTTCTTATCAAAGCATCTTGCCACTGTCCAAGTAGGTTTGTCTCAGGTTTGGCCAGTGTGGTTATGTGAGAATGTTTGCCATTAATCATCGATTCTTAACTGGGATCCCCCCCCTGAGTTCTTCTTCCACCAGGTATACAGGCCATCATGTATAGCCTATCTTGCTCTGAGCAGTGGTATTAAACCATTAAACCAAAAGAAAAAAAAAATAGCATGTAGCAATGTGGAAAATATAAAATTTAACTGTTGTGCCAATTCATTGTTAATATTTTGTCCACCTTGGTGGTGGTTGTTTTTGGGTTAACACCATTTTTCAGCTGGATGAGGAAAGAATCTCAAAGAAAAAACCAGTGACAGAACAGAAAAGTCGGCTCAAAACGGATTTGTAAATTGGTTGGGAGTTTTGACCTCAAAAAAGGGAGCATTTTCAATGAGAATGTCATGTTTTTCATTGTGGCACATCTACTTCTCAACCAAATGAGGACCTAAAGCTTGGATCACTTTGCAAGTTGTTTTCATCCATTTTGGTCCATTTGTATGAGAAATTTTGTGCAATTCCAGAATCTGAGTATATTATGTTTTTGCTTGAGCTGAAAATGATCTGCTGCTATGAACAGGAGATTATGTTCAGCTATAAAGTTTGCAGTTTCTTGGTACATGCATTGTTATTCACATTAGATGCAGATTATGTAAGTAGGGTAATTTGGTAATGGAGTCATTTGCTTTCATGTTTAATATGCTTTAAATATGTTGCATGATGTGATCTTTACAGAATGCTTATTCATGTCCTTTGAACTTGATTCCAAGCACTTAAATTACCATGTCCTTCCATCACTTGATTTCTTGATATATTTCAGTTGTTTAGAATCTGGCATTTCATTACTGGAGATAAAATATTCTTAGACATCTGGACAAACATTTTTAGCCTAAGCTAAACTGACCCTTGTTTTGTACCAATTGAGTAGTCAGTAATTTAAAAATCCAACCTTAATCAGTTAATCTCTTTTATCCTTTCCAAATTTTGATCCATGTCAACAAATTTCAAACACTGAAGCCAGCCAACCCTGCTGAGAGAATCAATAATGTTAATTGTTATATTGTCCTGTCCTACCCTGCTTAATTAAGTCAGTTCAGTGTGATGATCACTGGCAGTATTACAGTAATTTACAACACAAGAAGAAGGTGTGAAAACAATAATAAAAAAAATTATCGGTAATTTTGTGTACACTGGAGATTTCACTTCACAGCAGAACAGTATACTCTTCAGGCTAACAACATTCAGGGTAAATTAAGTTCACAATGAGTTGATGCACCTTTCTCAGTCTTTATCTTTTGACACTTTTCATTATTCATTAACATTCGGAGCAGCCCTTGCACAGTTCATAAATGTTCAAAGCAGTTCTTGCACTGTTCATTAACATTCAGAGGAGCCCATGCGCAGTTCATTAATGTTCAAGGCACCCCTTGCACAGTTCATAAATGTTCAAAGCAGTTCTTGCACTGTTCATTAACATTCAGAGCAGCTCTTGCACAGTTCATTAATGTTCAAAGCAGTTCTTGCACTGTTCATTAACATTCAGAGGAGCCCATGCGCAGTTCATTAATGTTCAAGGCACCCCTTGCACAGTTCATTAATGTTCAAAGCAGTTCTTGTACTCTTCATTAACATTCAGAGCAGTCTTTTGTGTAAATTTTGTTGAATTTTCTTGAGCAGCTGTTCAGAAGAGGTCATTTAAAGGTTTGTTTTCTGATTGTAGCCATATGTTGTCAGTCTGAAGATCTGTTTTTTGGAGAAGTGTTTCATCTTTTTTCAAACACCCAACATCAGGCAGAATGTGCTATCAGTCAGTCTGTCTCAAGTTGTCCACCATTTACAGTTACCAAATGCAATGGATGGCATGCACTTGGGGTATGCAAGAGCCCTACTGATGTATGGGCCAAAAGCTCAAAGTAAAGGCCATTCTGAATCAAAAAAGTTAAAAGGTTTGTGCTCCATATTTCACATTGTACAGGGTCAATGAAAACCTATATGTGTCATGCACTTTGGATATCAATTGAGAGTCTAGGTAACTGACTGAAGAAAAAAACATTTTTGGACAGCAATTAAAGTTCTACATCAAAAAAAACATTTTTGGACAGCAATTAAAGTTCTACATCATAGACCTGGACCAAATATTGTACATGGCTTATACTCTGAGTTGTTAAGAAGCTTATCAGTTTGGGGGTCAGAAGTTATGTAGATGGCTGATGTTTCTTCTGTATCCATAGTAAAGGCTATACACATAACCTTTGACCCCCAGTTGATAGGCTTCTTCCTTAACCAAATTATATCATTTGGGGGTTAATGTCACTGTGAAAGAAAAAAGCTGTTTCTGCAGAAAATTCTCTAGTTATTTACATAGAGGACCAATAAATACTGGATGTATTTAATGTGTCATTCATGGTACTCGTTTAGATTTGGCAACAGCAACCAAATTTGATGACAGACCTGAATCATAAGTGCAATTTTTTTAAGTGTCTGTATGCAATATAGTTTACAATAACGAAAGGCATTTTCTGTGTGGTACTTTCATAGTATCAGGACAGAGTAAAATGTTAAATTCATATGTTTGGGACAAGTAAATTCCTTCTGTTAAAGACCAGCCAGAACTTGTATACATTTCTATATACTGTCATCATCATGCAAAAGAGCACCTGCCAATGTGTACTGACCCATCACAGCTCATCCTGAGATGTCACACACTGTGCTGTTGTGTATATGAAAAACTCACTTTCATGATATCAGCGATGAAATTTTGCTGTGCAGGAGAGGCTGGAATTAATCCCCTCAAACAATGGTTTCACCCTTTTTCAGTATTTTATCAACCAATATGTAATACATTAAATACACAGAATTTTCAGATTTGATGCACAAAAGTTTCTGAGAATACATAAATTGATGAACCCCAATGTCATATTTTGCTGATTAACAAAGGTTTGGTCAAAAAGTCATCGCTCATACATTGACGAACCCAATGTTATGTTTTGTTGATTACCACAAAGGTTTGGTCTAACTACTTAAGAAGCCAGATTACAATGCAAACAGAAAACATGTACACTCGGTTTCATATGTTCATAGGGTTACAAATAAGTTTGGAGCCTGAAGCTGACTTTGTGACCTGTAACTGTCACATCCTTTGTAGCAACAGTATGTTAGAACTATAAATCACCACATAAGAAAGAGACGAAAAAAAACATGATTTTACTGTGATTCTCACTAGACTATTATTTTATGTGTATCCTTGTCATGCAAAGAAGCAATCATTTCCATTCCCTCAATTGTATTAATTGCATTTTTCCACAAATACTATCAGAAAATAGCATCCAAGGTTAAAAAAACTTAAAATAGAGCCGAAACAAATGAATTAATCATTTGGACCACATTTTTACAACCGACCATCGATAATAGTATTGTTATCGAACCAGTGTAGCCTTCATCATCTAAAGATGAAGTAACAGTTACTTGAAGGTAAAACATAATTTTGTGATGCAATGGTTGAAAACATACAGCTGACTATATTTTCAGAAAAAGGTAAGTCAAGTGAAAAATGTGACAGTGAAGCCGACTTTATGTTTGCCATACATGTACAGATGCTAAAATAAACCTTGATGACTAAATGAGTCAAAAAACAATAACTTTCAGAACAGTACACTTGGAAGGCATGCTGGATTGCCAGTAATCAAACCGTTGATTGAAGGCAGAGGACTTGCTAGGATTTTAAACTCATTTTGGAAAAACTAGGAGTCACACCAGCAAACATCGTAGTCCCCTCCCAGAAAACTGCAAATTAGATGAACTATTGGTTGCCAATGAGTTTAATTTTACATTTTTTATAACAATAGCTCTCATTTGTCCATCAGAGTGAGACCAAATTGTCAATCCAAAGGTCTTATTCCAAGCACTAAAATTTAAACATTCAGTTGTAGCAACTTAGCTCTCTTCTGAATCTCATTACAATCTTTGTCATTCTGCCCTTCAACTCCAAAATACTAACCAAATTTGTGAATGGCATTTTGTCTAAGTCACAACATGTCAATTCCAAGGTCACATGCACTGCTTATTCCCCTATACTCCGAAATGAACATAATTATAAAACCTAAAGTGGTTTACTCTTATAAATAACCACAAGTACATCTATGGGTCTTTCTGCCTCTGAATTCAATCACTTTAAATACCAATATATTTTCCAACCCAGCCATCATAGCCTTTGAACTTGTCACCCCACCCAGCTAATTGCATCGTGTTCTTTTGAGGTACGATTACAATGGCAACATGTACATCTGGGGGCCTTTCAGCCACAGAATTGTGTCATTGTATATATTAGCACATTTCTCCACTCTGCCACCAATCAAAGTCTTTGAACTCTCTGCCCAGTTATTGTGTCATGTTCTTTTGATGTACTCTTATAATCACAACATATACATGAAGAGAACTTTCAGCCACTGAATTCTGTCATTTTAAAATTCAGCACAGGTAAGTGAAAAATATATTTTCTCATTAAGCAGGTGGCTGAAGCAGGACTGGCAAGTCTTTGAATTTTGCCGACCACCTATTACATAGGTACAGAAAACTCCCAACCACTCAAGTGATTTTCTGTGACCCAATTAAAAAAATTGGCATCCAGTTATGGATGATCAAGTGTTTCCAAGACCTCTAAAAGGGTATACACCAGGCAGATTTTAATGCAGTTTTACAAACAAGACAGCAGTAAAAGTGCTACTTAAGTGTGTACATTGCATTGGCCGAGCATAAAAGATGACTTTTTTTAAATACAAATCTTTTAATTTAATACATGACTCAAGAGTTAAAGAAATTTCTGCCATTGGCATTTTGAAGAATTCCACCATTCAGTATGACTTGGCTACTACCTGTTCAGGAGTACTGGAGAGTCTATGAAACATAATGTTGAGGACAATTTTATATGTGACCTGCAACATGTCATTTGTGACGGCAGTGGCAGATGAAAGTACTCATATAATCAACAATAAACACCTCATGTATTTATAATATGAAATAATATGAAACTAACAAATATAGAATGTTCAGAATTGCCTTATTGGCTTTAGTCACATTATATAACTAAATATTTTGTTGTGTATTTAAACAATATAATTGTTTTTTAAAATTACTTTTGACTGGTCATCAGCTTGACTAGGACTTGTATGATTAGATTATGACTCAACTGTTTTCTGCCTGGAAGTCATATGATAAATCACTGGGTTTTTTTACCAGTATAATAAAATATAGTACTGTTTCTGACAAGTAGGCTTTCAATTCATGTGCAAGACAATACTCCTCCATGTGACAATACATAAAAAACACTGAAAAGTTGTACTGACTGAAGAAGATTTCTAATAAACAGAGATATATAATTGATTGTGGTGGAATTAGTTCAGCATGAAAAGATGAACACGGTGGCATCTTGTGAACTTGAGAAATGAAAGAAGTTTTTAGACCTCATGGTGTAAGGAGAGTAAGGAGTACATTTTTGTTTAAATTGATAGCTACTAGAAATAAAACTAGGTTTTCCATTACTAGCAATATATGTATTCAGTTCATTATTGCTAGAAATAGACTAGGTTTATATATTATGCAGAACCATATTTGGGAGAGATAATAATCTTCATCCTAAATGTTATTATGGGCCCTAGGTGGCAAATACACTTGATTTGATAAATCACTCACACATCTCACCTGTCAACATGAGCTAAAGTTTCAGCTTGACTAATGTCAACTTGGAAGTAAACATGAATGTAGTTTTGTAAAATTTTATGATACATAATAAAAACTGGATCATTTTTAACATTATATAAATTAACTTTATAAATTTTGTGAGAAAACCAACCCTTTATGAATACAATTACTATCATTTCAACAAAACATTTGTGAAACAAATATTCCAAGGAATTGTATCTCATGCTTTCCAGCCTGATACAAATACATGTTTTCCCTTTCAATTGACCTAGACTCTAATCTTGTCTGATGATTAAGTAGAGGTAAGGAATGCAGTGCTTACTGATTCTAACATCCAAATATTATATCCGTTCTAGGGTTTGACTTTAAAAAGTTCTTTATCCAAAATCCTTAACCAATACTTTCCAATGAAAGTGCTATGGTATGTGGATATGAAAGGTTCTGTTCCCTAATTCTGCAAAGTAGAATCATTAAACCTCCCTGGGTTTGAGCCCTCTGACCAAACAACGATTTTTATTGTAAACT
This sequence comes from Potamilus streckersoni, assembly GCA_016746295.1. NCBI lineage: Eukaryota > Metazoa > Mollusca > Bivalvia > Unionida > Unionidae > Potamilus > Potamilus streckersoni. Next base: position 918,875 of record JAEAOA010000264.1, on the reverse strand, counting down.
AAGATTTTCATTTCATCTTGGCTTGTGGTCATAATGAAGTTAACAGATAGGTCAAGGCAAATTTCCTTGAGTCTACAGTCCAAGTACAACAGCTATTCCTCCAATAGTGCAGAAATTATGACTATACTGAAAAACTTCTAACTGAAAAATTAATCAAGATTTTCAAATGACCTTGACTTTGTGAGGATCACAGGGAGGGTAGTGCATATCAAACCCATGATCAAAAGAAACCTCATAAAAAATTTTACCTTGACCACAAGGTCGAAATCCATTGAGAGCATGCCACAAAATGAATGGTCTTACAATGATTCATCCAATGAATAAACAAATAGAATACAACCATCAAAAAAAACCTTAATGATAAGCTTACCTGACCCTGATCAAATGATCAAAGAGCCCTGGGCAAATGTAAGAATGAATTGTCTTAGTTACATAATGACTCACCTCAAGCATGAAGAAAATCCATCATTAGCACAATCAATCTAGGACTTGATCACAGCATAAAAATAAACAAGTTGTTGAGTTGTCTTAGCTTCTTAATGATACATACAAAAGCTGACAACAATCAATAATAGGGTTCATGAAATAAATGCAATTGAAAACTTGCATTGATACCTTAACTGCTGATGCCATTGCAGACATTGTCATAAATGTGACTGCTAAAACTCATTTTCCACTAATGTGGGCTTGGCTTGACAGAAATTTGGATATTTTTACTCATAGTATTAGAGTCTACACCTTTAGCTTTCTTTACATATGCTATTCCATCAAAAAATACAAATTATGTACTGTCCATAATACAATATTTAATTACAAAACAGATGAAAAGAGAGCATTATGCGAATGGGAATTAACAATTATGGTAACTAAAATTTGTAGTCCGCATATAATGGCCATTATTAAGTTAACAGTAATGTTGTACTAACAGGAAAAAGATTGAGAAGCTATAATGCTGATGAAGTGTAACCTCATACCAGCTTGTTGAATAACATCTAAATCCCAAGATTTACAAATGTTATGGCAAGCAGACCTGAAAATTGAACTTGCCCTTAGGAAATATAAGTTTGCCCTTATGTCCCAACATGAGAACAAATACAAAATAAAATATGTTTTCTTTGTTGGCACCATAGAACTATATGCCAATAAATAAAGTTATAAAAGATACAGCTGTAAATAATAATGTCAATAAATATGTAGGTGATAGGTTAGAATGTAGAAGAGCAAATCAGATAAAAACAGATGAACTGATAAGAAGAAAAGGGTTTGGAAAGCTCATGTTTTAAAAGAGAAAGAAAGACAATCAACTGAAAAAAATGAAACAACAAAAATAACAGAACTGCATTTTATTTGAATCATATTTAAATGCATAACATTTTTCTTTATTTTATTTTTCACTTAAGTTCAAATGATCGTGCAGATTTCAGTATCCATTCAGTAAACAAAACAAGGTAAACATGTCATCACTCTAGTATGCCATAAATATAAACGATTTGTCTCAATGCATTTTTTTCTGTGGTGTGTTGTATTCATTCACATTAACAATTATCTAGTCCTCTTGAAATTGGCAACATGCATCAAAATATCTGACAAGCTGATGTGTGAGAATGACCTGATAATACTTATATTTATCCATTTAATTGTTTGCCAAGAAGTAATGACCCATAAAGAACAAACTCTTCATCATGGTGGTTTATAGTCAGAGACATGAGTTTTTATTTCCAAACATACCTGTAAAAATAAATCTCCTGAGATACATTATTAACATCTGATCACATTAACACTGGTGACATCCATCAATATAATCTTTGACAAGTAGGTTGTTTAGATTTGGAAAGCTGCTTGAAACCAACCTTAACATGACAAAGGAAATTAAAGTCAGTGAATCCCAGATTTGTACAAATTTTACAATTAAAGTGCAAGTTAAAAAATAAATATTTATTCCTTATTTGTAGAGCTTATTTTAAATTGTAAATATTGACAAGGTCACACCTGCATGAACGAATTTGAGGCCTTGACATGGAATGACATACATCATACATGCAAAAAAAAAAACTGTGGCCAGTTATGTAGAAGAATATAATACATATAAATACTAAATAAAGGTGTTGATATATTTACATTGGTGCAGGGTATAAAACTTGCAGAACATGAAACATTACAAACTGAACAAGACGTCATCAGTAAAACAGCTACAGTCTGATGTATTTTAACCAGACCACAAATATTAACTAAAATTTCTGCGTCACTCTCTTTCTCAATTTTCTTCCGATGGTCAAGAGCTTGCTTAAGCTTGTCCAAGCAGAATCTAAGCTTGTCCCTGAAGTCAGGAAAGTGGATTTGTTAATCTCTCTAAATCAATACACAATAAGAAAATTGTTGCAGATTTGGTAAATATCTCATTGAGCAGTAAATACATGTACCCGGAGGAGTAATTAATTAACATGTGCAACATGGTAGTTACAAAACAGTAACAACAAATATAGTTATAACATATTCTATATAATACACTTTACACATAAAGTTCATTAAAAAGAGAATAACAAGATGAATATTTTCTGGAAGAAACAAAGCTTGTCTATACACCGATAGTTAAGTGTAAAATATGGGTCACATCTAGCTATTTGAAAGATTCTCAGCATAAGCATGCACAAATTCATAGGAAATTAGAGAATAGTAAGTGTTTGTGAAAAAGAAAGACAAAGTCTTACCACTGATGAAGCAATAAAAAAATATAAGTCGCTCTGATGTTATTTGTATGTACATAGAATCAAATTCTGCAGGGAAGGCCAACAAGAACTGTACTTTAAAAAACAAAAAGGGGTCTTTTGAATACTTGATCCCATGGTTCCATCCAGGAGCTTTTTTAATTTGAATGGTTATTGTGTGGAACCTAAAGTTGGTGGATCTAAAAATCTATAACTCTGATAAATGATGATGGACGTAAAAGGCTGGTAATCAAACTTAGCTGAAGTCTCATATTGTATATAGCTATATAACAAGATCTGGTTGAAATCCAATAACATTTAAAGTAGTTATTGTACAGAAATGAAATGTTGTAGACTAGCAGTAGGAAGGATTCACAGGCAGACCCAATTTTGTGTCCTCCCTTTTCAATTGAAAAGCAGGGACAAAATATAAAGTGAATCTGGCTGGAATTGTGGGAATTTAAGTGAAGGGACAACTTTAACCAAAATGTGTTTTCAATATAATTATTAGCCCTATGACCATACTGCTGGGCAGAACCCAGAACCAGGAGAGAGAAAGGTGGTATGTAATTGTGCTATATTTCAAAAAATAGGTGAATCAGTGAATGTGTTATAAAATAAAAGTAACACAAGAAAATCTTAAACCAAACATATTAACAAAACTGTGTCAAAATTATAATTCCTTAACTAAATGTACCATCTAATGGGAAGAAACCATGAACAGCAGTGGTCTTGAGATAAGGCAGTATGTGATATTTCAAATATGAAGCAATCATGAAAGTGGTTGCAATGACAGAAAATGCTGGAAAGAAAACTTCAATCAAAGAAGTCAACTGGCACATGTACAGCTAGTATTTGGGTCATCAAATATACCTAATATTTGGACTGTCATGGACAACTAGAATTTGGACTTTCATGGACAACTAGTATTTGGACTGTCATGGACAACTAGTATTTGGGCTGTCATGGGCAATTAGTACTTGTATTGGTATGTGCAGCTAGAATTTGTTTGTCCATGTGCCTGTGCTAACAGCCTTCTGTTACCAACCACCAGAAAGTACCCATGTATATCCCTAAAAGTGGTGGGTTATACGTTCCAAGATATCATGCAAATTTACATAAATGAGCAAACATTAAATCAAAGTTTAAAAATCTTAAATAAAAATTATGAACATTTAACAATTAAACACTGTCAAGAAATTATGAGATTTGTAAGGCATATAATATAATAAAACAATTGAGATAAATAAAATATTAAAGATTTACTTGTGGAGAGCAAATGACTGGATAAAATCAAATATATATAATAGTTATGGATATATGGTGGTACAACAGAGATGGTCAATTATAATGCTGTAATTGGCTTGGTTTCAACATATCCTTGCATGTAAAAACTAGGAGTACAGTAATATCTATAAATGACACATTTGCTTTAATGTTTTTTCTTATGAAAGGAAACTAAAGTTTTTAAAACATAATTTACAGAAAATGATTGTCACCAAAAAACAAAATTCTTACTGGAAGCTCAGAAAAATATGATGTACAGTATGTTACATAATTCCTGATAAAAAAATTATGTTCTACTGCAAGTGAAGTAAGACAAAGCAACTCATTCAAAAAGAAACTGCTTAAATACTATATTCCTCTATGCAGGAGAATGCCCTGGTTAAACATACTCTCTATCAATGATGCAGAGATAATGAAGGAGTTAAATTACTGCTGAAATTTGACTGAAATGATTACAAAATATATGAAATGATTAAAAGGACTTGCAATTGAAAGTGTCAATAATTTCCAAAATTAAAAAATTTGTTTTATAATTTCCAAAATTAACATGAAATTTTTTCTTGCTATCAATGGTCTCAAAATAAATTAACTTTTAATATGAATATACTGTGAAATAATAAAAAGTCATTCTTCATTTCATACATATTTTGACAATAACTTTTTTTTCATGTAATAATTAAAACAAAATATTGATTGAATTATATTAATATTCAATAATTATGGCATCATAAAGATGCTTAAAGTTGCTTTTATAAGCAAGTGAACTATTATGTACCAGTCTTGTTCAAAATGATCTATCCATACAGACTACCAGAAATCTATCGATAGCTGCCATTACTGATCATACTATAATGGAATTATATTGGAATATATTAAAATTCTAGGTTAACTGATGCATTCAATCCAAATAAAAACTTCATATTTTTGACATATTATTTATACAACAGTTGAAACCAGTTCAAAGTGAAAAAGCATGCATATTGAACTTTACCCTTCATTTTTAAATCTGTAACATAGTGAAAATTCTTTCTGATTTTTATTGAGGTTACGTTTATTTTTTTCAGCTGTATCTTTTCAGTTCATATTTCTCTTTTGTTAGAAAAGTTAGGTAATTTTGCTGCCCATCCACTAATGATTAGAAAAATATCAAAACTGGTACTGAAATAAAGGCAAACTTTGACATGACAACCCTTGTTCCATGAACAACATTAAAATGTACTATAGATTCAATGCATACCATATGAATCTTAATAATGTTACAAACATTACCATGTGAATATTTTATTCATTTCAACAACCATAAATATACTAAAAAAAATACTTAAAGAATGCAGTAATAATAAATGTTAGAAATACAGTATTTCTTAATGAAAACAAAAATGAAACTAGATTCTGATTTCTGAGATTAGAAAATGTTTATAAAATAGAGACAAACCTGATGAAAAATGGAAAGAAAAACAAAAAAATGAACAAAAAACAAAAGTAAAATGCATTATGTTTTTTGCATGCGTAAAATAAGCTTTTACATGGCAGAATTGATAACATGACCTGTATGGATCTGCAGTACATATAATTGGACAAATACATATCTATAATACATATAACTGGAACTGTATGGCTCTGCAGTACATATAATTGGACAAATACATATCTATAATACATATAACTGGAACTGTATGGCTCTGCAGTACAGATAATTGGACAAATACATATCTATAATACATATAACATGAACTGTATGGATCTGCAGTACAGATAATTGGATAGATACATATCTATAATACATATAACATGAACTGTATGGATTTGCAGTACAGAAAATTGGACAAATACATATCTATAATATATATAACATGAACTGTATGGATCTGCAGTACAGATAATTGGATAGATACATATCTATAATACATATAACTGGAACTGTATGGATCTGCAGTACAGATAATTGGACAAATACACATCTATAATACATATAACTGGAACTGTATAGCTCTGCAGGACAGACAACATGAAATGTATAGATTTGTATTACAGAAAAAAGGAACTTTATTGATCTCAGGTAGATATTACACATATTGTATGGATCTGTAGATCACATGAAATGTGTGAATCTCTAGCATGTATGATATGACATGTATGAATCTGTAGTACAGATAGTATGACATGTATGGATCTGTAGTATAGATAGTATGACATGTATGGATCTGTAGAAGAGATAATATGACATGTATGGATCTGAAGATAAAATGACATGTATGGTTCTATAAGTGTACAGATAGTATGACATGTATGGTACATATAACATGTATGGATGTATAGAGCCATAGTAAAGATAACATGACATTATGGGTCTATAGTAGAGATAATATGACAGATATGGATCTGTAGTACAGATAACATGACATGTATGGATCTGTAGCACAGATAACATAATATGTATGGATCTGTAGCATATATAACATGATATATAACATGACATATATGGATCTGTAGTATGGATAATGTGAAATTTATGAATCTCTAGCAATGTACAGAATGACCCATATAGATCTTAAGTACAGATAACATGATATGAATGGATCTATAGTACTGATAACAAGACATGTATATCTGTTGTACTGAAAACATGAAATTTATGGATCTCTAGCAGAGATGAAATGTATGAATCTGTAATACAGATAACATATGCATGGATTTGTAGTGCAGATAATATGACATGCATGAATCTGTAGTATTGATAATATGAAATGTATGAATTTCATGTATAGCATGACATGTATGTATCTAATTACAGATAACATGACATTAATGGATCTATAGTACTGATAACAAGACATATATCTGCTGTACTGAAAACATGAAATGTATAGATTTGTAGACAGCATGAAATGTATGGATTTTTAGCACAGATAATATAAAATTTATGGATTTGTAGCACAAATAATAGAAATGTATGGCTTTGTAACACAAATAACATGACACATGGATCTGTGTTATAGATAACATGAAATGTATGGATTTGAAGGATCAATAAATGGAACTGTATGGCTCTGTAGTACAGATAACATAACTGTATGGCTCTGTAGTACAGATAACATGAGCTGTGTGGATCTGTAGTACAGATAACATGAACTGTATGGATCTGTAGTACAGATAACATGAAATGTACGGATCTGTAATATACATAACATGAAATGTATCATCTTTAGTATGGATAACCAGTAATGTATGTATCTAGTATACACAATATATGGATTTGTAGTAAATATAACTGGAACTGTGTGGATCTGTAGTACAGATAAGATGTATTGAAATGTAGTGATTTTCAATATATGCCTTTCATGGCAGGATCATGAACAGGAATGTCACCTAGGGATCTCAAGTTTAATCAGACAGATTTCTTGATTAAACTTTAGCTGTATCAAGCAAACATATGCAAGATCAGCTAATTAATATCCATTTATGATACCCATCACCAACCAAGATTTTGCTGACTTATGCCTATACAATTAGTTTCATCAAATTCTGTTAAAACTAGTGCCTCCAGAGTGGCAATAAGGAATAAATCAAATTTATTAACACAGAGGCAAGATAAACTCAATAATACATGTGGATTTTGCTCATCATACATTCAATCAGAGATCTTAATGGTGTAAGTTTAAATATAAAGTGAGATCAAATTTAACCCGATATATGGAATCCACAAGGGAAACAAGTTCAACCAATGCCAGATCATGTCATTAATTATGCATTGGTCTCAATTATTATCAAACTTGTCCAAGCTCTTTATGATATAAGATTACATTATAGATACAGTGGTAGCAAGCTCAGTTGCTCACATGCATAATACAGTAGAACCTGTCTTGAAAGACCACCTCTTTTGCCAACAAATTATGGTCTCTCAAGACAGGTGGTCTCCCATAACAGGTCGCAGTCATATATAATCAATAAATTTGTGCATTAAGAATGTGGTCTCACAAGATGGGTGGTCTCACATAGCAGTGATCTTTCAAGACAGGTTTTACTGTAAGTTCACCTAATTAGTAGTCATGCATGACACTCATAAACAAACCTATCTATAATCATAATTATATAAGCCAGTAAGATAATAGATCCCTTTATGAAGAGGCTTTGTAGATGTTGCTCATAACCTTGATAAGCTTACTTTCCAAGTTTTATCACAATCTGGTGCAAAAAATTTCCTTTAGTGTACAAACATGCTCAGCCAATCAGATGCAAGATCATGTTTTTAGCATCACAACCAAACTAATTGGTGCTACTGATGATATAAGCTTACATACCAAGTTTGATCAAAATCTTATCAGAAAATGGCCTCATGGGTGGTAATTTATATGAATGCAACTCACAATCAATCTCTCTCAAGATCTTACTAATATAGGCTGTCATACCAAGCTTGGTCATAATCTGCTAAGAAATTTGATTTCTGGAATGGTAATATGCTCAGCCAATCAGATGAAAAATGCATATATATCGCTCATATCAGAGGTTATCTAAGAACTTGATAATTGCTTGCTTACTCCCTAATCTGATAAAAATCTGGATAAATATGAAGCCTTTAGTGTGACTGCTAACAAGTACTGACAAGGGATGCAGTATCATTCCATGGCCAGGTACTCTAAAAATAATTAAAGCAATGACTGTAGGCATAAAACTGGCAATTCATCAATAGGAAACTGCTTACCTAGCAACTTAGTGTAAATATGTACACAAGTCCTATTAAAAGAAAATTTCATTAGGAATACAATGAGATACCCGTAATTTTAAAATACATCAGTCACAGCTAAGAATCTCCCTACATAAACATCATGTACACACACACAATCAATGTACACACACACACACACCATTATGACTCCTCTAAATGACATGGAATGCTTGTAATGCATCTCCTTTAGGAACTTGTTAATACATCTAATACAATGAGAAGAAGTTGGTTGACAAAAACCAAAACTTTGGTCATCATGGAGTGGATGTCATAAGACATCAAGGTAATTAAACAATGCTTACATCAAACTGCAACGCATTGTGTTGAGTGGTTCTTTAGCAGTGTAAGTTACAAACTGTATCACATGCAAGAAACAAATTCAATTCTAAAGGGCAATAACTCTATCCAAAATGACACAGATGAGGCACTGCCTATAAAAGATACATCTATACATCTATACCAAATTCCATCCAATCATCCATGGCATTCAGTTCATGTCTATGATATGGAACTTAAGTTACTGTGCAGAACCTTGTTTGTTTCTTCAGTCAGTGACCATGATCTTTCGGACCCCAAACTGATTGGCATTTTTCTTAACACATACATGCTATTTAAAAGGTTTGGTAAAGGCAGATGGTGAACTCAGCAATGATTTAAAGGATGGTTGACCTCAAATTCAATAGCAATTTTCCTTACTCCAAGTATAAGCTATCCATAAAGTCTGGTTGTGGTAAAAAACTAATGTTACTGTAAGTTACAGTGACCTTGACTTTCAACCTTCTGATTACAAGATCTATAGGGTTCTTATACCAAAATGCAAGAAATGAACCACGTTTGGTAAGCCTAGATTCTACAGAACTAGACTAGTTGTGAAGAACCATTTTTCTTCTTTCAGACAAATGATTTTGACTCTGACCCTGTAATCGATAGGTTTCTTCCTCATTACCCAAGTGCTTTCTTCCTCGTTGCCCTAAGTGCTGCAAATAGTGGAAAACTAGAGTTACTGTGCTGATCCCATTCTCCTCCTTTTGATAACAGTGACCTTGACCTTCAAGCTTTTATAACATATTACATACACCCTACCACATAAAAAGTGTATAAAGTTTGTGCTCTTTCTCTGTTGTTTCACTTGGCAGGTCTGGAGTACAAGGCATGCATTGATATGACAGCCAAAAAGAACTCACATCCAACAATTACATCACTGACTGTTGTACTTAATTTTTCTAACAAAACCTTCCTATACTACAATGTATATCAAAAACATGGCACAAGTTTTATATTAACTTTTTGAGCACATAGATACTTGAAGTTTGTGTCATATCTTCAAATTTTGCAAGAATCACAAAACAGTACATCTTACATTCAATGCTGCACTGTGCCTGCAGACCTTTAAAGTGTCTTTCATGGTACTCCTTGTCTTCTTGTTTTTTTCTTGCTCTCATGTCTAGCATAATGCTGTTAAATACCATATGTAGCCATCTATGTCGACAAAAATACAAAGTCTCAGTCCTGTGGTCCATTATAACTACCAAATATGTTATGCTTATGTTGATGTCCAGATAAAAATAGCTGTACTTGTTGACAGAAGCCCTTGGTCTCAACTTGAACAAATTCTTTGTTTTTTATCATTTGTTTCAACAAGCAAGCAGTTATTGATGTTGCCCCCCCTCCCGGTTTTTATTTTGCTGTAGCAGAGGACATATGTTTTTATCATTTATTTTGACAAGCCAGCAGTTATTTGATGTTGCCCCCAGGCTTTAATTTTTCCATTGCAGATGGGATATGTTTGGTCTTCTGAAGTTTGTTTTTGCAGTAACTTCAATATATACCACGTGCAACCATGGTAAGAACAAGCCAGCTACAATCTTTTATAAAAACATTGTACCCTTTATCAAAAACAAGCCAGCTACAAATTTTTATGTAGACATTGCACCCTTCATCAAAAAAAGTTTTTTTATTATCTTTTATAAAATTAAGCACCCTTCATAAAAACAAGACAGCTAAAACCTTTTTTAGAAACAATGCATCCTCCAAATTTGTATAAAGGCAGTGATATCTGATAGATTGTTACATTTTCAAAGGTTATTAGAGATTGGAACAAATTGTGTTGTGCAAGCTTCATTTTCTACTGGAAAAAGTAACTAACTGCGGTGACTTAAAATGCAAATTAAATTTACAATCTCTTGAAACTAAATATCTGGCCGTGAAAGAAACTGAAGGTGGGGCAGGTTGTAAAAATGTGAAAAATTTTAACTGAAATACAACACTCTCTTTTGATGGCTGAATGCTGCAGTCAATAAAAAAAAGACTATATCAAAGGTTTGTTTGTTTGTTGTTGGGCTTAACGCCATTTTTCAGCACACGATAGGCTATTCATGGCGGCCAGTATTAATGGTGGAGGAAGAAACCGGGAAATCACCGGAAAGAACCACCGACCCACGAGAAGCTACTGGCAAGCTTTCTCACATATCTACATTAGCCGAATCCTAGACTCGAACACACGCAGAGGTGAGATGGCAGTGATCCGTAACGGACAGCGCTTTAGACCACTCGGCCACTCGGGGCCCCTATATCAAAGGTAAATGTGCTCCCAAAAGGAAGAAGAAGAAGATTGCTAAATTTGAAGAGGTGGAGGAGGCCACAGAAAGTGGTTTCATGAAACACGCACAGCAAATTCTACTGTCCCCATAGATCATAAGATGATTATTATTGCTAAAAATCTTGGTGTGGATAACTTCACTGCCACAAGTGGTTGGTTATATCATTTTAAAGTTTGTCACAAGATTGCTTACAAAAGGATTTGTGGAGAATCCAAGTCTGCAGACACGCTACAGCTTGAAACCCGGAAAACCAAATTAAAATTTGTCATTGATGATTATGAATCTGAGAAGATATATAATGCAGATGAAACAGCTTTATTTTTTAAGTGCTCTCCAGACAAGACATATTGCATTAAAGGGAAGCAGCTGAAAGACTTCATCTCTGTTCCCATTATATCCAACATGACTGGCAATGACAAAATGTTGCTTCTTGTTATTGACAAATCTAAGAGACCTCATTGTTTGAAAAATATACACCATCTTTCAGTTGATTACAATGCAAACACAAAAGCTTGGATGACATGAGACATTTTTATCAAGTGGATAACAAAACTCGACAGAACGATGAAAGTACAAGGAAGAAAAATTGCCTTCCTTGAGGATAATTGTTCAGTGCATCCACATGTGGATGATCTCCAACCTGTCTGCATCATTTTTCTCCCACCTAATATGTCACTCACACAACCCATGGATCAAAGAATCATCCAGAACCTAAAAGTGAACTATCAAAAACTTCTTGCCCACAAAAAGCTGGCAGTGATTGATCAACAAGAAGAACTAAAGGAAGATTTGCTTGGGGCTTTGTACAACTTAAGGAAAGCTTGGGGATTAGTGAAACACAAGACCATACAAAACAGCTTTATGCAAGCCTTCTTTCCTGAAAACAATAAATTTCACAGATTTGATATGAAGCTATTAGAATTCATAAAAAGGAGTTTGTTCTTCTGACTGTTGAGACAGATGCCATGGAACACTGACAAGCAGCTCTAGCACACAACAAGATTATTGTTTCAGTCAAAATGAAATTTGTTTCAACAGAAGGCAAGGAAGACAACATACTGGATAGCAACACTGTTGGGGAGTCTGAAACAATGCCTTTTCCATGTGTTTCATACAGAGAGGCATTTTCAATGTGGGATGGTTTTACTGGATTACAAAATCAATTTTATTGGCAGTATAGGAAGCACAAGGACACTGGAAAAGTTGTGGCATCTCCTTAAGAAGCTTGCATATCTATCATTATCCCCAATCACTGCCCTTTACACTAAAAGGATCTAATTTTAATCATCTTAAATTTTCATTAAAATCCATTTTAGTTTTGATGTATTCAATATGCTATAATCTTAATTACATGAATTACTCTATTCCCGAATTGTGTTTTACAAAAGTACAAGTTTTATGCAGAATTAATTAAAAACTTGTTGACACTACTTTTTTTTTATTATTTCCAATTAAGTAATCTCTTACCCATGGCAGTCTCAGTAAATTTACCACTGTTGTCTCAGGCAGCACAAAATCCAGACTGTTTTTTGTACATGCAGCCACATGCTGCTGGCATGTTGGCTGACGCAGTGGATTGTACAGCACAGCACATAGCTCTCCATATACAAGTGTTTTTCAACCTTGTTTTGTCTTTTGTCTTCATTCAATCAAATTTTCAATTGTTTATTTTCACAAAGTGTAAATCTTACACACTGATGAAAAGTTACCCTTTACCAGCTAATCTCATGTACATGTATATGCTAAATTGAAATTTTTTCATCCCCCCCATTAACACTTATCTTGACAGCCACTAATGTTGACAATATTACCCTAGACCCGAGGATGTCAAGATAAATGGGAATTATTGTACTACTGATTACAAACTGCAGAGATCAAGATCTGGGTTTATAATGAGTATATTTGGTAAGATTTAAAAGTTTTTCACACCCACTTAAGACACATATAGATCTGTGAAAAAATATTGATAAAATATAAGCTTAATGATTCCTGCGCTTTGCTGGCCACATTATGTTCTTATGATCAACCATTGTGTCTTCAATATGTACATTAATATTTTAGTCAATGGTATCAAAATGTTTTTATTTTATAAAGAAATGCACAATTCATTTGACTTTTTTAAACACTGCTAATGTTCAACATAATTAACATCTTTAAGGATCAAACACATACCAAGCTTCCATCACTGGGATCTAAAATACTGACTTCTTAAATCAGATGGCTGTTTAGTACAGGTCAATTTCTTCTTAAATATTGCAAGGACCTACAAAATATAACTGTGTAGAAAAGGTGGCTGTTTAATACAGGTGGGCAGATTAATTTCCATTATAAATGCACAAAAACATGTTTTTATCATAAAGTTTCTTCCTCAGACATGAATCTGTAGAAGTATGGCATATCATGAAAGTTGTGTTCCTTGGTCACATGACAGATCACTTGACCAATAAGAAGGGTTTTTCCATAACTGACAGCCTCACCACGGTCTCTGGCCAATCCCACTCGTAGTAACCAGCCACACAGATCAGTTCCAGTGAAAACACCTTCATATGTTCTATAGCGATAACTGCAATGGGAAATACAAATTAAATAAATAATACTGCATAAAGAATTTTCAAGAAATGCAGTTTTGCTCTAGTACAAATAGAATGTCATAATTGGCAATAATTAGAATAATTAGAATATAAATTAATGAATCAACAACTTTTGTCCATGGAATTTAAAGAACAACTTCAAACTAAAAGTGATTATATCTGTGTCATCATCTTCAACAACTCTGCCTTTATCATGTAAGATTCATTTTTTGGCATCATTTAGGCTGAATTAATGGGTGAAATGGTACAAGGGCAGTTCAACTGAATCTGGAATAAAATTGGTGAAAAAATAAAGAAAGCAGAAAAAACAATTATTTCCTGCAGAGCTCTTCTTCTGATGTGAATTGGTGTGAATTGTTAAAAATAAACCATAAACACACATCATAATATCCAAGAAAACTTTAGGGTCATTCCGACATTTTGTTTTATTCACCTTAATAAATTTCTATGAGCATGATTGAGTAAGAGTAGACACATACTGACAGTGCCAGATTATGGCCTTCAATGGCCCTAAGCACAGAAAATATTAGGGTGCCACCAACCTCCCACAAACTGTGAAACTAAAAAAAAAATTAATAAAAAATAAAAGCTAAAAAGGTGGGAATATACCTGAGTTGCCATCATTCCAAATCAAAACACTCATGCAAGCAAACAAAAATGGTCATATATAATTTGTTCAATTTTATCATCAACAATTTATTTGAACTTTCTCTGATGCCCCTGTTGAATGGTGTCCTAAGCACTTGCTTAGTGTGCTTAATTTGCTGATTAGCAATGCATGCTGACATTATATTTCTTAGTGCATCTTCTGTCTATTTAAACTAATGGAGTTACATTTCCCGACTTGTAGTAGTGCAGTTGATGTAGACAGTGAAAATTGGCTTATGTTACTCTGAAAGAAACTTTCAAAACTTTTTAAAACATAAAACTAATAAACATATTCTAACACATTCTAATGAAAATAGTCATGTCTGTAAAACTGAAGTTCATTGGCAATGATTATGAAAACATACTCAACATATTTTATCAAAACATAAACCAAAACTGAGAAAAGAAAATGCTGATTTGATAATAACATTGATAAAAAATACGTCAATCAATTAAGGAATTAGCATTTACAAAGTTAACTCAACCACCAGGGGTAAGGAGCAAATTCAATGAACATTTACCCTGTTGAGGTAAGATCACCAAAAGAATACACTGATGAAATCTGTGACCCCTCACAAAGCTGTTCAAATGTGGGGAAGTAACCAAGTTCCATGACTCTGTTTTAAGGCAAATGAGTCCAAGGTCAGCAACGGTGAAGAAATAGTGACCTTCACTTTGAATGCATTTATAGTGATTATAATAGAAGGATACCAAATTTTATACATTTACTTTTAAAAATCTTGTATCTTGGAGGAGAAGGAAAAATATTGTTTAAATCTAAAATAGTGGTCTGTAATGTGGTATGCAAAAGAACTTTCTTGTGAAAAGATGTAAGTATACCAAGGAACATTCCCAAGTTCAAATGATTTAAGATATTGAGTGGAAAGGAAATTGCAAAGGAAAACTTAAAATATTGACCCTGACCTTGACCTTAAGAAGACTGTGATTCAGTGGTTAACATGCCAAACTCATAACTGAAAGTGTAAGGGTTTAAACTGTACCATCAAATCATCTACCATGGTGCATCCACGGGCAAGGCACTTTGCTCCAATTATTGCACTATATAAAATACTTGTGTTGCCATGTTGTAAGATATCAAGCCAACAGACCTTGAAGAAACAGGAAAATACTTTTAACGTGATTTGTTATAACATGGTTTTTGCTTAAAATACAATGGCAGCATGGCTCCCATTTTTTAATTTAGGATGACCTCTCTTTAAAGCAAATTTGATGTCTGATGAAACCCAGAGAACAATCAAACCATATATGATCAAAAGGTTAGTTAAAAACTGATGACACTGAAATTTCAATGCACATTTTCTAAGGAAAAAAAAGTTTTTCGAAAAATCTGTTAACACAATCCCATTTATATAGCAATGTTATTCTCTGGATCCCAAGCTTTGTTATAATGGGTTTTACCTGTAGTACCTCCAATATGGTATGAAACATACTTGTTAATGATAACAAAGTACAAGAAGCTTCAAGAAACATCCCCAAGCTAAGTTATTTTAATTTGTGATTTGTAGGAACCATAAAATCAACCAAAATTAGTATGCCATGAAAACGTCAATTCACATTAACTGATAATACTCCATACTCATGTGTTCACGGAAAATGAAATTCAATAACAAATGTATGCTAACAGACTGATGGATGATGGACAAGCTCATTCGGTAGATGACTAGTAGAGCTAAAAATTGTGGGAAACCTATGCAATGCTGCAACTACTCACTTCATGTCCCTGACAATAGCTTTAGCACAGTTGTTTTTGTGGTATGTGACAAACTGTTCACACAAAACAGCAGAATCATCCTTGAGCTCTGCTCGCCTTGGGACATGCACAACCTCTGCTCCATACATACACTTACGCCATCTGAAATGGCAAGATAATAGTTCAGTAAACTAAAAGTAAATGCAAGTCACGATCTTACACAATTTCAATAAGCAATCTTTTTAGTAAATGAACATCTAAACTTGTTTCAAAAATTGTGATACCTGTCTTGTTGATTGATTCCTGAGCTTTGATATATGCTGATCCACCTTGCAGAATGAAACATTATAAACCAATTGTTTTAAGAAAGACTTTTTAGACAACAAAATCTGCCAAAATGTTTTTTTACATTATTAAAAAAATTCCATTATATGGTATTGTAAATGATGAAACAGTAAATTAATGCAGTGAATATTATAAAAAAAATTAATTGGCATACAGATTATTCTGCAAAAAAACAATAATAACAATAGTAACAAGAGTCCCTGAAAGGGACTAACACTGTAAAAGAATTTCCAGGAATCCAGGATAAGACTGCATCTTTGTTTCAACTTCTGCCTGTTGATATTCTTGTGAGATATGATTTTCAAATTCGTTGCTGTGGTGGCAATATTGAATTTAACATTGGCACCATTTATATTTAGGGCCAAACAGATATAGTTTATTTTTTGGTTAAAACTTGATTTCAATATGACCATCAATTCAAGAGTTGCAGATTTTCAAGATGATTGGCACGGCAGCCATATTGGATATCATATCATATTGTCATATATAGGAAAAATTCTACACCATAAGAAGTCTTCCAGCAACAACTTCACTCATATAACTTTCACTTTAGAAGCAGTAGCAATATCAAGATTTCCAAGATGGCTGCCATGGTAGCCATATTGGATGTCAGATTTGCACCAGTTTCATTTAAGAGCAACTAGACTCAATAGTAAGAATTTTGGTGAAAACCCAATACTTATATAACTCTTCATCTAGGAGAAGAAGCAATAACAAGATTTCCAAATGTTTTCTTTTGGCAGCCATACTGGATGACAGATTGCAACATTTTTCATTTAAAACCAAGTAGACATTATAAAAAGTCATTTGATGACACACCATGTCAATATAACTTTCTGTACAGATGGAGTAGCAATAATAAGAACAGAAAGACACACCATATATACTTGTGTATAAGTCTAATGATATATGTGTGCGTGATTTAGAATTTTAATGTAACTTTAAAAAATTTTCAGTCATATTGCTATGATGTCTGCAGTGTGGCAGTTTATAGTGATGTCTAGCACTGGGGCATCATGCCGCAGACATTTAGCATGATGTTCCACCCAGTCACATTATCATGACACCAGGCCAACCAGTCCTAGCACTAACCTCTTAATGCTGAGCACCAAGCGAGGCAGCTATTAGTTGTATTTTTTTTAAGTCTTTGGTACGACTTGACCAGGGATCGAACCTATGACCTCCTGCATCAGATGCAGATGTTCTAACCACTAGGCCACCAGAGCAGTACCCTAATAATATAGAAACAAATAAGAGCCTGGTAGAAGGGAGGTAGGCTTATCTCTGAGACAAGGTCGAAACTTGAAAATTTAAGTTTTCTTGTTGATTTTCAGTATATTGTTAATGCAGACAAGACAAGATCACAAACATAACCTCAACCCCAATGACCTGCTGTATTCAGGATTCCTGCCACAATTTGAAAAAAAGATTCTCAATCTTTGTCATAACAAAAATATTAAAATTTTCATATCTAACTTCCAAAAAGGTCTGAATCTGCAAACTCAAATATCTCCCACCTCAAAAGAGCAGTCATATTACCAGTTTGCAGCTAAAATGGTTCTAACAATGAATATGTATAATTTTTCAAATCTTTTTATTCATTTTGAAATTTTTCTAATTAGTATCAAGATTTTTCAATATGTCTGTATATATGTGTTGGCTTATACATGGGTCATGAATTTTTTTAAGTTTTAACTATTCAGTCTGCTTATATGTAAAAAGGCTTATATGTGAGTATATATGGTATGTAATAGTGGCCAGTCTAGATAAAAGATCAGAACTAATTTAGTTTAGGACAAACTGGACATCATAAGAAATCTTTCAGTGAAAACCCGATGTTGATGGGATCATCCATTCAGGAGGATTTTCATACTGAATATCCAAATCACACCATTTTCATTTAAGTCCAACTCTGGATGAATGTGTGTATAACATTTCCTGTCGATCTCCAAGTAGTTTTGGGTAAGCTGCAATAAGGAACATGTGCTAATGGATATGCAGATAAAAAACAGTGGACAAATGACAGACGATGGACAACAGTCCATCCCATAAATTCTTCTCTCTATGACAGGTAGAGTTACTACTACTACTGCTAATAATAATAATAATAATAATAATAATAATAATAATAATAATAATAATAATAATAATAATAATAATAACAATAATAACAATAATAATAGTTATTTTCAGAGGGTAGCCCAATTATTTTATAAAAACTAATTTCAATTAGGGCCCTCTATTATGTACAGTTACAGATAAGAGTTCAATGATGCAAGGTAAAAGCATTTACAAAAATCTCATTCATACATGCTTGAAAAGAAATATGAACAAAGGGAAGAAAATGTGAAGAATAAGATAAACTCATTAATTATACTGATGCAACAAATATCTATTTTTGTCCTTCATGAGGGAACCCGAGTGGCCAAGTGGTCTAAAGCAATCACCATTATGGATCACTGCCATCTCACCACTGTTTGCATTGGTTTGAGTCTTACATCTAGCCAATGTGGGTAGGTAAGAAAGCTTGCCAGTAGCTTCTTGTGGGTTGGTGGTTCATTCCATGGCTTTACAGGGTTCTTCCTTCGCCATTTATATACTGGCCATAATCTACAGTATAACCTATCTTGTGCTGAAAAATGGTGTTAAACACTACAACAACAATAATTGTTTTCCATGAAGACAACTTTTTAATGATGTATCTTCGTTCACTAATTTTGGTCAACTACTCCAGATGTTTTGGAGAGAATATGCAGAGCTTTTAATAAACTATATTTGGATGATTGGATTAATGGTACTTTTTTGAAATTTTGTTACATAATAATAACATATCATAATAATAAGATTTAATTTTCTGTGAATTAACCATCATCTGGAAATGAGTAAGACTTAGAATTGAAATCTTGTATGTAAATTTAGATTTTCTCCAATGTATCCTTTTCTGGAGTGTCTTTCTAGCTGGTCCATAGCTTGACCGGTATTTGTATATTGTTTTATCAAAAAAAAATCCCAAATGAATGCTTCTGAAGTATGAATGCTTTAGTTAGGTCAGTTTGGCATCAGTTTCCCTATATAATGTTACAATAATCAAAGTTGGGCTTAACAAAGCTTTCATTAAACCCAAATCTATGGGAAATTGGAAGAATTTTGGATAACAACCAGTGTTGTTTTTTAGAATATGCCTAATATGTTCACACAATGTTAGATTGTTGTTAATATATACACTAGAACCTTGTCATGTGCGACAACTTGCCATGAAATCCAATGTTTCGTCATGCAATCAAGATTTTGTTCCGATCTGCTGTTATCAGAATAGTTTTACTCTTTGAGATGTTTAAAGCCAGTCCATTATGTCTTGCACCAAATTTGCAAAATCATTTAGAACACAGTCAAACCTGTAGAGCTGTGGAGTAATGTAAAGATCAGGAATAGAAGACATTCAATCCTGTGGAACACCATGTTGTTAAAATAAGATGTAAGAATTAGATGCCATTTCTGTAAATGATCTTTAACAAGCTGTTAAAAAAGTCCCTTGAACCAAGTACCATTACTGTAAAAACAGATAACTGATTAATGAAGACAAAACATGTGCACACTGATACAGACTGACAGTCTCAAGCTTAGATTCTGTAAACATAATCATGATCATATGGGTAAGTTGAGTATGTAAAGCATTCAACATGTAATCCTAGGGTTGCAGATTTAATACCTGCCCAAACCAACTGCCTTGGTTTGTCCTTGGGAAAGGCAACTACTTGCAGTAGCTCCCATGTACATGGCATGATTTAGCCAATAATGTACTCAAAGACTAGTTTAAAAACCAACCAACAACATGGACTTGAACAAACAATATGGGCCAGTAGCGTTTTTTAGGGAGGGGGGGGCATATAGTGACAGAAAGAAGGATGGATGGAAAGTTTCACCAAGTAATTTTACTGGTTGGGGGCAATAAGGTTAGAGACAGACAGATGGATGGGAAATTCAACCCAGAGGTGGGGGACATAAAGAAAGAGAGATGGAAGGTATCACAACTTCCATTAGGTGGGGAGAGGGAAACAGAACATTGTAGGCAAGTGAATGGATGGCAAGTTAGGATCAGTGGTTTAGCTGGAACAAAGAATTCAAGATGGATGGATGGAATTTCCATCCAGTGGTTTAGGAGGAACATAAAATTACAGACAGAATGATGGAGATTCCACCAATGGTCTACAATAGTCATACAATTACAGACAGATGGATGGAAAGTTCCCCTTGCAGTTTAGATGGAATACAGTGGTACAAACAGAGGGATGGGTGATGTGATGGACTGTATCACAATATATTTCCAATGAAGCTTTTGCATTTAAAAATGTACCTTCTGGGGATACAACTAATTTTATTTATGTAAGACTCACCAGCTATCTTTTACATTGCTTTCCCTTTCTGGGACTCATATTCCCATTTCAATTATTTATTCTCTTCTGTAATTAGTATTGAAGGACCAGAAAAAGAACTGAAAAGAACATGAACTAGTCCGACTCCAAAGTCACAAGCAACACAAGGAACACCATTTGCTTTTAACTTTGATCTTGAGTACATGACATGATAGTGGGGTAGAAAGAAGGAATCTTTGCAATAGTTGGAGGTAAATATTAAGTAATTAAAATTAACTGTACCATCCACCTAACAAAAAAGATACAATTAAAAAGCAATAATACATATCCACTAATCTTGCATTGCAAAAGTACTGAGTTTTACAAAATAATGACCTCTACAAGTCTGGATCAGAAAAGTTTTGTAATTACCTGTATGGTAGGGATGTTCGTTACTGTACAAGGTGTGGCCACTAGCAGCAGCATCAAAATTGGGCACAAAAACACTATTACTCTCATGTGTGGAAGACTGAAGGTCAAAAATATGAGAAAATACTGGGAAACTGCCAGACAGCAGCTCTCAAAACATTATCCAAAGAGAGGTGATTCAAACAGGCCCAAGATGTAGCAATATTTTTAATTTCACAAACTTCAGTCTGCATGAAAGAAAGATCCCTTTCAGTGAGTGACTGATACAGTAAGCAATCTTAAGTTAAATCCACCTGAAAATATCAGAGGAACCCTTAAGAATTTTGGAGAGATGCTTCTGACTCTTCCTTCTCCCTTTAAAAGGAGCAACCCCAACCCCCCAAAAACTTTAAGGCCCTAAATGGGCTAAGTAGCCTATCTTGATTAGTCCCAGCTTAGATACTTCTGAGACATGAGACCTCAATAAGAAGTCGGGCTAGGCAAAGTAGCTGATTCTTAGTCACATAAGCAAGTTGACAAAGAAGAGAAAATGGGTCACAAATTGCTACTGAATCATTTACAACCCTTTTGCACTGACAAAACATGAAACTTGCTTCTCCTTGCTTACATTACGAACAGCAGGAAAACAGTCTTCAGGGTTAGGTTGTCAAAAGAAGATTCACTCTGAGTTTTCTATGTGTGTTTTGAACTCCCCCAAATAAAAATCAGGAACCAGAAAAGAGTAGATAATGATTACCCTAATATTAGAAAAATGAAAAGGGCTTCAAATTAAAAGAGCACTTCTTGCAAAGAAAGCACAACCCTCACCCCTTCCTTAAAATTTACCAAAAAGAATGCAGCTAAGATCAAGCAAGGACAAACATGCAATCCAGACAAAAATGCAAATGAAATACCAAAATGACATTTTAGGCAAAACACAAAGGCAAATTTTGATGAGCAATATAGCACACATGTAATGCAGATGTTGTTAAAGGAAAAACAGAGGATGGCATTTTGTATGTTGGCTGTGACTAGGATATTGTTCTTTTTTATTCTGGCTCTCCAATACTAACTTAGAAGGAAACAATTAGCATATAATGGGGATTAGAGTCCTGGAATGAGAAAGTAATGCAATTATAGTAGTATGGACAGTATACCAGTATGGACAATGTAATAATGTAATATGGATAATGCAATAATACAATATGGATCATGCAATAATGTAATAATATTTTTAATGTAATAATTTTACATGGATAATGTAATAATGGATAATATGCAACTGAATACAAAACATATTAAGAGATGACATCTTGAATAAGAAAAGACAAATAATCTACATTCAGCAATGAAAATATAGTAAAAACTACATTTTTGCTTGCATACAAATTTTACCATAAATTGAGTAAACAAAATCAACTGTGACAGACATGAATGACAACAGCAAAGAGACTAGACTGTCATAATACAGTATAATTATAATACCATATATACTTGCTTATAAGACAAGTCCAACTGCAAACAACATAGACCCTAATAGGACATCACATATTGCACATAAAGATCTAGGTATTGTTTGTTCTTCTGATTATTTCTAACAAAATGCATAAATCCAGACAGGACAGTACATTATATGACAGCAAATCTGTGTATGTACATTCTGGTGTTGGATGCGACTTATTAGCAAGTAAAGATGGTAATGGTATTTTTTTATACTGAATGCATGTAAATTACATGGCTGAAAGCTGTGATGAAAGTGCATATCTCAATACATAAATCTCTAACACTGAAACAACAGAGTCAACACTGAGACATATCATGCTTCAATACATAGCAAGGAGATCCAGTGATCTTTGGGTGCATACAATATCTGTTACCTGTTGACTACCTGCAGCACCCATTTAAGGTGGGAACTGATGAAAGAAAATAGTAAAAAATAATTGCTATGTATGAGTATTTATATCGAAAAAATAACTGACGATTTGCTTTAACTGTAACTAGTGGTAATTACTACTTCTCAATCACAACTCTGACAAATGAAGAATAACTAGACAGGTAGGTAGGTACAAAGGTATGTAGATAGGTAGGTAGACATACAGACAAACTGACAGACAGACAGATAAAGATAACAACCAACTAAAATGGCAAGTCCTGATTTAGGATATTCCAGTGTTTCTGTACAGTGCTAATGTTCTACTGCCAAGTTTTTCTGTTTTATTTGATCAGGATCACTGAAAGTCTAAACTTTAAACTCCAAGTTTCTTTTCTGTTTGTTTTGATCAGGATCACTGAAAGTATATACTTTCAACTCCAAGTTTGTTTCTGTTTTTATTTGGATCAAATAAGTGCCCTGGAAAGGTAAGGGCAGACCCAGAATCCTATATTTACCACACAAATTGAATTTCCTTGTTTGTGTATGTGCATGTTTAGGAGCAGCATTTTCAACAGTTTCTAAAGCCATGACCCTGGAGGCCAGTCCCCTGGGGATAGGAGTGACCCAGGAGCAAATGCTGGCTGCATCAAAGACTTTGCATTTTCATGCCAAGACATTGAATATGAGGTTATTGGGTATCGATCACAATGGTTTTCAAGTTCTGACCAAGGGATTGGGAACTAACGAGTAAGGACTGATGCAAAAAGAAAGCAAACTATTAATGCAATATTCCAAACATAAATCCAGAGATAACAGTATGCATTATGAATATGCTCTGAATTATACCAAAATATTTCAAAACTTTGGGTGACCTTTTGACCTACCCATTCACCACCATCCATTAAGGTAGGATTTTGTAAAATGAAAAAAAAAAACAACAAAAAACAACATACCAAACATCTCCATTCCCTAGTCATAAGGTACTGCTAATTTCATCAAATTTGTACCATTATTTCAGAGTAATGGGCCAGCACTGAGATGACACCACTGGTAAGGGATACACACATTAATAAAGGGATACACACAATAATAATAATAATAATAATAATAATAATAATAATAATAATAATAATAATAATAATAATGAAAAAACCTGTAATAGGAAAACATCTTGCTTTAAACAGACTTTTTTTTAGTGAGTGCATGAAAGAAGACATGATCCACTTTTGTCCAGTCCACCATTTATCAAACTATAAATTAAAGTATTTTAACAATGACCTTAATAAAAACACAAAACTATTAACACTGATCTGAATCTAAACAATTTTAACACTGAGCATATTCTAAATTCTTAAACATTAAGTTCATCTAAGAAATAATTTATGTATGTATGATCTCCAAAGTGATCACTATAACATGCTTCTGCCAAGGCAAGTTTGGCAAAAAAATGAATATCCACTTTTCTCATTCTAATGAGACTTTATTTAATTTATAAAATATACTGAAATTAAATTTAATTGCAGATTCAATCACATATAAATGATGCAGCTTCTGCTTCAAGCCACTTTTATCCTGTCCCCGAAAAAAAAATAGATTTAGCTAGGCACCTTCACCTTCCATCACCTATGGCCAGCATTGTCAAACTTATTTATATGATAATTTTTTAAAAAATGCATCATATCTTTTTTATAGTGAATATTTGTATAATAAAAATCAGTTGGTAATAAATAAAATATGGTATGTTTTCGTTCCAACAACCAAACCCTGACCCAACTTTAGACTGTAATACAAGTAGGCAACTGACATCAAACACTACATTTTAAAATGATACAACAGTCTATTTCTGCTTTTAAAAAAGAAGAGCTTGGTCTGTAAAAAGACGCACTCTATTTTTTTAATGTTCAATGAATATACTGAGATATATCAAGTACCATTTCTTTTATTATTTTTTAATCTTATTTAGTTACAAACAGACTGTAGCATTTTTGAGCAGTGGGATTGACTGTCAAGTCATCTGCCAGTGTTATGACATCAGGTCTATGTCAGGCCTTGTTTGTTCAAGCCAAGTCACCAAGAATGAATTCTGAAAACTAGAAATTGCTTACATAGAACACCAGGATGTAACAGAACAGAACAGCTAGAATTATCAGACTGGAAAAGGAAGGATTCATTATTAACTTCCTGTACTTCTATCCATCATGAACATTCTTGATGCGTCTCCATTCCTTATGAAAGCTACCAGTACAAAAACCATGTACTTTCTTCAACAGCTTTGTTCTTTCTCAAATCTATATTAATTGTTAGAACACCAAAATCTAAGAAAGAATTTGAATATGGAAATCTTTTTTTAAACCAGGCACAATTCTTGTCATGTAATCGCACAAAAATGGTGTTCTAACATTTAAAGGACAAGCTTGCTGTGAATATAAAATCTGAGCTGAAATGAATACAAAAAGTTCCTATTCAAATATTCTTGGAATGTTTGGATAAAATCAGAATATGCACTTCAATGGTTATAAGGCTATCAAATCTTACATTTTCTTTTTTTGTCTTGCCTATTTTGATATTTTTGACATGTGCCATACTATGTGTTATCTATTCAAAAGCACCTGAATGACAATGAGCAGAAACAGCAATATTGTAAGTAATGGGATTATTCAGACATTAGATCTTATCATCACCTGATGTTTTAAAATTTCATTTGATTTAGCAGGTTTGAAGTTATTGTCCCCTTGTAAACTAATTCAACCTTGCATACCTTACATTCTGTCTTGTTTTGTCTTTTACAAAAGGTGCCAAACAGTAGAATAATGGTCAGTATGATCAACTGGTTGTAGGTCGTCTCAAATGAGATTTTGATATATGGTTATTATTATTCCATAAGATGGAATAAAAACAACCACATATATTTGTTAAAGCTCTATCTCAGTTGAGACAAGGATACTAATGTTCCTATTCAGAAGGCAAATAGATAAATTTTAAAGTACCAATTATCTATTTGTCATTGAGTAGTCCCAAAAAGTGTTCTATTTCCAATGTTTGGTTATTCAAATCTGTAAAAAATGCTATTATGTATATTTAAATTGCATTGTTTGTTGGCTTTTCTTAATGATAATTGTAATGTATGTCTGTATTTTGTACCTGACCTCCAAAATGAAGCTGGTGTACTTAACCAGTGATTTTTATTTTTTAAGAAACAGAATACATAGCTAAAATTTTCTCTATGATTGTAGATTAGATATTCAGATCATTATTAGTTGTAAACACATTTACTTAAATCTGAGTTAAAGATGCAGTTTTGATTTTGAACTACACCAAGCAGATGGGTATATAATCTTGTTTATCTAAGAATTATTCAGTCTTGCCTGTACATCTGAAGCTGAATCAGTCTTATTGCTGTTTTCAGCATTTCATTTCAGTGAATTTATTTACTTAAATTATTATTCAATGGAACTGCAAAGTGCTAAATATTAATTTAGGAAAGAAACATTAATTTAGAATTAATGTGTATTCAAAAGAAAAAAAAATTTGATTAAATTATTAAAAGTCTGTTTGCACATTGCCACACTCCAGACCATTCACACATTAGCACATTCAAAATTACAGGCACATCAATACATTCAAAATCAGAATTTTTTTTTAGTTGGAACATTTTAGATTTGGACTTGTGATATAACTTAAAGGACTTTTGGAGATCAAATTCAAAATACTGTTATGTTTTTAATTTTCACCTTGAATTCTAGGGAAATATAGTATTTGTTCATTTTTACAAAACTTTTTGGTTTTCGCTCTTTTCAGTTACACAGTTTAAGACCACTATCAAAATGCATGCATAAGAATCAAACAACTCTGGTACATGTTTATCGAGGTCATTCAAAATACAACACAAATTTGTTATTTATTGCTGGTGTCATTTATAGCAAGTAAACCTGAAGCAGGGACAAAGCCTTGCTCACTCAGCAAGCTCTTTAGATAACATCTGAAAGTTAAACCTCAAGCAGTTTGATGATAATAATAGTACTTGAAGTGATATCAGTTCTAAAAGTATCTTCTGACATTTTGTGCATGTGTTGTTTTATAAAGGAATGAAGTAAGAAAGGTGTTTTCAGTGTCTGCCATAAACAATTACTCTATCATTAAATGTTTGAATAATCCCTTAATTGTTACTGCCCAATATCATTGTCAAAAATCAATGCAAAACAGTAAAAATTGTAAAGGCTAAGAAAGCACCCATGCAACAATCATTATATATTTCCCTGACACCACATGTCAAGTCAAACGGTAGAAACATGTCACAGCAAGCTTCTCTTATTATTGACACTATAACTATTTCATATTACTTGAGTAAAAATGACAAAAAATTTATATGCAGGGACTTAATCAAGTGTGTTCTTTCTAAGATGAGTTGTAATCAACTATGTCCTTTATATTTGGTGTCTTTTATATGGAGGTGAAATGAAAGTGTTTTATGGCAAACTCTTTCAATGCTTTAGTATCCAAATCAAGATTTTAATGTGGCTTCCCTGACAGGCACATTGTATATGAGATGTCCCCTTTAATGTAGGGCTACTAGACCTTGGGATATAAATCAGTGTTAAGCTTCACAGCAGACCTGCAATTGGGTATTGGGTTGCAAGGAACACTGATAAAAAATACTTTTTAATAGATGGACATTGGAAAGAGGACTACATAAGACATGTGACAGGCCAACACAAAAACCCTTCTTCATAGACTATCAGAGCAAAAACTGACACACAATTAAGATTGTACAATTTTCTGAAGGAGCCCCGAGTGGCTGAGTGGTCTAAAGCGATGTGCGTTACGGATCACTGCCATCTCACCTCTGTGTGGGTTCGAGTCTAGGATTTGACAAATGTGGATATGTGAGAAAGCTTGCCAGTAGCTTCTCGTGGGTCAGTGGTTCTTTCCGGTGATTTCCCAGTTTCTTCCTCCACCATTAATACTGGCCACCATGAATAGCCTATAGTGTGCTGAAAAATGGCGTTAAGCCCAACAACAACAACAATTTTCTGTGAATATGGCATGCATGAATCTTTCCCAATATGTATCATTCAGGCATTCCTATGAATTTTATACAATAAGCATATGGATGGGTTTTAGTTATATGGTATGATTATAATATTTATGACTTTTGCAAGCTTTATTGTATCCATATCCAGTACATGTATTAGCATGAGCAGATTCCTTACCTAGACAGTGGAGTGCATATATATCTGTAAGAGGTGAGAAGAATTGGAAAAAGCATGTACACAGAAACCTGTATATTAGGACACAGAAACCTGTATATTAGGACACAGAAACCTGGACACAGAAACCTGTATATTAGGACACAGAAACCTGTATATTAGGACACAGAAACCTGGACACAGAAACCTGTATATTAGGACACAGAAACCTGTATATTAGGACACAGAAATTTGTATACAATGGCACTCTAAGGACCACATAATGTTGTCTCTTATGAACAGGTGTCTTTTATACACACCTGAAATGTCAACTTAATAAAAAATGGTCAATATATGTCTTTTATAAGCAATATCCTTTATACTGAGGTATGCTATTAAAAGTAGATTGCAGTTTAGTTTACAACCACAAAATTATGGCAAAGTTATAGGTAATGAAATAATGATTTTGTGAAGTGAGGAACTCTTTCCGAGTACCAGACTAAAAATTTCATTAAAATTTCAGTTGATGGTTTACATATCTTTGGTTAAAAGATTTACATTGTTTATCAATTTAAGGACATACAAACCCTAACAAAACTAAACTGGACATACTACAGACATCCAATTAAACCTTTCAGCCTGCCATGATCTTGTGGCTAAAGTGAAAAAGATGAAAGCTATTCTGTACTAAGAATTATTTCAAAGTACTAAAGAAGCATTGGATTTACTCAAAAGAAGAAAGGTTACATTCACAAAAAGACAGAACAGAAGTAGTGGTAGTAACATTAATAGAAATAGTGGTAGTGATAGATGGAGAGGTAGTCAAAGTTGCAACATAAAGCAAAAATATCTAAATGTGTACACATTTTACAATAACAGCAACAATGCCATTTAAATGAAATGATCAGAAACTCTACCCTTCCCCCATCTTCTGCAAATCTTACTGAACAGCTGACAGCTACTGTAGACTGTATACTTCCCTAACTTCAGCTGTTTCATTTGCTGCAGTCCTTCACCATGTATTATCAAGAACTCAATTTATAAGACATGTTGTTAAATATATCAACAATTTCAGTAAAACATCCCATCAATTATAACAATTGTTTCCAATTGTTGCAGATATATGTTCATGTGGGAAAAAAATCAATAATGGAGATTCAAGTATAAACAAACATAAATATATTTGTAAAATTATAGCACTTCTTATATTCTCAAAGCACAGCAAACCCCTTTTACTACTACTGATTGATAAGGAAGTGAAATGTGAATTTGAGTTGCAGATGTACAGAGAAACAGGTGCTCTATGGATGGAAAAAGAAATCTAATAACAGTGCATGGTAGGAAAGAGTTCTAATGAGAATGCTAGCTATATATGTTGAAAGTTGTTAAGAAAATGTGCAAGAAATGAATATCTTACACATAGAACAATTTTTATACTTACTTCTTTATAAATGGAATGATCATTAACCTTGTATCAAAACCAAACACAGCAAATGTGATAACTGCCTGCATAAGAGAAAATAGAACATAATGCATTTAGATTCAGCTGAACATGTGATTGTATCCAAAACTAAAGTTTTATTGCAACTAAAACTTGTCTTTAGTAGATTCTCATGTAATTGTATATACTAAATTTAAAGATATCTTGGTAATCAAAAAGTTCAACCAAACTTACTTGTTACCAACTGGAAAATTATGAAAATCATGATTTTTGGTAAGCAGTACATTTTTTTTTTAAATTCCAGTATTTATATTGCATTTAGTATAAGCATTATATTGGGGACCCCTGGTGACCTTTACTGACCACTGCCACCTCAACTCTGTCCCAATGGGTTTGAGAAAGCTTTCCTGTAGCTTCCAATCCCATGGGTTGGTGGATCTTACTGGGGTTTTCTCAATTTCTTTCTCCACCAGTTATACTGGAAGCCATGTATGTCCTATCAAGTGCTGATAAAAATGGCATTAAACCCCACCCCACAGAACTAAACTTTTGTCTACCTGAGAATTTTAGAAATGTGCAATTCTTTCTAGCTAGGATGCACTATATACCTGAGAGCCATTAAATCACACACATGCATGCATGCATACACACACACACACACATACATACACATTTAAGTATGAGATCTGAATGAATTTGACCAATACAAGACATGCCAATTTATCAAATAGAAATCCTCTTGAATATATGTAAATAAAAACTGTTTCTAAAAATCAGCAATATCACAACTTAAATGTTTCATTCTTTTAAAGACTGTGTTTACAATAAGAAGAAATTAAACATAAGTCCAATTACATACCTGTCCATAATTGAAAACGCTGTCCAAAAACTCTATCTCCATGTAGATTCCAGATGTCTCAAGATTAAATAAACGCCATGTGCACAGAAATATACCCTGTAATCATCAATTAAGTCAATTCTAGACTTATTCAAATATAATCTAATTCTCTAACTCCATATTAATAAAATGAAGGGAAAATATTCAATGCATTATGCAGAGAACTGTACTAAAGTATCTGAGGACACTACATACAAGAATTACACAGGATGCAATGTCCCTGCTGTTCTGCTAAGGAATATTTATCAAAAAAGACCAGCAAAATCACTGGAATCTTAAAAGCAGGTCAATATTACCTTCTTTTACTTGATATAAGCAGTAGCCTCAATTACGAATGTACCCATCAAGTTTTGTTACTGTACATGCAAAAGTGTTAGAAGTAAATACAAAAACTTAACATTGACACCAATGCCAACAACTATGACAATGCTGTTAAAAAAGTGATACTTAATACTGACACCAATGCTAACAACAATGACAATGCTGCTGAAAAAGTAATACTTAACACTGACACCAATGCTAACAACAAAAACAATGCTGATAAAAAAGTGATACTATGATGACAACATTGTTGAAAAAGTGATATTTAAATCTCGCCTCATCTTCTTTGAGACAGTAAACAACATTTATTTATCAAGGAACTCAATCAAAAGTCCTCTTATAAACTTCCTTTTCCAACTTTGACATAAAGAATAGTTATTCTACTGAGGATGGTGTGATACCTTGAGTGTCAGGTGTGATTGAGGTTGATATGTCAATGGAGTGCTTCACATTATCCTGACACTAGAACGACCAATCCTAACACTAATCTCTTAATGCAGAGTGCCAAGCGAGGGAGCTGACAGTACCATTTTTATATAAGTCTGTGGTATGACTCAGCCAGGGTTTGAACCTGTGACCTCCTGTATCCAAGGCAGAAGCTCTAACCACTTAGGTCACAAGTACAGTCAGTCACTCAGAAGGACAGTATTATTCATCTTAAGCCAGTGTTAGCTTCAGTCATAAAAAAGTAAATATGATATGTTACCTGCTATGGCTTCACTGTAAGATTACAAAATGTATTTTAAAGGGTACCAGATCAAAAGCCAATCTACCTCATGACAAGCTCACTTCCTTTACAAACAGCAAACATTGCATTTAATAATTACAAATTGTCTATGAAAGAGTAAGTTGTTGCAAAAAGGTGTAACATGTCACCAGACATTATCCTTTTGTTTTTAAAGTGAAAATGAGATCAAATAAATGAAAAGAAGGAGAATCCTTTGCTCACTACTACAAAATTTTGTCATAAAGATTCAAATTTGATATATACTTGTTTATAAGTTGAGTCAAATTGTAATCAATAAAGATCCTAATCTGCCATACAATTATGTGCCTGCAGACCTGGCTGTATATATTGTTGTTATACTTATTCTTAATTAGAGACCCTGACCTACTGACACATTATGCAATGGCAGATCTGTATATGTGCAGTTTGCAGTTGGACTCCTCTCATAAGCAACCACATATGGTAAGCATCTTTAATATACATTCTGCAGCAGAACTGAAAAAACCAGAACCAACAGTGATAGTCACAAACATTTTTGCCCTGATTTTACTGAAAATGATTGATAATCATTCCTAATTATTTTAAAAACACTGATACAAGTTTTATCACATTGTTTCCATAACCTAATAAAAATTCTATGATTTCTAAATGAAAAATCAAATATTTAAAATCAGTAATGACTTTCATAATGGCAACTTTAACTCACACCTATGTGATCCCCCTCTAGAAGGGACACCCTTCTTATATGGCCACTTTCCTACACCAGTAGGGCTGACCTTATAAGTGGGTGACTACTGGACTTACTTTATTTTTTGCAGTTTGCCTCAGCCTCAACTTGTAAGACAGCACATATAATACTAAAAGGAATTAAGCTTTGACAGCCCTAACAACAAGTGTCAAACTGGTAATTGACACTTGGATTGTTCAAAGTAATTAAACAAATGATTTTCTACATTATTTTTTGTTAGGTGTGAATTCTAAAGACCTCCCCCACCCAACCCAAATTATTTAATTTATTACATGAAGGCATCTATACTTATGTTTTCCGCAACTGATATTTGCTATACTGACATGACATCATGTCAAGATATTATGGTCATGGTGTCAATTTTGTGCAAGGTAATTCACATGACATGACATTATCAAAATGAAATGACCATAATGAAAAGTATTATCCATTTAACCATATGAGTGGGCATAACCCACAAGTCTTGTTCAGTAGGAGAATGTGCATGCCTGTTCTCTACACGCCTTGGTCAGTGAAATTATCAAGTTCTACCCCTTTCCGTTTGTATATGTCAAGTAATGTCACAATCCAATTCACTATACTGATCAACTGCACAAAATATGGGATTTTTCTCTCATACTGCAACTGTTTCTCACACTGCCATTGAACCACTTCCCAAGAACAGAGGCATTCATTTATATACATTTAGTATGCATCACAGGATGTCAAAAATTACTGTGTTTCAGCAAACAACTAGTAACTCAAATAGATCTTTGATAAACAATTTTAGGATTGTATTGGTCATGTTGGAAATCACTTGGCACTAAAGCATGGAAAAGAATAATATTGCAATGACAAAAGTCGAGTGAACAATAATAAATGGAAGAAAATTAATTAATGAAAGGACTGATGGAAGATGTATATATATATATATATATATATATATATATATATATATATATATATATATATATATATATATATATATCTATGAATTTATGTTTGATGTAACAGTGTTTATTTTAATAACTGTGCTGGTGATATCTGAAGTTACTTTTGTGGAATTTGTTCATTTGTGTATGGAATTTTTCAAATATTTTATTCTTACTGGTGCATGTAGGTACAAATGTTTTCTTAGTAATTTAGCTAATTGCAGCTATTTTACAAATGTTTTTAAGTGGATGAAAAGGTAGGTAACATATTACAAGTCTTTTTTATCATTCTTTTTGCAGTCTGTGACATCAAATTGAAGCCAAAAATTTAAAATGTAAACTTATTATATGAAAAGATACCTATTTTGTTGTATTTTCCCACCACTGTCTTTATTTATTGCAACTGTCTTTGTCTCTCCTGATCTCTCTCTCTCTCTCTCTCTGTCTAAATTTATTTAATCAATTATTTCAAGACCATGTTAGGTTTGGTAATATATAATTTTCATTAATAAAATGTGTTTATGATACATTTTCTGGGAGAATTATTTTTTAGTGCTAATCTTGGCTCCTTCATCCCTCCAATCCAATCTGTATTTGCTGTTACTGACCTCACCCAAGTAAAAGTAAACTTACAGTGAATCTTACAACTAGCAAAGGTGGTGGAGTGTAGCTGTTCCAAAACATAGAAGTTAAAGTATGGTTCTAGGCTCAAACTCCTAAGTTATACCAAATTAATTTAATCTGGAATTTCATCAGAAGGAAATTACATGCTGGCCCATAAACATAAGATCATGAGGTCCAAAAGTATTTAATATGATATCATATTATGATGTGACAGACATGGTGTCAATATAAAATCATGATAATGCACATAGTATGGTGTCAAGATGAAATAGCACTAGTGACAATATCAAGCAATGATAGCACTTGTGACATGAAATCATGTCAAGATGTAATGGCCAGTGTTAACTTCATGTAATGATAACACACTACATGGTATCATGTCAAGATGTAATGGCCATAGTGCTAAAATGTAATTCTGACATACTTTATGTGACTTGGTCAAAAAAATATTCATTTCATTTAAAATAAATAATTTTTAACTGATATTAATATTTCATAAATTACTGAAATAATGAAATAATAATCTTTTGCACACAGAAACAAGCACCATTTTTCAGCTATTTGTATTTTGAGCACATTTACAACAAAATCATTACAAAATACATACTATGAACATGGACAGCTGCATACACAACAGAAGTATAACAAAACGGTTGCTCTGATATTCATCTGTCAACAATGGCGGTTTGAGAGACACTTCATCCTGCATACTGGTCTCCATATCCACCTGAATCGCTGTGTTCACAGTGGCATTATAGGAACGGATTAATCCTGCACACTGCTGTCGCTGTTCAGCTGAGCAGCTATTTGTCAGACATGTGCGTTCATCAACAGAGTCATACAGGTCACTGTTACTGGAACTACAGGAGCTGGTGCTTGGAATTGGGACACAGGTTGTAGATTCTTTGGATTTGTCTTTCTCAGGGAAAGGAATGATATCTTCTATATTGGTTTCTGCCAAGACAAGTGAAAATAATTTGTATGTACTACTGACAAATTAGAATCAAGCCATTTTAAATGAACTGAAATTTTGCATTTCAATGTAACTGGTACCAAATTCTAACAAAGAAAACACTATTTTAGATCTTTCTGTGGTAGTTTGAAAAGTCCAGAAAGATAAAAGACTATAAAAACTCAGAGAAAATTTATAAATTTTCTGTATGAATTGGGTAATACTGCATAATAAAAGCTGCTGTTGATGAATCAAGAAAATTTGTACAAAAACTGTACAAATTGTTTTACAAAAACTGTACAAAATTTGTACAAAAGCCCTTTATACCATAATATTTTCTGTCAAAACAAGCTAGATTCTTTAAAATTCTGTTTATAATATTTTTTCTTACTGTAATAGCAAACATATAAGATGGCAGATCAGAATGATTTGTAATAGTCAGAAAGACCCTCATGCCATGACATTTTATATTAAGTTTTGTCAAATTCTGTTTTGTGGATTTAAAAAAACAAATCATTTGAAGACTTTTCCATTTATTCTAAAAGTGGCCAGAATTTAAAGTCTTTTCTTTAAATTTTTAATAACAGATTTGATAATGGATCAGTATCAATTGTAAGGCCTTTGTATCAGAAGATGCTTACTATAAAATTTGGTCAAATTCTATTCAGTATACTTCCACAAAACCTAATTTAAGAAGTACTTACATTTCAAAGACCAAATGGTAACTTTTAGTCAAATAAGAGTTAGTCCCTGCTACCTTTGAAAACAGCCCTCAATGAAAAATGAAAAACAGTTTTTCCTTTTGATACCATAGAAACAATGGGAGTAACTCACAAGTTATTCTCCTTGTTCTTGCTACAGTGGCAATCTAGTTTTGTATTTTGCAAAGGATTAGAGTTTTAAACAAAAAGAATTTCCCAGGGTTTCCTCGCTGCTTATATTGGCTTTTTAAAATAGACCTAGTATACCTTAGACATTGTTCAATGAACCTTTAATTCTCTTTATTTTAGTGTATGATTGATGTGTGTAGTATGGGTTATAGAGTATACAACTTGGCCTTACTCCAGATGTGCACCTTTTGAAAAAAGTGCTAGCTCCACTTGGTCATTTGCACTTCCTGAACTTCAGAGGTAAATTGTTAGAAAAAGAGGAGGTAAATTGTTAGAAAAAGAGCTGACAACTTTATTTACTTTTTATATATTTGGTAATTCATTCATTACACTTTCAGAAGCTGGCATTGTCTAGTCTGGCAAAATTCATTTTCCCTATTTTAATAGCTGCCAGAAATAGTGTAAATTAGAAAAATTCAGGTTGATTTTTGGAGTACAAGGTAGCAGTCATTTAGTTAGCAGTGTGCTAAGATCATTTACAATTTCCAAAAGTACATTATCCAAAGAAATGTCAGAAGCATTCCATCATAGCAGCATAGAGGTATGCCAACATTCTCTCCACTGTGCATGTTTTAAATGCAAACAACTTCACCTTACATACATCATTCTCTCAAAGGTACATAATAACTGCTGAGTGCCACCATAAAGAGTGGTTTCCCTTATCCATAATATTTTGCTTGCATATGATGTTTACATTTGTTAGGAGGTGTGAGAAGAAATGTCATTAATGTGATTGGGTAAAATATATTCATCAAAACAGAAGTTACTAAAAAAATTCTTTTGTGGCAAATACCTTACCTGTTCACATGTCACCCAGTAGAAAAAAACAATCACTGCTCTCCTGAAAGAGATGAACTTCTCCTAACATGAGGATAGCACAACTAAAGATAATTCCTGGGTGAATTCAGAGAGAGAGTTACAAGGTTATACCTGAGGCTGAGATTGTGCTGTCGTGAATGGAGCATGATGATAAGAATCAGCTACCCTCTTGGCAAGGGCCATGTCATGCAAACAAACAGAAGCTGGATAAAGTAGAACAGGTGTGCCAACCGATTCTAATTGATTCATTGAAAAATTGTGTTCAAGAGCCAGGTTCATGGAAATCATTTGTATTTTGTGTGCTAAACATCTACATAAGTTATATCTAATCCTGTGAGAATTCAAAGTATGTATATCTAATAACCCCATTCAGCAAAAAAAGCCAGTGCTTGTGGGGGCATTACATCTTGCTTTCCTGTATTAACAGGTAGAAAAAGCTTTTGACAGCCACCATGGACTTACTCCATGTGCTAGACAGAGTATTCAGCCAAGCAGCAGGCTATGAGTAGAGTAATTGAAAGAGGCAATGACTCCCCTTGCCCCTAGGTCTGGGAATGGAGAGATTAATGTGTCCAGTTTCTTATTCCACATTGCCATGAACAGTACAGAATCAATCAGTTCCACAGCATGCCGAGTTGATGAAATCTGAAACTTGTTTGTTTATATGATATTGGCAAAAGAAAGGCATTCCCATACCATAATGCAAAGGTTTGGTTGATGAAGAGTAAGAAGAGTTGAGAATGGGCTTAATTTCCAGAACATAATGCAAAGAGACTTCTATTGTTGAGTCCACTGGCCAATGACAGTCAGAAAGATTGATAGCAAGTGTGCCCTCAACACAACAAACTGGCATATAAACAGACTGAAATTTCATGCTGTGCAGCTTAATAGAGTTATTCTTACTGCTGACCACTACCTGTCTTTCCAATGAAGCAGGAATAGTCAGGTACACCATTGTCAAGGTAGAGGAGGTCATCCTGAAGTGGAGTATGGCACTGTCAAATGTCTTGCTGAAAGTCCTGGGGTTGAGACTAAGGCCAAATGGAATTGGTACATTATCTTGCAGCAGATATCTGCATGATACAGGTAGAACAAGTATAAGGGAATGCATGATGGACTGGTCGAGACTGATTGTGTAGTCATAGAGCCACACAGGAAGAATGACGAACCTGCTGTCTCCATCTTAAACTTCAAGAAAATAATAAACCGAATGAATCTCAATTTCCTTTTGGTCTTTATAACCAGAAATGTCTGGAATACACACCCCAGGAGTCTGGTTTTCAGACTAATTCCAAAAGCCATTTCATTCTGTAAAATGTCTGCCTTCATGGAATTGGGTAAGATCTCCATCATGAATTGGTATGACAAAAGTGGAGGGGGCTGGATGAATGAGGTCCCAATTTCCTCCAAGATGATGTGGATTATCCAATCATTGTCAGAAATCGGCTGATACAAGCCTGGCAAATCATCTTCTCCAACATTATCATCCCACTACCCCTATCCTGTCTGCTGACGATAGGAGCAGATAGCTGCATATAATTCACCTGACCACAAAAAGAATACTGTTGTTGTTAAGAATATTCTATGATCTTCTGAATCCAATCCTCCCTATTCTGGTATGTTCCCTGATGGGAGTCATGCTGAGATAGGGACTTGCATGAAGAGCTTCAGGGGCAACTCTTGTCATGCCTGCCTTCTCTTAATTTCACCTTCATACTGAAGACGAGAGAGTGAAGGGTTACTACATACTCGGGTTTTAGAGAAGAAAACTGAAGGAGTACATCTCTTCTTATCAAGTCAAGGTTACAAGAGGCTGACAGGGCTATTGTCATCATGTGGTGAGCATCCCAAGTGACTACCTCGGAAATATGGCCAACTGAAACCCAGGCATAGTCACTTTTGGCCTTGTCATCAAGATGCCAGGTCAAGTAAGGAAAAAGTCAACATAATGTTCCTGACCAACATAAATGTGACATTATATACTTATCTATCCACTTTACAACACAATGAAGCAGACATGCTGCTGGCAATAATATCCTTGTTAATGTTAGGTACATACAAATGATAAACATCAGAATGTGATTTGTACCAATGCGATTTGAAAGTTACAGGCAGGTAACTTACTGAAAAGAAAGCATTTTAATTACTGGGTTCACAAATATTATCTGTGAGACACAGAAATTTCTGCAAACTTAAATGACTATGGTAAAGTTCTGAAGGATGGCTGTTTATCATCATCATCTATATCCAACAAGACCATGACTTTGTATATACTCTTGGCTGCCAATGGAAGATGGTATTAGAAAAGAGGCACAGTTCTGTATATCTCTGATTGCTACCTTAAAGCTAAATTCCATCATTTCCATGGTTGGATCAAAATGTTCATGCAAGTCTGTAACACCTCTTTCACTGACATAGAAATTGAGCTCCTCCTGTACACTCAGCATCCAGGGATACAGCCATGATGAGTAAAAGATGTTCTAATGCCAAAACTGTAAATTGTCTGGACCAGTTGATCAGCAGCTGGGATGGATATGGTAAATTATATAACTTGCAGGCCAGTTTTGGCTGACAAAGTCAGAAGGTAATTCAACACATGCAGCTTCAAAGTTCCTAAATCCATGCTTCAGCTGCAGTAGAGAGTTGTAACAAATGGTGTGCCAAGCTTAGTTAAAAATGTACTAGTTTTGTCCAACCCACTCATCAATAATCAAGATGTTGCAATGAGTATCATACAAGACTAAAATACTGCATGAGTGGAATAACTTGGTGTGACTTCGACTGGATCTGAAACACGTGTTGCTGTAGGTGCTGTTTAGTTATCTTTATGGGAGGTGGGGGTGGCATCTGAACATCCACCATGAAAATAGTCAACAATTCTGAATTTGTATGTATTATTAATATTTCAAGTTCAGAAGATTTATAGTGTGCTCTTTTTTCATGGCAATTTGCTACATAGGACATTGGACCAAACATCTTCTGCCAATACTGAACACAAGCTACATGGTTGTGAGAAAGAAAACTGTATCCCGGTATGCCCTCCATTATTTTAAAGCATCTGAACTTCTTGTACTTGATTGACATCTTCATAACAAAGGAAAGAAACAAAAAACAAGTGCATACAACAAAAATACAAACTGTTTGTATCTGCAAACTTGCATCTCAAACATCCTAAGTACATCATTAACTGAAAGTTAACAGCAGAATGTGCTAGCAAAAACTTGAATGTTACAGGTTGATATCGCACAAACAACTTACATTCACAAAACCCTGCATAAATATAAATAAATTCACAGGGAAAAATGTCAATGTTGTATACACCAGGTATATCAACCTTTCTACTTAGAAAACTACAACAAAAATAAATGATAGATGTTCATATTTTTTGGAGGCATTTTCCACAGCTGTAAGCAAAATTCTAAACTGGTAAACATCCTGGATATAGGTGGCCACCTAGCAGGAACAAGGAGTGTTAGTCATTAAGAGTTACTTCCCTTTATCTACAAGAAAGATGGACATAAAGATGGCTTTTTTTTCCTATTTCACTGATTGGATCCATATATTTGAGTCTATATATCATCAATATTTTTCTAAAAGACCAGAAAGTACAATTGTATCCTCAAAATTAAATACTCTTACAAAGAAAAGCACAAAGTTTTTTACCTTTGATTGCATGAGACTTGCAGGACACACAGTTTTCAGATGACCTGTACTTTCCTACATCCCCTGCTCTATCTTCATCTATATCATCCAAAAGATTAGCTGCTGAATTTTGACAAGGTTGATGGCACTCAGACGGCTTGATAAGCCTCTCTCTGTCAGATGAGTCAGATGCTAGTTTGGTGCTTCCATTCAGCCTGTGCAGCTGGTGAGAATTCCGCTGACGCAGAACAAGACATGTGATGTTGGTACAACTACACAGCAGCATTACTATTAGAGACATCACAGTCTAAAAGGAAAGAATAACAACAAGTCATACAAGGTCTCACTGAACCAAATCAATGACATCACTAACTGAAAGGAAAGAATAACAAGTCACACAATCTCATCAAATTATATTGGTGAAATCACACACTAAAGGGAAAGAATAATAACAAGTCCAGCATAGTCATCAAACTAAATTAGTAACATCACAGACTGAAGGGAAGAATAACAATAAGTCACTCATAGTCTTGTCAAACCAATTTAGTGACAACACAGACTGATGGGAAAGTGTAACATTAAATCACACAAAGTACCATAAAACCAAATTAAAATCAGAATAATTTCAAATGATCTTTCAAGAAATCTTATTTAATAATGGTCAAGACAAAAGTGGTACATGTTAAATGCTGAAATTTCATTTGTTATCAAGTCTTACAGTAAAGTGAGTCCAAAAGTGTGCATGTAATAATACAAAAAATCTATTTCACCGGAAATGCAAGTAGGAAATCCATTTTGGGACATATTTCTAAATGCATCCTAATACATTGACCGCCAAGATATCTTTAGTTAACCTAATGCCTATTTGTATAGGAAACATGGTTTTTCATTGGCTCTTTTGACTGAGCATGAGCAGAAGGGTAAAAATTGGACTTGTTTTTTTTGCTTAATGGACCCATCATTTTCCTGTCGAGAGCACTCTTCATTCTAAATGCCCATCTTATCCTACTTTTTGCAATGGTTCACCTGTTTGTGTGCAACTCAGACTGGTCTGACTTAGATCTGAGACCAAAAAGGCTAAAATCCGGACACAAAACCGGATTCCAACCTAGGGTGAATTTCAGCTGGAAAAAACTAGGGTAAAAAAAGTGAGGTTTTTCCCT
This sequence comes from Potamilus streckersoni, assembly GCA_016746295.1. Lineage (NCBI taxonomy): Eukaryota > Metazoa > Mollusca > Bivalvia > Unionida > Unionidae > Potamilus > Potamilus streckersoni. The sequence continues at coordinate 877,307 of JAEAOA010000264.1, read as the reverse complement.
ATTTTGTAGTGCAACTAGAACATCCATATTATTTGGTATCACCACAAAGCTACATCTGTCTACCTTTCTATAATAACACCCAATTTATTGTGTCATACATGACCTTAATGCTACAGAGCTCAGAAGTAGGCTACCACCTTCTGCTCCATAAACGAGGCATCAGGGGTTAGTGAGTTAATGATGGATACAAGTAGTCTGGAAATATCACACTGTGGCCATTAATGAAGGATGCAAATAGACTGGAAATAAACTAAGAAAATATAACTATGTGGTCCATTATGAAAGGATAGAGATAACCTGGAATCATATCTATATGGTTCATAAGGAAAGCTAAAAATAGGGTGGGGCATCACACAACGTCTGTAAAATATCTTCTCTTAAATATGGTATAATGGTACCAATTGTACAACCCCAGGTGGGTGGAACTTAAGGTGTAGGGAACATTGTATTCAGAAATAAACAACAAAACAAGCTGTGATTGGTGCATTAAGTAAGAGTTGTACTTTCTGTTAGGTTTTAAAAAAAGTTGATCCTCTTGGCATCATGTGAGATTATGTTAATTCATATCTAGATTACATTTTGTATTTTTTAAGATTTTTTAAAAAATATGGTACATATGATTGAAAATGTGTTTGGTGTAACTAGATAACTCTTACCCCTCTTTAGATCCAGCAGAGTTATCTCTCTTAAATGCAATGGAGTACCTGGTTCTGTCCTTGTCAAATTGACAATCTAACATTGTTCTCTATGACAGTGGGTGACATGCATTCTAAGTATATTTATTTCACAAAATATTAACATAGAGATCTATAGAAAAACAATTAGTACCGTGATACCATATAACACCCTGTCAGGATGGAAGAAAGTTACCAAGTCTATTAAGAAAGACTACATTGAAGGTAACCACTCTCCTCAAAAACTGCTAAATTTGAAGACATGGAGGAAGCCACAGCAAAATGGTTCAATGGAACCCACATTGCACTCTCCACCTTATCCATAGTTTGTGATAAGATCATTGAAAAAGTGAAAGAATTTGTGAAAAAACTTAAGTGTGGAGCACTTTGCTGCAACAAGTGGTTGGTTCAGTCTCTTTAAAGTTTGTCACAACATCGGATACAAAAGGACCGTGGAGAAGCCAACTCAACAGACACATCACAGCTTTATGGACAGAAAGCCCAACTTAAAGATAAATTGCGGAATTATACATTTGAGGATGTATACAATGCAGACGAAACTGCTTTAGTCATTAAATGTAGTCCAGACAAGACATACTGCATCAAGGGTCAACCATGTGTTGATGGGAAACAGCCTAAAGAATGCATCTCTGTTCTAGTCACATCGAACATGATTAGCAATGATAAAATGACACTTCTAGTTATTGGCAAGTCTAAGAAGCCTCACTGTTTCAAAGTTGCCTCATCTTCCTGTGGATCATTATGCGAATACAAATGCTTGTCGGACATTTTTGTGGAGTGGATAAGGAAACTCAACAGAAAAATGAAAGTGCAAGGAAGAAAAATTGCCTTGTTTGTGGATAATTCTTCTGTGTACCCACTTGTGGACGATCTCCAAAACGTCCAACTAATTTTTCTTCTGCCCAACACCATGTCACTCATACAGCCGATGGATCAAGGAATCATCCCGAATCTAAAGCTACATTATAGAAAACATCTCGCCCACAAAAAGCTGGCAGCAATTGATCAGCAAGAAGAATTTAAGGAAGATTTGCTCGGGGCTCTGTACAAATTGAGGAAAGCTTGGGCATTAGTGAAGCCAGAGATGAGATGATACAGAACTGCTTTATGCACGCTTTCTTTCCTACAAACGAGGAATTTCATGGATTCTCCCAATCAGATATCCCACATAGTCTTGAAGAAGATGGTTTATATGAAGGTATCGGAATTCCAATGGATGAGTTTGTTCATATGGCTACTGAAACCGATGACAAGGAACAATGCTGAGCAGTTCTAACAAATGATGCCATTGTTTCAGAAGATGGCATCGAAGACAACATTTATACCCATACTCATGATAAATCAGAAACACTACCTTTGCCATGTGTTTCCTGAAGAGAGGCCTTTTCAATATTTGATGGTTTGACAAGACGTTTTGCACCATCAGACTTATTGGTAATATCAGAAGAAGTGCTTGGATAGGTTGCAGCATCTTCTCCAGAGAGAACAACTCTTAAAGTTCAAAAGAGAAAAAGCTTGTATGAAGTTCAGAAATGCATGCACTCTCATTATCTCCTATGCTCACTTGTTGTGCTAACAACATTTAATTTTAATTAATTTAAATTCAATTTTATTGTAATATATGCACTGGTTATGCTATAAATAATAATCTCAATTAAAGGTCATTGTATTTGTGAATAAAATCTTTTACTGCTACATGTATTTGTATTTTGAAAGAATTCATAACTTGTCATCTCCAGGAAGCGATTTAAATGTATACCATTTGAACTGACATTGTTACAATATTGTTTTGTAAGAATTATTTGATTTTAAAAACTCATTAAAATGTGTCAATGTATACAATTTTATGCCTTCATTTATCATACCAGCCGAAGCATTTCGCTTGTTCACTTTTATGTACTTTTCATGATGACTTCTGTAACTAAATACATATACTGTTTAAATCAACTCTTTGACAGGTTTTCATTTCCCTTTGAATAGCCCCATCCCCTTGGTAGCCCCACTAAGATGGGAACCAACTGACCAAAATCTAGGCCAATTTAGGTACATATACATTTTAAATGAAACATGTAAATAACTATGTGCTAATGCCAACATTAAATACATAATTTTTTCATATCAGGATGTGACCAATGCAATGTTTTACTGTGGATTTTATTACACAAAGGTTAACTGAAATGTAATTTGTCAATATACAAGTGAATTTCACACTAGTTTTGTCTTCATGTACTCAAAATATCAATTGTTTCTTTTTTCAAAAGTGTAAATGCTACAGATGACAGGTCTCCCCTTACTTATGAATTTAACAATCTTTTTTCAGACACCCCCAACACTTATCTCGACATCCAGCCATGTCGACATTTCCTCAGGCTTGAGAATGTTAACATAAATAGGTAGGACTGTAGTAGAAATTCTTTGAAATTCTGTGCATACACTTTGCTTCATAAGGATACCAATTTTTGAGAATTTGTGGTTGAAATTTTGGAATATCACAAATTTTATACTCAACCATTTTCAACTGGAAGAGCTTTTTGATGCCTCAGTCCAAATTTGCATACATGTGCATCTGGATCAAAGTGTGTTTCAACACTTATAGATAACATATACCATTTTGAGCTGGTTTTCATAATGCCACCTTTAGAGAAATCCCACTATTAGAAACTATAGGCATGGAGGAAAATCACCACTTGCTTGGTCCAGTAATAAGTATGTCCACCTCTCACACAAGAGTTTCAAATCTAGCAACATGGTTATATTTCTTTCTTTTTGCATATGTATTTAGGATATAGAATTATGTTACTACTATTTTCCATACAAATATACACACAACAGAAAGGATCATAAACAATACACATCTGACATTGTTGTATATGATACCATAACAAATCTACTACTTTAATTTAATATACACATTTTGCCAAAATGTTTGATCATAAAATACAATTTCCTTCTTCCACGTGAGCAACAGATACATTTTATCTCATGGGTGAAAAATTGTAGTGTTTACACTCTTGCTACTCATAAATAAAAAAGTTTTTCATCCACCTTATAACATACAGTAGTCCCCCTTTTGACCCCCCCCCCAACCAGCAGACACTTGCTCCTTATAGCCAGAATCTTATGGCACCGACAAATTTGTGTTAAAAAAAAACCCTCATGAAAGGCCACCCCACTAACATGACCAGTGGCCAGCAAATTAGTGCAAAAATATAAAATTTACCCCTCACAAGCAGCAGCATTTTATTTTGTAATGTGTATCCAGAACCAATTTTATTTATGGAGTGTGTTAAGTAATCTGATTTCTGTTTCCTGATGTCAGGTTTTCATTCATGTAAGAAGTGTTGACTAAAGTACATGTGCCACTGAGGTTAATATTATATCATTTGTGCTTCATGAGAAGCCACATTTATTCCATAAAGCCGAGAAAGACTCAAATATTAATCCATACAAAAAGGTAAATACATGTAATCCAATTAGCCTCACTGCTGTGTTATCACAAGATGTCCGTCTGGTTTAGTCACTCTGATAATTGTTAAGATTATAATTATTAAACAGTAATAACAGCTGAGAAGTGGCAGTATTGATGTACAATATACATGTCCGAAGGAAAATGGTTTGATAACTTTTATGGATTCCCTTAGTAAGATGTTGAGCTTGTTCATTTTCATAATTAGTGGCTATTACTACTGACAATAATTGTCAAGATTACAAATCATAATGACCGCAAGGTGCTATTGTTCAGATCAAATATGTGTATACAAAGCTGTTTTGGCTTCACTTTCTTAGTGTAAATAAATGTAAAGACAAATAGGGTTCCAGACTGCAACTAATAAGTCACGAGACATGATTGCTGCCTTTAAAAAAAACACATGGCATTTTGTTTAAATGCAGAAAAGTTGTTTTATCAGTCTTGTAGTTGGAAACACTGATGATTACAACCGCATGCAATTGTCAAGATTATAACAGGGTCAGCATAGTCTAAAAAATTATTTTTGCAGATCCTCACACAGAAGTTAGCATTGAACAAAACAGATTACTAGACAAAGACCGTTAAATCATGTGACAATACATTCCTTTACCTAGAAGGCATTTTGCCCGCTCTGCAGAAGTTTCATCTCCATAAGTAAACTGCATACAGTTAGCAACATCCCAATAAATCATTACAAAACATTAACATATCACGTAAATGGAGACGATTATTTTAGAAAAAAGTTATTCTACTTAACAATATCGGGTGAAGTGGGTAGGTGGAATTTGCCAAACGATTTTAGGTACAAAAGACTCAAATAAAACAATTTTATTTTGAAAAGACTCAAACATCATAAGCAATAAGGAGGTTAATCATCAGCAGTGAGAAAATGGAGCAAATGGGAAGAGAATTATGTATGTACCAAGATTTAAATGATGTATTTTGCAATGTGCATGACAATACCCACCTGCATATCATGCTTATGCCAAGATTAAGAACTATTAATGTATATTCAGTTGAAATAAGTCTATTATTATAAAAACCTTTTAATAATTAATGTTACTTTTAAATGAAGATATTAAATGCATTGAAGTATGTAGCTTTCTTACTAAGTACATTACATATACTTCTCACAAAATTTTATTCCCCATCTGGAAAGGCCACCCATCTTATAAGGCCACTTTCTCAGTACAGAAGGGGACTACTGTATATCAATTATTCACTTGTCACAAACAAGTATATTTTATTTATTATGGCTGTGTTCTACAGTTTCATTCTTTGCATAGGGTATGATTTTGAAATTAAAAAATAATTTCCCAGGTTTCCCTCACTGGGAAACCTGGTTGTTCAAATCAGACCATGTATATCTTAGGTACTGCTAATAAACATTTTCTTACTTTTTAAATATTACATAATTCATTCACTGAACATTCAGAAGTTGGTATAATTTAATCTGGAAAAAATTCATTTTCCATATTTTAATAACTGCTAAAGTTAGTTAACTTTGGACAAGTTCAGACTAATTTTTCAAGCACACTGAAACAGTCATTTAGCTGTATGTTGTAGACAGTGCATAGTCTATTTGATGACCACATGTGACAAAATTTTAGTCACAGTAGCTGAAAGTGTCATAGGTGTCTGACAATTCTCTCTATCATGCATGTTGCTAAACAACTTCACTTTATACCAGTACCTCTCTCAAAAGATAATACTAACTGTTGAACACCAGCTATGCAATGTTTCAAATTTATTTCCCTCATTTACTGAAAATTCAGAATACCATTACTCTAACCTATCATCATAATTTGTACATTCTGCTATGGAGGTCTTAATGTGGCAATCTTTTTAAAACCATCACTAATATTTCTAAAAAATGATCAAAGTCTTTACCTGGTCCTTGCCATAGTGAAATGCAGGATCCACTTCATTATTCATGTGATGAGTCCCAATCAATAATAAAAGGCCTGTGCCAAATAAAGGCAAACTGAAAGTAAACACATGTGAACTTTTTAAACCCATAAATTATAAAGAAAACTCAGAAGAGCTCCATGCAAGTTTCTAAACTGCTCATTGTAAGCAGTGTAGAATAGGAAATGTCTTAAAAGTTTTTATACTCCAATATTTTTTAGGTGCTTCACTCTGCATTATTTATTAATCCCATAAAGAGAAAGAAAGGGAGAGGGAGGGAGGTTGGGATGTCTGTACTCTGCATTAATTATTAATCAGATAGCAAAAGACAGAAACAGATGTTTGTGCACTATGCAGTCATTATTAATCACAGAGAATGAGAAAGAGAAAGTAAAACAGGTGTGGAGAGAGAAAATTTAAAATGCATTATTGTATTTCCTTGTATTGAACATTGCATTTTTATCACTATATTCTTAGTTCCACCTCATAATTGGAACTTGTACCAAGATGTCCATGAATAATAGTTTTAATGGACAGGCCCCTCTATAAAAGATATATCAGATCCCTTTTTTAGTCAAAATTATTAACAAGAACTCTTTTAAAATAAACTTCCATTCCTTGAAATGTTGGTTAACATGGGAATACTGTTTTCATCCTGCTTTCTTTTAATTAAGCCTTTATCTTTTAAAATAATAATTCACCATGTTCTAAATGACATTTGATGCTTATTTTCTGTTTCACAAATTAATAAAGCAGACATTTGGCTCCATAGCTGTGAATAGCATTGTGTACTGAACACAGTATAATGAAGTCATAAACCATATATATACTTTATATACTTAATATATATATATATAGATGCAATAAACTGACGACGAACAGTACGAAACTAGTAACTAACTAGCCTAAGAGCTTTCAACTCTTAATGAGTCTTTTTCAAAGGCAAATACAAAACATATATACGATAAACAAATAAACACAAAAACGTTGTGTTTGTAAACCTCTACATGGCTGTCTTCACATGTGCTAAAACTATAAATACAACCAGCTTGTATAGACTAGATGCAGAAACTGAAAACATATAATTCCCTAAAAGTCTACAAGCCAAAGCGACATCTATTTTTACTTTTTGTACATATGTAACGCAGATTATATCCCGGATATTTGATTCTATACCGGTTATTCTTATAGTAAAAATTGAAGGATAATAAGAAGATTTAGAAAATGTTAAATTTTACTAGTGCATAGTTTTCATTTTCTAGTCTTCTTGGTTTAGACCGCTTGGTTTCAATGTTCTAAGGCGGCGGATCCAGTATGATTCCTTTTCCTTCCTGGTTTAGGAACTCCAGCTGTGGTTGTTAGCAATAGCGATAAGTATTATATCACTGAAAGTGTGGCCAGGGGAGGAGAAGTGTTCTGGGACCGGGCTTGGTTTTGACTATCGATTGGCGTTAGCTTTGCTCTGACTAGGATGTCCTTTAGGTTTTTTGGTCTCCGGTAAGCTACTACAGGTTTGTTTGGAAGTATTAGGTTTAGTATGTCTGACGATTGCACGGTTGGCCAGTGGTTTGCGATGATTTTACCTACTTTGGGATTGTCTGGGTGATAGGTCAGAATAAATGGTATCCTATCAACCTTTTCTTTCTGTCCATATCTATCTGAGTAGGTCATCACGGTTTGTTTGTTTGGCCCTTTGGATTGCCTCCGCAATCAGGTCCTTGTTGTAGCCTCGGTAAATTAAATGTTTAGCCAGCTCTTCAGACCTTTCTAGGAATCTTTCATGGTCGGAGCAAATTCTGCGTATCCTCAGTGCCTGGCTATATGGAATGTTCTTAATGCAGTGTTTTGGATGACAGCTAGTTGGGAGGAGATACTGGTGTTTGTCGGTTGGTTTCGAGTAGATGTCTGTGTGTAATTTGTTTTCCACCAGTCTGGTTGTTGTGTCCAGGAAAACATGGTTTGAGTTGGAAATTTCTGCCGTGAATTTTATTGAAGGATGGAAGTTGTTTGCCTTTGATATAAAGTCATCCAGACTTTCTCTTCCATACTGCCACTTCATTTCTATATCATCGATAAAGCGTACCCACTGGTATGGTGTACGCTCAACCAATGCTAAGAGCTGACCCTCAAGTTTTCCCATGAAAATGTTAGCATACAAAGGGGCCATTTTAGTACCCATTGCAGTTCTATTGATTTGTAGGTAGTTTTCTTCATTAAATTCAAAGTTGTTGAGTTTTAGGACAAGCTCCAGGAGTTGGACTAAGAAGTGTGTGGGTGGATTGTTTACAGTTCTTGTTTCCCATGCTTCGCTACATGCCTGTAACCCTTCGTTGTGCGGTATGTTGGTGTATAAAGATGTGACGTCTAAGGAAGCAAGTAATGTATCTGGCAGTAATGGTTCACAAGCTTTGCTTTTAATGAGATAATCTGTCGTGTCTTGAAGATATGATGGTAATTTGTGGACATGTGGTCTCATAAAATGATCTAAATATTCTGATATCCTTTCTGTGGGGTGCCCGTTACCTGAGATTATAGGTCTGCCAGGGTTTCCTTGTTTGTGGATTTTGGGTAGAAGATAAAATCTACCTGCTCTTGGGTTTTCTGGGCTTAAGAAGTTTTTCGTTTGCTGGTCTATGTGTCCGCTTTTGTACGCCTCGTCAATAACATTAGTGATGATTTTTGCATATTCCAGCGTTGGATCATGGTCCAGTTTTTGGTAGAACCTAGCGTCACTTAGTTGTCTACTTGCTTCACTTTTAGGGAATTATACAACGTTTTCAGTTTCCACATCTAGTCTATACAAGCTGGTTGTATTTATAGTTTTAGCACATGTGAATACAGCCATGTAGAGGTTTACAAACACAACGTTTTTGTGTTTATTTGTTTATCGTATATATGTTTTGTATTTGCCTTTGAAAAAGACTCATTAAGAGTCAAAAGCGCTTAGGCTAGTTAGTTACTAGTTTCGTACTGTTCGTCGTCAGTTTATTGCATCTATTTTAATTAATCCCTGACACACGTGATCACTTGGTGGATCCAGTACGCTTGAAAGGGTCGTTATTCGCCATATGATTTGTATTCTTTATATAAATATAAATATATATATATATATATATATATATATATATATATATATATATATATATATATATATATATATATATATGTACATACTGCAGTATATTGGGAAAAATGGAACTATGTCCAACAATAATATTTAAATAGGAAATATTGATATCATACAAAGCTTAGTTTTGATGTCTTTTACACAATACTGTAATAAAATTGACAAGTGTATTCAAATGCAACGATTTAATTTTAGAAACCAGGCCCATAGCTGCAATACAGCATTATATCCACAATCTTGTTATACCAATGGCACTCACTTAAAAAGTGAGTCCAACCACAAATTGCACAAACCCAGATCTGTCATAACATAATACATCAGCAGATCTTGGTCTGTGCAGTTTATTAGGAGTAATCAGCAGAACAACACAGACCCTGATCTGCACATGCATTTTGTTATGGCAGATGAGGATCAGTTTGGATCAAATTATTTGTAAGTACTGTATATACTCTTGTATAAGCCCAATCATTTAGGGAAAAAAAACATGGTCTGGAATATGGGGGGGTCGGCTTATCCACGGGCCAGTGTATAAATTTGACAGGTTTTAAGTCTTTTTGTTGACTACTGTAATGCCTGTAAATCTTGGGACATGAAACAATAATTTGTTCCGTGTCCTAAGAATTATATGCACATAAATAGAATCATTTCAGTGTCCTGACACTTATTAAACTATTATACAGTACTATGATTGATTTGGTTATTATTTTGCATGTGCATATTTTCTGATTTCTCCAACACCAAATTAAATAAAGTAAATACAGACTTCATAATTCTCAGGCTGGTTGAGTTTACCCGGGAAACCAGGCTGAACTATAATGTACAGTGCTAACACAGTGCATGCAAATTGTCATATAAATCCTTTTTTTTAAAAAAAAATATATTAGATGCAGATTTTGCTTTATTCATTGTTTCAACCAAACTGCAATCTCCAAGATAACATTTCAGCTTAGTCCTTAATAGCATTTCATTTACATTGAATCACCTGCTCATGATTTACTCATTTTCAATGATATAAGTGGTCCTACTGAGGTATTATTTATGAAAAGGTACACATTTAACTGTACAAGGCACATAACTGGCATAACTTACATGTTCACAAAGAGTGGTAATAATAAAGGCTAAAATTCTCATTATAGATCAAATAAGATCATCATCAATCTATTAAGTTTTGTGTTTTGGCTAAATGCTATCATAATTTTCCATTCAGTGGAAAGCTTTAAGTTTCGGAGTCTCCTTTGTTGATAATTGGTGGATTTGTCTTTTGTTTTCTGACAGCAATATAGGCCAGTTAATCATTCAAACCTTGAAACTTGCTTGTGTTTCGACTGGCAACTATACCAGTACATTGATGTATAATTGCTTTTCATTCCACAATATTAGCATGATTACTGCAGTTTTGTAAAAGCCAAATTGTCACATAAATTCATATTTATTAAAACAACGTATTAGATGCAGATTTTGCTTTATTCATTGTTTTGACCAAATTGTATTCTCCCAGATAACATTTTAGCTTAGTCCTTAATAGCATTTAATTTACATTGAATCACACGCTCACGAGTTATTCATTTTCAATGATATAAGTGGTCCTACTAACTGAGGTATTATTTATGAAAAGATATGCATTTAACTGTACAAGCAAAAGCTTTTCAAAAGCCAAGTAGGGAGACTGACTAAAAAAATTTATGGAGATTTGGACCTAAAATTGGGAAGTTTTTCATGGCATTTTTTAAGCCTTGATTTTACTAAATATTGACTTATCTTCTGGGTCCAATATGTATGAAATTTGCAAAAAACATGCTGTTTCTCCCTTTGATATGCCTTATTTTTCCCCAGGACATGCCCTATTTTCATAGTCTGGTCAGCTGTAGCCAAACTGCACAATAGCTAAAGCATAGTCTTAAATAAACAAACAAGGAAGCCTTTGCAACTAATTAAAAGTTACTCATCGATGGCAACTATTTTCTGAAAATGACTGGACCTCCATCATGATTCAAAGAAGCAATGTTCTACACTACTGTATTTTATGCAAGCACCAGCAACTGATTGGCAAATAAAAGATGCCCAATTTTGTTGAAATAAATGTGCCTAAATATGCAGTCACATGGTAATGTACATGTGGCAACTATTTTCCCCTCATTTCATATCTAACCTTGTTTCCTTATTGTCAACTCGTTAAGGCATTTAGTAATGTTTACCAAAAAACATGTATTCTGAATTATTTTTTTGAGGACACATGCTGCATGGCATGTATTTTCATTTCCTCTTTAAATTTAATGATGGCATTTAGCATTTGTATTTACAGCATACAAATGCTAGTGTTCACTTGTGTTTCTTTGGTGGGAATGGCACATATCGAGTTGGAGCATTCATTGTGATCATTCATGGGATTGAAATTAATTGTTGACAATTTTATTGTTGTGGTTTATTTTTTTGTTGTTCTGATTTTCGAATTTTTGTAGTGTTGTAGAAATAAAAAAGAAAATTATAAATTTACATGAATAATGTTTACACAAACATTCTATTTATTGAAGAAGCCAATTATTTCTAGTAATTATTTTGTCACAACAATATTCACAGAAGATACAACAGATCATGGCTTCCATAGATTGCTTATATTTACTTATGTAGGAGATTTTTTTGTTTTAGGAGAAATGAAGATTGAAGACATAATGTAATAATCAAGAGTTCTCTGCAAAAATCAGCAGATAGTATGAAATTGGGAGAAAGGCTTGGAACAAAACACAGGTATGGTGTAAGATTGCTCACATCAAAGCAAACTACAACTCAGCTTTTACAATATCAGCATAATTATTGAAACATTATTACTTAAACTTTATTATTGATTTTTGGAGAAGGGAGGTGTTTCATTCAGTGGAATGTACTTCATTCATTGACTGTTCAAACCTACAATGTTCATGTGGCAGCATCAATATGTAAATACGCACAATAGCCTAATTGCGAGCATTAAATCAAACCATATTGTTGTTCATTGTGTTGTCATACTGGAATCACATATTAATAATTTTGGTATTTACCATTTCAAGGCAAAATAATATCATAATAACTGATGCGCTAATATAAAATGTCAAATGCAATAACACATAAATAAACAATAATTGAGCCAAATGGGACAGGTAGTGTTACAGCAACCCATGAATCCTCAATTCTTTTCATCGTTTAATCAAGTCATACACAAATCCACAAATCTGAATTAGGCAACCCTGAAAGAAGCATATGTGTAATTTTTGTTAAGATAAGTTTGTCTACATAAATGCATTCAGAACTTACTGCATGGATCTTGTAATGACTCAGAGTTGTTGGTCAGCTTATACATGGGTCAAACACTTTTTAGTGTTGATAACTATTCAGTTTGGCTGCGGGGGGGGGGCTGCTTATATGCTAATGGGCTTATACATAATTATGTACAGTACATATGGTAATAATGTGCATTAGTATGAGCCAATCCTTATACCTAAGGGGGATCACTTTGCACGACCTCAACTTTCAGCATCCTGTTCGGTAAAATAGTATCTGAGAGGGCCGGATTTACAAGGTATAGTAGTTAGTATACAACAGTATAGTATGTATAGTAGTTCTCTCTAAGGTATCATGATTAGCTAAAAATATTTACAGAAGAAATACAGATGTGATTCAGGGAAAGATATGATGTATATGAATTAAGAAAAGCTCAGCAAAACTAAATTTTGTAACTCTTGCTTGCATTTCCATCAAACTTAGTACAGGAGAGCTAAAAATCACTCACCCAAAACCAATGAGAAACAGCCAAAATTTCATGCGTAGGACAAAACAGAGACTACGACAGTTAAGCCAGTAAAGTGCCAGGGAAATCATGGCTGTCCAACATCGGCTTGAGAATATTCCTGACAGCAACACTACAAACTGTATATAGTGTTGCCAAGTTCGATTTGTATCCATTCCATTGTAGATTATCATCCCAACACATCCGAACATCTGAAAGATAAGTAAACTAAAATTATTAGTCATGAATGCATCACAATGGCCCATCTAACTAAAATTATTAGTCATGAGTGCATCACAATGGCCCATCTAACTAAAATTATTAGTCATGAGTGCATCACAATGGCCCTTCTAATTAAATATATTAGTCATGAATGCATCACAATGGCCCATCTAACTAAAATTATTAGTCATGAGTGCATCACAATGGCCCTTCTAACTAAATATATTAGTCATGAATGCATCACAATGGCCCATCTAACTAAAATTATTAGTCATGAATGCATCACAATGGCCCATCTAACTAAAATTATTAGTCATGAGTGCATCACAATGGCCCTTCTAACTAAAATGTATTCTGCAGGCCTTTAAGAGGTGGACCTTGTGTTGGAAAACAAAGAGGGGGCATTTGGAGGGAACAACTCCTCTAAATGATGACACAAATGCTCAAAATCAAAACCATTCAAGGTCTCATCATTATATAGATGCATGCCAAAATTTGATTGAAATCCAACAATGCCAGATAAATGGAGGCTGCATAAACCAAGAACAGGTACTCAGAGTGTCATAACTATTCGAAACAGTATCTGTGGACTGTTGATAAATTCATTTCAGGTCTCATCAACATAAATCTGCATGCCAAATCTGGCTGAAATCCAACAATCCTTTGTAAAGAAATACTGTAGAATCATAATTCATGTATATAATATCTTGTAATACTCCATTTTAATTGACTTACATTTTAGCAATAATGGTCAATTTCATCATAAATAGGGGAAAAAAGAAAGTCATTAGTGAAGTTATGCTGCAGAAACTAAAGTTAAGAGAATGGAAAACAATGGGCAACAACTCCTCTAAAAGATGGGAATCAAACTTATTCAATGACTTATCAATGTAAATCTATATGCTTGAAATCCAAAAATCCATGATAAATTTAAGCTGGAGAAACAAAATTTAGAATCATGGCCAAACAGGGGTTATAATTCCAGCAATTTCATGTACTGTTATGTTGCAAAAATTAAACTGTGGAGAACATGATTACTATAGGGTTCTGCTGGTTTCATCAAGGGGACCTCAATCATTATTAATAATGATTACTTAAGCAGAGAAGTTGATGATGTGAATTCAAAGGACTGACAACCTCTGTCCTGAAACAAGAGGCCCAAGTAGGTACGATTTTACTCACCTAGCTGACATAACTTGCCAGTTGACCATTTCACTAATCAGGTTATGTAATATTGTCAGAAACGCAAGCCTATGTAAACCATCTCCCAAACAGAATCTCCTGTCAATTTTACATATTTTTCTGGCGTCTTACAAAAGCTTTACACAATTAATATGCATAAGCTCCTGCACTTAATTGAGCTCAACCAATTCATGACACAAGACTTCTGAATCTCACTCATTAAGGACCTCATGCAAGATTTGGATCACATATATATTCCAATTATGATGAAAACTGGAGAAAATAATAGGTGGTAATAGGCTCATCTAATAAAATTCAAGCTTGCCTCCTTAATATGTACAGACCTTGCCAAATACTGATATCTTGATGAGATAAGCTTATCTTCTCACCATGGTAGAAATCAGATCATAAATAAGGTCCATGGAGCGGTATTAAGCAATAAATGGATAACACATGATAAACACAGGACCATACCATAATACATGGCTTTCTGGGATAATACATTACCGTGTTTTCTAAGAGATCTTCTTAAAATGTCTCTAGTTTCAGTACTCAAGCAACATACATAAAATGGTCACAGAGACAAGAGTTATGTTAAAAACTTTGTCCTAATTAAGGCATGACTTAAGAAACATAATTTTCAAATGCACCAAGAACTTAAAAACATAAATTTTACAAAATTAATGTAATCATGACAGTATAACCACAAAAAAGGTTTCATTTATCTCAAGGCAGCACTAAATTCTTCTGATCATGAAGGATGTGTGTGTGTGTGATTTGGATTTTTAATGTAGCTTTAACAGTGTTTCATTCATAGAGCTACAATGTCTGCAGTGTAACAGTTTATAGTGATGTCTAGCACTGAGGAATCATGCCACTATGTCCCACCCAGTCACATTATCCTGAAAGTGAGGCATACTATCTAACCACAGGGCCACTGGAGCGGTATCTTGAAGGATGAAACAATATTTTACACTAAAAATGGAAATAAAGATACTTTACACATAAACTGAAATCTGTAACCCCAAAACAATTTCATATTTGATGAATTTACCTGTGAGATGACCAGACAAACAAGGAACAGATGTGGTATCCTTCGATACTTTCTACTCAACACCATCAGCCCAAGAACCCAGGCCTGGAATGGAATAGCAATTTATATTTTTCTACTAAACAGCATCAGCCCCAAACTCTGGCTCAAAATGGAATAGTAGTTTTTTATCTGAACCCTGAATACACTATGACATCCTCTTATTGAAATTAAAATAATGTCTGTAGCATTACATAATGGCATATATGGATCTATACAGTGTGCAGTTGGGCTTAAATTATAAGGTACTACATAGAATACTTCATTATAAATGGAATATAGCAATTAATGATTTCTGTCTCATAAATCTGCTATCATTACCTAGGGACTACTATATGGTTAGCAAGAAATTGATGTAAGATTAGCTATGGACTACTATATTAACTAGGGACTACTACATTGTCAGATAGGGACTACCACACCTTAATTCTTGGATGGGGACTTTTTTTTAAAAAAAAAAGGTCAGAAATTAGATTTACCGAGATAGCTTGAAGTTCTTCATCAATAAATTATAAATCTGACAAAACATTAAGTAACAGTATAGACAGACTGATAAAATGTCTAAATTTCATGCCAACAAATACAACAAATTCTTGCAATGATCCAAAACAGTAATGAATTTCTCAAACTATGAAATAATGCAACGAAAGGAAAGCTGCATGTGTGTCATTAGATGCTGTGGGATATGTATACTTTTTGAAAACTGTTAATCCTCTTCCCCCCACCCAATCACCTTTACATTAATTTAATAAAATTCCCTCTCATTCTAAAATTGATGACAACCCTTTAATCTATGTGTATAGTACGTACCCCACACACCAGACCTATGATGCTGACATCAAAAGAGGTGGTCTGCAGCATATTCTTGTAATCCATCTCGTTATTAACCACAACTGTCATCATCTTGGCTGACACAAACATCAGTGGTGCTGACAGAAAGGTACATGCCACCATTCCAGTTGCAATCTGAATTATTCAATAATACAGTAACATGCAAAAGTTGCCACAGTATATACACCTAATGTATTCATAGGGTTAGAACACCAATGTTTGAAGTCAAATATTTCTTTGATAATACTGACATGATTAAAATATATTAGGGGTCCTACCATTAGCCCTGCAAATTGAAGTGGATGTTGAGTGGCCACATCATTCTGAAGCTGCTGAATGACCTGGTATAGTTATTTTTTGTGCTGCTGTTATAGGACCACCATATCAATCTGAACCCTTTGGAATGAAAGGTATGAGGTAAAAGTCAGAAATATTTGTCTCTTACTTCTATCCCAGGAACAATTACCCTCAAAATACTAGTAGTAACCTTGTTATCCAAAATATGTGGAAGAAACTCACCTGATTTTGGTGGAGTACTTTAGAGTGAATAGTCGATCATACCCAGGAAAGTGGAGTTCATGCCAAGATACTGTCCTTTACTTCTATCAATGGTAGAATAATGAGAGCTCCCTCTTATCACTGGCCTGATTTGCATCAGCTACCACTTCAAAGCCCTTACATAGTGCATGCATTTGAGGCCAAAAAGGTCCAATATCAAAAGAGGTTTTATAAAAAAGGGCCGATCTTCATGAACAGGAGCCTGTTTTATGCAATGAAAGCAGAAGCCATCATAAATAAATCATCATTACAGGACTGCAGGTAGTTCAGATCAAACAACAAGGGATTATCTCATTGATTCTGCCTACTGCAGCTAGAATGAGAAGGAAAGAGGTTTTGTACAAGAAGTGAGTCAAAGAGGTTCCAGACATCTAGGTTTGAAAGATTCAAAATGTGCCTGATACAGCTATGTCAGAACTAGAGTAGATTCCATTTTGGACATGGAGCCAAAGCCTTCTATCAAAATAAATCAGTTCATCAGAAGGT
The DNA here is from genome assembly GCA_016746295.1 of Potamilus streckersoni. Taxonomy (NCBI): domain Eukaryota; kingdom Metazoa; phylum Mollusca; class Bivalvia; order Unionida; family Unionidae; genus Potamilus; species Potamilus streckersoni. Next base: position 859,979 of record JAEAOA010000264.1, on the reverse strand, counting down.
CAAATAGATCCTTGTTTAAGCCAATTATCTCCCTTCCATAAAACTTGTATTGTTGAATGGTAGCCTTTTATAGATATTTGGGACAAAATGTCTTAAAACGCCAAAGAGGCAAGTTTGTTATATGATGTATTGATACTTTTAATGGAAAGATGTGTTTGGTTCACACAACAGGAAGAAAATTCCACTTTTCTTCACATGCTTTCAATGTGGTGGGCCTTCTAGTCTAAGCAATTCCATCCAGTATTCATTTTAAAAATTGTTGGCTCTTAAGGGTTTGCCTGATACAAGTCAAGCATGCAGGTTTAACAATTCCTGCTTAGGAAGAAAAACTGCAAAGGTTGCTTTTGAGCAGATGCAGAAACACTAAGAGTTTACTGCTAATGCCCACTGTCAAGGCACATTCTCACTTGAGCCAGTCCCTGTTAACACATGTTTTTAATTCCATATGTAAGGGGGATAAAATGATGGAATGCTACAGTGTCAGATTTGTGATGTTAAAAAGGTATCCAACTGGAAGCAGAAGTGAAACAATGGATTTCGTCTCTTGATCTAGAACCTAACTATCCTCATGCTTTTTCAGAATGTCATAGCTTGTTGGAAGTCAAGAATGTGTAGGTTGGTTCTAAAATATGACAAAACCTTGTCCATCATTCTGGTGCAGACCCAAGGGAGTCCTCAAACTGGTATATCATTTCCATGAATGTAAAAATCTTTCTCGCAAATGGTGATGAAAGCCTGTCTCAATATATCCATTCTGAACCAATGTTTTCCAAATGAAAATGTTTAGAGAGTTTAGATCTATGATTGGCACTAACGGTACCATTAGCTTTTAATACCAAGAATAGTCTGGAGTAAAAGTGAGTTTACATTTCAACAATCGATAGCACCCTTTTTGTCAAGATGCTACCTCGCATTGCAGAATGTCAACTCTAAATGAGCTTTATCTGATGCAATAGGAGGATTGATAACGATGGAGAGAAATAACACATAATCTGGAGGCCCTCCATGATTTGTAAGACCCATAAATTATCTGGAAACATTCTTTCCCATGTTGTAAGAGAGGTTTCCCACCACCACCAAAAAAAGTGTGAAAAGACTGGTACGATTGTTCCTTTTCTGGTGGCTGACATAATGAGAAACTGTGATGGAAATAATCCTTTTCCCTTATCATTTCTTGCTAGTGACCATAAGAAACTGATATCATCTGAGAACAAGGCTTGTAGGTTTGTTTCCCCATTTCCCATGCGTCAGAGGGGTCCTAACTGTTTTTCTGGTGTCTACTCTGGAGTCAAGGTTAAGCTTTAGAATGTTAGGTCCATGCACGGTCTGCATATCTGGTGATCTGATTTGTAACTTCCTCGACATGACCATCACAGTGGCTGAGATCTAATTGTGGTTTTCTGGAGTTCGTTAAGGAAAGTGGACATGCAGAGAAAGGCATCACTTTATGCAGTTTTTAAGTTCATAGTAATCACCACCAACTGCAGACATGAAGACAAGTATTGTTGAACTGGCTCCAAACAAAAATGTGGACATGTCATCTGACAGCATTACTAGTGGAAATTCTTCAAGAAAGAATTAAGATGAATCGATAACCTTGCCATTAGTATGGAATGTAATGCAGATGTGAACTTTGCAAATCATGGGTGGGGGCAATGAGTTTGGTTGCTGACATTAAACCAACACCATCCCATTTTAGCTGTCAGGGTGGTCAGGGTTGACAAGATGCAAATTAAACATAAACCTATTTAACTCTGACTTAATCACATGACTGTCATAATATAATGCAATACATATTACAATACTGTCCTTTATTACAATATGAAAATTTGGCAATACCCAAACTAATTATTGTTGTTGTTGTTGTAGGGTTTAATGCCATTTTTCAGCACAGGAAAGGCTATACATGGCGGCCAGTATTAATGGCGGAGGAAGAAACCGGGAAATCACCGGAAAGAACCACCGACCCACGAGAAGCTACTGGCAAGCTCTCTCACATATCCACATTCGCCGAATCTTAGACTCGAACCCACGCAGATAGAGGTGAGATGGCAGTGATCCGTAACGGACAGCGCTTTAGACCACTCGGCCACTCGGGGCCCCTCCAAACTAATTATAATACAACTGTGTATCTGAATATACCTTAATTATTGTTTGATCAATAAAATCAAAAGTGATGAGAAATGTCTCATTTTTGCATCTTAAATTTATTTATATTACCATACTAATGCAATACAGCAAAAACTGATATTATTAACATCAACTGGAAGAATTATTCATTCAGATAATTATGATAATGTAAACAACAATAATTTGGTAATTGTTATTTAAATTTTTCTAACAGAACCAAAATTCTTCTTCTTCTACAAAAATATGTTTTTATACTATGAAGAAAAAACTCACAACATCTGTAGCTATGGAAAATTGGCTGGCATACAGGAAGACAGATGGTGCTGTGGGGAATGTGCCATAGAGAAAGCCATACATACTGAGGGAACGAGAATTATTACTGTTACTGTCTTCCAGCATACCCACCACCTGCCAGGTTACCAATGGCAACATCAGGCTGAAATAAAAAGGCCACTTTAAGTAAACAACTTCCACCCAAAGGATGCAAAATTGAATCCTTTTCAAGACAAAATTTTGAAAGACATGACAGAATTCAAACCACACAACAATGTTAAATAATTTTATCTATAAAAATACCCACAGGTGTTACAAGATGGCAGAAAAGTATACAGTGCCTTATATTTCAACACCATTTAAAAATAAAATATAAGAACATTTGGGCTTTTCTGTTAGGCAACTCTTTCTATATTGTACAAGACATATATTTTAAACCTGGTGACAAGCCGGTATGTGCATGTGTTCTATATATAATGTGTAACAGTCTTAAAGGGGTGGATGGAGAAGAAAAAACAGTTGAGAAAACATAGTACACTTTCTTACCAATTCATAATATCTAAATGTACAGACATTTCATTTTAAATTTAAATTTTAATTTTAAATTTAACTTAAGGCTAACTAAAAGACTTAACTAATACAATTTGCTTATAAAAACTGTTGGTCAAGACAAAAACTGATTAAATGAATAATCTCTGACATTATTTAATACTTAATTTCTATTCAATTTCATCCTGTGTTAGGTATTTGCTGTATATTTACAAAGTGACTGTCATATACCAAGAACCAAACTCAACAGAAATAAAAAATTTGCACAAAATAAACAATTATGTGTTTTAATTGGATATCTGGTTTGTACAACTTACCATTTAGCTGCTATAAGTAGCATAGGAACAACAAGACCCAGTCCAATAGTGCCCTGGACTCTACCAACCAGACTGATACCAAGGTAGAAAAGTGCTGTTGCACTAAATGCGTTACCTGCAAAAAGATATTTAAAAAAAAAAACAAGAATCAAAATAAAAATTAGCAAGCTGCCAAAACAGGATTTAAACTTCATCATGAGACAATTAAAATGATGAAAATCAATAAATAGTTTAGTAGTTATAAACTTAGCATTTTACAAAATATGTTGGGTGTTTTTTAGCTAGACTGGTTATCTATTGGAAAAGAATATGGCATGATCTTTCATAAGGACTTGTATGACAACAGACAATAGACCATCCCAAAAGCTCTAAAGGTCTATAACCAGCAAGGTTAAAATCATCATCCAATCTACTCTGGAAGCTATTATCATTGTCCACCCCTAGAAGCCATATCACCTGTTGTAAGGGTGTGGCACTGAAATGCATATCATCTATAATTTCCTCATTCTAATAGGAACAGTGCCTGAGAAATGAATATCAAACATAAAATTTAACCCAAGCCAATGAAGAGCAAGACAGGAGCCAAAAATTACCTTCCTGTGCATACAGGTGCAATTCTTATCAAGATGCTTCCACACACTAAGCACCATGTTTCTGGACAGGATAGTATTACAAAGGGCACAACAAATTTTGTGTAGTTATGAACTAATAAATGCAGACTCTTAATCTTAGTTGCTAAAATGAGATTTAGGTCACAGTGACCTTCTCTGGTTTGATACCAACAGAGATTACACAATTATCTAGTTTAATTACTCAAGCACTGACAGAGGTTACGAAACTGAATGGATTGATGTTTTGTTCATTGAAAATAACTACAGGAAATCAAGATAGGAATCATTCTTCTTTTTAGCGATGTTTTTTAATGTTAAGATTTTCAAATCGGCCACTATAGCAGCCACATTCAATGTAAGATTAGCACCATTTTCATTAAGATCAACATCGCTAAAAGTCTTTTGGGGAAAACCCCATGTGAATATGACCATCCAATTATGAAACATACCAGAATTTCAAAATGGTGGCCATATTGGATGTTATATCAACACTATTTTCACCTTAGGCCCAACAAGACATCATAAGAAGCCTTTAGGTGAAAACCCATGTCAACCACACTTTCTAGTTAGGATGAGTAGCAATAAGAAGATTTTCAAGATAGTCGCATCAGCAACTAGACATCAAAAGAAATCTTCGAAAACCTCATCTTGATATGAACTCCTGCTGAGGAGGAGCAGCGTTAACAAGATTTTCAAGATGGCGACCATACTGAATATCAGATTTTTGAACCATCATTTTGCACCAAGTAAACATTACAATAAGTCTTGTGATGAAAACCAATGCAGACATGTTCATTTATTAGAGGTACATGACAATGCTCATACACTGCTTTAAAAGGGTATTTGTTTCCAGTGGTGCCTACCACAGTACTTGTTCACTGTGCTGGTACTAAGGTAGCTTCCATCAGGAATATTCAGAAATTCCAAAGTAATCTTTATTACAAATTTATTACAAATGATATTAACAGCAGGCTTTAATTTTTTGTTTCAAGATATTGAAAAACTCAGTATTATTTTCACAAAAATATTTGTCACATTAATTTTGAATATTACAAATATAATTATGTTTATGATTCTTTAATCACATGTGACATGTGTCACTTAGGGCAATGCATGGGATGTGAAAGATATTTGAGCCAAATCCAATTTTAAGAATTTTAGATTTTAAAAAAAATCGTAAATTTACAGGAATTTACTAGAATATGTTAATGCATTAAATACATGTATTCCGTTGTAATACCACAATCATCCTAAGATTTTCAGTTTTCTTTTTGAATTTTACATAAGTTTCCAAGTCTGCATGATATATTTTCTCATTTGTTGATGATAAGTATTTTGTTTTTTCTGGCCTTTTTTGATAATTATCTTGTTCTGTGTGTTAGCCTCCCATTCAAAGTTTTCCTCCATATTATACTAATAGTTTATCTAGTAAAATGTAGGCCTCGGTGTCAACACTTCCTATTTTTATCAATAATTTCTTTAATGTCAGCACAACTCTTCCATACAGGATGTGAGGTATAGTGTAAGCTGAATCATTCCACTTAAGTTTTTAGATTACAATTTATCCAACAATTAATATACACATTGCAATTCATCAACTATAATATACTGACCTTTAATTTTTGGGGGCAAAAGGGTGGGGGCTGTGATTTTTTTAAGCTGAGAAATTTTCTGTCCTTTTATCTCAAGATAACTATTTTTTTAAAATGGATATAATATGGTGCTATGAATCAGCCCAAGATATTTTTCCAACTACTAATAGATTGTTGTTGCTGTGGGTTTAACACAAATTTTCAGCAAATTTTTGGATTTTAATGCAGCTAGTACATCTAGTAGCAGAAGAACCTGGGAAAACCCTGATAAGAACCACTGTTCAATGGGATGTTATTACCAAGCTTTCTGACATACCTATGTTAGTTGAGCCAGACGTTCAAACCCTGGTGAGATGTAAGTGACCTGTAAGGACTATTGCCTTATAATATTTGGACATCTGGGTCCCTACTACTGATATAAACTTTAAAATAAAGAAAAGTGTGAAGCCATTGAAACAGAACCTGAAATCATTGGTCCCTAATATAATTTTGGTACACCACTGTACATATCATGGTATATTCAGAAATACTGCAGTATATCACAGTACAAAATGTTTCACGGCTACCAGTTCTACAATTCAACGTAAAGAAGCACATAATGTTTAAGATGACCAATGTGGTAACTATATTAGAGGTCAGATTATATAATTTCAGTTTATGAGCGATTATATATCATAAGAAGTCTTGTGGTGAAAACTTCATATTAACGTATTTCCATTCAAAATGAGAAGTGATAACAAAGGTTTTCAAGAGGGCGGCCATGGTGGCCATATTGGGACATCAAACTGGAACCATTTTCATTTACTGCCTTCTAGATCAAGAGAGGATACGAAGTCTGTTAGTGAAAACCTCACACTGTTATTACCATCCATTCATTAGGAGTAGTGATAAAAAGATTTTGAAGCTGACTGCTGTGGCTATTATATATTTGAATGGCATCATTCTCTTTCTGCACCTACTAGACCATGGAATGAGTTTTTTTATTTGAAGTTGAATGGTAATCATCCAAGAGGTTTAAGTAGTGCTAATAAACTTGTCCAAACAGCTAGATGCAAACAGACAACAGAAGACAAAAAACATGCCATCCCTATGTCCAGCTGAGCTTAAAACATTATGGGTCAAAGTGATCTACTTTATGTGGATATAGTATATTACAAAGATGCATCTATTCACTAATGTTTCATGATTCCAGGTAAAACAAACTTTATAAAGTATGCAAATTAGAGTACTATGAATGGCACAGTATTTGCCAGCCCATATTTAATAAAGTAGAACATGTCTTGAATGACCACTCTTTCCGGCATAAAATTACGGTCTCTCAAGACATGTGGTCTCTCATAACAGGTTAGAATGCTATATAAGCATTAAATTTGTGTATTGAGAATATAGTCTCTCAAGACAGGTGGTCTTACATAGCAGTGATCTTTCAAGACAGGTTTCACTAAAGTTTTCTATACAGGCACATGGAGCCTATGGTTGACCCTGCACAAAGACCTTAACCTTTGGTCAAGACATGCAATACTTATCTAAACTTAGCATCTACAAACTATTATTTGGTCATTTTTCATCTATAATGACCATGATCTCTGATGTTTACACCCCTGAATCTATAAGTTTCTTTTTATTCCAAGTGCTAACCATCGAAAAAGTTGGTTGATAAGCTTTCTCTAGAACAAATGTTATTTTGAAAACCCAATATTTCTTTGATCTTTTGATCCCAAAACATTATGCTTCCTACATAAATAATGTGCAAGACCTCCACAAACTTTGCTGATAGTATGTGGTCTAGAGCTTTAGTCACAGTATCATAGTATAAGGTCATGAACTTTTTTTTGTCTCCTTTCAGTCATAGTTTAAATGACAGTTGACATTTTCACCCCAAAATTAATAGAGATTCTTTCTTATCCAACATGCAAGTCATCCACAAATTCTTCAAGGTACACAGTCAGCAAGTGATATTGTGTGAAGAAACCATTTCATCTAGTTACAGTCAGGTAATCCTTTCACCTTTTGACCCCCAAATCGATGACACTTATCCATTATGATTGCAAATCTCCCTTGAGGGTAACTTTTGACCCAAAATCAATGACGCTTATTCATTATGAGTGCAAAGTTCCCTTGAGGGTAAATACTAAGTAATCCATTCAAATCTGTTACTTGGATGCAATTAACTGTATATTAAATTCTTTATGTGTGGATACAAGGGGGAATCTTTAGTGATTCTGAGGTTAGTGTCACAACCAAAAGGTGTGGGTCTGAATCCTACCACTGGACCAACCTGTGTCAAATACCATTGTTTGTCTTTGGACACGGGTCTTTACTCCAAATGCCTAGGTGTAAATAACATTCTTGTGTTGCTATGCAGTAAAGCACTAAACCAAACCAAAATTCATACAGGTCATCTTGATTGGCAAGCTGTGTAATAAATGCTTTTATATGTGTGAATGCCAACACCAATGTCTGGCATAGGATCATAGCTCTCCTCTACTTCATAAGGCTCAAAAGTTGACAGTGAACTACAGCGAAAATGATCTAAAATTTACCATTAATTTTTACTGTGACTAAAAAAAATATGAACGGTATCAGACAAAGAAAACATAATGCCACTCACCTAGAACATCTAGGATATCATTAAGGATATAAGGGACATGCCTCTTGAAAAGGAAGTTACCCACAATTCCTATGACAGTCATAAACACTATGGGGTTAAACAATACATCCTTTATGATGTGTAGAACCACCATGATTTTCCGCGAGCTGGCAGCTGTGCCTGACTTTCGACGACTGATCTCCATCATTGTGAAGCCAATAGGGTTGAGAAGGACCAAGGAAATCGGTGCCACCAAATAGATGTAACTCAGGTAATCTGGGTGAGAATTCTCATATAGGGACTGGACTGAAATAAAAATACAAAAGCTGTTGTTTCAGAAAGATAGAATTATATTTACTGTGTGTAACAAGGTGATTAAGCTCTGTGTCTGGCTTTGTATTGATATATACTGATATGCAATTTGAGTTATGATACACATCAAAAGATATTTAAAGAACAAAGAAGAAAATAAGTCATAATTATTCATGGCCATCAAATAACATAAGCATCCTTTTATTTAGATTCTCCTGTTTGCATCAACTGGCAAAGTTATTGATGTATCGGTGAATCATTTCACTCTCAGTGTAATAGGCATTCAACTAACCAAACAGATTAAATTTTCTTAAAGCCATGAAAAAATAAACCCACAAATATAAATGACATGACCAGCTCCAAGCATGAGGGTTGTATCAGGTACAATGAAATGGATTATGATGGAAAACATCATTTTGAGATTTTAATTCTATTTTTGACAAATGAAATGTAATTAAAGCAATTTTTATATTTATCAGTTATACTAAATACAATTTTGATTAAAACAGCATATATTGTTCTTAAGAGAAAATTAAGACCGTTCACTAAATGGCTCAATTCACAGCGGAAATCTGCATGCAATTGCAAAGGTCATGTTCAGCCCACGTGTTGGCTCCATTGTAAAGTTTTTTAAATTTATTTCCATTGTGGGAATCACTGATATTTAGCTAGAGCTATAATAGCCTACGTGCTAACTGACTTGTAGTATGTGATCACATGACCCATCACATGGGTCTAAAATTGCATTCTTAGTTGGGTTTAATGCTCATTCTGTTTTTCAGTCAATCGAAAAAAAAACTTTGGAGTTACTTTTGAGGTCCTTTGTATTGTGACCAATTTAAGTTGATTTTTTTTTATTTAAAATAATTTATTCACCCTGCAAAATACTCTTCTTCATTCCTCATCTGATGTCAATGTCTTCCATACTGGAACTTCATCGGGATTCAAACTTCAATTCATTTAGAATATTTTAGTGATGGGACTTGTATTTTTAAATTCCAGGATTAATTTTTGGATTGTATTCACAAACTGTAATTCTTTTTTCAAATTTGTACCATGTTTTCTAAAGATATAAATTATTTGGTTTAAATATACAAAAGCTTGCTGGCTTCACTCTTTTCTTTGTCACTTTGTATGAGCCTTGTTATGTAACAGTACAAATACAGATAATTACTAAAAAGTATTTACAAGAGTTCTCTCTGTCATGAATGGCCTCTTAACAAAGAGGCCACACCTTGAACCTTCTCATCCAACTTGTACATTTTTATTATTTCATCCTAAAATTAGTCCACCTCTTTTCTAAGGCCACCTTTCCACTGCAGAAGGGGTATCCTCATAAGAAAGGGGGAACTAAACAGGAATATTAATTTTAATGAAATCATTAATTGTGAAATAAACCGGACTCAAATAAAAAAAAAAGACATTTTTTAAAAAAAGGCATTTACCTTGACTAGAAGGAAACTTAAATTTCTAAACTTATTCTGTTCAATGCAGTAACTACCATGGTGATTATTAATATGAAGGCTATACATAATGTTTATTAATAAAAAGTTCAGGGTCTGCATGCTGTAAAACATCTAGTAACATTAATCTCAAAGGGTGGGTGAGCATGCTGTTGAATGATTTGTTCTAGCTTCATAATGATTCATCCAAGGCATGAACAAATCAATTTAGTTATGAAATTTGACCAAATAAACCAAACAAATCTTAACCAAACCTATCACCCAAATTTTTCTATGACTGAGACCTTGACCTACAATCCAAGGAGTGATTGAATGAGTGTACTGAAGAAGGAAAAATCTCAGCTTTATAATAATAATAATATTAATGAGGACTTTGTATAGCGCCTAATCTTTAAAAGCTCTAAACACTTTACAACATTTGACAACACCTAAAAACATATATTAATATGATTACAAAAAAAACACCATGAAATTAGAAACAGAAAATATGCTGTAAATATTTAAGGAAAGGATACATTAATAGGTCTTTAAGTCTGTTCTTGCAGTTGAAATAGATGGGTTTTAAGAGTGCTCTTGAATGAGATCACTGTGTCTTTGTGTCTAAGTGCAATGGGCAATTTGTTCCATGTTGCTGGGTCCTGGTAAGCAAAAGAGCATTGTCCATATGATTTCAACTTCATAGTGGGAATAATGAGACTACATGTGTCAGAAGAGGAGCGCAAGTATCTTGCAGGTGTGTACACATGGGTGAGGTCAGATCGGTATGTTGGACTGGAGCCCATTGGTGAAATGTAGCACTTAGAGCAAATTTTGTGTTTAATTCTGGATCATATGGATAGCCAGTGTAGGGTATTGAGCAGGGGAGAGGTGTGATATGGTGCTCTAAGGATGATCCAAGTGGCTGTGTTTTTAACCTTTTGAAGTTTCTGAAGTAGATATTGAGATGAACAAGACAGAGTTGTGTTACAATAGTCCAGTCTTTAAAGTTCTAAGGAACACACAATTGTTTTAGTGGCATCAACTGAAGGATATTTTTCTACTAGAGATGATGTGTATCAACTCAAGATATGAAGCCTGGCATACATACATGACATGTTAATGCAATGAGAGAGTACTGTCAAGAGTGACACTGAGGTTTTTTACTGACTGTGAATTTAATGTTGGTGTCACTGATATTTATTGTCTAAGTTAAAGGATGTGAAAGAGAAAGTCTTTGTTTTGTAATCAGGATGGCTTCAGTTTTATCATCATTCATCTTCCGCTTGTTACATGTCATCCATGATTTCACATCGGAAATGCAACTCTCTACACCTTGGATGGTAGCTTCAACTTCAGCTGGAACTTAAGTGGGCTGATTTCGCTGCATGGACTATGGGACACTCTTCTTAGCGTCATGCATTAGTTTCAGATAAGATACAAGTTGGAATAGAACAACTTATTCTAAGACTTTTGACATGAATGAGAGATTAGAAACTGTGTGGTAGTTCTTTAAATCATTATGGTTGAGTGTTGGTTTCTTCAGCAGAGGATTTACAATGGCAGTTTTGTAGAATGATAGGAATTCCTGGGATGAGAGAGAAGTATTAATAACATCAGTAGGTGAAGGCAATATTGGATCCAGGCACTCTAGCAGCAATGACATCAGAATCGGATCTAGTTCACATGACTTTAGAGCACTCTTCATCATAATTGTATGGACTAAATCAACAGAGACAGGCTGAAATGCTGCTAATGGCTGCTGTTGAAATTCTGTATCACAACTGTATGGTGATGATGAGTTACCTGAAATTGTGTTGTCAAGTTTATCTCTGATCGATTGCATTTTGCATGGAAGAAATTTGCAAACAAGTCTGGAAGGTCAACTAGAGAGATTTTAGCTGGAAGTGGTGTACATTTTGTGAGAGACAGACACATGCATGCACAAGCTGTTGAGCATTTTGGTATTATGATAGTTCATTCCGAACAGCATAGTCAGTTTTATCCTATCTGCAAGCCTAACTCAGTACATTTTCAGGTCAGTCATTAAATGTAGCTAAAGCTACCAAACTAGTTTTAAATACTTCATGTGAAACAAATTATGCAATGTTAGCTGCATTTAATAAAAATGACTTGAAAATAACTGCTTTTTAGGATAAAATTCTCAATTCTCTTTGGAATAAACTATGACAAAAAACACTGATCTATGCACATAGGATATAGGCCTATACACTTCATAGTCTTCCAATGCTCTTAAAAAACTACATAAAACTTAGTAACAGCCAGAAATGTTTTATATCAAACATGCTTAATTCTATTTTTGTTAAGCATCTCCACTGCACCCCAGCTGAATCAAAAATATATGTACAATATTTTATGACTAATAATGCACTTACCAGCCAGAAGAAATCATTTATCCATCAACACATTAATCCATAAGTAAATTTCACTGTGACACTTGCCATATTTCCAAGACAGAAAAATAAATTTTTAAAGAATCAGTAAACTTGAAAGTTTAACAGATGGTTATCAGCTGGGGTCCGTATTTGGAGGGTCTTTTATACTTGAGATGTACTTTTACAATCAATATTAATTACATCACAAGTATGTCACAAACAGTATCACCTTCTCTAAAGAAAAAGAAGTTATATATGATAGTAACACAGATCTCTAATTATCTGTGAATAACCCAAGCACGGACTCTCATGCTACATGTAGTTACACTACAACAGAGCTGTGGGCTGAATACAGTTTCATTATGTGCAATATAATTTTCTAAATTGGAAATAATGAAAGGAAACATTTTCTTGTAATAAATATTATCTATTTATTGTTAATTATATATAACATCCATATATTAAATGTGATAATACCTAAAAATTATGCAACATTTAATGTTGTTATTTTATTTTCACTCACGCATAAAAACTGTGCACTTTGGATGACATGTCACGCCACAGTCCTCATTAGCATATTTGTATTAATGCACTGCATGTAAACATTGTGCGTGAACTATATTGTACAAGGGAGGAGTTCTTTCTTACTTTGAAGGATAATATTGGGTAAAAAAAGTAATCTATGTTGGGGTTTGGACTGAGACATGGAAATCCCAGTCAGGGGTATGTTATATGTTTCCCCACTCGGCAAGCCTCATGGGGAGACAAATAATATGACCCCTTGACTGGGATTTCCTCGCCTCGGTCCAAACCCCAACACAGATTCTATATCTCTTGCTTCAAACTTATGTGAGCTCCACAATATAAAATACACAGAAACAGATCATTTCATGAAACACTTACTGATTGGGTACCCTATGGCAAAGTCATTACTCTGTGTCGCAAAAATGGCATACAGTCCAGCAACACCCAGATTGAGAGGTCGCTTGGTCAGAAGAGTGATGATGGCAACGACTGCAAAAATAAAACTTTTGGAAATGGCGATGCTACACAAAAACAGCCAGTTGACTTGAGAGAAGTTTAGCTCACACATGTTTTTAAACAGCAATGCAGGGAGACAAAACTTGGATACAAAGGTACCAATTCCCTTCCCTTGGACTGATGTGATGAGGCCTGCCCGTCCTGCGATGTATCCAGCCAGAATGACGGCAAAACACTGGATGATAGCTGGGTAAAGGTTGTCAATTGATACATTGCCAGAATGGTCTGTACCGTTCATTTTTTTATTTTTTTTCAAAGCTGAAATAAAAAAGTAGAAAAATTTGTTATTAACATCACTATTCAAAATAAGCCGTATTTCATATTATGTTTAACCTCAGCAAAAAATTTTGTTTACTAACATCAAGAATTAAAAGTTTTAAAATGTACTGATCTAATATGAGTAAATAAATTCTTTCATTTTCTTTCTTTCAATATGAGGAATGTATAACAAACAAAACCAAATAGAAATGTGTTCAAGGAATCAACCCCACCCTCCCAAACTGACCTAAATACTGAAAAGACTCACAGATAGATGGTCAAACAATGATAACACATTCAAGGTGAGGCAAAAACACAATATATAATGGGATTTTTTATACAATTCCGTGACATTGAGATCATTGCATTTCCAAATTAAGTAGCCACATATGTGTTGTTATTGGTTATATATTGTATGTAAATTACTTTAAACACTGATGTAATTATTTCACAAAACAGAAAAAAAAAGAAATGGTAACACATAATTTGAAAAAAAATGTAACCTAAATCTATCCTTACATAATTCATGAGAGAGAGAGAGAGAGAGAGAGAGAGAGAGAGAGAGAGAGAGAGAGAGAGAGAGAGATTCCAGACCCTTCTGTTTCTGATATTTTTTTATGTTATGTTACTGTAAATCTGTCCTTTTGTCTCCATATTTTAGTTAGACCCACACAATCTGTCTACACATTTTAATTCACTAGATGAGGTAATTTTGCTTCAGTTTCAATTTTTACATTTTTTTTCTCTTTCACATCCATATTTATAACATTGTGATTAAATATATCCTTTTCAGAGTCATGAGGCCTGCAGAAAGTTTTAAATTTAATAGTTTTCTATACATAAAGTTTCTAGAATATATCCCTATACTTTTAATTCCATTTTCAAAATTCCACTGAGAGCTCTGCAACATGTGTAATTACACAAGCACACCATTAAATTTCACCCACATAAGTACATTTGAATAACAAGTCAACATGTATATACATCTCTATGCATTAGGAAAATCCTTTTTACATGATTGTGATGAAGCAACATCTGTTGTTGATCTCAATCCTAACACTTATTCATGGTAAATACATTTGACATTCATTATATTTTTTATTATTATATAAATAGAATCAATCTGGAGGTCGACAACAGTTCAAGAACATGTTGGTCACTCATGGTAAACTGACCAAAATCCTGAAACTGATGTATCTGTTAACAGGTTATTGACACTGTTCCAAAGTCATTTACAGCAGAAATATAATTCAACTGACCTTATCCATCAACAGTTTAGTGAAGGATTATTGTGAGATCCCACATGCACCACTCAATCCATTTGATGGTCAACAATGGTTCATGAACATGATGGTCATTCATGGCAAAAGAACCAAAGTCCTGAGAGTAATGTACCTGTTGATTAAGGGATATGACGATTCTCCAGTGTCATTAGCAGAGAAGTAAATCAAGTGACCATCAATAGTTTTGTAAAGGATTCCACATGCACAAATTATTAACATATTCAGAAAACAACATGTTAATGTTAACCTTTCAACCATCGTTCAGTTCACTAAAAATCATGCAATTATGGCCCAAAATATCTTGACTGAATTATGCATGATAATTAATAATAATAAATTATCTTCACTGAATTATGTGTGATAATTAATAATAATAATAATAATAATAATAATAATAATAATAATAATAATAATAATAATAATAATAATAATAATAATAATAATAATAATAATAATAATAATTAATGCCCCAGATTCTGCTCCATGAAGTCCTTGGTTCTTCACAAAGTTACTGTCCTCCTGATCTTCACTACTGACCCATGTGGAGTGGTCGAGGGGGTAAGTGGGATGTGTGAGAGAGACAGAGAGAGAGAGAGATTTGGATTTTAAACGTAGCTTTAATATTTTATCAGTCATACTGCTATGACTGCAGTGTGGCAGTTTATAGTGATGTCCAGCACTGGGGCATCATTCCACAGACATTTAGCATGATATTCCACCCAGTCACATTATCATGACACTAAGCTGACCAGTGGTAACATTAACCTCTTGATGCTGAGAACCTAGTGAGGCAGCTGTTAGCACCATTGGAAAATCTGCACTTCTCAGGTTTCAGAAACCTGAGTCCAGTGACAAGGTCTACTAAATATACTTTACACTAATCCATGACAAATGTGTCTCAACCTTGTAAAAAATGACAATTTAATATTCTCAGTAAATATATGGCAATAAAGTGAAGCTTTTTTTATCAAATGTCTCCATTAATATGAATTTTTTATCCAGAATATCTCTATTATTCACACTGATGGTTCTTTAATACATGTTTCTTTATATACCTATATAAACAGCAGTGCACTTGGTAAGTGACATACTGGCATCTTTTTACATAAAGAAACTGACAACAAATGCATAAAGTAATGTCAAAATGTATACAAAACATTGTAACTTGAAGCATTTTGTCCAAAGTTGTCAGTGCATTGCTCCTATGGTGAGCAGTCTGTGTTTAATTAGGATGATGCTTTTGATCAATATAAACCCCATTCTCTTGACAAGTCTCAGCTGTTCCATGCATGTTTCCAATTATATTTCTTGATCACTCACTCAAATTGAGCCATAAAATCAAAAAGGCCCTAACACAAGCTTGATCACTAAACTTCTTTATGCATTTTCCAAGACATAATTATCATCTTGATGATTAAGAAACAGTGCTGTATCTCAAGTTTATGTCTTGGAGTGTTCACAAAACTCCAACAAATTTCAAAAAATGCTAAGGCAAGCAGTTCTAAACCAAAAAAAAAAAAAACAATGAAATGCATCTAATTTAAACATTTTTTTATCAACAGAGCTCTGAAAAAAGTAATGAAAATGTGTCTGGATTAATATGGTTTATTTGTATCTGTTTAAAATAGTTCATCATATAATCTAGACAACAGCTAAATTATTATTGTAGATTCTTGTTTTTCTACAATTATGAAATTAATTAAATGTCCTTTGGTGTCTAGGGAAATTACTTGGACTCGTTATGGTTTGAAAGCATGTCATTTCTGTGTAATAAATTCTTTTTATGATAAATGTACAATTTGCACTGCAGATTCCCATTAGGATTAGCAGTAACTTATAATGCCATTAACAACATTTTTAGATTGACTAAGCTGCAACAATATCACAAAAATCAACTCAGTAAGAAAATTCTAATTTGTTATGAAATGGAATGACAAGTCTACAAAATCATAATGCAGTAAATAGGCCAAAAAATCAGTGACCTACCAGATCAATCTGCAGTGTAGGTAAGTCTGCTATCCACTGTAAAGTATATTACATTCTTTCCTAATAGTCATACTTTAACACATGTGACAGTAACACTTTCCACTCAGTTAGTACATGCTTATAAATTACTCACACCTAATGAACTTTGATATGTATTGTTAAATGGTTTATACAACTAAGCAAGCTTACAAAAATTTATACAAGTGCACATATCATTTTTCATTTGGCGTTTGGCTTGCCCTTGTACAAAAGGTTAAGTTGGAGTTCACTTTTTTTATGCTTATTGGATCCATCAATTTCATCTCCTGGCCACTTCTTACTCCCAATCCCCAAACTTATATCCTACTTTTTCCAAAGATTTACCTATTTGTGTGCAGTTCAGACTGGTCTGCCTTAGATGACAGGCTAAAAAAGTATAAAATTTGAACACAAAATAAAATTTCGACAACAGCCAAAGTTTGGTGTAAAAAAATCAGGTCTCAAAAAAGTAGGGGTTTTTTTTCCCTCTGCATTTTGTAATGCAAGTTGAAAGTCCAGATTATTTGGTATCATAGTAGAGCTAACATCTGTCTGCTGTATTGTAATACCACCCACTTTGGTGTATCTTAAATGACCTTGATGCTGCAGAGCCCAGAGGTAGGGTACAGCCTCATCACACCTACAAGCAGGATTGGGGCTGAATGAATTAACAAAGGTTATGGAAATGTCTTTGAAATTGTAAAGAAATTGTTATTTTTATAATTTATGTGCAGTATTGATGCACAAACAATCAAATAGTTAAGAAATATTCAGATTTTGTGACGTCACCAAATTTCACTGATTAATAAGGCTTCAATGTTGAGACTGGCTTTTCAGACTATATGTATGCTTGTTGTTGTTGTTGTTGTTGGGCTTAACACCATTTTTCAGCACATGATAGGCTATTCATGGCGGCCAGTATTAATGGTGGAGGAAGAAACTGGAAAATCAGCGGAAAGAACCACTGACCCATGAGAAGCTACTGGCAAGCTTTCTCACATATCCACATTCTCGAATCCTAGACAGAGGTGAGATGGCAGTGATCCCTAACGGACATAGATTTATTCCACTCGGCCACTCCACTCCGGGCCCCTCTATATGTATGCAATTGTATGGTAAATATTAGACAAGTACAGATAAGATGCACATATTAAGGTCAAATTAAATAAGTCATAGTGTCCCCATATCTGTAAATTAAAATATTTAATGAGCTTTCAGAACACAGATTATTGCCAGGAGACAGGTAAAACAACAGACAAGGTCAAATATTCCAAACAGGACACCTATACTTGGACAAAACTATCTGTTGCAATGTTGATGGATGGTTAAATCTATCTGCTACCACATATACTAACTTAAAGAGTCCTACTGCAAACTACACAGACCTAGATCTACCATTTGATCTACACAGGTTGTTATGAACAATCAGTAGAACAAACAAAGACTTCAATCTGCAGGCACATTATGATATGGCAGATCAGGATGGACTTATAAGTGAATACAGATGGTATATAATTCTCCTGTCTGTTATTACAATAACTGTTTTGATTCATGCACTTTTTGCAGCTATATTGTGATAAGTCATGCTCTCCATTAGTACAACTACAAGTGTTTATCTGTCCTTGAACTCCTACACTGACTTGAAAGAGTGATAAAATAAATGACTGTTTCCTGTCCCATAATTTACCGTTAAACATTATGTTACCTTGATAATATGTCCCTGAACTTATGGACACAAAACAATGTTGAATCTGCCACTCCCTGTCCTTGTGTGTTGCAATAAAGTAAGCAAATAGAAAGTTTTTTTCATAACACACTTGTACTGTTCTTATTTATTTTTACTTTTTGTTCTTCATAAGCAATTGATGTACAAAGAAATGTACCTATTGTCAGAAATCATACACTGTATGAAACTTATACATCCATAATGTGTATTGCTTATATTGAGTTAAACCATTGGCATGTTATTAATATGAATGCTTCCTTGAAACCTGA
The DNA here is from genome assembly GCA_016746295.1 of Potamilus streckersoni. Lineage (NCBI taxonomy): Eukaryota > Metazoa > Mollusca > Bivalvia > Unionida > Unionidae > Potamilus > Potamilus streckersoni. Next base: position 841,189 of record JAEAOA010000264.1, on the reverse strand, counting down.
ACTAAACAAACTCAATAAAGGTATCATATCTGGTAGTATGTTCTACAAGGACAAGCAGATGGCTCTGAAGAATTTGGATACTGGATGTAACCATCTGACATTCATCAAAAAATAAGAATCTGGGTTTAGGGGTTGGGTGGGTGGGTGGTAGGGTACAAAAACAAGCAAGAGTCACTCAAAGGAACTGATAATCTACTCTCTGAAAAGAATTTTCAGGAATGCACCCTTTCTTCTTTTTAACAACTGAGTGTTGAAACCATCTCTTACATTCATCAAGAATTAAGATTTTCAAATTATCCAATGTGGCAGTCGTATTCAATATGAGATCAGCACCATTTTCACTGAGGATCAACCAGACACCATTAGAAGACTTAAGACGAAAACCCTATGTTGATATAACCATCCATTCCTGAGAATTTGTTTCTAGATTTTCAATATGTTCACTGTGGCAACCAATCAGATCAGTGTCATCTTCATTCCAGAGCAACTACACATCAGAATTAGTCTTCTGGTAGAAAAGCCCATGTCAACATATGAGCCCATTTAGGAGGAGTAGTATTAACAAGTTTTTCAAGATGGTTGCCATGGTAGCCATACTGATGCCAGATCAGCACAATATTCATTAAGTGCCAATTAGACATCATAAGGAGTCTTCTGGTGAAAATCCAATTTTGCTATGACTTCCTATCATGGATAGGTTAGAAGAAAGTTTTTCTAAATGGCCACCAAAGTTGCCATATTTAATTATATCAGATCAGCACAATTTTTAATCAAGACCAACTTGGCACAATAAGAAGTCTTCTGATTAAAACAAATGTCAAAATGACCATCCAATCAGGAAAAGTTACAAGATTTTTAAGATGGCTACCATATTGGCCATGTTGGTTGTCTGAATCCATTTTCTTTCAGCACCCACTAGACATATCATAATAAGTCTTGTTATGAAAACCCAATGTCAATATGACATTCTGTTCAGGAGAAGTAGTGATACAATTTTCAAGATTGCTGCTATAGTAGCCATACTGGACATCATATTAGCACCATTTTCATTTAGGACCAAGAAAACATTATAAGAAGCCTTCTGGTGAATACCCCATGTTGATATGACTGCCCGATAAAAAGGAGTAGCAATAACAAGATTTTCAAGATGAAAATCAGATCTGTAGCATTTGATTACTTAGGACCATTGTATGCATCATAAGAAATTTTCCAGTGAAAACCTCATAAAGGAGGAGTAACAGCAGCAAGAATTTAAAGATGACTGCTGTAGTCTGAGCAGCAACATTTTATTTATGGCCAACCAGACCAAGGGAAAGATGTGTGTATAAAACTTCATGACAATCTTTCATGTAAAGCCATACCACACCTAAAGCCCTTGACCAGTACAGTTAAGTGCAAATAATCTGGTTTAACATTTCTGGAAAATGAGCAGACAACAATGTAGGTTTCACATCCAGATTGCAGCCATTGGGTGGGGTTGGAATCGGGCAGGTAGGATGGAATGGAGTGGGGGGTGGAATGGGGTGGTGTGGTGGAATGGAGTGGGGAGGTGGTATGGGGTACAAATATCAAAAGTGCAGAAATTTTGGATGACTTCCTCCATCTCTAGCCATATGCTAAATGGACACTATCTTGTTACACTGATAGGGTATGATCACTGGTGTATGATGCTTTAGGAAAACTAAAAGGTTTTGGATCATGGATGCAACTTGTACGGCAAAAGGGAGAGGGGCTGTGTACAATGAAGTGTGATCATATTCAGGCAGATGAAGAAAGATGAGTAAATAACAATGAATCACAGTTTATGTTTCCGAATAATTCCAGAATAAATTTCCACTGAATTTCTTTGTACCAGAATTTATAAAACAGTAAACTCGTTTGGCTTTCTAGAGAATAAATTATTTAAATTCCAAACACATGAATTTCAAAAACAATCTGGCAACCTATCTGGCTTTCTAGGAATCAGGAATAATACTGACTGACAAGCACTCAGAAATGATTATATATTCACCAGAATTATCATCCTATTCTCCCAAGATCTACTAACACTTGAAATAGGTAATGAGATATTTGCCAAATTGCAGGTAGCTCTATCTAACAACTATACTATCAGTCTAAAACAAATATCAAAATAAATCATTGTTTATCCAGATTAAAACATTGGTTGAAAAGGACCTACAAAACAGCCAATTGTATTCTAATAGTGATTACACTACTGCTGACCAAGGTATTACTAATGTAATATGTTTTGTCTTAGATAAACAGATTTATTGAACAAGAATTTTGAATCCCTGCAATAATCATTATAATAAAATGTAATGAAACAAAATTAAAATAAAAAAGAATTTTAAAACTAACACCCAAGCAATTTAATACATATGCATAACACATGTATTTATATTGGTGAAAGCATGGTGCATTTTTAAATGAAAACATGTAACAAAATTTGGTTCAACATTAGAAATGCATTTGTAATCATCAACCATGCAAAAACAGTGTCCACAGTTTCTCAACAGCATGTAGAATCCCTGCTTGGCTTCAAAACATTTATCAAGTAAAACATGAAAATGGAAGTGACATCAAGCATAAATTATCCTGGTGTCAGTGTGCAGAGTTAAAATAAATCCACCACCCAGGGTCCCTCTAAATTTAGACTGGGACCCCATTATAAGTGCTTTGAAAATTAGGCACAATCAAAAAGAAAAAAAAAGTGTTTATCTAATTTGCCTGAAAGAACACTCTGCCTTCATATCTTTGCTGCATTTTCAGTTTGAAGATCTAGAAAGGCACTGTTGCCCCCCCCCCTCAATAGCTGAGTGGTCCTAAGCACTTGATGTTCTGGATCATTGCCATCTCACATCTGTCTGCATGGGTTCAAGTCTCAGGTTTGGCTAATGTGGGTACATGAGAAAGCCTGCATGTAGGTTTTCATGGGTAAGTGTTCTTCCTGGGGCTTTACAGGGCTCTTCCTCCACCAGTTATACTGGCTGCCATGTATAGCCTATCTTGTGCTGAACAATGGCATTAAACCTACATTAACAACAACACACAGACAGCATATGTTTGCTGCATTTTTAGTTTGAAGTTCTGGAAAGACACTAATGGGGCCTTGAGTTGCCCAGTGGTCTAGAGCATCCACCATTACGGATCATTGCCATCTTGCCTGTCAGCATGGGTTTGAGTCTCAAGTTTGATCAATGTGGGTATGTGTGGGTGCCAGCAACTTCTCGTGGGTTGGTGGTTCTTTCTGGGGTTATCCCAGGTTCTTCCTCTACCATTAATATTGGCTACCATGTATAGCCTATCTTGTGCCGAAAAATGGCATCAAACCCTACAACAGCAACTTTACATTACTAATACTCAACTTCATGCTGGGTTCCATCTTTGGATTCCTCCACATGATGAACAGTATACTGGGAACAGTACTTTTTCTTTTCTTTTTATTTCTCATTGCTTACCTATAAATAATATTTTCTGCACTAAGTAACTTCAATGGATGACTACTATTCAACATTAAGTAACTTTCAAGATGTTTAATAAATGATGACAATATATTCTCAGTCATTTATAAATGTTTTATTTCTTGTGATATAAACTGACATATCAGATCTCTGTAAAGAAGACAAATTTAGGTCAGGTCTGGCAAAAATTGCTCACAAGTATCCCTGCACAGAGGTAATTATACTTGCTAATGAAAAGGTAAGGTAAAAGTGAATGTTATGGTAGTTGATCAAAAATGTTAAAGCATTTAAAGAGAGTAATATGTGGTGTCATTTTGATGCAATAATACGTTCCTACAAATCATGGCTTAAAGAAATGCAATACTGTCACATTTCAGGGTAAGCTACACATTGATAACAAGATGGTTTTACATTCTTCTTTATGGAAATAAGTATGCATAAAAACATATTTTGATTGTAATCACACCAGACTGATTTAACAAAAGTGCAAGACAGTTTTTAGCTAGTAAATCATTTACTTGTGTTAACAATAAAATACAGGACACATTTTACCTAAACAAAGATGTCATGTGACACAATTTCTCCAAAATTTGATCCAAAAAGCTAGAATTTCTCACTTTTTATCAAATACAATTAATTCTCTGTCAAAAATCATAACTTCCATCAATATATAAAGGCTATAAAAAGTATTTAAGAAAATGTGACACAAGTCCAAGCACCTTTGAGTCAATTTTAGTCATTTTCTTTCTTCTGGTGCACAATTATATTTGAAAATTTTGCTTTTTCCAACATTATATAATCACTATAAAATATCTTTAAACATTCAAGAGACGTTCAAAATTCATCAAATGCTGGGCCTATGCATTCCAAAATATATGAATCTTTTAATCCAAGAGAGACTGAATCCAATGAAGAAATTCTGGTGTAGTACACATCAGCAGGTTCAAAGCCTTTAATTTAAAGTACTAATTTTCATCAATATTGCCAACAATATCACATCCATCTTTACTGCAAACACTCCCTTTCCATCTCATGCATATTTACAAGATTATACTTCCCGTCATCTTAATTTAATACATGTAGGAGCTTACATATAAACTTTTGTTTTTAGATTACATCAGAATTAGTATTTGCGACCAAATTTTTCAAAAATGTTGGCAAATTAAAGGGCAACGAAAAAGCTGAATACAAAAATTATCAATAGATGTGGTGCAGCCACTTACTTCACCAAAGCTGTCAATTGCTGGCTCCCAGATATATCATAAATTTTAAATTCAGTTCAAAATTAATTTCATTAATTCCTTTAGACAATATGGTGTAGTTAAGAAAAGAGGTGGAAATTATACAAAAATTACATAAATATTTTCATCTGCAGAATACATGTTATATATTGTTTATTTTTTATTTAAACTTCTGTCAATGTTTTTGTATGCTATACACAAAATATCTTTCCCATATCTTCAAATAACTGAATTATAGAAATTCAATATGCAAAATAATAATAATATATTAGTAAAAAAATGACATTTTAAAAAATGTGTATAATTCTGCTGATATATTGCTTAAAGGAAGCATTTTTTTCTCTCCTTAAATATTTATTTTATTCTTTGTGTATTAATCATTTATTTAATTCATTTACTTATTTTCTTATATTTTTAGTAATGTAGTTATGCAGTTCCTAACATAATCGCCATAGGCAGTGAATTATATCCGGTATTTCTTTCTTGACAAAAAGAAAAACAAAACAGGATTTTCAACTGCCATGGCTATCTGTATGGAAATTTCCTCATTTCTCATGAATAAACATGCTAAACCAATTGCTGTGACTGCAAGTAACATTTCTTGCCATTTTAACCCAACAAGACTTTCATGACATTTGAATAAGGCACAAAGTTTTTCAACTAAATACAGTGACTTACTCTTTGATAAAACACAGTCCCTTTTAATGATGTGCATGATACTGATGCTTTGTATTGTTGATGAAGTATTCTATTTATGCATATTCAGAAAAGCTAGGGAAATTTCAGCACAGGTAACCATGGGCAATAACAGAATGTATCAGACTGTTGACTGTATTTTGTGATGATGCCAATATCTCTGAATATATACAAAGACTAATAGCATTCACACACACTTCTAGCAGCTTATATCCAACTGCTGACTTCAAAAATTAAAAGCTTCAAGGATATAAAGTATGCAGAAAACTTAGATCAAAAATGAAATAATCTTCACTAAGATGACCATTACATTTGTGTAAGTAAGACTATATTTTTGAGTAATGTAGTTCATAATCTTCGATATGCTTTGAATAATTAAGTAAATATGGGAGTTACACCACTTTAAATGCTTGTCCTTTATAATTATTCAATTTTTTTAAAATATTAAAATTAAACATTACAAAATTGGATGCAGATGATAGTTTTATTAACTTTCTATGTATGTGCAGTCCAATGAACCTCACCCCTTTACTGGAAATGGATTTTTCCAGCAAATGTAAAAGACATAATGAACAAGCTTTTGTTCTTCTGAATTGAAAACTCTGACTGAATTAAAACACAATCATGATGACAGTGTCAAAGATAGGTCTGAAATTTTAAATTTATGAATTAAATCACTCGGTTTTGTGCCTTTATTTTATTCCTTGATGCCTTTCATTTTTAAAAGGTGGAGGGGTGGTTATAAGCCTGCTGCAAGGGTAGACAAAAAACAGTGCTCAAAAAGTCTGATTTTACATCAGGTCCCTCCTATGTTCTAAGTGAAGTATTATAAGGCTTGTCAAAAAAATATGTAATTTACCTGAGATAACATACAGCATGCTGATAAAATAAAAAATATTATTTTCAAGTTATTGCAAAACTAGTAAATTATTACTATTATTTATCACTATGTATGAAGATCGTCTACTTAGCTGTTAATTTTATTTAAAAAGTGAAGTATGTCACTGTTGTAAACTGAAGAGTTTAAGTCAATTATCAGATGTTTCAAGAGATGTTATAGGTATTAGGAATCAATTGTTGTTCATAATGGATTTTGAGTCTCATATTAAAAGCCAGCCATCCTTTAGTGAAGGTGAGCAGGGTTGGCGCTAGTTTTAAAAAGTTGATGCCCAAAAAAAATCGTCAACCTCAAAATTTTGTTGCCAATTTTCAAAAAATGTTGCCATTTTTATAATACAGTACTATCTGTTTATCTTGATATCCTTGTGAGCAAAGTAATATTGTCAACATTAGTAGATGTTTAAATAAAATAAGGGGGGTCGAAAATAAATTGAAAAATTTGCATATAAATGAAATTTTTAAGAGGTCACCTGTCATCAGTGACAGAGATTTAAACTGAGAGAGAGAGAGAGAGAGAGAGAGAGAGAGAGAGAGAGAGAAATCTTGACAAGATATCTGTTGTTTCAAAATATTGGAAATTTAATTTGGGTTCTATACACCTCCATTGGTAGTGACTGTAAGTACATGTATAAACTTTTTGTTGCAAACAGGCAACTTTCACGCCACAATAAATAGGTTCCAATCTATAAAATTAAAACAATGCTTTTATTTAAGTTTGCTGCTGATTTCCTTTGATCAAAGGTTGTCCAATAGTTTTGATGAAGATGCATGTGTTACTGAAGGCATCACAAATGCCTGTTTGTTATAGCTACCACAATATCAAATAATTGCAGAACACTGAGACAGAATTTATTTTTCATTTGCTTAGTATATATACACACACAAAACAATTGGTGTTTCAAAGGTAATCAATTTTCTTTTAAATTTAAGCAAAGCTAATTTTTCAAAACAAAAATATTTCCATTGTCTGGTCTATGGTAAATATTCCTGCTCCTGCTTTCAGAGGTGGCTAATTGTAGCTAGTCAGGTAGTTGGACTATTTGGATTATAGTACAGCATAAGTAGATTATGATATAACAATGCACTGTTAGGGTGGCTTGCCTATATGAACAAAGGATTTGTTTATATAACAGATTCCAGTGCATTTTATATCAAAGTTTGCTGTTTCCTGTTTAAATTTCTCCACTCCAAACCCCAAGACTATATATAAATTTTTAACAAGCAGAAATGTTGTAGCAAAAACAATCACCAGATGGTATATTTTGTTGCCTATAAGGAAAATAATCACAATTTGCAATATTGGTGAAGCCCAGCATAATTTCTGGGTGAGATAAAAAAAAAAAAAGAAAGACTGACCAAAAATTATTTGAGTATAAATACTTAGTAATTTTGATGTTTTGGGTCTTGTTCAATTGCTAATTGTTTCAAGTTAAAGTTTGATGAAAAATCACTGAGATGTCCCTTACTCACACTTACACAAGTGTAATGCAACACTGGTTAAACATATCAAATAGAACCTATGAATAACATCACAAGTTTAAAGAGAAACAGCATAAAACAAAATATACAACTAATGCCAATAAATATCAACACTAATGACCCAATGAGCCATTGGACAGTGACCTGCATCAGAACTTGAACGTAAAAATTCCTTTACATCAAATATTTTGACACACAATTCAATTTAATGTAAGTTTTGTTTTTATATTTTTATATTGTATGTGCAGAAATTGCAAAATCCTGGACCTCTGTTTGGAAACAAATATCTTTGAGCACTGAATAATGTAATTGGCATACAGTCGAGTTACAAAGTATGGGTCGGACGATATAAAGTAAAATGTGTATGAATTTGCCAAAAGGAGCCCTGAAAGAAAATCAATTTTTTTTTTTTTGTTACAATATAGTATGGATTTCTTACTTCAAGGTCTGCAGTTATACAGTCAGGGGACCACAAAATTCTTCATTGGACTGTGAGGTTACCCACTGAGACAAACGACACTCCTTGACGAAACCAGTTTTCCCAATGACCATCTTCGCCTCTAAAAGACTGTTTATTAATGGCCCTTTTTTTCGTTTAAATCAATTCTCACGTAATCAAGACTTGTTTATCCAAAATGCTTCTAACAATCATAACCGGATTTTTCCCGCACGATGGTCACCATCTGTCAACAGAAAGCATTAACCATCACACTTGTTAGACATCATTTGGTTCCCTTCAGGCTGATTATAAAATTTAATATGTCTAATTATCGTCATTTATATTTCTCTAATCAATCAATGAGCTTCATAACCAGTCAAATCGTTTATTATGATCCACAGCCGAGATATTCCAAATGTTAATGCCGCGTTGTATCAAAGTGAGATTAGAGGTACCAAGGCCACGAGGTTGTTAAAATTCACCATCTAAATGGCTCTGCAATCGTCAGTAGTGTATGCAGAACTAAAGAAATCTCTGTCATCATTAACCGTAGTAATTAGGTTAGACAGGTAAACACTGATGAATAAATTTTCAAGTTAAAGCATGCAGTCATATTAGATCGTTGAATACACAAAGGGCTCGTATCGTTGCTTAAAATTTACCGTCGTACATGTACTATATACTAAATATATTTATTTATATAATAAATATATTTATTATATAATACATGTATGACGGTAAATTGTAAGCAATAGTACGAGCCACTGTGGTTGAATACTCATTGAATAGTGATAAATGGTACGTCAATAATATAGACCAACAAGTCTCTCTTAGCCCTTTTTTTAAACTTTTTTTTAAAAAAGTTGTTGATAACTCGTAGCACTACCATTAGTGTTAGAACTTGGCATATAAGTCTCAGTAAGGCAGTATTAAATGCCAAGTTAACTTTTGACAGACCTAATCTGAGTTTCCCTGACCTGTGTCATCCCATTTTTTTTTTGTATTTAAGTTGGGGAGTAGTCACAGGAAATTCGTATATATATATATATATATATATATATATATATATATATATATATATATATATATATATATCCAGCTTCTAGACTAAATATTTTCTCTGTAAGGAACCCAGTGGGTGTAGTTATGTCCTAATATGAAAAAATGGGGTGGCTAGTGTCAGGAAAAACTCGGAATAGGACCACAGGAATCTGCAGTTTTACCAATAAAGCACAACGAAATTTCTAACAACATGAAATCACCTTATCATTATTATGTTAATTTATAATGTGGTTAAAGTGATTTCATGCTGTCAGAAATTTTGTTGTGCTTTATTGATAAAACTGCAGACTCCTGTGATAGGACAGACCAAAATGCATACATATATATTTTTGAAGTTATTTGGGATACTTATTGGGGAAGAGGGCATATTTTTGTATTTTTTTTCCCATAAAAACTACATTGATGCCACCTAATTGTTTGGGTACAATGCTTATGGGATTTTAAAAAAGTATTACTTTACTAAAATATGTAAATTTGTGTTTATCAGAATATTTTAATATTTGCATTTTTTTCCTTCCCAGTAAACTTAATATATATATGGTATATTCATCTTCTTTCTCTTTTAGCTCTTTGTCGAAGTCAAGTTTATAATAAGCCATTACTGGATTTGTTGTTGCTGTTGGGGTTTGAGGGTTTTAAATATTTTCCTGACTGTTGCTGTCTTTGCTGTTGCTTCTCCTGTGTTTACTTCAATTTGCAGCTGGTTGCTTTCTGTTTTTCTATTTGTTAATTTTGTTGTTGGTGTCAAATTGTCTGTTGTCTGTTGTTTACTTGATTGGTTGCTATTCTGTCTTGTTATCTCACTGATGTGTTGTCTTCTGTTATTGAACATTTTCTTGGTTTGTGTCCTACTTTTCCACATGTTACATTTATTGTGGTATATGCAATGGCTATCCACATAGGAAAAACACCATCATTTTAATCATATATTTTTTAATTCTAAAATTCTAACTCCATTTTTAATGGGGTACCCTGGGTGTGTATCCATTCTAGCTTTTGTTACTTGGATTTGAAACTTCTTTTCAAACCATACCACTCTGGCTTCCAAAGTTATTTCTGATGGTACAGTGGAACCCACTTATCTCGACCTCGGTTACCTCCCAACCCTATGAAGTGGAACCGCCAAATTCTCTCTTTGTCTTAGCATTTTCTCATCGATTATGCTGATTTTATGTCGACAAACCCTAATATCTCGAGCACAAAAGAGTGCCAAATTTGCCAATTGACATCAGTTATCCCCATGACCAATTGCCGTTGATTTTTTTCCGCTTATTGGTGACAAAAATGTCCCATCTGGTGACAGACATTTTGGTTATTTAATTTGTACAAACAATCCTGGCTTTTGACTGGATAAATAAAAGAGAGAACAGAAGGAAGCTACAAAACTAAGTAATGCATTGGAATCAGTACACAAATGATCCTTTGTATCACAACCCCATCTTAGCAGTGCATTGTTACATCATAATCTGCTTATGCTGACATATGGCTGAGTACTGTATGTTTTGACAGTCAATTATGCTACCTTACTATACCTACAACTGACCAACTTCTGAAGACGACTATAGAACAGATAAAATTAATGGAATGGTTAATCCTTCTGTTTATTGGTTGTTACAGACACTTAAACTCAGAAAGAAGAAATATCAAACAACAAAAAAATAACTTTTGCATAATTAAAAATAATTATTTCTCAAAATACAGGAGTGAAAGAATCCCTATATTGGGTGTTAACTACAGTATTATATACAGTCCAATATTGCCAGGTGTTGACTAGTGGGAATGGAGATACTATTTTGCAAAAATATGTCTTTCAACTTTTTAATTTACATGTACTTTTTGCAAATGGTTACATTTATGCTAGCTTATGTCTTATCAATAAAATAAGTATACTAGGTTAACTGTGCATGTGCTGAGTTCACATAGCACGTGATATCTGTCCCTATGGTCGTTCACTCACTTGTTGATCTTAAGATACTTTTCAGAGCTGTCAGACTGAAATGACTCATTTAATTTTGACACTGGTTAGCTTTTTTTAAAAACGAACTACACCTGCACGTTTTTTGTGAACGATCTTTGTGTTTGCAATGTTGGAGAATATAATAAAGGTTTGTATCGAGAATCTATGGTGGTTTGTATTGTATACTGGTAAATCTCTGCTGTTAGTTGGTGCACATATGCCTTTTGTTAACAAACATGTATGGATATTTTTATTTTGTATATTTTTATAGCATGCAGATCGATTCATCCAACAAATCGCGGCAACGCAGTAGTGTAAAAAAAAAATCCATAAATATGTGCATGTACATTATCATTTATTAACGCACATCATGTACATACTGAAATTTCAAGCACATGTTATTATAATTGACACCATATTGGTTTTCGTTTATCTTGATAATCAGTTATCGCGATGCTTTTTGGCAAACCACTAGGCCGGCAACTTAACTGGGTTCGACTGTATATTGATATGTGGAGCTCTTCTGTTTCTTTCTCAAGATGGGTGATGGATCTTGGTTGTTTAGCCACCTATGCCATTTTTCCATACATTAATTTTGTTTGGTTCTCTATAGATCTCAAAATGTATCCTTTATCTCAATTTCTGTTCAGTGCTTCTGCTAGTCTGGTGAAATCTCTATTTCTTATCTCTAAAACTACCATTACTGTTGCCATTGTTAGTTTCTTCTCTGTAGGTATTCCAGACAAATTAATCTCTTGTGTCTCCTTTTTGTAAGAACATTCCAGAAATGGTCCTACTGTTGTCTCTATTCTTCTGCTTGAAAATATTTAACTCCGATAATTGCATGCTCTTTTCCATTTTTTTCTGCACTGGCAATCTCTGTAAACGAGTCTCTGTTTTCCAGTTATTTTTTGCAGCATTTTATGTTTATGTTTATACTGTTAATTCCTGCATAGTCACACATAGATTTCCACACACAAACATCTATAATTCCTTCCCTGTTGTCTTTTGGGCAGTTTGTTTCATTCATGCCATGGCAAGTGTTTTGGTACAATCAAAAGACTTTCCTTCTCAAGGTTAATTATGTGCAGTACAGAAAACAGCCAGAACCAGTCTAGTGTGTACCCTAACAACCTCAGCAACCGATGCAGTGAATCTTTGCCTAATATGGGATTAAAGCTAGTTGTTGTACATAACAAGTGGTTAATTAATTACTGTATTGTCATAATCAGGAGAGTTTATGCCAAATGTGTGATATTTTTCTCGGGTATTATAACTTATAAAAGGGATCAAACATGTTCCTGTTGGCTTATGAGTCTTTGATTAAAAATGGCAAATTTGGTATATAAAGGAAAGACATTTAGGCTAAACATGTCCATTGTGTTTTCTAATGTTCTTGTTTATGTGCAGTTATTAATACAGGGCTCGAAATTAGCGGTATTCTGCTAGCCCGAGGCTGGTAGATTTCCAGTCGGACTAGTAACTTTCATAATGTTAATAGTCTGATGTGCTAGTAAGTTTTGGTTAAAGAAAGTCAATGTTTGTTTACGCCATTCCCTAATAAAAAGTTGACTTCAGCAGATGTCCCATAGAATCAAAGCAGTAACCATTGTCAACACAGTCATAAAATTTTAGCTATTAGAAGATGAAGTCATTATCTGCCTCAGAAAGGTGTGTTTTATAACAAGAAGCCATCCGATTTGTGCATTCAATTAACAACACCAATTATGGTACCATCATTAACAACAGATGTTAGGTAATTGATCCTGATTATTCTGATAATGATTAAATTAAAAATGACATGGTATCACACTTTATTCACTGCCACAGTAATAAACTACAAAACAGTATACCACAAAAGAACACCGCAAAAGCTATTAGAAGAAATTAAAGTTTGCAGGTTTGTTCGATTACTGTTTTTTTTTTTTCGGGCAGGGGTTTGCTTGCTAGCCGAAAACTCCAACAGTCACAAACGGAAAACTATATATTTTCCACTTGCATCAAAATAATTATAAAAATCAGATGAATTTATTATGATGACTTTATTGTCACATCTTTTCCATACAAACTTTTTATATGATAAGAATTTATTTTATATTTTTTCCCTTACAAGAATGGACAAATAATTTAATAGACGTGAAGATATCAAGCAGAATGCTGTACATTTCAAAATCTCTGAGCATAAGCATATAAGATTTGAAAATGTTGCGCCTTATTATTAATTTCAGAAATATATTTTTTGCTGTCCGATTAATCAGAAACAATTACCAAACTTTTTCTATTAATAAGACCGTATCTGGAACTGTTATATAGAATGCGCCAAATTAGATGGGTTCATTTGATGGGAACTTACTTTTTCTAAGATGAAACTAACATCATCTTCTGATGCTAATATTTTGTAACAGTGTTTGATCATGCAGAACAAGTGCTGAAGTCTTTATCAGAAAGAGGTCATTTAAGGAGAGGAGGGCAAAAGCACGTGTTTTGAAATGGTGTTTCTTGCTCTGACATTCTTATATTAAGGACACTGGTATTCATTTTCTTACTTTAAATAGCATCAGCTATACTGTTATATCTCGTATTTCCAGAGAAGACACAATTCGCTCCTTATAAGACAGACAAAATGTGGCGTTTTATAGAACGTATTCAGCTACCAGAAAAAAGCAAAAGTTTAATGAAAATGACATTAAAGAGAGGAATAATTCTTATGATAGGGAAAAGTGTAATTGAATGTTTCTGATAACATGGACAAAAGACGGAATTGCAGAATTATGATGAAGAAAAGAACGTTAAGCAATATAACTGGTGTGCGAAATTAAAAAAAAAACAACAGAGAAAACATCCAGTTTTGTTGCAGGTTGTTCGAACTTTAAAACTGAATCAGTAAATACGCATGAAGCTTGGGTAGCACAAAAAATAACAGAAAAGCAGCTATGCAGATACCACCAGAGGAATTGACCACCAGTAAGATCTTGGGAAGATTTAACGAAATGTGTTAAACCATAGGTGCTCGACGCAAGCTTGATGCTGAGGAAAAGATAAACACCAATGAAAGGAATCATAAAGAGTGACAAAAATATATCAGATTACCCCATGACCCATTCTGACATAGGACACTGTCTAGCATACTATATAAGAGACGAGGTCAGTAACTTCCATATGGCAATAATCTATAGCTTATTTTACTCCTGAGATATTTTTCTATTCATCAAGCTATAATTGACTTTTCTGTGTTGCACAAAACTGAAGTTACATGTTCCGAAACGTGCGAATTTCACCTGCCGGGACAATGTTGCTCAGGTGACAACAGGTGAAAGTGACTAAGGTAAAGAACCAAAGACCATTCAATGATTTTGCATGGATGTGTTAGCTGGATGATATGAAAGGAGTTAATGTTGGTTGCACAGGATTGATAAACAGGTTGTTACATTTACTCAATACCTCACTGGAAGTGAAAGGCAGAAACCTGTTTTGGTGGAGCATTTCCGGTCAGTTCTTGTTGGTGCAAATGTGGATGCTGATGTAGTGGAATTTGAATGGGACATATTAAAGAATTTAGTCTACAGCAAGTAGGTGTATATTCAAATATTTATTTTTAAAAAAACAGGAAATATTGATGCCAGATTTGTTAAAAAAAATTATTTAGCATAGTATCGTGATTTTAAACGGTAACCATGTAAGAAAAGCTTCCAAAAAATTAATATCAACATTATCTAAGTATTGACATTACATTTTTCTTGATGTACATTTATTCAGATTCTAATTTTCTTGATGTATTCTTTTATCTTGCAAAGATATCTATGCTTTGACTTGGTCCACAGTTGTAAAATGATGCGTGGCTAACTGAAAGAATATTATGGCATTGATTCACCTTATCCTAACAATCCCAATTTTTTTGAAACCAAACATAGTGGGCTAGAAATGTCTCTCCTGCACAACAGCAGCATATTTAAACTAAGCTGATCAAACAATATCAAGACATTAAGAAACTATTATTGGTGCCAATATCCAACATGTTTTGTTACAACCATTCATTTCTCGCCCATTAACTGTGTTGGCCACAAAATTGTGTGTTGAATTGAGTTAAATACTGAGACTCCACTATAACAGGGAGAAGAATATTACATGTAACTATGGACAGTGACACATGTACCTATCGTCAGTGGTATCTATGGTCAGTGATATATATGAGGTATGTTCGGTTTTTGTCTTATTAAAATGACTCAGATTTAAAATAAAACGAATGTCAGGTGGTAGGATTGTAGCCCTTATATAATATTTATACATTTGTTATATTATAACAAAAGGTTATTTTTACACATAGTTTAAATTTTTTCATTTTTTTTCAAAACTCGTTAATTAATCAACATGTATATTCTTTTATCCATATATTCATTCATTTTAGCATTACGATAAGATGGAGTTTTGATGAAGCAACAATTGATATTGAAACAGACAGAATAGTTCTGATAACACCTGAGAGTAAGGATGCCCTTATATTCCAGCTAGAAGGTATAGAATTATCTCCCTTGACCTGTCGTGGGCTGAAATTCCTTTCATCAGGGGAAATAACCTTCACAGCACAGCTCCAGAAGTCTGGATCAGACATAAATATTAAAGATGGTGTGATCACTAAGACAGTTGAGACTATGGAAACTGCAAGAACATCCTTCACCAGCCGACAGTCAATCATGGTGGATAAAGTACAACAGTTTCAAGACAAGTGGTATTGTTTCAAATGTGGACAAAAACTCCTTTTTCATAACTGGTATGTCCAAGGCGACTTAAAATATTATTATATGATGTAAAAATCACCTAAGGCTTATTGAGAATCCATTTCAATATTAATGGCCTAAGGCAGGGAATATCAGATGTTTGTTCATTTCCACACAATAGCTAGAGTTCTCCACTATCTAAAGTGACCAGACTTTGTAAAATACAGTAAAACTGGTCTTAAAAGTCCATTGCTACGACAGACCAGATTAGCCGATGGCCCCGATTGGCTGAGTGGTCAAATCGCTCACCGTTACGGATCACTGCCATCTCACCTATGTCTGCATGGGTTCAAGTCTTGGGCTCGGTCACTGGTTATGTGACAAAGCTTGCCGGTTGCTTCTTGTGAGTCAGTGGTTCTTTCCATGTTCTTCCTTCACTATCAATACTGGCCACCATTAATAGCCTATTTTGTGCTGAAAAATGGCATTAAACCCTATAACAACAACAACAACAGACCAGTTTCTCAATGCACAGTCTGATTACCTACATGGTATTGTGACTTATCATGGGAGACCATCTGTCTTGTGAGACCATTATTTTTTGCCCAAGAAAGTTATCTCTCATGACAGGGTATACTTTCATTTGCCTTTAGGGTATGGAAGAAACATATTGAAAGGGTATGGAAGAAACATTGAATTTCAGATTCAAAAACTCAAAATCAAGGTCTGAGCAATACAAAAAGGCAAACAGTTTCCACACAATATCTTGACTTGTATACCTGATACCTTGACCTAAATTTGTAAATGGCTTGCATTTGAGATAAGAAAGATTGTTAATTGGTGGTTAGATGTCATAGTCTGCATTTGATATATGAAAGACATATATTCATTTTGTGGTCATAGGTCAAAGTCATATGGATAATGATTACTGTTGATATGTGAGAGAGAACATGCAGGTCTTAAACTTCATTTTAATATCATTAGTTATGAGCATTACAATTGGTATAAGTAAAGAAAATGCACTAAAACTGGGATGTCTACTATCTTAAATGAACAGATTCTTCCATAGTTGTAATCATGCAAGCCACATTCATTAAATATGCCACATATATTTAATCCTTTTTGATGTGTAATTTTAATCTAAGAGGAGACAAGGGAACAATATCATAGTCACTATTCCATTTAAGATATTATTCACTATTCCATTTTAGATGTTCTCTATTCTATTTAAGACGTTCACATTAAGAATTTTCAGGTAATGATATGGTGAGAACAATGTTTATGGTAAACACAACTTTAAAGATTTCTGAAGTCTTTAAACAGGTCCAACCTGTCAGTAAGAGGTGTCACAAGTCTTGAAACAATAGACCAACCTGACAGTAAGAAGTGTCGCAAGTCTTAAAACAGGCCTAACCTGTTAGTAAGAGGTGTCACAAGTCTTAAAATGGGCCCAACCTGTCAAAAAGAAATGTCACAAGTCTTAAAACAGACCCATCCTGTCAGTAAGAGGTGTGACAAGTCTTGAAACAGGCACAACCTGACAGTAAGAGGTGTCACAAGTCTTGAAACATGTCCAACCTGTCAGTAGGAAGTGTCACAAGTCTTGAAACAGGTCTAACCTGTCAGTAAGAGGTGTCACTAGTCTTGAAACAGGTTGATAAATAAATCCTCTGAGTAGAAAATTTTGATGATTGTCTAAAAAATTTTTAAAAATGGAAGGTGGTGAGGTTGCTTAATTGTTAAAACTACATTTAAAAAATCCAAATCACGCACATCATTATACAACCCTATGATAAATATACAATGAAGGATTAATGTTTTCATTGAGAGGTCATCCGAGGTTGCCCAGAACTTCTGCAGTGATGTTAGACTTTATTTAAAGTTCTAACACTGTAATCCACATACTGTCAGTGGTGCAGATGTTAGTAATAGATTACCTTGGAGGAAATAGGCCTTGGTGTCCAATTCTAATTTAATATATGCATGTACTAAAAGATTTTGTTAAGTCTTTCCTCAGATGGAATCAAACATGAGCCTCTGAGGACAAAAGTGAGAGCTTTATTGTAATTTTATCTACATCTCCTTGTGTTTTGGATACAAAAATATATATCCATATATCTGTATACATGTATTATGAATATCTTTTATGTATGAGTGATAATTGGGGAGATTTTGTAGTTGGTACAAACCATCATTTTAAAGACACAACAAACAATTACCTTTTTGTGAAGACATTAAGCCTGATTCTACAATCACCAAAACTCATAAAAGCATTTTTTTGCAAAACCATGTAAATTGACCAAAATAAATTCACTCACAAGATGTAGTTTTATGTGATTGATTTTTATTTATTAATTTTGTCTGATATAAGAAATTTCCTTCAAAATGCTTAAAAAGGTAAATAATAAAATTTATTGAATATTTTTTTCAGCATCTTTTCAAGAATTCTTCCCCTGCCATCAGAGAACTGGTCAGATTTTACAGACATGTGGTTCTGTCACAAGCATGATAATGGGGAGGATGCTTTACTGGACAAAGGGAAGCTACTCCCAAAATCTGGAGAGTGTTTTGTAGGGGATACCTACATGCTAGTGAATTATAGCTATGCTGGTCCTAACAGTGTAAGAATTACTGAGGATAGCATGGCAATGTGCACAAGATGTGGTGGACAACTTGGAACCCTGGAGGCTATGGAATCACAAGATCAGAATGGTAACATTGTATTTTGGTTCTAATCAAATTTATGTCTTAAAGGTCACTAGCCATACGCAACATTTTTTTTTTACATCAGATTTGCATTACATGATTAGAAAAAGAACAAAGAAATTGTAAAGTGTAAAGAAGATAAAATTAATTTCATTACTCGAAATAGAGGTATAAGAAACTGATACTTTTCCTTAGCTATGATTCCCACCTATATAGGACGCCAGCCGGAAATGACGTTCATTTATCCCTACAAGACGAAGTACATGCTTCTTCTTGTTGAAAATTAAAACATTATAAACTAAGAATCGGGAACATTTACTGAAAACTAATTTACTGTTCAGCCATATATCGAGATGTGTGCACCACTTACTAGATTCTGTTGCTTTCATGACTGTTTCATTGTATTAATTTATTTAGAAAACTCCCAATAATACAGATAAAAGGAGTCAATGTTCATGTCTGCCAACTTTATACCAAAAAAAGTGGCACACTTAAAAGAATCCAAAAGAAACCAAACTTTGGTTCTTTTTGTTGGCCGACTTCATAAGAAAACATTGACTCACTTAAAAGATACCAAAGTCAGTCTCCAGAATTGGTTTGCTTTGTAATAAAATAATCTTTGTATTTGATATCCTGTCAGTAAGTTTAAACAAGTTTATTGCTCTGTTTATTGATCACCCTGGCTTTTATAATGATATTTATTTGCGAAATATCGTGGTAACATTAACCTGGATGTAATACAATCTTGGTCAGTTTGCACCTTGTAACTTATCATGTGGCAAGTGCCTTAAAGCAATTGGGTGATATTTTTGTCTTGCTTGCAATTATGTTATTTGACATAAGTGATACACACTACAGTAAGGATGCGTACACAAGCGGCACCCGCTATATATATATATATATATATACAGAGTTCGTAGATGTATGTTTTCTTTAATAAATTTTGCATGATGAAAAAAGATTAAAAAATGATAACATTGCAAGGTTAGTATCTTTCATTTTATTTTCAAATAAGTGTATGTTTGTCAATTTTGTATGTACTGTGCAGGGTGGGTGGGTGTACAAATTAAACACAAATTTGTATGGAATAATGGAGCAAATATGATTGACAATATGGGACTAGTAATGAAAAGCTTAATTTACAAATGCACACAATAAGACAACTTGAAATTCTCTCTCTCTCTCTCTCTCTCTCTCTCTCTCTCTCTCTCTCTCTCTCTCTCTCTCTCTCTCTCTCTCTCTCTCTCTCTCTCTCTCTCTCTCTCTCTCTCTCACATGTGTAATCGAGTGTATGTTATATGCAGCAGTGTTACAACCTGAAGCCAAAAATTGAATATATATTTCTTGTACACTCCTCTTAGAAGAATGTATATATATTCTGTAGATTCTTGTTTTATAAATCAAAATTGATAATTTGACTGAAAGACTTAAACTGAGAATGTTGTTGTGCAGATGCTTATATTTTTTAGCATAAGAAAGTATGTAAATATTTTAATAAGAAAGCAAGATATGTCAGTTTGTTTTCTCTCTCTCTCATATGTGTGTGTGTGTGTGTTACAATGTATGATTATTTTCTTTGAAGGAATATCAAGATAGTTTGTTTAAATGTAGTTTTTTTCCAAAAACGTATCTTACATAGTATCTACTTGTTGTTGGAAGAAATGAACTTCTTCAAACTATTGTTAGGTTGGGCTGAATTATCTTTTGAGTTGAGCCGAATAGTCTTTGGGCCAAAATGACTAATATCTGGTATAAATGATACAACTATTCCATCCCTCACCATATTCGATCCTACAGCTTGAATCCACATTTTTTTTTCCTGGTAAAAAGGATCTTTCAGAAAAACAAAGAACCCTTTTTCCCACCATCACTCGTTTGGTTACATCCATATGCAACACAGTGCACCATATTTGCTGTACAAAAGCACAATCATAAGATATATGACATAGACATTTACGTGGGGAAATTAAACACTTGAAAAGCTAGGTTGAATAGAAGGGATAAATGTTCATATCCATTTTGGCACGTGGAAACTACTGATTGTTTATGTAGATTGCTGAATAATTTTTATTTGAAAAAGCAGATTTTTAAGTCTAATTAAACATTTTTATGGTGTGCATTTTTGCACATTTTTTAAACAAATGCATTTTGTTATTGACTATAATATTATCACACATTTGTTTAATGTAGGTGGCCAGTGATTTTAAAACATTACTTTGTTCAAGGAAACTAGTGTCTACAGGATAGTCATATAACAGGAGCAATTTGTCTTTTATTAGCTGTGATCCATATAAAGAAATCTTCTACAAGCTTTATATCTTTACATCTACATGTGTATATGATCTGTATTTGAAAAATCAAGAGACATAAGCCCATTTTCATGTGTTATTTTAGGAGTCAGGGTCTTAGATGTTATATAAGCTTTTATTTATATATATATATATATATATATATATATATATATATATATATATATATATATATATATATATATATATATATTTCTGCTAGTTGACCAATCACTCAAATTACATTGACTAAGTTGACTAGTGTTGCAGATTTGTATCATTAAAATCTCACACACACACATACCACCATCATCATCAAAATCCTACCATCAAAATGAGCAAATTGTCTCCGAAACCCTTGCCTGAAACTGATCCAGCTAGGAATTTCTTACAGAAGCATTGGCAAGATGGCATACTTTGGAATGGAAGAAGGGAGAACATATTTGACAGCTATAGGCTTGCAATGGGTCTGATGCCCCTCTTTCTTTCTTGCAAAAACACTGTTAAAGATTCTCACTTAGCATTCAGCAATATGCAAAAACAATATATGTCATATTTGTAAGGTCAAAGTAAACTGGAAAAAAATCATGTTTATATGTTGATTCTAAAGACAAAGGCTGCTATTAGGCACTGTAATGGTCGAATATTTCCTTTAGAGATAACTGCACCTCCCAGATGGCATGCCCAGCCATAATTTTGAAGTATATGCCTTTCTAGAGAAATCAAACTAAATTTTTAAAAGTATCAACTGCAAGATGCTGGACACTGTTTTTCCTGTTATGTTCTTGTTCAATTCCTGTTTTCACGAATTACTCCTAGAGTTGATGTCTGCTTCTAATTCATCTGTTGCTGTCAGATGTTGCAGCTATTCTCAGCATATATTCATTTTTTTTTTTTGAAGGTATAACTCAAATGAGAGATTTGATTTATCAGATGTGTAGGTGCTCTAATTTTGTTGTTGACTGAAAGACTTCTCAGTTTATTACACTAAGAGATGGTTGGCAATAATGGAGAAATCTAATGTTCTCTTGAAGTTTTCAATTAGTCTGTTGTCAACTTTTTTGTGTAACTTGCTAATTGAATCTTTACCATTGTGTGTGTGTATGTATGTGTATATATATATATATATATATATATATATATATATATATATATATATATATATATATATATATATATATATATATATATAATCATCATCAGTCTCATAGTCTGTCAGATTGTTTGGCAAGACTGAACAACCAGCATCCTCCATTCCTCTTGATTTTGTGTCTTTCTAAATGAGTCTCTCAGTGTCAAGCCTGTTGTCTCTCAGATGTTGTCTTCCCACCTCTTACTGTGTTTGTCTCTCTTCTTCAGCTACTGGGTTTCTATTTGTTCATCGTCTGCTTGCCAAGTACCATTAGATGTTTTAGCACTGATGTATTTCAATACAGATTTCTGGGTTGATGTCAAATAAAATCAGTATTATTATTATTAATATTATTATTATTATTTTATTATTATTATTATTATTATTATTATTATTATTATTATTATAATATAAAAGCATCTTTCATTTATGTTTTTCAAATGATATTATTGTAACTTGTCAAAAACAGCAAAACCTCTTTTAATAGTCACCAGGCCACAACTGCCATTCTAATTTTTCCCTGTCAAATTTCCAGTTTAAATGTTTTGTAATCCACATCTTCCATAGGCAGTAGCCATGCATTTCTTAACCTTACAGTGGTTTCACCCTAACTTCTACAGACACTGGAGCATATCAGCAGTGACAGCTCTAAGTAAAGCAACTTCCTTTGTTTGATGAGCAAGGCCTGGTATATACAAATTGTGCATTACATGAATTAATAGCAGCAGGAGGTTTCTTTTCATTCCCTAATCATGCAAGATCTCCCTTAAAAAAACAAATGTTTTGATCTTGGTGAATTTGAGCAACTACTTAATCCATCCTTTGTTTGGAATGTGAACATCTGTTTTCATACCTAATTACAACAGCTGGCCTTGCAAAAAGTCAGTCCTGTGTCCAGTCCAGTCATAAATAGATACAATTTAAAGAATCTGCTAGAAAATGACCCTAACTTCAACACATGTGACAATGTTAATGTAATGTATGTGATGGAATAGAGTGAGGATACAGTAATCTTATGTGGAACTTTTTATATTATTATTTTGTTAATTTTGATTTTGTTAAATAATGACATCAGATACATGTATCTTGATAGCATACTACTACTGCTAATAATGATACATGTAAAATAATAATGATTAACTACTACTAATAATAATACATGCAAAATAATAATGATTAACTACTGCTAATAATGATACATGTAAAATAATAATGATTAACTACTAATAATAATAATACATGCAAAATAATAATGATTAACTACTGCTAATAATGATACATGCAAAATAATAATGATTAACTACTGCTAATAATGATACATGTAAAATAATAATGATTAACTACTAATAATAATAATACATGCAAAATAATAATGATTAACTAATACTAATAATAATACATGTAAAATAATAATGATTACTGCTAATAATGATACATGTAAAATAATAATGATTAACTACTGCTGATAATGATACATGTAAAATAATAATGATTAACTACTGCTAATAATGATACATGTAAAATAATAATGATTAACTACTAATAATAATAATACATGCAAAATAATAATGATTAACTACTGCTAATAATGATACATGTAAAATAATAATGATTAACTACTGCTAATAATGATACATGTAAAATAATAATGATTAACTACTGCTAATAATGATACATGTAAAATAATAATGATTAACTACTGCTAATAATGATACATGTAAAATAATAATGATTAACTACTGCTAATAATGATACATGTAAAATAATAATGATTAACTACTACTAATAATGATACATGCAAAATAATAATGATTAACTAATACTAATAATAATACATGCAAAATAATAATGATTAACTAATACTAATAATAATACATGCAAAATAATGATTAACTACTACTAATAATAATACATGCAAAATAATAATGATTAACTACTGCTAATAATGATACATGTAAAATAATAATGATTAACTACTACTAATAATAATACATGCAAAATAATAATGATTAACTAATACTAATAATAATACATGCAAAATAATAATGATTAACTAATACTAATAATAATACATGCAAAATAATAATGATTAACTAATACTAATAATAATACATGCAAAATAATAATGATTAACTAATACTAATAATAATACATGCAAAATAATAATGATTTCTAATGATGCTAATGTATTTATTACACAGTAAATGCGCTTGTCATGAACCGAGTTTGAGAGCTGAATTTGGCTTTGAAGGTCACAATGGCCACTTTGACCTTTTTCCATATGTATCTACTGTAGACAGGTTTGGCTGTAATTTCAGTCTATGTCTTGGCAAGGCATGCACATGGCATATTATTTTACTTATTTCATAAATTTAATTTTGAATGAGAACAAATGTACAATCATATTTATACAACACGTACAAATTTTAAAAAACTCCAAGCCTTATGGGACAAGATTTGTTTTCTTTAGTAATTTGGATTTTTTGTGGTTTCAAAAAGTAGAATGCTTCACTCAAGGAGTAAGTCATCCAAGTAATGCATTAAATCATCCAAGTAATTCAATATGTCATTGAAGTAAGCCATCCAAGTATCCATATAATGCCTTTATGTCATCCTAGTAATGCAGTAATTGATGTAAGTAATCCAAGTTAACTTCTCAAAGAAATACAATGTCATTCAAGTCCTGCAGTAAGTCATCCAAGTAATGCATTAATTCATCCAATATAAGTCATCCAGGTAATGAAATAAGTCATCTGAGTAATGCAGTAAGTCATCTAAGTGATACTAATGTTTTGACTTGTCAGAATCTTTCATGTATTTTCTTTCAGCCAGTCATCCATTATCATATAGCAAATAAGTTAACAGGTGCAATTTTTTAATAAAGAAAAAGTTGCATAAAGTCAGTTTTAATGTGGAGGAAACTTGATGGATGCCCATAAACCCATGCACATGCCAGTTAGATCAGTGATATAGTACCAACTGAATAGTGCCTCTTACCATCATCTTTGGCCTTTGATTTGGGTTCATTTGAAAGAGAGGACAAATTGACATCTGCCCAGTAAACACTGCATTAGGTGAACTGAGTGTTATCTCCTGATGACATGATTTTGTAAGATTATTGATAATTATCACTATTCACAGCAAGTAATTTTAAGTGATAAATAGAATCTCAACTCCCATATCAAACAACATTGAATGGAAATGATGTAAATGCATAATTTGTGAAAATCTATCTCTGTTAACATTCTCTTATAAAAGTTTATTTTCATTTGTGTTGTTGGTTTTTTTTTTTCAGGTTTCCATGGAAACAAGGGATGCCTAAAATTATATCTACACACTATATATATTGGGAACATTGATGCACTTACATTTGAAGACACAAACAGGTAGATGTTCATTAAACATCACATTTAATGTTGCTTTTAGATTCCACACGGGACTCGGGTTTTGGGCAAGGTAACTTTTCTTCCTGGCGAAAATAGAAAATAGGATAAAAGGGTGGGAAAGTAGAAGATCAAAACATTTTTTAAAAATTACTTAAAAACCAATCATTGTCCCTTAATATAAATCCCCTCAGTGCACCACTGTAACTATAAAACTTTCAGTATGTCATTGGTCCTTACTGTAAAGCCACTCATTATACCACTAGCCATCGCTAGAATCCCATCAGTATATCACTGACCATCAGTCTTTCACTAGAAGCCAATCAGTATACCATTATCACTTACTATAAAGCCCCTCAGTACACCACTGTCCTTCACTAGAAGCCTTTACGTGCCAACCATTAAGCTTTTGGCATAATCATTACACTTTATTCAGCAAATTGCATTTTCCACAAAACTGCATATGAATTACATTGTTTGCTGCATTAAAAAAAGAAAATAAAAATAAAGCAATAAAATGTTGTTTGTGTCATTTTATTATCTCTTTTATTTCACTCATATAAATTTGAGAATATTCTTAAAAAGGTGACTGCTGCATAAAAATAGTGTGAAAGTACTTGCCTTATTTGATATTTATAGCAACTGTATATAACCCCGTTTCCAAGAAAACAGATGGGTTCCTTCAAAAGTGAACTTTACCTAACAGATTCATTTTATTTATAAGCCAGTTATTGAACCATTCTATATATATATTTTTTTAAAGAAAATGGTGGCAGATGTTGATGTTATGCAATGGAAAATGTTAGGACAGATGGATCTTTTCAAACATCAAGATGTGTCAGATGAGAAAAATTGACAAATCAACACTGCTTTACAAACTTTATAAAAAGAATATAACAATAATTAAATACAGCATTCTGAACACCAAGCAATGAAGCCCCTCAGTTTACCACTGTACCTCACTAGAAGCGAATCAATATATCATTGTCACTTTATATAAAGCCCCTCAGTGTGCCACCATCCCTCACTAGAAGCGAATCAGTATGCCATTGTCCCATATTAGAAGCCTGTTGGTATGTCAATGTCCTTTTGTATAAAGCCCTTCAGTGTACCACTATCACACACTGTAATGTCCTTCAGTGTACCACTGTTATTCATTAAAATTCCAATTAGTATACCACTGACCCTCCTCTATATGTTGAGTCCAACTGCAGACTGCACATATCCAGGTCTGTCATCACACAATGCATGGGAAGATCTGGGTCTTTGCAGTTTGTTAGAAGTAATTAGTAGATACAAACAGTGTAGACCCTACCAACATATTATGCAATGGCAGATCAGGGCCTCTGTTGTTTGTAGTTTGACTTACTGATGAGCTATTATCTATTTTTAAAAAATTCAAGATGATTTCAGGTCACAATCTTGTTGGAACTTCCATCATTTATAAAATTAAACAGGGCCCTGGTTGGCCAAGTGGTCTAAAAAGCTTGCCTTTTTCAATCTCTGTCCTGGTGGGTTTGAGTATCAGGCTCAGCCAGTGTGGTTATGAGAAAACTGCCAGTAGCTTTTCATGGTTTGGTTCTTAAAGATGTTTTGCTGAGTTCTTCTTCCACTAGTTACACAGGCTGCTATGCACCCTATCATGCACTGAAATGGTGTTAAATCACAAAAAATAACTTATAACATCATCACTTTTATGACTCTTAGAAACATCATAATGAAGGTGAAATTCTCTACCATATGAAGTACCATATAAACAACATGATAAAGAGGGAATTCTGTATTATATAAACATTAAAAAGAAGGAATTTTAAAGAGGAAATTGTGCCATATGAATAATATTAGAAAGAGAATTCTCAACCATATGAACAATATATTATAAATAGGAAATTATATATAACATTATGAACAACATTATAAAGAGGGATTCTGTATCATAGATATTATAAAGAGGAAATTTTCCACCATGTGAACATTTTAAAGAGGGAATTTATGCCATATGAACAACATTATAAAGAGTGAATTAGGTATTGTATGAGCAATAGTATAAATATGAAATTCAGTTCCATATCAATAACATTATAAAGAGAGAAATCTGTACCATATGAACAACATTTTAAAGAGGGAATTCTATATTTTCAGGCCAGATAAAATCTATATTTGTTTTTAATTACCTTCATAAAGCCTCTGATTGCATTTCATAGACCACTATTTAATCCTAACCCAATCAGCTACAAGTGGAAATATATTTTTATGCATGTTTTATTTTTAAATAAAATATATTTTTATGCATGTTTTATTTAAAAAAATCTCCAGTATATTTGTTAACTGTCTTGCACAGGAACAACTTAAGTATGAATTTGTTACCTTTTTAATTGCAGTTTATTTTCATTTCAGAGATGTAACTCATTTTGAACATTTTCTGTCAGTTTTGCTTATAGAGCAGAGTCAAATGTTCACAAGTTACAGATTCATCATTGAATCTTCAACCTTACCTGATAGAAAGATACAGTGTCTGGTAAATCTTTTTTCTGATATTCTTTTACTGTCTCGAAAATTCATAAAATGTATTTACCAACAGTAGTTGTGTTATCTATGACCACTTTTATTTTGCTCTTGTATTTACCTTTAAGTGCACTTTACCAATAATGTTTCAAATTAACTCTTTAATATGATACTTATAGGAAAACTTTTTATTTATACTGTCTCTTGTTATGCCTGCCACCAATGGAATTGAGAAGGTATATAGGATTTCACACATTCATATGTGCATTCAAGCTTTAGTGTTTACATGTGCTCATTTGTTATAAACACGATTCTTGTAATTTATTTCACAAACACTTTTGAAAATTGGTATGTGGATGCATCTATAAGAAAATCAAATTTGGGACATAGTGATCTAATTTTCATGCTTGATTGTTTTAACATTCAGCTATTCATTCACTCATTCTCATGGACCTTGTTTTCTCATGGACATTGTTTCATCTACATTACAAAAATTTAGCCTGTTGAAGCATCTCAGCCATACCAACATTAAGTCATTGTGACCTAATTTTCTTTTTTTTTACATTTTTAGGTGTCCATTTATTACATCCACAATTTATATATCACCCTATTTTGCATAGACTGAAGGAAAATTGGTATGTGGATGCATCAAAGTAACTGACCCATACAAATATTAGGTCACTGCATAATTTTTATGCCTAAGTGACCTTATTTTCAGATGTAGCTGATATTATCTGTATCTTGGACCCCTTTACATCATGACAAATCAAACATTAGACCCTGTACCAATGACACAGTGTATGTTGATGTGTCTTCATGAATAACATATTGCAGTAAAACTTTTATGGGGGCCTATTAATTAGCTGGAATTCACAATTACTAGTAGTTAATGAGTTCAAGTCCTGTCCAGATCAGCCTGGGTTGTCATATTTCTGTGTAAGGTACTTAATTCCTATTGCCTCAGCATCAGTAATCCAGACCAGTTTGTCTGTTGTCAGCTGTTTCAGATGCCCTCCTGTTGGTAAGATTGTTCATCCTAACAAGTTAACACTTTATTTGTAAGTTGTATTAGAATGAAACCTATAAAGAGGTTAGATCATTTCTGTGTTGACAAAAATCAACTCTTTTCTTTTGAGCCAGTTGTAATTGCATTTGCATGTGCAATGTAGCTCCAATAATCTGACTCCAAGCACAACATAGTCCCAATAGTCTGAGCCCAAGTACAAGAAAGTCCCAATAATATGAGCCCAAATTTTAACAAGTCCCAATAATCAGACCCAAAGTACAACATAGTCCAAATAATCTAAGCAAAAGTATAGCATAGTCCAAATAATATGCATAGTTCATATAACTGAATCCCAGGCATCCCATTTCAAATTAGCTTTTAAAATCATACACATAGGACAAAATCCTTGAGAATGAGGGGTTTCCCTACTGAATTTGAACATTGGCATATATCTTTTTCATCATATGACTTTCTGCTGTGAACAATTTTCACCTTTGTCTGCGTGGGTTCGAGTCTAAGATTCATCAAATGTGGATATGTGAGAAAGCTTGCCAGTAGCTTCTCGTGGGTCAGGGTTCTTTCCGCAGATTTCCCGGTTTCTTCTTCCACCAATAATACTGGCTGCCATGTATAGCCTATCGTGTGCTGAAAAATGGTGTTAAGCCCGAGAACAACAACAACAAATTTTCATCATGACTTGAGCATTCTTTCACAGTAATCAGGATAAATATTAATTGCAACACATTTATGTGCTACAATAAGCAGTGATTGAAGTTAATTGTCAGACAAACTGGATGATTGGTTCCAATCAACTTGGCTGCATCTTTTGTTGTCAGATTTCAAGTTAAATATTGTCTTTGTTGTAATTGTTATTGTTTTTGAAGAATTCAGGAAACATTGTGAATTGCAGATTAAAGTTGAGTGCTATATCGTTATTCTTTTGTCTGTCTCAATCATAGGGATAACCGTAGACTTTATTTTTTGCCTGTTCACATTTGTTTTCTTGTGCAACTTGTCAGCAATACACAATTTGAGCACTTCATGTTGCCATTACTTTAACCCTCTCATGGAATATTTCTAATATTTTGCACAGATCAAGATTCATTGTAATTATTGCTAGTATTTCCTCATTTGTTTTACCAGGCCTTCTTATTTAATTTTGGTTCTTTTCAGGTCTGGCTTCTTGACACTGATCTTACAATCTTTAGAGGTGAGGGCAAGATAGGTCATGGTCAAGTTGAAGTGAAGAAGGAAAACGTTATAAAACTCCTCTACAAGTGTAAACTTTCCAACAACTTACAAAACGGGTAATTGTTTTTCACTTTGCTATAGATTTATAACAAACAGTTTTGCTTTTGGTGGTTTTGTATTTGATTGGTTTTAACTTAAATATTTTACTTTATTTTGAACATTTGCATTGTAATACTTGGCCATAAATTATCATATTTTTTAAAGTGGCTAAGATAGAATAATTACACATTATTTGTTAAGTTAACCCATTCTATCCTGAGAAGCAATTCTAAATACACTGTGGTAAAACGGAGCATCACACAGCAGCAGCAGCAGAAGAAATTGTGATGACCTTCACATGTTTACAAAAAATGTTGTAACATTGTTATTTATTTTTTAAAGTATATAAAACTATGTATCTCTAAAAAGGTAATAAAATTGGCAACACAGTGATATATCTTTTGTTAAAAGTTATTGATGTACAAGCTCACAACTGTATTTTGAAATAGGGATTTAAAAAAAATAAAAATTAACATGCACTACAGTGAATCTTTTCTCCGCGAAGATGAATGAAATGCTCCAAATAGTATGAGAATAAAATAAAGATAATTCTATTTCTAATATTTTGGTCCAAATTTGAAGTTTATAGCACTGTTAGTTCAAACGTTATAATAATTTTACCAAAACTGCACAACTAAATACTAGGAACAATTTGTTGAGTTCATTCACAATCTAGAACATGTACTTCAGCCTGCAGTTTCTCGGAAAAAACTTGTCCACAAATTAATCCTGGAAATCTTTAAACTGAATCATTAATAGTTTTGTCAAAATTTTGAAGTCCACATCATCAGTAGGTCAGTATTCTTCAGGGTGTTGAACAGTTGCCCTTCAATCAATTTAAATCCTGGATGTAACCGAGGAGAAAAATTACCCCGGACATAATCATATTTAAATCCTTCAAAGTTAGCGTAATTGTCCGAATCGCTGTCAAAAAGTGGATGCAGTCATGCTCCATCTATTTCATCAACTTCATTTACATCTAAACCATCAATTAAGTCAATATTATCTTCATAATTATCAAAATCTTCAACTTCAATGTCACTACCTTCGCTATCAATATCCATGTTCACATCTGAGTTTTTGTCCATTTTATTGATTGAATTTCAAATCAGCTGTTACATTTTTAACCACGGGGGTTTTTTGTCAAATTTTTCTGTGCATGCGTTCTTTTACCATTTCCTGTTGTCTGTGAAGAAATACACAAGTATTTGTGATGTATAACACGTTTCTAGACGCTAAATAAACACCTAGTGAAACTACGACTGAAGGTGTATTCCGGATAAAATGGTAGTCTACGACCAGAGGCATAGTCAGGATAGAATGGGTTAACTGGAGTCAGCAGCTGCTATCTTCCTATAATAAGAATACCACTGCACCAATTGGCTTGCCTTCATAGGTAATCCTAAAGCATAATAGAACATGATCACAGTACAGCATATTAATACTAAACTTGTCAAATTTATTCCTTATGGGCAGCCACATACTGGGGTTTACTGTCATCCCTTATGGGTAGCTATGTAATGGGGTTTACTGTCATCCCTTATGGGTAGCTATGTAATGGGGTTTACTGTCATCCCTTATGGGTAGCTATGTAATAGGGTTTACTGTCATCCCTTATGGGTAGCTATTTAATGGGGTTTACTGTCATCCCTTATGGGTAGCTATTTAATGGGGTTTACTGTCATCCCTTATGGGTAGCTATGTAATAGGGTTTACTGTCATCCCTTATGGGTAGCTATGTAATGGGATTTGTTCTCATCCCTTGTGGATAGCTGTGTTATGCGGTTTACTGTCATCCCTTACTGGTAGCTATGTAATGGAATTTACTGTCATCCTTTATGGTCAGTCACATAATGGGATTTACTGTCATCCCTTATGGGCAGTCACATAATGGTATTTATTGTCATCCCTTATGAGTAGCTACCTATGTAATTTGGTTTACTGTCATATTTTATGGGTAGCTTTGTAATGAGGTTCACTCTCATCCCTTATGGGTAGTTATAAATTGGGGTTTACTTTCATCCTTTATGGGTAGCTATGTAATTTGGTTTTCTGTCATCCCTTATGGGTAGCTTTGTAATGGGGTTCACTCTCATCCTTTATGGGTAGCAATGTAATGGGATTCACTCTCATCCCTTATGGGTAGTTATGTAATAGGGTTCATTCTCATCCTTTATGGGTAGCTATGTAATGGGGTTCACTCTCATCCCTTATGGGTAGCGATGTAATGGGGTTTGCTTTCATTCATTATGGGTAATTATGTAATGGGGTTTTGTCATCCCTTATGGGTAGCTATATAATGGGGTTTGCTCTCATTCGTTATGGGAAACTATATAATGGGGTTTTGTCATCCCATATTGGTAGCTGTATAATGGGGGTTACTTTAATCCCGCAGCCACAAAATGGGGTTTACTCTCATCCTGTATGTGCAGTATGTAATAGAGTTTACTCTCATCTCTTACTGGTAGCTATGTAATTAGGTTTGCTGTCATCTCATATGGGTAGCCAAAAATAATGGTGTTTCCTAACAGACTTCTCTTGATTTCTAAAGTTAGCATGATGACATTGGTTCTAAAACATACTGATCAAGTACATACCTTAAATCAGGGGTTTTCTAACTCAAACTATCCTGAAGGCTGCATGAGGGCATTTTTGATGGCCCAAGGGCCACATCACTTTTGTTATCTCTCGTGATATCTTGTGATGCCAATAATTTTGCGGGCAACAGTATACTGCTTGACAGGCTGCATGCGACCCACAAGCCATGTGTTTGAGACCCCTGCCATAAATCTCTATATAGATGTAAGTAATCCGATTATCCATACTGCTCTGTTTAATGTTAGGTTTTGTCACTTTTATAAGTACTAGATATTATTACCACCAAAAATTATAAAGATGGTAAAAGTTAACAGCTGTGAAGTACAGAATTTTTTCAGCTCAAGATATCCAGATGCCATAAATTTAACATGGTATGTTGGCCACCTTGGCTTTTCTCACATGACAAGCTCACTTCCATTGTAAAGACAAAGCATGTCAAGTAATAACTACAAAATTGCAAATGAAGGAATAAATTGTTACAAAAATACAAAATATTGCTTGATATTCCAGTTTAAAAGGAAAGGTAACGGCATCTAGACTATGCAAAATTATTAGATTCCTTTGATCACTGTTAAGAAATCTGTTGTCAGAAAGATTAAAAATAAATATTGTCAGTTATATATTCAATATTAATAGGAAAATAGAATGGGTTGACCCTGATAGCTTTACCCGGATGTTAGGACCCATATTTTATTGACAGTGTGATTTTACACCCAAAATGATTATTCTTAATTATTTAAAATTAAAGCTTATATCACATTGATTCCATAACAAAGCTATGAAGTTTAAATGAAAGTGTAAAATATAAAAAAAAATTAACACTTTTCATACTTCAAAGTAATTTATGTAAATTTTTACTCACTTGTGTTTAACTCCTCTACAAAATGGTCACCCCTTTTATAAGGCCACATTTCACATTCTACTGCAGAAGAATTGACCTTATAACATGGGGGGGGGTTACTATGTTATTCTTGTCTAGTTTTTGTGTGTTGTTTTATTGCTTAACATCAGAAGTAGGTTATTTAGTGCCAAAGCAATTGGAGTCAAGTGCCTTGTCCAAGAACACACTATGTTAGCCAATCATGGTTGAAACAGTGGTAGGATTTGAACCCATACTCTTTCAGTTGTTAGTTCAATATGCTAACCACTGAGCCACTGTGACTCCTTCCTCCATTAATCCTCTCTTAGAGCATACGGTGGATGTCATTAATGTCAAGTCTGTGAGATAAGAATCACTTTTTGTGCAGTAGCAACAACAGCCCCAGTGATGTTGTCATTGATGTTAAGGTGCTGTGTTAACATTTTTTAAAGTCTCATATCTGTTGAAATCATTCCTGTTTTTAACTTCTAATCCATAACATTATGATTGCTTTTGTAAGATTTTGAATTTCTGGTCAGATACAGTTAGATATAGTTATTTTATATAGTTGAATCCATGACCAAATTACAGGTATATCTACATCAATGATATGTGTGCATTATCTGGTTGTAATTTTTTTATGAATGAGTACCAAAAGAATTAAATACTGACCAATCCAAAATCATGTTAACTTAGTGTTCTAATTCAGCAGAGAAAGTTTGAGATAGATCTTGAAACAAACAGAAATGAATACAGAAAGTACTTCCAAATAAAAGATTTGTGCTACATAAATTAAAAGCTGTATATGTAAGGCATCAGCACTGGATGAATACAATAGCTTGGGGAATTTTAGCATGGCACATTGTGGAAAAGAAGACTCTTGGAAGGATTTTCAGTCGGCAATGTCTACTACTAAACATTTGAATTAAATTTTTTAAATGTTTTCTTACTTTTTTATGTTCAATTTCTGATTTTTGAAACATTCCATAAATATACAATGATTGTGCCACTCAGGGGCAGGATTCAGTATTCTTATAAAACTTTATATATTATCATCACTCTTGAGTTAATTTTAATTTCTCAATGGTACGGTTGTGCTTTTGCTTTTCCAGTCACATTTTAGGAAAACTATTCTCATGTCCTAGAGGCTGCAAGATAATTTGGATTAAAAAATGTCAGATAATTTTTTTCCATTAGGCCCATCTATATACTGAAAAGCTCAGGAAATTTGAAGGAATGATATGTATAATAATAATTATACTGATTCAAATTACACAGTATTATTACGAGGAATTTATTAATGTATACTATTATAAAGTTTACCTGCTATTCAATTTATGAATTTCAAACCATTTTGCTAGAAAAAAAAATAACTAATGGCATTAAATACAGAAATTGGAAAAAGGAACAAAACTTGACCTAGATCTATTAAATTTTTAAAATTCCCTTTAGTTCTTTAAAATATATTGAGCAAAAGCAAAAATTGATAGACACACATGATATGACAGGACAGGAACTGAAAAGAAAGCACAAGATGAACAAAATTGTAAACCACTGTATTTACACGCAATATGATATGGTGGTGCATAAAAATAAATTTAAAAATAATATGTTCATTAAAACTTATTTTTGACACTTACAGAATGTCAGAGTGCGTAACAAATGCAGTTTTCTCCCTTTGGAAGAAGGACAACTCTGTACACAGTTTATCATTGCCCTACTCAACAGCTCTACAAATGATGTCCACACTTATTGCCAACACAAGATGTCTGCCTCCATCACTTCGATACTTGAATGGATTCCATGTAAGACTGCCACTGGATTAGTGGATCATAATGTTTCACACCAATCAAACAACCCACCTCCTTTGCCCTTTACATGAAAAGCATTGTTCACTTTAAAAATTTTAACTGTCACAGATTAGAAGATAACTCATCAATTTTACTTAAGCCAATTTTATACTACCAGTAAATACCTCTATTTCTCTATTCTTGTGAGGGCATTTATGTCAATGGCCTGCAGTTGGTTTCTTCTTTTATTTAAAACAATATTTTCAGATCTCTTTGTTGTGGGAGTTCTGCTTCTCTCGGTTCTATTTCTGGGCCTGGAAACTCAGACTTTAAAATTTTTTCTACAGTTTTATGTTCATGAAATAACTTTTTTTGGCTGAAAATTGGGCCTTCATATTTAGGAACTTATGGACAGGTTAGTATTATGATCTTTAATCCTGTTGGTTACTTGAAGCATTAGTCCAGATGTGTTACAGAAGAATATATGAAATATATCAGAGGTCTCGGATATGCGTAATCACGCAAAATTGGATGCCAATTTTTAATCTGGGATGCAGAAAATCACCTAGGCAGGAGTCCTCAGTTTGCTTGTAATAGATGGGCGGCAAAATTCAAAGACTTGGCAGTCCAGGTTCAGCCACCTGCTTTAAGAGAAAATATATTGCTCAGTGAGCTGGGTTGATATTTACAATGACAGAATTCAGTGGCTGAAAGACCCTTTGATATACATGTTGTCATTATAAAAGTACATTAGAAGAACATGATGCAATAACTGGGCAGAAAGTTCAAAGACTGACTAATGGCAGGGTGGGGAAATGTGCTGATATTTACAAGGACAGAATTCAGTGGCTGAAAGACCGCTTGATGTAAATGTTACCATTATAAGAGTACATCAAAAGAACATGCTGCAATAGCTGGGTAGCAAGTTCAAAGGCTTTGACTGGCTGCTGGGTGGGAAAATGTACTGATATTTACAAAGACTGAGTTCAGAAGCAGAAAGACCCAGAGATATGCTTGTGGTAATTTATAAGAGTATATAAAATAAATGACTTCAGCTTTCATAATTGTGTTCATTTCTGAGTGTAGCGGAATAAGCAATGAATGTTACCTCAAAATCAAGACATGTCGAGACTTAGACAAAATGCCATTCACAAATTTGAATAGTATTTTGGAGTAAAATGGCAAACTGATGAAGACTACAATTTTTGCTGGTGTGACTCCTAGTTTTACCAAAATGGGAGGCCTGGACTCCTAGTTTTAAAATCCTAGCAAAACCTCAATTTATTACCTAATGTATAATGTTGAAATTTTTGTATTATTCTCAGAGTTCTTTCCAAGCAGATATGGCATGGCTGGTGCACTATATTTTGATCCCCCACTGGATGTCCAGATGCTATTACACTTTCATACTCCTGCTACACCTAAAACACCTGACTAAGGGCAGCAAGATCATTTTTTTTAAACCGAGAAATCTCTGATTAATTTCTTTAATCTCAGTCTTGTCACCTTTTAAGTGATTTCACCGCATGAGAAGGTGGCTTACTTGTCACATTCCCCAGCAGCTTACTACAAATTAAAAATCTCAGATTTACTAAATTACAATTGTCTTACTTTGTTCAGTAGTATTCTACACAATAGCATGCTTCCAATGCACATGTCCAGTAGTATTGTTGTTCATTAATATTGTTATCCAGTAGTATTGTTGTCAGTGGTTCATTAGGAAATTATGCAATGTGCTCCAAATGCATAGTATTGAATTATGAATGGTGTGAAGGTAAAATCAATGAATTACACGAACAAAAGTTTTTAAGCTTTATTTTATTCAGAACCAGTTTAATGCTGCATTTTTTCAGCTTTTGTTAGTGCCTAAGCATTTTACCATAAAAACAGCCTTATTTATGTACTGAACTGTAACTCAGCACCTACAGACCCATTCATTTTTGTGTTGAACCCCAAAAGTAACTTGGCACTCACAGACCTGTTTCTTTATGTATTGAACTGTAGAAGTATTGTGGCTTTCACAGACCCATTTAGTTATGTACTGAACTATACAAGTAACTCAATACTCACATATCCATTTATTTATGTACTGAACGGTATAAGTAACATTATATTCACAGAACAATTTATTTATGTACTGAACTTTATAAGTAACTTTGTACTCATAAAGCCATCATTCCGTATCCTCAATGCTATAAAAGTTTAATGCAGTGGACAAACAGTAGCTGAAACAAAAATATTTAGGTTCAGAAATAAGTTAATTAAGGGATGCTCAAGAAATAGTATTAGAAAAAAGTTAATTATAGGATACTCAAGAAAAGCGAGAATAAAGACTTAAATAAAAATATGTAGAAAAATTAACCTGCAGAGCACTACAGTAAAGTATACATCATAACTTTTGAGCTAACAAGATTTTTGTACAGTGTTACAAGGCATAGTAAAGATGGGAAGTGTGGAGAGAATATAGAACATCCAGAGATTTTAAAAATTTGCTAAATTGCTTAATATTCCTTCACATGTTTTCTTTATGCTTTAGTTTAAAAAAGCTTTAGTTTAAAATAGCTAGATAATGAAAAATGTGACATGAACTTTGCTTTGCTTTAATTCATGTATGCAAACAATACCATCATTTTGGCTCCAGTAAAAGATAATATAATAAAAGTTGATCTCGAGTTAAATATACTTCCATAAATAAAATCGTTTATAAACAAAAATAATATACACCAATTATTGTCAGATCTATAAAAATCATTTATTGTTAAAATTGTTATTTTTATTTGTTCAGAACTTGCTTTAAATCAAATGCATTTACCACAACACCTTCCACAGTATTGTGAAGAACCCTGATTTGAAAGCAGTTTTAGTGTAATTTTAATATTTAGTTCAATAGTAGTATGCACGCCTCTTTGATGGATTACATTTCATAACTGGAGCATATGTGTTATCTTTTTTCAGGTGAGCTTTTTGCATCTTCAGGGAGACATAACATGATAGAAAATGTAAACATGACAGTTCTTCGAAAATTACAACAGTACCTGTACTTGCTTGTGATCAACATGATTCACCTGGCTGTACAGGTGAAATCAGGACAGGAGTGGAGATATGGTCATAGATGGGATGTATTCAGTGTGAGAAATGAATATTTCTACAGATTTATGCAAATAGCTTATTTGTGTAAAAGAAATATAACATTAAAAATAAAACCAAAACAACTCACAGAGGTTTCTATACAACTTGAATTTTGTAATAACATTATGAAAACTATATATTGACTGCAATCATTGAAGACAGTAACTTGCATTTTATGATATAATAGGGATGCTTACTTACTATGAAGCAGTACCCAAATAATTGTTGCGTTTTAAAAGTGCCTGCAATAAGTGTTCTTATGTAAATTGATAACAGATTTCTATCTGTTCATCAATGAAGAACTCTTAGAGGTTATATCTTTTTGCCTTAATTCAAGGCAGTGTTTGCATGGTTGTAGAATACTATTGAGTTCTGTATTTTTTTGCAATTTGTACCGGTCTGAATAACACCCAATTTTTATTGTTGCATCTTAGTGCATATGTTTTCGTCTTTGTGTCTAAAAATGTCCATCAATACTACTGGTATATCAAATTGTGATCCACCCATGATGCAAATAGTATGCATATATAAACATACTAGCAACCATCTGCAGTTCTTTCAAGATCAGTGATGAATTACCAAATATTAATCATTACTGGTGTATGAAAAAAACAATAAAAAGTATTCATAATCCTCGTTTTCTAAGTAAATCTAATAGGTATACATTTTGATCACAGTCCTTTATGATTTCTGTTCCTCTCCACTCTTATGCATAACGGACAAATTATGCAGAAATGTGAAGTGAGAAAGAAAAGGAATTTGGACTGGATTGAAACCTTGAAATAGAAATTACACTTAGTAACCTACAAGAATATGGTTTATCAAAACAATATGTCAATATGTATGCGCCTTCCTTGGGATTTATCAAGTCAATTCATTGGTTACATAGTACACATACTGTGATGTTATGTTTGTTTTTTCTTAAACATACTATAATGTTCTAAAATTTGATTATTATTATTAATTAAATATTGAAAGGCCTCTCTCTCCCATAGTAGCAACATATGGGCTAATATCTATGAAATGATGAATGATAGTAAACATTAAGTCAAACTGATCAGTGGGGTGGGGGTTGGTGAGAGACAGACAGAGTTCAAGTCTATCCCAACAAGAGAGGGAGAGAGTTTATTATTGCTGGAACTGTTACTAGAGTAGAATAATGACTTAGATCCACAGTAAATATATTAAAATATTTTAATTATCTCTTGTTGGTTTGTCATTTTGCTTAGTTTATATTACAATTCCACATTAATTTCCATATGCTGATACCTGAATGGCAGCGTTCATGTGAAAAGCATAAGCAATGATTTGTTTTTGTTCTAGTGCTCTACTTTTATCATTAAAACCATCATTCATGCTTGTATCATAAGTATGTATTATATTCATTTACTCAGTGTGAAGAAAAATAGAAACTAAAAAAGAAAACAATCAACTTATCAATATGCAAGATATTTGTGAACAGCCATAAAAGACATAGAACTACATTTTGTAATGGACAAACTCGGGGATGTGAGGAGTACATTTACTTGGTCAATACACAGCTTCCTGTATTAAATCTGAACTCCATTCAAAAATGAAAATATTATGTATTTATATGTGATATAAATAGAATCGTATATAATTCTGGTATTCCATTTAAAAGAAGCTGAAAATTTTGTTAAAGGGGAGTTTAGGGGTTTTCCCCCAACTGGGTCTTGATTGGTAGCATATATATATTTCCTTAATTTCAACGTCAGCAAATTCAGAATAACTTGGTATATTTTTTTTGCTTTATCCTCCATGTTCCCCACTCACCATTACCAAGTAGCGGATTTAATAAATCCTTATATTTTTATGTATATAAAATGAATCCGTAGCAACTCTAACAGCGTGACGAGGAAATCTATTTATTGTTGACAGTAGATTTATAGAAACATAGGCTAGCATTGAAGATCTTAAATGAGTAAACTGTGGTGAGTCGCCCTCAATAAAGCTCACAATGGTACCTAGTTTGGTCCCATCCGATAAATAAGCGTTACTTCGGCTTATAAATGTATTTTTCTCCGTTGTATCAGTTATTATAAAATCTAACTCAGCATCGTCCATAATCAATCTTACGCAGTGCCGTTTATGACCGTATGAACTGCCTTGAGTAAACTTGCGATTATCTTTCTACCAAGATCTTTTGCACGTTTTTCATCGTGCGCATCTCTGCATTTACGTATATTATTAGTAATTTTAATGTCATCTTCGGCAAGATCAGGAAATTCTTTCCAGGCATCTTCTATATTAAATCTGTTCAGTTCTGGTAACCAAACTTGCTTTTGTGGACTATAGGATATAATCGCTTTATTAACCTTTAAGGATACTAAAATTCCAGCATCAATCATATATCTTAATAATACTATTGGAGTCCAACATTTTTCTGAAAAATGTCTTCCAAACCAAGCATAAGTAATCGGATGGAGATCTTTTCCGAACTCGAATGATTATATACATGCAAATCCGGTTAAGTCAAAATCTGGTAAGGGTCCATTTATCGAAACTCTGGTCATATCATATGTAGGGTGTCCGAATCTGTCAAAGTATTTAGAACATTCTCCACATCCAAGAAAACTCCCAGGATAACATGCAGCCATATCGACGGAGATAACATCATTATACTCGTATTTAGTATTCCATAATCCACCGTGCCCATATTCTATGCAACTTTTTTGTATATCCTCAATAAATTCTGATCTTGTAGGATTCCATGAATTTTTCTCTTGAGCGAAATGAGTTGCTACCGATGGTACTGTAAAACAATTATTTAGTAGTTGTCTAACTTTGACATCGTCAGAAGTATATTTTAGTGCAAGATTTCTCATTTCTTCATAAACAGATTCTGTACGATAAATATCGCCATTAGGTCGCACAAATTGATCGTAATCGTGTTCCGAACTCTGAAATAACTAAACTGATACAGGGTCACTTTTACTGATATTTTTAATAAAATCAAATATATGACCATTATAAAATTTTACCATTCTGTCTCGTGGAAATACAGTTACAGCATCAGTCCATGCATGTGCATTATGATCAATAATCGTTATAGGACTTCCATTTTTTGTATATTTTGGTTTGTACAATATCTCTCCCGTTAGTGTTTTTTACTGTTATTGGAAATCTTAATGACTTTTCTAGCTTAGCAACATCCTTAACAGATGCACCAGAATTTTTAACGGTTCCTGCCCATTCACATATTTTTTGCGTCTTAAGTCTGTTAAGCCGTTACCACGCATCGCATTTGTAAAATGTTCTTTAATGCGCTCCGCAACACAGTTTATTCTTTGATAGTCTCATCGGTTTGAGATCCGCAATATTAGGTTTATCATTCAGTAAAAACAATCAATATACCACAGCAGTAACTGGATATCCTCGCTCAAAATACGGTCTATCAATACCAGTCAGTATTCCAGGTTTGGATTTGTTAATTAATAATATCATTTTATTATTTCCAGACTGTATAAGAATAGGATTTCTCTTGTCACGAATCATCCAGATATTATCGTCTGTATTCACAATAAATTTTATTAAAATAAGATATTTTTGATTATCAAGGTGGTTAATAATTACTTCTGCTCGTTTGTCGTTCATCACATTAATAACTTTTCCAACTCTAAAAGTTGACCACACGTGAACAGCACCATCTTCTCGAAATTCCATTTTGGCGTCACGGATACGTTTAGTTATATCTGCATTTGTTAAAGCTAGATCTTTCATCGAAACACTAAATTTATATCCTAATAGTCTGTCAAGATCAAATCTAGTAGCAGATGGTTCAATTGCTGATAATTCTTCCATTATTATAATTAAGACAAATATTCAAATTGAAATTTAGTATATATATATATATATATATATATATATATATATATATATATATATATATATATATATATATATATATAATGATTCAAACAGAAAAAATGTGTTTGGTTAAAAATTGGACAGATTTTTTATTGTAATAAATCATGTGTAAACAAATATTGCGGTTACCATATGCAGAGTATCAGACATGGAAGTACTGGACTAAAACCATGCATTCAATGTGGTATTGCAGTTAGAGGCAGCACACAATTATGCGCAAATTGTGGAGGTAAAAATATAGGGAACTTAAACGATATTATGACAAAAAAAGATACATCGACAGGTAAATCTCCTATAACGACAGAAAATGATTATCTAACCAAATTTCAAAAATAATGATTCAAACAAATAAATATTATATACAAATGGAACAAAAAGAATTTGTGAGACATCCAATATATACGAATTACGAGGCATCCAGAGACGGAGTTATTAGACATTGTAGACTAAAGAAACCACTCGGTTGTCTTAATAAGTTTGGTTATTTTCAATTTAGTATGAACGAAAATAAAAATTATTATTCAC
This sequence comes from Potamilus streckersoni, assembly GCA_016746295.1. NCBI lineage: Eukaryota > Metazoa > Mollusca > Bivalvia > Unionida > Unionidae > Potamilus > Potamilus streckersoni. Next base: position 798,140 of record JAEAOA010000264.1, on the reverse strand, counting down.
ACAGGTTCATATATGAATGTTTTTATGGGAAAATCAAACATGGATTTATTATTGACCATATTGATGGAAATCCTCAACATAACGAAATTTCTAACCTGCAAGCTATTACGCAGAGTCAGAATTCCAGACGTGGAAATACAGGATCGTATAAATTATTTGGAAAGAGAGCGATTAAATCCATAAATACAGAAAACAGACCAAGAATTAACTTTTCCATCAATAAGTGCAACAGGTATATATTTTAGTATACATCCACAATCGGTGCAAAGAGTTGCAAATAAAACATATAAATCTGCATATTCAATAAAGTATGACCAAAGGATTATATTTGAGTATATATAATAACTGTCTATTTTACTTTATATTCTATCAATCTTGCCAAGGGTTTTGTTTAGCTCTCTTGACTGTCAGGGGTTTATTCACTGTCGCTATCCTCAGTTTTACTATCATTTATTACAGAATCAAATAGCTTAATCTTTCTCAATTGCATCACACGATTGTCTATCATTTTATTTCTTTCATATTCGAGAGATAATGCGTTTTTTATCTTTTCGATTAAACACGCAAGAGGCGCAAATAGCTTTACTTATGTGTCGTTCACCAATTGTAAAGATTCTAACATAGAATTATAAATTTACTTTATGAATCTGTAATTGGAATATAATGTGAATTTATTTTGAAATTTTCTTTGTTGTAACGATTCAAGCTCACACAAAAATTTTTCAGTATCAAGACCTTCAGATAACTGAATTCCGTCATGCTTTAATTTTTCAATAGCAGAAACAATAGCTTTGATATTTTCAATGTTCATTAAATATATATATATATATATATATATATATATATATATATATATATATATATATATATATATATATATATATATATATATATAATAACATTTAACTTTAAATATCTTCATTTTTTTCTCCTACTCTACGAACGTATGTACAAATTAATATATAACGTCTTTCCGCGCAGGTCCACAATATCACCATATTGATTTTTGAGTTTGAAATTCATTCTTGACAATAATGGATTATGTACACGCAGGTAAACTTGATTTATTGGCTCAGATACAATCAGCCAGCCCGGAGGTGATTGGATACTAGATGAGTATAATATATACCCCTGTTGAGCCTGGTTAGACTTTGAAATATCGACATGGTAGCTACTTTCAATTATATCGCACGTTAAATTCAGTGCGATGGTGGATGTTATATTAACAATATTAGGTGCGATATGTCGTCCTGTTCCATATGGGTCATTATTATGTTTAAGTATAGTTGGTGGTTGGGCTTTTTTTCTCCACGATTTCATTACTTCAGGATAATATTCTTCAATAAGATCATTTAATGATTTCTTCATCTGAGCGTTATTTAAATCTTGTATAATAAATGTTTGTAAGTCCCCTTCTGTTATTTTATAATGATCGAGAAATAATTGTTTACGTTCTTGATTAGTTAAAAAATATTCATTAAGATTAGTTGCGACGTATATAACACTTCGATTGGCGATGTATAAATCGAGTAGGATACCATTTAAGTGTTTTATTGAATCGATTATTTGCTGCTTTACACTATAGTCATAATGATATGATAATGAAATAAGTAAATTTCTTAAATTATTAAACATTTTATCGTATTCATGCTTAAGAGTATTCAGAAATTCTTTTATAAATTTTTCATCAACAATTTGCCGATTCTTCGTCCTGGTTTCTACGGCGAAAACAAATGCTGATCTAGATATCTTGGGGATCCTTTTACCGTCAGAATCGGTAAAATAGTATCTATCGTTATTTGAATCAAATTTAAATCTTAATGAATTCCATGGATGTTGTTCTAGATATTGTGGATTTTTAGTGAATTTTTCTTCGCTCGTTTTAAACTCATCTTTATTTGGTTTTGAAACTCCATTATAAACAGGTTCAACTTCAGGCCAACCTAATACTGATCTAATCGAACTTTGATAAATATCTACAACATAGTCAGGAGAATTTATTTCAATCACCGACGATAATGTTGGTTCGTAAACATTATTTGCTATTTTAGACTCTTTTCCGGTTTAAGACTTGAGTCTGCGCTGGAATTCCTCATTAATCTGTTCTAACTGATAACTGCCAGTTAGAACAGATTAATGAGGAATTCCAGCGCAGTTGGAATACTAACAACTTGCCAATCGGGAGTTCCATCAGATTTATTTTTATTTGCGAATACTAATGAATTATTTGGTTGTTGTCCGCCAAATGGTTTTGATCTAATATTAGGCCAGCTATAATAAACACGTAACTGAGCTAATGCTATCTCTTTTACTGGAATTGCAGTTGGAAAGTTAACGCTAAATTCGGGATTGGTCGAACTTATTGATATCATGGTAGTTTTTGAAGGAGTTGTATTAGTGACGATCTGCTGTAACAACTCATCCAAGCGATGTTCAGTTGCAGACATTATTGTTATTATTATTGTTTAATTCTCCATTTATTTTTTCAGCAGAGTCACTAACAATTTTGAATGCTTCATCGTAGGTTTTAATTATCGTTACGAACTCCTCGTCAGATATTTTACCATCACTGAGATAAGTGGAAATATATCCAGATAGTTTAGAATATGTTGCTGTTGCTGTGTGTAATTTTATCATATACTCACGCAATTTATCATTCGCACATGTAGCTATCTTTTTAACAATAATATTAAAAATACCTGCTATAGTGCTTGAAGTTGAAACAATAATTGTCATAATTGCTGGAGCTGTCATCGTTAATGTTAATAATATTAATCCGGATCCAGCAACAATAGCAGAAACTGAATACACAATTCTATCAATGACAACCATACGTCTACGATATTTTTTTACTTTTATTGTATAATGGTCGATGGTATTAGTTTGGTCAGGCATTCACATGCTTGATTATATCTGTGACGTTGAACGTCGATAGATGACGTAGTTATTTGATCCATTATATTATGATGTTAAGTAGTTAATTGAGTTACAAATTCCAAACACCACCAGTAGGCTTGTGGCAAATTTTTACTCGATGATGCCAGCGTAAATGTTCCTTCAGAATCTTTATCTAACAACACAGATATAGTTTTAAATGAATTATCAGTCGATGGATTTGTAGTGGATATTCTAAAATCTGCAACACTAAGTACGGACATCCTATATATATACCAGTAAACTCCGCAGTATATTTAATGGTATTATTTTCTGGAGTCCACGATCCAAACCCATATACACAATATTTCTTACCTGATTGTGAGGAATGTTAATCAGGTTTATTTTTTAATAATATCATTAAGTTTTGTGTTAATATCAGTAAGTTTTATATCAACATTAGATGGATTTCCAAAAAATTCGTTATTATTTCTGTTTATGTTTCTACGAAAACTTAAAAACGTGTTCACGTGACCAAGAAATTCAGTTTCGATTTTGGTTATTCCATGAATGATTGGAGTCTGTTTATCATCGACGTATTTTTTTGTTGTTGTTGTAGCATCACTATCTGTAGTTGGATTTCCAAGATCTGTGATTTTATTTTTGTTCATAATAACATCTCCACTAAATTCACCGCCAGCTTTTCTGACATAATCGTTAACTGATTTACCGGAATCCTGTATTTTACCCTGATATCTAAAAGTTACGATATCATCATCAACTGCAGTAGGAATTCGTATAAGTACGTCTGGTAGTCTTATATTGCTTGTCTTTAATCGTCCTTGTTTATCTTGAAAAACAACTACTTCAGTTTGATCAACACTTGTAATATTTAATAAATCATCAATCTTATTTCTAAGTTGATCAAGGGTTGCATATTTAGATAAATCACCTTGCTGCTGAGATTTACCACGAGCAGATCTTCCGTAAATATCTACCATTATATTTACTGATGTCTGTTTAAATGTGACAAGGGTATATTCATGCACGACTTTATGAGGTGGTTTTCCTTGCGGTGCCATGGATACTACATTAAGTACTTCTCGACCACATATTGGTGGATCAGTTAATGTTTGTGTTGGTAATGTAGAATACCAGATTGTGGCAGTATTATTACTGACATAATGAATAAATTCCTTTGGTGGTGCTAATCCATATGAATCAAAATAAATAATTCCACGTGGATCATTTGCATACGCTACCCAATTTGTACCTGGTCCAGAGTTTTTATCGAGATTAATAATACCTGTTTCAGTATTGTTTGGTTGTTTTGGTAATTGATCGCGCATAAAAACACCTCTAAAGTTTTTTTATTTTTAATTTTTTAACAGCATTGAGTAAATCAAAATTAGAAATAGGCGATATCAGTAAACTGTCTCTGGAAGTCTTAGACCTTTTCCGTACCACGAAGGCGGGGTCCCTGGTAATCAGAGACCTTTTCCCTTTTTTTTTTTAGATGTTCGTTTTATTCCCTTTCCGGTTGCTTTCTTTAATGCCATTCCAGCGGCTGTTCCAACAGCGCCTAATGCAGCTGCTTTTGCAACGGCTGGGGCTTCAGCGGCTATAAATGCTGGTATAGCTGCGAGAAGGGGAAATATACCACTAGTTTTAAAAGTATCCTTAATAGCACCTGCAGAAAGATCAAGTTTGACACCTTTATTTGATTTTTTTGCTTTATTAAAGTTTTTGAATTGACGATCAGTTAACGATAATTTATTTGAACCACTCATGTGTTCCTTTTTTAATGATATTGTTATTCCACAGTTATTTTTTGATGCTGATTGCAGTCTTTTTATCTCACCAGAAGTCAGAGTAACATTAACGTGATTATATGACATTTATTATACTGATAAATGATCTAATTACACATTACATATTTTCTACTGGAGCATCAAAGATTTTCATTCGTCCACCAGCACCTTCTATGAGCATTGATCTATCGCTAAGTATAACAGCAATTGCTCTGTAATTATCAATAGCTCCTCTATTAACACTAGCTCGAAAATGTATATCGACTACTGATTGTCTGGTCAAATCTAAATGTTCGAGCGAAAAGTAATAAATAGGATATAAGCTTTTAAAATCTAGTTGTGATATTTGTAATCCAGTATCAACATTTTGATCACGCCCCATGAACGACATAAGACGATGATATGCACGTGCTACATGATTTTGATCAAAATTAAGTAATATATCCTCGGATGGTTCTTGATGTCCATTTATCCTTAACGAAATCTCAGAAACACCGAGTTTATCAAATATAATACTACGCGTTTGATCATTTACTCGTGCAGCATTTTGTAATGCAATAAATATGTTGCTTGTGGTCTGATATGCTGTCTTCATGTCTATTACAACTTTTTACTGTCCTTATATAATTTTCCGAGATATAGAACTTGTTTATCCTACTTCTTTTCGTTGCATCATACACATTTGTGTATTTTCTGGAATCTAAATAAGTTATTCATTTGCGCATTGATTTATCAGAATCTGGTAGTTTCTCGCTTTTATCTAATTTGCTTTGTATCTAATTAAAATCCCCACCCACATGCATGGTTCTGATGATTAGTTTTGAATATATTGATTTATGGTTGTAATGAATTAGATCTTGATCGGGTCAATTCCCCCAGTTGGTACATAAATATTAAAAATATTCCAGTTATTTAATCTTATATGTAATAGTCGACCTTTTAAATCACTTATTGTTTTCATTTCTTCAAAGTTCAACTCTTTAGCTGATCGTCGAACAATTGTTGCAACTCCTGCTATATTTCTGCTAAGGTGATTACTAGTGAGAACTATGGCATCTAGCTCTTTTTTTCTAGTGTTTTCACTGTGTTCGGCTAATCCATGCGTTTCTTGTATGAATATGATGTCATATTGCTTAGCATTTGCTACTAGTTTATCCATTTTATTAGTGATTCCATTAATGTTTTTAGTCAAGATTTGAAGGTTCAATCCCTCCATCTTGGCTATATACAGTTGTTATATTTTCTTTTACGTTATTAAGTTTTTATTTTATTTAATTTTTTTCACTATTAATTTCATTTAATGGGCAATCCTTTTTGCTTTGTATTCTTGGATATTAATTGCATTTCTTTGGTTATTTCTGCTCAGAGAGATTGCTCTTTTTGATTCCCTTGCCTCTTTTAGTAGTTCCATCACTTCTGGTTCAGATGGCGTCCTTGGTGTTGACGATGATCTCTTTCTTTTTTGGGAAGGAATTGGTGTAGATGCCTCTTTTTTCGTATTCTCTGCTGCCTTGACGGCGATTCAAGTATCATTGATTCTTCGATCGTCTTACTTTCTCGTTGAATCTGAAAGTCTGATTTGTCTTGCATTTTCTCCAGGTGAGACTCTTCTATAACATAGTATGATTTTCCATTCTCCTTCTGCTGCTTATCCTTCATTTCTTTTTGCGTCTGTATTTTCCTTGCCCGTACTCTAGCTCTTCTTTTCTCAGCTGAACTTGTCTGACTAGCATCACTCCATTTGTCTGATTCCTTTGTTGTATTTATTGAGTCCATACTATCTGTCACGTTCGAAGCAGTTCCTACTTCTAGTATTGTCTCCTCGCTAATTTATTGTCTTGTATCCTGGCTAATGTCCTGATCAATATCCTGGTTAGTCGTTGGCTGCACCGCGTTTTTTTCCAGGTTTCCCATTTCCACAGATTCTGGGATGTCATTTTCCGCTTCTTCTTAGAGATTGTTTCTGGCTGCTATTTCTGCTTGCCTTAATGGCATTAGTTACTATTTGCTTCTGTGCATAATTCCTGAACGCGGATGTTCAATTTCAGCTCATTAGTAATTGTGACCACTAAATATTTTATTGGACTGAGACTTTCTAAGTAGTACTTTTCAATGCAAATGGCGAGTTTTATGGCATTTCTTTCTTCTCATTCGGATTGTGTTACATTTTTGAAAGTCTGAACTCGCATTTTCCATTTCCATGGACACTGTCAAAGTTCATTAATGTAATTGTGCAATATCTTTCTATAGTGATGGATTTTCGATTGATCTGTAGCATAGACAGTCATCTGCAAAGATGCAAATTTCAAAACTAATTTCAATCAAGATGCCATTGATGTACATGGAGAAAAATACTAGTCAGAGTTATGTCCCTTCAGATTCTCAGCGGCTGCTTTGAACCAATCAAGATTTGGAACCATTTACCAGTACACATTGTTACCAGAAATAATAATAATAATAATAATAATAATAATAATAATAATAATAATAATAATAATAATAATAATAATAATAATAATAATAATTAATAATAATAATAATAATAATAATAATAATAATAAAAGAGTCTATTCAGGGCCGAGTTTTGCTTGCGATTGAATAATCAAAACGTTTACTCTTTACCAATTCATGACGGACACTGTAAATGGCCCGTTTTCAAAGTGCAATACAGAAATGTCGGCTTGGACACCTTTATCTTAACGCTTAACACAATCATCAACAACACAACCCAGCTGTGTACTTTCCGGAAGGCAAGCGATATGATATGTTATCTAAGAGCTTCGTGATGTTTGAACTGACACTATGCTCCAGGACTAGGGAGGGGAGCATAAAGGGCACGTGCCAACCCCACCCCAGTCATAAGAGCACCCCTGGTTGCCATGGATTAAATTTTACGCCTTTCAATAAACTATACACAAATCTAAACTGTTTAGCACAACGCTTTACAAATAAAAGATAATTTAAGGACTGCTTTAAGGGCGCATTAATTTTGTAAATCTACAAGTGCCTCCGCCTATATTATGTGTTCTGGGTCCCAAAAAACCTTAACCCAGTCCTGGCACTATGTAAACACTGGTTAGCGAGATTGAATAGCAATTAGTGGCCACCTTTTTTGGCCGCTTGTGTGTGTGTGTGTGTGTGTGTGTGTGTATATATATATATATATATATATATATATATATATATATATATATATATATATATATATATATATATATATATTGTATGTACACTGCAACATCCCTAAAAAAAAATTTCTAGTGTGTGTGTGTGTGTGTGTATATATATATATATATATATATATATATATATATATATATATATATATATACACACACATACACACACTCATATACTAGAAATTTTTTAGAGATGTTGCAGTGTACATACAATAATCGAAACACTGGTGCCAACTATGAAATAGTTTCACGAGAATCTTGCGACCTATATGTAATGCACACGGAGTAACTCACGCAAAAACAAAAACAAACAAAAACTAAAGCAGTCTATCATAAAAAGTAAATCAACCCATCTCTTGCAAGACAAGAACACGTCATAAAGAACGAGAACATGCATGCATCAAATATATATTGTTTAGAGTCCTGAAATCGAACGACTGTGTGAAGTAAATGTATCTGAATGGAATAAGGTTTATTTTGTTGCTTATTTTGACATTAAACATACGTAAGCTGTAGAGGGAAGCACATTGTGGAGGAACTGTTACACAGGCTATGAATAACATACTCGTATTTGTAACGTGTTGACACTAGCTACACCCATGAGACTTTTTGGTGTTTAATTATTAAAGAGGAGCATACGTTTATGCAATACATGCCAGCATTATTCGCTAATTTCGTACTCTATTGGCGTGATTCAGATACGACACTATTGTAAAATTATTATTTTCATTTTGTTCGTTACACATGAAAATACGAGTATTGGCCACTCTGCTTTTTTTTGTAACCTGCCCTCTATGGTTGGGCAAATATTTTTTTAACAAAACAACAACAACAAGCAAAAATAAAAATTGCACGTGCGAACTTATAGTTGTGAGCACGTCAGCAAAGCGTTATTTGAGCTATTGACATACGTGACTATGCAGCGATTCAGAACTTGGCAAACAGCGATTGGTTGTAAGGATTCCCAGTGTATAAATGCGCCAGAGATCACCAATTTCATAATTTGAAGTATCACCATAACTTACTAGTTATAGCATACTGACTTTAACAGTTTTATTGATTCGTTTGTATATGGTTCAAGTATATGGTGACATCTGGAAAAGGACTGGGAAAGATTTATATGAGCTCTGAAACTATATTTTAAACGCAGTAATTTCCCCTCATCACCGGTTGAGTTGTTCGGTCCCTTGACACAAATAAGCATGAAGGTATCAACGAAGATGCAGCTTTGGTTACTTCTGTCAGGCTTTCTTCTATTATCCGCCGTTGTCAGGTGTGATGAAAGTGGCAGCAAGGAAGACGATGCAGGTATAAATATGTATTGGAAGTAATTTTGAACAAATTGTTAAGGTTTCATGCAATTGCATTGAACGAAGACTGGTGCCGCTAGCAACTAACCGAGTGGCAGGTGCAGATAGCCTAGGATAGTCCTAAAATGTAAGACATAAAACGTTTTTGTTTTAGTGTTGTTTCCCATCACAAATATGGGTGATGTGTCATACGTTGTAGGACTTAGCCTCTGGTGGAATTAACGGGACACAAATGGGCGAGGAGATATTCGTATGCATAATACACATGCGGCAGAAACCGTGCAAAACACGCAGTGTCTCTGCAGTCTCTAGTTAAAATGACAAGGTACATAATTTGCACAACATATGAGCCGGTTCACGAGAAAACTGACCTTTTTAATACTTTCGATATTTACCTTCTGTTGCATTTTCTGATAATGTTTTGAAACCATAAAATAAAATTTAACATGAATCATTTTTTTTAAAAAAAATTTATTGGGCCTGAGGGGAAAACCATATAGTTTTCATATTTCAACGCCATAACATTATGGTACTGTTGTACACATTGTGGTGAAAAATACAGGTGAAATGCAAAAGTAATTTGTAATTTTACATGTATTTGTACTTCCAAGTGCAATTCAATGGAGTTGCATAATAGCTGGTTTCATAAATATAAACATTTAAAATTTGTCATTAAAACTTATTTCATGGCATGAGATGGTGTTTGGTTATATAATACTGAAAATTATTAACTGGGCTCAGTATTTATGAAAACAGGGAAGTGTCATGTCTATTAGATTTTTTAAGGCACATGTTCCTATCATGAAAATAAATGTTTGCAGAATTTTCATATCAAACTTGTACCTGGGTGCAAGTTATCAGGCATTGTTGAATTGGATGCTTATAAACTATTAACCTATTCTGCACTTTTTGAATTTTTAAACTTTGAAGTGAAGTGTTAATAGACCATTAGGAAATGAGTAAATTTTTGTAGACTTTTAATAGTTTTGTCAGAAAATGAAAAGAAAATACAGGCAAAATGCAAAAACAATTTGTAATTTTACCAGTATTTGTACCTTTAAGTGCAATTTTACGAAGTTATTTATATAATAAAGGTCTGATTTCAACAATAATCTTCCATACAAAATCATGTATCTGATTTATAAAGTAAAATATGGGTAATTTAAAAGGAGTGCATTTTTAATTTCTTTTCTCAAACAATTTGGCGTTGACAGATTATGTACTGTGTTGTATTTAAAGGGTTAGCCAACATTCTATAACTCACATGATGCCATGTCTTTGTAAATATCTTTATAATTCAATTAAAGGTTGGCACTTCATATTTTGTAGCAATTCATTTAAAGATGTAAAATTGATGGAAAAAAAGTTTAAAATATATGTATGCATAAGAGTATTGTAAAAGAATATTAACTTTTACCAAGAATTATCTCCCTTTATACACATGCTGGTAAGAAGCAGCAAAAAAATCTGGCATATGGGTCAGGAGTTTAAAACTTGGCATTTGCAAATTGTTTTGGTCACACTTGAGCGGAATACTTGGTCTTACTGTAAATTTTCAGGCTATGTATTAACCTTTTTAGCCAGAAACTTCATCTCAAAAACCCAGATTTTGACAGTTGTATGTTTATTTGCATTGAAACAGAATCAAAGCTTTATAGATTTTTATTAAATTCTGCCGCTCAGCTAGATTGCCAGTTTTTTTAGTGACATGGGTATAATGCAAATGTCTGATTGCATTTCAGTTTTTGGTTTGAATACAAGTTATATTCCCATAAAGATGACAGAAAATATGGTCAGGTCTATAGCAAAAAGTAGCCAGTAACTACTAGAGTGGACATGGGAACATTCAGAAAGGTTACCTGAAGAGTGCAAATGAGAAGTGTTAAAGAGCATGTCTCTTTTTTACTTTACCATAACAGGACACCATTGTCTGTCATGCTTTTAAAAATTCTGGTTGGACATTTGAGTAATCAAATTGGTACACTGCATCACATTAGGGAATTTTTAATTGTTTAACAAGATTATATTATGGATACTCTGATTATTGGTCAATGTCCTGTGCAGAGCCATATGAAAAGGTTTCACCCTCCTGAACTGTAGCATATCAGTTCATTTTCATGTTTGTTTCATTGCAGATGATGATGATGAGGGAGAGAAAAGTACTGAAGTCCAAGAGGAGGATGATGTATTGGTGCTGGACACCAAAAACTTTGATGATATTGTCTACTCCAAAGACACAGTTCTGGTGGAATTTTATGCTCCTTGGTATGTTCATCTGCTAAAAATTATAAACTATAGATTGATCCTTGATCCTTTAAATGATTGTTTGCTCATCTACAAGTCTGTATAATTTCCAAAGATGGCTTAAGAAAAGACCGACATGCTTGATTTATTTTTTGTGCTGGAAAAAGAACCTCTTTGGAATATTCTTTTCCAAATCTTGGTTATATTCAAGTGTTCTCTTTGACAATTTTTTAAAATTGTATTCTTTAAAAATACAAAGTTGATTTCATGCAAATGATTCATTTTGCAAGTGTTATTAGGAATTTATGTAAGACTCACTTACATATTATAACCTGGCAAGTGAATCACTTGCATTGGACAGTGACTTTTCAAAAGTATCAAATGAGTATTGGACTGTGAGTACCAAACATGCATTGGACAGTGACTTTTCAAAAGTACCAAATGGGTATTGGACTGTGAGTACCAAACATGCATTGGACAGAAACTTTTCAAAAGTAACAAACATGGATTGGACCTTTTTAAGCTACCAAAATTGCATTGAACATTGCATTTTCAAAGTTTAGGGCAGGCAATGGACTATGACCTTTCAAAGTATTAACATGCTAGCAACTTTTAAAATTGACCTTTAGAATGATCAAACATACATTGTAAAGTGACCTTTAAAATGATCAAAAGGAATTGTATAGTGTATAGTGACCTTTAAAAAAGGTCAAACAGGTATTCAACTGTGGCTTTTCAATGCTCAAACAAGCCAGAAATTGTTAATAGCATAAGACACACTTGTAAAAAGGGATCTTGTGTTCATTCTAATTACATATTCATCTGAAATAATTTAATCTTCTGTTTTGAGTACTGTTAGCACACAAAAGCATTGTCACTTTTTTCTTTATCAAGTTTCCGTTTTTGTTAAGAAGTTTTTGTCCAGTTTTTCATTTTTGTTCAGATATCAAGCACTTGCCTTCTTACCAAAATCCTGTGGATCTCAACATTGATACATACAAGTTGACAATTCAAATTTAGGTTTACCTTTCATCATTAATTTCTGCCTTCTAATTTATTATTAGAAAGACCTGTCTAATGGATTTTTAGAATATCGAGTTATTTTTTGCAGTTTTTCAGTTCAGTATTGTATTTTTTGCATACTGGCGAGTTTTGTCATGGATTCAATTTCTGATCTCATTTCACAGGAAAAAACAATGCACAAACTTGAAACTTCTGAGCACATTTTTTTCATTGAGTGAATTATGAAAAATATTGTTTTCACCGGGGTGAGTAAATAACATGAAACCTGTGAGATTTAAACTGCCATTTTGTCACTAATGGTAAAGACAGCTAGTTGTCATTATGGAGCACAGGAGTACTAGGTTTAAATAGCAGAAAGTGCTTTTTTATAATAAAAAAAAATTGTGTATTTTTACTTTGAATTAGGAAAATGAATTGTATTTCCATTGATTCTTTGTGTGAATATTCTACATAAACACACTAGAATAGAAAAAAAAAATAAATAAGGGCTGTTCTAGAAAATATATATGGGACCCAGGAAAAGTATTTTTAATGTAAAACAATCACCCCTAGATGCAGTTCCAAAATTTGAGTTTTTATATGAACTCTTTGGATAACCTGAGTATCCGAACATATATTTGTATAAAAGTGCCTTCCCTGGGTACCATGTATCTTTAAAAGCCCTGACCTTGTTAGATGCAATATAATATGAAAAATTGCACTCCAGTCTGTTGTACTTATTACTATCTAGTATGTTTAAGCATTAAATAAAAATATATGCTTGTTCTGTTTGAACACTAAATGTACTTCATCATGTTCTTTGAAGACCTCAAGTATGTTCACACACACTATGAAATACATCCATTATTCATTTCATACAAGCAGATTCTTTTTTAAAAATCATTACTGTTATTTCCTTAGAGCAGAGATATCAGAAAAGACTGGTAAAGTCAAAGTCGTATATTGTGTATATATTCCAACTGTGTTAATAATTTGTGCTTCCAGGTGTGGTCACTGCAAATCTCTGGCTCCAGAATATGCAAAGGCTGCCAAGCTTCTGAAGGAATCGCAGCCACCAATTTCTCTTGCCAAGGTAGATGCCACAGTGGAAAATGATCTGGCTTCAAGGTAATAATGGGCATTTTTGACCCGCAGTTGCTAAAATCTGGTTCTGCCAGATTGAAAATGGGATGATGCCTATATCTCTGAATCGCAAAAGATTCTTAAAATCCAACATATTGATTTAACAAATACTAACATGCTTTAATAGACTTAACTGTTGGAAAAACACAACTCTTTTGAAGACCTCAAGTATGTCCATTAGATCTGCCTTTTTTTTTCAGCACTACCCCTCCAGTAGCCAGTGTACATGAATTATACAATATAACTCAGTATACAGGTTTTACATTTGTTTTAACAACACTTATAACACATTATAGATTATATCATATGTAGGAAATGTTCCATTCAAAGGTACAGCTGTGGATGTTAATGGGGTAGATTTGCCAATGGAAAATCCATGGAGATGAGTAAAATCTGTTACTCCTATATTAATTTGGCATGAATGGTCAGATAAAGGTACATCAAGTATCTGTGATATGAAAATAAGCATTGACTTAGAAAATGTTACATGTCAGCCTTTAAAAATGAATATTCAATGACTTTGTCTTTGATATTTGCTCAGCCATGCTTGGTATGCAAGTATATACAAGACCACTGGTGCGTTCCATGATGACAGCTTGTGAACACTCTGGATGTCAAATTTCTGATTTGATTTTGTTTAAACTTGTATCTAAACTTGTATCGTCCATGTCTTGCACATTTCCAACTGAGTGATATCCACACCTTTTAAAAAAGGGCAATCTTTCGTCAAATTGGCAGAGCTTGGCTTGTGAACAGTTTTGATTAAGAGATAGTTCCATGCATAATATTGAGATTCAATCCTGATCAGATTTGAATTTAACTGCAACTCTCATGTCACAAGTCGAATGCCTTAACCACTGAACCACAGCAGCTCCCTTGGATCTGTGATTCCCAGGTTTTGATTTTCAGGGGTAGTGTCCCAGATATGGAAGGACAGACTTGGGAATCCATACTTGCTTCACAAATTCCAAGTGTACTTTAAGGGTGCGGCTGTAAACAGCTTCTAAGTACCCAGTAGCAAGGAGAGATCTAGAACTTATAAACCACATGTAATTATTTTATCATTTAAAGTTGTCCTATATGTATGTGACTGAGCTGAACACATGCAGAATTTCACATTGAGAATAGATCTGAATGCATTTCTGCCCTTCTCAAATGTTAAAGTTAACATAATTTAACATTTGAAGTGCATCAGTTAAAAAAAACTTGCATCCAATCAGTCATCTGGTCAATAGTATAGAAGATCTTACAGAGGAAATGACTTATTTTATTTGATTGATAGTTAAAATGTTAAATATTTTGAAGATGTGTTGCGGTTTCAAAATTATGGTTTGATTTCTTAGTGGTTTTGCATTTCTGCAATTCAGGTGTCTGATGTGGGGAAAGAGAGGAGGAATCACCTTTATGGGTCAGACCTCATTTTATCTGGCCAGACAGTACTATTAGATGCCACAAATGGCTGGTATTTTCAAGACTAAAGGTGTATTGATACATTGGCATCCTACAAAGTGTGTACTTTTCACAAGAAATGTTGAAATCTTGCATGCATGTGGTTATTGAAGTGTCTTGGCCAATTATTACAGCCAACTTTCACACACTGCATTAAAGCAGTTAATGTCAGACAACCATTTGGTTGAAATCTTGCTCAGGAATTGTTAGAATTCTTTGGCTAATCAACAATCTTCCCCTTGAATGGTGCTCATGCACTACCAACAATGGAGATTCGACCAATGTGGATCATTAGTACAAAAGTTTGTGCAAATGAGATGCTTGAAATTTTTTCAGTTACCGACATGTCATGGAAAGTAAGTAGATGTTTATATAAATATATGCTGGTGCTGTTACTTTGGTGTGACAAATGTACTAATAAAGCCAGAGTCTGGAAAATTGGTTAATCTGGATAACAGCGACTAACCAGATGAAAAGCATAAAATTTTGACATTCTCCATTTCATAACTTCTCCCTTATCTCCATCATAAAGATGTGTGATACCTCGTTGAAGAGGAAGATTATGACACATAGAAAAGTGTTAGGTTTTACAGATGCCACTAAGTAAACAGGCTATATGTGCAACTGCAATTTCTCAAGTTACAAACCATATTTCTTATTTTCATGACTTTGGCCCATTTTATTTTTTATCAAATAACCAGTTTCATTAGTAAAGCATAAGCAGTGTAGTGGTAGTATATTATGTCAAGTATATTGAAGACTGGAACAAGTAACTCTTGCAGCTTGTCCCAGGGACAAGTGCGTGGGAACATTTATGCACACATGCACATTCACAAGTGATATATATCAGCTGCACAGACCTATTTTGGCCTTGTTTTCACTTTTCTACCATTGTTTTTATGGAGTTAACATCATACTTAAGTAGTTGCAAGATGTACATACTTGGATTGCATAACATAGACAATATGAAGTGTTTTGTTTGGAAATTACTGAATTGACCATAACTATACTGAGATTATTTTTTCTTGTATAGTTATTTTAAGTCTTGCATGATTCTTCAAAACAGATGCATAATTTTTCTTCAGATTTGATGTGAGTGGATATCCCACATTGAAGTGGTTTAAAAAAGGGGAAGTGTATGATTATGATGGTCCAAGAGAAGCTAATGGTAAGTCCTTAGCTTTGCTTTTCAGTTTAGGTATGGTCCTTCATTCTTCATCTGTCATGCATCATCCATTCACAGTTGCCATTTACAACAATCTTTTAATGCAGGATGTATTAAATTTGAAGGATTGCATCCTGGCATGGAGCTGGTATTGTCAGTATACAATAAGATATGGCCAATGATGCTAAAGATAGAATAACCTTCTCAAAAACTTCTCTAAAGAATTTGACAAAGGATCCTGGCTTATGAAGGTATTCCAAATTTGTTCATATGTTGATTTTTGCCATCAAACAAGGACACTGCTGGTCAGATGAAAAAAACTGACATCTCATAAATAGTGCACATAAGGTTTCTTGACCAAAATGATGTTGAATACAAACAAGTCTGATGTACATGCAGGAGGGACAAAAACCAATGGCATGCAGGTCAACCCCTCTTTCAGTAGTATTTTGAAATTAACTGTAGAAAAGACAATTCCAAGCTAAATTAAAATAGACTATTTAAATTTAAAATGTAGCATCAAGTTTTCATTTCTTGTTGCAAACTTTTTAGCCCATCATGATCTTGTACTACAAAACTATAGCCCTATAAGGTTTTAGACAATCAAATATGAATCTAAAGGGAAATTATAAAGAAAAAATATTTCATCCAAATGTATGTTTTAAAATGACACCACAGCATCAATGGACTTGTAGCACTAATATAACATTATGGGGCAGACGAGAAATCTTGCATAGATGGTGAAGCACTGATTTAAAAAAAATGAATCTGTACAGATTTCAGATGAGTTCAGTAATGAGTAAGATCCATGCATATTGGAATTATTTTTGATTTGATTTGAATGAACTTGGAATATGTGCTTGTATCAGAAAGACCTGTATACACCAATTAACTGATCCTGCATCTGATTGGCTGATTTGATATTAAGATCCTTGTATAATGGGGTAATGTTGCATCTGATTGGCTGATTTGATATTGAGTAAGATCTTTGTACATTGGGGTAATGTTGCATCTGATTGGCTGATTTGATATTAAGATCCTTGCATAATAGGGTAATGTTGCATCTGATTGGCTGATTTGATATTGAGTAAGATCTTTCTATAATGGGGTAATGTTGCATCTGATTGGCTGATTTGATATTGAGTAAGATCTTTCTATAATGGGGTAATGTTGCATCTGATTGGCTGAGATTATTACCCTTCAGGATGTCACATTTCTGATCTGATTTTGATCAAACTTTTTGTATCATTAACCCATTATCTCATGCAAGCACCTTTGGATGCCTCTATTCCATTTGCATGGAAGCGCCTTTTAACGCATTTACATCATTTTCATAGAAGCGCCTTTTAACGTCAACTGTAAACATCAGCCATTTTGAGCAGATTTTCATATCCCCATCTTTGGGGTAAAGCCCTATTAGATACTTCATTCATTGATGTGAATGACCATTACGTCAGATCATGTGGTCACTGTTTATGCTCTGGTTGAAATCTGCTATTTAAAGTAACTGGGTTGTATTCTTCAGGCTCCAAAATGGAGGTCATGGATTTTATTCAGATTAGAATCACAACTATGAAATGATATAGGCAGTAATTAGTTTTTATAAATTATCAGATTTAGATGATTTAGTGATATAGACACAAAGAACTTGTAAATTTCGAGTGTAAGAAATGGCAGCTATGGTTGGTCACTGACTAGATGGTGAACAAGTTTTCTCAAGATTTTAAAGCACATAAAAAAAAATAATTGTACAGCTATAATGATTAGACTTAAAACTCTTAAACCTTTTCATAATATATGTGTACCAAATACTTTAAAAGGGTTAAAGTTGCTGTTAAACATAACATATACTACACTTCTAAACAGTTAACAGGCAGGCCTGTGCATATGGAGTCGAATAGGTAACAAGTGTAATATTTAGTGCACTGCACTGGGTAATTTTGCTATATGTATATCAAGGGCTAAAAAGCCATACACTTTGAGGTAGAGAGGTTATGGTCTCAGAAAAGTTTGATAATGAGCATCACCTTGTTTTTGCATCTGACAGGATGAGCATGTTACTCCTGTTAAAGTTGCATTTATAAAATCAGATTTTGAAGAAAAATAATTTTCATATCAAACTTTTAAATGGGTTTTTCTGTCATAGGGACCTTACATGTGTTTGATAATAGGATCCTTGCATAATGAACTAATTTTTTATTTAATGGGCTAAGTGTGAACATTCCTGAGGTCTTGTTTCCAAAAACTGATTTTGATCAAACTTGGAATTTATGCCTATATCATGTTGCACAATCCATGCATATTAATCAGGTGATCTTGATAATTGGCTGAACATTATACTACTTTATAATCAGCTGCCCCAATGGTTCAGTGGTCTAAAGCACTGTTACAGATCACTGCCATCTCACTTATCTGCATGGGTTCGAGTCTTAAGATTTCGGCGAATGTGGATTTGTGAGAAAGCTTGCCAGTAGCTTCTCATGGGTTGGTGGTTCTTTCTGTGGATTTCCCAGTTTCTTCCTCCACTGTTAATACTGGCTGCCATGTATAGCCTATCGTGTGCTGAAAATGGTGTTAAGCCCCAGAACAACAACAACCACTACTTTATAATCATAATTTTGATTTATGTCAGGACAGGAATAATAGGGTCAAGATCTTGGACAATATTACCAGTGAAAAGGATATGCACATATTAATAAATCAATCTTGCATCTACTTGGTCAAGTTTATAGCCACTCCTAAAACCATATTTTGGAACAAACCTAATGTATACACATTAATGAAATACTTTGCACATGATTCACTGAGCATGTCATCTCCATACATTGACTGTTATTCAATTTCTGTAAAACTTAGTAAACAAGTTTATATTGAGATCTTGCATGACTTCATTTATGTGCATAGTGCATATTAATTATGCTGTTATCTTTAGAATAAATTTGTATAAGGATATAGTTTAATAAATCAATAAAAATATAAAGTTGAGGAATATGCAACACAGTGCACCATATTTGCTGTACAAAGCATGATTGTAAGATACATCATATAGACAATTACTTGGGGAAATTAAATGAATCCCTAGGTTGTATAGAAGGGATAAATGTATGTCCTATCCCTTTTTGGCACGTGGAAACTACTGATTGTTTATGGAGATTGCTGAATACTTTTTTTTAATTTAATAAGAGCTGATTTTTAAGACTGATTAAACATTTTTGTAGAGTACATTATGACTATAATATCACACATTTGTACAATATATATGTGTCTATTAACCTTTAATAGAATTTGGCCAGTGCTGAAAGATGGAAACTTTAAAAACCTTAGAACATTTGTTTTCATAATGCTTGCAATCAATAGGAGTGAAAGAAAATTCAAGAGAAAGCATCCATCTAACCCAGAGAAAGTGATCTTGGATATATGGTCTTGGAAAAATGAATCACAACATTAATAGACATTTTAATAGCTATGTCTTCTGAAGTTTTATTTACCATCTACAGTTTTAACACTGGTTTGGGGACCTTCAGTTGGATATAAAGTTGGAGGGTGATTTGCCAAAGTAGGTGGTGTGTTTGGGGGATATTCTCCAATTGGGGATACAGGAGGGGTTGTTTAAAGTAGCTGTGTGTAAAGTGAAAGTTGCCCAACCTACTACCTATTCTTCCATTTGTATATCATAATACATTTCTAATTTGAATCTAAAGGCTGTCACTGTTAGACTGAATGTAGTTTGGAATTACTGAGGGACATAATTCATGTTAAGTATGTTCAGATTAAAAGCATTTACTATTATGGGGATGAATTTTCTTGGTTTTGAGAAATCAGACATTTGTCTGTTTAAAAGTTAGATCGAACAAGGAACAATAATGAAATATCGGACTAATATAATTATTTTGCCAGTTAAACTACTTTAATATTTTACAATATTTTGATACGTTGCAGTGTACATATATTACTGATGTAATGCATTCCATTATTTAATTCCACAGGTATTGTAAGCTACATGAAGGAGAGAGCAGACCCTAGTTGGAAGCCTCCTCCAGAAGTAGTTGTCTCCCTTGCCAAAGATACCTTTGATGACTTCATTCAACAGGAAATAAGCCTTGTGGAATTCTATGCACCATGGTAAGCACTTCTGTTTATTCATTGTGTTTTGGGGAAGGGATATTTTTGTAATGTCTTTGAAAGCATGTTAGGTGAACATATCTTTCATTGTTATTGATTGCACAGCCAAACTAGGTTAAGGTTTATTTTAACCTTTTTTTGTGCTGTAATTTTATAAGATTTATCAGAGGGTAATATATATTTAACTGGATTGTTATTTTGCCTAAAATGAAAAATTTTGCACTGGGCAAACACCAGAAATGAATTGAGACTCTTTGATCCTTCTGTAGGTCAGGAGTGCATCAGTGGATGGTCAGATAAACTGAACCAAAATAGTTCTGGTTCATATATTAACATTGGATTAATCAAAGTTTACTAGTATAGTGTGTCCTTGTGCAAGGCATTTTACTCTAGTTTGCACAGTGCTACATAAATTGCTTGTTACTTTGACATGAATCACTAAACCTAGACTGCTGTTGGTCATCCATCTGTCGTGTGTACATTTCAGACTTTTGTAGTGATTTTCTGTGAATATTTTTATCCATTGAGTATTACTGAAGTTTCCTGTTATTAGTGAGTTTCCTTGTCAGATCTGAACAAAGCAAAAGTGATGAACTAGTTGAACAAAAATAATGGGTATTTATTTACTTCTGATATGGACATATTTGCATTTTCTTATTTACTTGAGATTGCATAAGATGTACATATTTTTCTTGCAGACAAATTGTCTATAGGTTTTTCTTTGGTCTGATATTAAAGATAGTCTGGATATAGTGTTCTGGTGGCCCTGGTTGGCCAGGTGATAAAAGGCACTGGCCGTTATAGGTCACTGACATCTTAACTCTATCACATGGTTTTGAGTCTGGGACAGATCAGTGTGGGTATGTGAGAAAGCTTGCTAGTAACCTCTCATGAGTTGATGGTTCTTATCAGGGTTTTATTCCCAGTTATTCCAGTTCTGAATATACTGACCAGTGTATATCCTATATCATGTGCTGAAAAAGTATTAACCCCTGCAAAACATTTCTATATATTTTGTCAGAATTAATATGCTGGTGCAATTTATCAACATTTAATCTCAATATAGATAACTGAATGTATCTGCAAAGAACAAAAAATACAGTATTAAAATATATTTCACATCAAATGTTGTAGGCTAAGAATGAAAGAAATATGTATATTTGTGAATTGTCTGTACACAAAAAAATGCAAAAATTAATATGAACTAATTCAGTGTCTTTTTGGTGCCAAATGATTTGATCTTCAGGTTTTTGGTGGTGTATGTGCATGTGATTTGGATTTTTAATGTTTTTCATTCATATCACTAGTGTCTGAAGTGTGGCAGTTTTTGGTGATGTTGAACATTGGGGCATCATGCCACAGGCATGTAGTATCATGTCCCACCTATTCACATTATCCTGACACAAGGCTGACCTGTCCTAACACCAATCTCCTAATGCTGACTGCCATGTGAGGCAGCTGTTAGTAACATTTTTATAAATCCTAGTTATGACTCTGCTGACATTCAAACCCATGAACTCCCGCATATGAGGCAGACACATCAACCATTAGGCCATCAGAATGGTCTCTGATATGTTTATTTCTGAACATTGGCAGAAATGTTTTTTTGATCTGTTGGTTTATGATTTTACAAAGCTGTTACATCTATTAGATCTTCAGATCAAAATATATACATAAGGATTTAGAGAATGAGCAACTCAGTTACACACACACACATGAATTAGCAGGCAAGCAGTATTATATATTTCCCTGTGTTTCTTGTAAACGTTTGCTGATAGTAACCACTATTTTGTCCACAATTTTGATTCCAGGTGTGGTCATTGTAAGAAACTTGCCCCTGAGTATGAGAAGGCTGCAAAACAGCTAATCAAGCATGATCCTCCAATACCCCTTGCCAAGGTGGATGCAACTGTTGAAAATGAGCTTGCCAGTAAGTACGGAGTGACTGGCTATCCCACTCTGAAAATCTTCCGCAAAGGAAGGGCTCAGGATTATAAAGGACCTAGAGATGAAATGGGTAAGTGAACAGTAGGTCTTGCAGTTTGTGTTTCAAATAGTTAGAATAAACTCTATAAACATATATTGTGGTATTTTTTTCATGAATTCATTACTTCTGGGGCCCGTTTGCAATTTCATGATAATGGTACATTTGTCAGTACTTACATGTGAGAGTTCAGGGAATCAGCTGCTCCTGGAAAAACAATCACAGATTCTTGGGTCATTAAAGACCCTAAAACAGGTAGTGAGAACAATGAAAGGAAAATTGATTAGGAATTTTGTTGAGTTTTTAAAAAAAAATTGATTGTAAAAGCACTTTTAGCACATTATCATGCCAATTAAGTGAGACCTAAGTGCCTTCTGCACATTTAATGTACTGCAGCTGACCTGGGTGGGTATACAACTAGCATTTCTTGAATTAAAATTCTGTACCAGCTAAGTTACCAATATAAGAGACTATATGCATGAAGAATGAAAGCCAATGAAATGCAGGATGAAATAAAGCAAAAGGACATTTTGAAGAAAATTGAGGGTGCAGATGCATAATGACAGATGTTACATATAAAGTAGTATGAAACATAAAATGCATTGCATAAATGGTTTGAAAATTTCCAAGCTTCTGCTTAATTTCTGAATTAGATGAAGAGGGACCTGTTGCATTATGATCTAGTCCCATATTTTCTTAGACATAACTATTCACCCCTTAAAAGCCCTCTTCATATTCTTGTCAGGCAAGATAATTAAAACCAATACTATTGATTTGATGATGTCATCACCAGTGGATATATATATATATATATATATATATATATATATATATATATATATATATATATATATATATATATATATAGTGTAATCTTATTTGAATGAAATAATCATTATCAATTTTCTTTTTTTACAAATTGTAACTTATACTTTATACTTGCTCTAGTTACTGGTATGTTAAGTTTATTTTAAATTTAACGCTGTCTTTTGCATTTAATTGTCTAGCTGAGATGCAGTCTGTCTAGTTTTCAAAATAAGAAAACAAAAGGATAAAAGAAAACGAATGCAAAATTTAAATCCATTTGAGACCACAAATGAAAAATAACCATATTATAGTAGATATAAATTGAATGCTAATATATAAATGGAATGCTAGTAGTAGAACAATTTCAAATGTGCATATGAAAAAAAAATCTAGATGTAGTAAAATTACCCATTACAGGGTCTGCAAAATAGGATATGTAGCAGCCACGAATCTGCAAAATTTTAACCCACTCCTACAGCATCTAAATTTGACTGTTGTATGTTAGCATTTCCAGTCTTTCCATGGGATTATTTATATAATCACTTGTTGGCCTTTCTAATACCATTGGTTTAGACGGAGCTTTTCATGGAATGTGGGATATTAAATGAAAATTATGCCAATCTGACTGCCATTATGGCTCCCAGGACAGCCATCTTGAAATCTTTGTATTGCTACACATTGTGGATGGAATACCAGATTTTCACCAAAGACTTGTGATATCAAGTTGGTTTGAATGAAAAATATGCTATCTTACATTTGATATGGCTTCCACAGTGTCCGTTTTAAAAATCTTACGGTTGCTTTTCCTAAATGAATGGTCATATCGACATGGGGTTTTTCTCCAAAAGTCTTAGTGTGATATCTAGTTGGTTGTAAATGATAATGATTGATCTGGCTTATAATATGGTCATTGCTGCAGCTAGTTTGAAAACCATGTCATGATTCAAAACTATTGGATGGACATGGTCCATTACAATATTGGGGTTAAATGTTCTCTAAAAATATCTATAATACTCTTATATGATTTTCATTATGTCACAGAAAGTTTACATAAAAACAGTATTTTGTCAGAATTAATATGCTGGTGCAATTTATCAACATTTAATAGTTAATATAGATAACTGAATGTATCTGAAATTTGGAAAGACATCTGCAAAGAACAAAATACAGTATTAAAATATTTCACATCAAATGTTATAGGCTAAGAATGAAAGAAATATGTATATTTGTGAATTGTTTGTACACAAAAAAATGCAAAAATTAATATGAACTAATTCAGTGTCTTTTTGGTGCCAAATGATTTGATCCTAGTTATGACTCTGCTGACATTCAAACCCATGAACTCCCGCATACGAGGCAGACATATCAATCATTAGGCCATCAGAATGGTCTCCGATATGTTTATTTATGAACATTGGCAGAAATAATGGGTTTTTTTATCTGTTGGTTTATAATTTGAAAATGTTGTTACATCTCTATTAGTAGATCTTCAGATCAAAAAATATACATAAGGATTTAGAAGCAAATTAGGTTTACTCTTGAGGGAAAATGGTTGTAGACGGGTAATGGAGAAAATAGACTTCTTATTTGCAGATTGATAGAACTGCTTAGAAAATGACTGGTGTTGATAAAAATTGAATAAGTAAATAGAATAAAAAACTGATCATTTCATGTTAGCTATAAATTTTGTTCAGTTACTGTGAACTTCATAACTTTGTACATAAGAGTTTACTGGTCAGTTTCTGGATTTTCTATTTTTTCTAAACCATGAAGTCAGACTCTTAAAATGCAGACCTTTTTCAATGATTAATTTCCCTATCCCTATAATTGAGTACTGATGAAAGGGTCATTTTCCTCAACATTAAGAATATAAATACAGATTTTGTAATTTTTTAAAGCATTTGGGTTGATTTCTATTTTCGCATGCTTTGCTGATTTCACTTTCCTAATGGCAGCACCATCATGAGTGTCAGAATTCTGAGTAAAAGTTTCGTGTTAATCTTGTGCAAATCAGTTACAGACAGGTCACATCATAACATAGGAAGATGAAACACTGCTTCTCCAGAACCCTTAATTGGCTTATGCAAAATGTTGAAATATTAGCTGTGAACAGTATCTCTATTAGTTTAATTTTTGATGACTGCTTGTATTTGAGAAACATTGAATGTTTTGTTTGGTTCTTCTTTTTTTTTAAGGTAAGCATAAACTAAGTAAAAACTGACTTTCAACTTCTGCTTATAATATCGCTATTTTGTACATTTTTTTTTTATAGGACTTGTTAACCATATGATATCCCAGTCGGGTGAAGCTTCCAAGATGCAAGTGTCACTTAGAGAACTCCAGCAATACATGGCAGAAGATGCTGTCACTATCATTGGGTTTTTTGATAACCTTAATGATCCTAGATTCAGGAATTACTTGGATGCAGGTAAAAGATGTCATGTATGCGTGCATGTATGTGTGTGTGTATATGTATGTATTGCTGCCAACTGTTCCTTTTTTCCATTTTGTCCCATATTTTGGACCTGAATACAGGTGTTTTCGTTCAAACCTTTAATTTAAAAAAAATACAAAATTTACAAAATTTCTTTGCAATTTAGTTTAGAACAGAATGCCAGTTCCATTCTCATAGCAATGTTTCACATGCATACAGGAATACAATTCTATAACATGATCGTTTCCTTTGAAATTGAGGCTACCATGCCAGTCTTTCTGCCATATTTTATTTCGCAAACAGTTACTGCTACCACTCTCTCCTTTGTAATATTCAACTTCTAATAATGTTGAATAGGAAAGCAGAATATTCAGAAATTTTGCCAGAAAAGACCAGAAAACAGAACTGAAAGGACAATTGTGCCATCTTGTTTAGATCTGTGAAATCATCAAGTGAAGGAAGACTTAACATTTTGGAAATTCTCAAATGTGATTTCTTTATTGGTCATGGAGGCACACATGAAGTATGAGCACCAAAAAACTAATACACATTAGTTTGCTGCTTCATCATACACTACACAGCCTGAACTTGGAGTTATATATGGAGTTATATAATGTATGTATATATGTCAGAGGAAACTTTGTAATTTGACAAATTCGGTTTATTAAATTTCTTTTAGAAATGAACCTTTGTCTTTCAGTTGCTGTTTTGGTGATTTATTTTGCATGCATTTTTCAGACAGTAAAATCGCAAAGGAATACTCGTATGCTAGAATGAAAACAGTTCAGTAAGAAAATCACACAGAATTGAGATTGCCAGTGAAAGTTGATACCTTGGAATCGATAATAATTGAAAAAAAATAAGGTGTGGAAAAGGCTTTTATAAACAGCCTGTGTTTGAGTGTTGCACTCGCGCACCTTCTTATTGGGCACCTGAATGGAACAGGGTGTCTGTCCAGAAGTTTCAAGTGTGCAACACATGCATCTTTGACATTAAATAATTATGTAAGGCACTGACCTACCTTACTGATGGTTGTATATGTTGTAAGTAGTTACATAGCATTACAATTTTAAAAATCATTATTTGGTCCTGAAAATCAGCATTTTTGTCATAAGTAATTTGTATTTTGTACTTGGGGTTGGCAGCACTAAAAATTTTAATAGTTTTAAAGTTTACCTTTTGCCAGCTGATTTGGAGATGAACCCCAGTATAATTTAACTTGCAGTAGTACCAGACTTCCAGTGCAAAATATCATGCATCTCTGATCTCAGATTCCAGAAGTGCCTTGTCTGGATTTATATATTTGAGTGAACATTCCCATTGGTCCATGTATAGCACCTTTTTAGCTGAGACCCATGTGTTGTATAGATCTCTTATTCATAATCTGTAACTGGCCCTATATGAAGTGAGCTGAAAAATGTAATTACTGTAATTACTGGCTTGTCACATTGCATAATTAACTGCTTGGTTGTTTTGAGGCAAACTGACTTCAAGAAAAATTATTGAACAGAATACAACTGTTTAGTTTCAAGCTATAAAAAAGTTGATACCAACTGGAAGAACCTGACATATGTACCACTTTCTGTAGCTTAAATTTGTGCTGTTGGTTCATAGATATGTCTTTGTGCTATTGGTACTGGTTTCCTTGTCCTTTTTCTAGAAATGCAGCTAATCTCCTTTATTTTAGACAAAACATAGATTCTTGCAGTGCAAAATTTTGCTCACCTAGTTTGCGTGTATGTCTCATTTGAATGCAATTACAAATCTCTCAAAAAAAAAACAATGCACAAATAAAGCATTGAATTTAAAAAATATTTGAAAAATGGAAATTTTGTTTGGAAATTTCTTGCACCTAACTCCAATGATAGTTTTTTTTCAAAATGTCTTCCATTAGACATAATCATGTAATCATTTCTAAATATGTTGCTTGATATAATTTTTGTCACACCTGATCGGATTGAACTCTAATGATAAAGTGGCTGGTTTCAAACAATATTTCCATTGGACAAAGTCTTGTAAAATTTTGTAAATTCAATACTTTAGCTTGCTTTGGTTCTATCTCTATTTTTTTTATAGAAAAACTCATGAGTTGGAAGTACTTGGGCTTGTCAGACTTGTTAAAACTAGCATTACTCTTTATTGCTATTTATGGTGACCATACAGTGTAATGCTCTTTTCAATAACTCCTATTTTAGCAAACGATTTGAGAGATGACTTCAAGTTTGGACACACACTGCTGCCAGAGGCACTGAGTACATACCGAGTGAACCCAGGATCTGTGGTGGTTTTCAATGCTCCAAGATTTTACACAAAGTATGAACCCAAGTGGAACATATACCATAAGGTATTCCATACACATATTTTAAGGGTATTGTTTTAAAAAAAGTTCATATAAGTGAAAAATGTAAAAACATTTTTAAATAATAAATTATTATTGCTGAAAAACTTTATGCATTGTATTGCTTGTAATTAGTGACATTTTATTGCTTTTTGTTTTGAGACTGTGATATTTCTCGTATAAAAAGACAGCAGAAGGCCTATTATTAGAGGAGGTAGCCTAAAAAATGTGACAAACATTGGTGTGTGGTTATTATCAGGCAAAGATATTAATAAATATTGGCCAAAATGTTGCAAAAATAGTGAGTGGGCTTATCAAGTATGGCTTTATCTGTGAATAAGTATGGAATATCTAACGAGATCCAGGTTTAAGATAACCGGATTGCATTAATGACACATGCAAAAATTAATCTAGTATTGTTGGAACATATTTTCAAAGTGGCTAGTAGCCAGACAAGCTACCAGGCGAAGAACTTGGTAGTAGCCAAACAGGCTACCAGGCAAAGAAATTGATTCAGGACCCCAAAGAGAGCACATTAATATGAAACTGTAGATATGAGACTTAATTTTTTTTCTTTGTTACAAGTCATATGGTAACCTAAACTCTACATTCTAAATAGCCCACATATGGTTAATGCAGACCCAGCATTATTACAACCCCAAAGACTTCGATTACATGCTAAACATAGACAGTAATGTTGTATTTTGTCAATCTGTTCAGTTGTCAGTCTGTTAACAATTTGATTTTCATGCAACAAGTTCTGTTGTATACAATCTACATTTTTGACTGGATGGTTTGTAGTTTGGTATGGATAATTTCCACAATATTTCAGTCTATAAAATTTTCTTAGGTCATGGTCATTGAATGAAGGAAAATGACTTGTACTGAACAAATCTTGTTCTCCACTATATAGTTACCAGATTGCTGCGGAGAGCTTGCACTGAGGATAAAGTTTAACCTATTAAAGTCAGACTCAAAAGGACCAAGGTCAAGGTCGAGGCTGAAAGTAGAATGTCTTTTGCTCAGTAACTCAGTGGTTTGACATCTACAGTTATCATCCTGTGTGGAGAGTTTGCACAATTTCAGGCTTTATTCAGGTCAAAGGTCATTATCACTGACAGAAGAAAGTTTCAGCACAATAGCTGGAGTTTTGTTATATCTGGTTACCAAATTTTGTGAATGATTTGTACTTGGTGTAAGAAAGAACCCAATTGATTTAAATAGTCTTCAGGTCAAGGTCCCTGTCTGAAAGATACTACAGTTTTTCACTTTAGACCTGGTGCAGACTTTGTGGGTTGCTTGCCTAATGTTGTTGTATGGTTTAATGCCATTTTCCAGCACAGAAGAGGCTATACATGGCAGCATGTATAAATGGTGGGGGAAGAACCTAGGAAAACCCTCCAGAAACCACTGACCCATGAGAAGCTACTGGCAAGCTTTCTCACATACCCACATTGGCAGAACCAGAGACTTAAACCATACTGAGAGGTGAGATGGCAATGATCCATAATGAGTGCTTTAGACCACTTGGCTGCTTCCCTCATGATTTGTGGGTCAAAGGTCAAGTTCACTCTGAAAGATGAATAGTTCATGGACACAATTTTAAGATATTGACATAGGGGACTATTAAACAGGCAGACTTGTCCTTCACTTTTTGTTTGCTGAGTGCTGGTGCTTATTGTGCTGCCACCATTTGACATGGAATACCAGTGATGTAACATGTTGCACTGACAGGAAGAGCATTATTTATTGAATTATAGTCCCACATAAACCATATTTAAAGCAAATATTTTTCTGAAGGAAAAATGTCTTTTAGTGTACATTGTTTTTCTGGCATTGACTTGTGGAAAAGGTTAAGGAAGGATGTCTGTCCTTTATTGCACATGTCTGTCTGGCAGTGACTTGTGGAGAAGGTTAAGGAAAGATGCCAGGCTTTTATTGTACACATTATCTGTCTGACAATGACTTGTAGAGAATGTTAAGGAAAGATGTCAGGCTTTTATTCCATAGTCTCCACCATCTGGCTTTGACTTGTGGAGAAGCAAATTATTGTGACTTGGTTCTAGGCA
Organism: Potamilus streckersoni; assembly: GCA_016746295.1. Lineage (NCBI taxonomy): Eukaryota > Metazoa > Mollusca > Bivalvia > Unionida > Unionidae > Potamilus > Potamilus streckersoni. The sequence goes on along the minus strand of JAEAOA010000264.1, from coordinate 768,209 downwards.
ATAATACCATCAGGGCTTGTTTGATTGGTCAACATGTACAACACCAGTGTAACAGATGTTTCTCATTTGCCAGCAAAATGTTAAATGTAGTGCTATGATCAATGATGATAAAACCCCTAAATACACAATTGATGTTCTTACTGCACAAAAATAACCATAAATCAGTCACTATAAAGCCCCAAAGTATACCACTGCCTTACATACTGCACAAATATAATCATGGATCAGTCACTGTAAAGCCCCAAAGTATACCACTGCCTTACATACTGCACAAATATAATCATGGATCAGTCACTATAAAGCCTCAAAGTATACCACTGCCTTACATACTGCACAAATATAATCATGGATCAGTCACTGTAAAGCCCCAAAGTATACCACTGCCTTACATACTGCACAAATATAATCATGGATCAGTCACTGTAAAGCCCCAAAGTATACCACTGCCTTTCATACTGCACAAGTATAACCATTGATCAGTCACTATAAAGCCCCAAAGTGTACCACTGCCTTTCATACAAGTACAATCATGGATCAGTCACTATAAAGCCCCAAAGTATACCACTGCCTTTCATACTGCACAAGTATAACCATGTATCAGTCACTATAAAGCCCCAAAGTATACCACTGCCTTTATACTGCACAAATATAACCATGGATCAGTCACTATAAAGCCCCTAAGTATACCACTACCTTTCATACTGCACAAGTATAACCATGGATCAGTCACTATAAGGCCCCTAAGTATACCACTGCCTTTCATACTGCACAAGTAATAATCATGGATCAGTCACTGTAAAGCCCCAAAGTATACCACTGCCTTTCATACTGCACAAGTATAACCATGGATCAGTCACTGTAAAGCCCCAAAGTATACCACTGCCTTTCATACAAGTATAATCATGGATCAGTAACTATAAAGCCCCAAAGTATACCACTGCCTTTCATATGCACAAGTATAACCATGGATCAGTCACTGTAAAGCCCCAGAGTATACCACTGCCTTTCATACAAGTATAACCATAAATCAGTCACTATAAAGCCCCAAAGTATACCACTGCCTTTCATACTGCACAAGTATAACCATGGATCAGTCACTATAAAGCCCCAAAGTATACCACTGCCTTCCATACAAGTATAATCATGGATCAGTAACTATAAAGCCCCAAAGTATACCACTGCCTTTCATACTGCACAAGTATAATCATAGATCAGTCACTGTAAAGCCCTAAAGTATACCACTGCCTTTCATACTGCACAAGTATAACCATGGATCAGTCACTGTAAAGCCCAAAAGTATACCACTGCCTTTCATACAAGTATAACCATGAATCAGTCATTATAAAGCCCCAAAGTATACCACTGCCTTTCATACTGCACAAGTATAACCATGGATCAGTCAATATAAAGCCCCAAAGTATACCACTGCCTTTTATACTGCACAAGTATAACCTTGGATCAGTCACACTACAAAGTCCAAAGTATACCACTGCCTTTCATACTGCACAAGTATTACCATGGATCAGTCACTATAAAGCCCCAAAGTATACCACTGCCTTTCATACTGCACAAGTATAATCATGGATCAGTCACTATAAAGCCCCAAAGTATACCACTACCTTTCATACTGCACAAGTATAACCATGGATCAGTCACTGTAAAGCCCCAAAGTATACCACTGCTTTTCATACAAGTATAATCATGGATCAGTAACTATAAAGCCCCAAAGTATACCACTGCCTTTCATATGCACAAGTATAACCATGGATCAGTCACTGTAAAGCCCCAAAGTATACCACTGCCTTTCATACCGCACAAGGATAATCATGGATCAGTCACTATAAAGCCCCAAAGTATACCACTGCCTTTCATACTGCACAAGTATAATCATAGATCAGTCACTGTAAAGCCCCAAAGTATACCACTGCCTTTCATACTGCACAAGTATAACCATGGATCAGTCACTGTAAAGCCCCAAAGTATACCACTGCTTTTCATACAAGTATAATCATGGATCAGTCACTATAAAGCCCCAAAGTATACCACTGCCTTTCATACTGCACAAGTATAATCATAGATCAGTCACTGTAAAGCCCCAAAGTATACCACTGCCTTTCATACTGCACAAGTATAACCATGGATCAGTCACTGTAAAGCCCCAAAGTATACCACTGCTTTTCATACAAGTATAATCATGGATCAGTAACTATAAAGCCCCAAAGTATACCACTGCCTTTCATATGCACAAGTATAACCATGGATCAGTCACTGTAAAACCCCAAAGTATACTACTGCCTTTCATACAAGTATAACCATAAATCAGTCACTATAAAGCCCCAAAGTATACCACTGCCTTTCATACTGCACAAGTATAATCATGGATCAGTCACTATAAAGCCCCAAAGTATACCACTGCCTCTCATACTGCACAAGTATAACCATGGATCAGTCACTATAAAGCCCCAAAGTATACCACTGCCTTTCATACTACACAAGTATAATGATGGATCAGTCACTATAAAGCCCCAAAGTATACCACTGCCTTTCATACTGCACAAGTATAATCATGGATCAGTCATTGTAAAGCCACAAAGTATACCACTGCCTTTCATACTGCACAAGTATAACCATGGATCAGTAACTATACAGCCCCAAAGTATACCACTGCCTTTCATACTGCACAAGGATAATCATGGATCAGTCACTATAAAGCCCTAAAGTATACCACTGCCTTTCATACTGCACAAGTATAACCATGGATCAGTTACTATAAAGCCCAAAGTATACCACTGCCTTTCATACTGCACAAGTATAATCATGGATCAGTCACTATAAAGCCCCAAAGTATACCATTGCCTTTCATACTGCACAAGTATAACCATGGATCAGTCACTATAAAGCCCCAAAGTATACCACTGCCTTTCATACTGCACAAGTATAATCATGGATCAGTCATTGTAAAGCCACAAAGTATACCACTGCCTTTCATACTGCACAAGTATAACCATGGATCATTCACTATAAAGCCCCAAAGTATACCACTGCCTTTCATACTGCAAGTATAATCATGGATCAGTCACTATAAAGCCCCAAAGTATACCACTGCCTTTCATACTGCACAAGTATAACCATGGATCAGTCACTGTTAAGCCCCAAAGTATACCACTGCCTTTCATACTGCACAAGTATAACCATGGATCAGTCACTGTAAAGCCACAAAGTATACCACTGCCTTTCATACTGCACAAGTATAATCATGGATCAGTCACTACAAAGCCCCAAAGTATACCACTGCCTTTCATAGTGCACAAGTATAACCATGGATCAGTCACTATAAAGCCCCAAAGTATACCACTGCCTTTCATACTGCACAAATATAACCATGGATCAGTCACTGTAAAGCCACAAAGTATACCACTGCCTTTCATACTGCACAAGTAAAATCATGGATCAGTAGCTATAAAGCCCCAAAGTATACCACTGCCTTTCATATGCACAAGTATAACCATGGATCAGTCACTGTAAAGCCCCAAAGTATACCACTGCCTTTCATACAAGTATAACCATGAATCAGTCACTATAAAGCCCCAAAGTATACCACTGCCTTTCATACTGCACAAGTATAATCATGGATCAGTCACTATAAACCCCAAAGTATACCACTGCCTTTTATACTGCACAAATATAACCATGGATCAGTCACTATAAAGCCACAAAGTATACCACTGCCTTTCATACTGCACAAGTATAATCATGGATCAGTCACTATAAAGCCCCAAAGTATACCACTGCCTTTCATACTGCACAAGTATAATCATGGATCAGTCACTATAAAACCACAAAGTATACCACTGCCTTTCATACTGCACAAGTATAATCATGGATCAGTCACTATAAAGCCCCAAAGTATACCACTGCCTTTCATACTGCACAAGTATAATCATGGATAAGTCACTATAAAGTCCCAAAGTATACCACTGCCTTTCATACTGTACAAGTATAACCACATATTCCATTCATTTACCACCAATAAATTTCACTTTATTTTGATTCTTGGCTTTTGAGAACCAATTATAATGCAACTCTTATTATTTTAATGACTAATGATCTTTCTGGATTTGAAAACTGGTGGGCACTTTCAAAGGGTCCTCCTATATAAAGCAGAGCAAATTTAAGAAAAACAATGGTCCATTTGAAAATATTGGGCCACCAAGAAAATTTCCTGTGATAAGTATTACATTGTATTGCTTTTGGTGCAAATCAAATGCTATGTTTAAATTTCAAATGGGGGCTGACTAAAACAGAATTTAGTTTTAAATGTACATAACACTTCTATTATGATGACAGCCTGATAAGGCACCCGCACTGATTATGCAGGGAATATTTTGATGCTGTCAGGCCACTCTGTTAATGGATTTGAAATGAGCGCTGCATGAAAACCTTGCATTCAAATTAAAACTCGAATAATTAAAATGTACAATGTGTGAATAATCTAAACAAATTCTGGCCATGATTTGCACTTTATATGGTTGTGCCATATTCCTTTTCACCAAGGTATTTTAGTTTGTCTGGAGGTCTTTTCCAGACATACTTTTCATTGTATGTTTTTAGAGTATTTGAGTTGAGCCAATTCTCAAGAATTCAGTTGTTAATTTGGTCTAGGAGGAGTACACAACTGATGAAGTAAACAAGTTTGTCAAGAAACACAAGCTACCCCTGGTGGGAGAATATCAGCACACCACTGAGAAGATGTACAAGGACCAAAAGCCACTCTGCCTTGTCTTCTACACAGTGGACTTTTCCTTTGACTTCAGGGAAGGTAAGAAATCATTTCCATGCATCTATATATTTTCATCTGAGCTGTAGTCGAAGAAATGGACATCTTTATTAATCACATCCATCTGCCATTCTTTCTGCCTGTGAAACTTTGATTGACATTGGGATTTGCTTGATTTTAGTCACTACAGCTCAGCAAGACCTTGAACAGGTTTGTCAGTCTTCTGTGTATTTATTTGAGTTATTTTATGTTTTGCCATTTTCCTTGCTTACCTTTATGGCACATTAAGTCAGTATTGATTGTTGGATTTTAAACAATGTGACATCTTTCTATTGGGCTCAACATTAATTTCTGCCCTACAGCTGGAGGCAGGTGGAGCTATAATCATGGCAAGTTAAAACTTTTTGCAATTGAGAAAGTGATTTTGGGGTTTTACTGAAAAAAATAACATGCAAATATTTTATAAAAATTAATTTAAATGATTTAAACTTTCACAATTTTGTTTCATAATAAGCACAGAACCTTTGCAAAAATATTTTATTCCATTCATGAAATGAACGTTTTTCGAATTGTTTTCAATGCTACTGTAAACTAGTTGTTTGATTCATTCTAATCCAGTAGACCTTGGCATGTCTCTAATAAACATCAGATCTACTGAAAAACTTAAATTAAATTTAAAACTGATATTTCAATTATTGTCTGTTAATGAAACGTACAGATATTACTTTTTAAGAGCAGTGCAGCAATAATGGGTTTCTCAGAAGCACAGGGAACCTTATTTTATATTATGTAGGATCAGTGCATGACCTAACCTGTGTATAGTGTATCAGTGAAATGTTGTTTTGTATGGTTTTCATTTTTGAAAGAAATGAAAATTCTATGGAAAGAATAAAAAAAGTGTTGTTAAAAATGGAGAATATGAAAGACAATGCAGAGCATGATTTTGGCAGTCAGTATTCATGTACCCACAAATTAAAATGTGTTTCAAGTCTTTTAAAGTTAATTGTCTCAACATATGGAGTCAACATTATTCCATTCATACAGTTGGAGTCCCATATCCCTCCCAACTTTGATCAGTGATCATTGGCAAGAACACAGAACAAGGAGAACTAATCTATTTGATTACAAGACTTTGAAATTCAAGATAAAAGCAAAACAAATGAAAGCATTGTTTCAAATTTTAATCCTATCAGTCAATTGCCTTCTGCTTCATTCCGTTTGTGTTGAAGAATATGTAGTCATGGTACAATGATTGCAAATTTCATTTTTAAAAAAATACTGGGTGTTCTAGATGTTTTTTTTATACAATACTGTTGGTGCTTTTATTTATTCTTGTTCAAAACGTTAATAACCAATGGGGTGGTTGGGGGGGTCAGCTTACTTTAGTTTTGTTTTTATTTATAGATTGAGTTACATGGTCTAGCCATGTTGAAGTTGAAGGCTTACTCTCGCACCAAGCATAAAATCAACTTTATTAATGCATTTGTTGAAATATACATTTAATGATGAATACTGACAATTTTGGAGTTATAGAAGCTCATGATGCTCTGTGGAACAAGCTATATTGTTGTGGTGTGGACATGCAATAATGTCATTTTCAATGTAGTTTGTGTAAAGATCATAAATGCAGGCATTAAATATTCTTACTCCAAAGTATTGTTTACATGATAATTTTCTGTGTAACTGATAAACCAGGCTTTGAGATTGGTTGATTAGCATTTGTACTGGTAAAATTTGGTCTTGTACATTTTTTCCATTAATGTACCGGTAATTGTGGAAACACAGGATGATGTCTTGTAAATTTCCCAGAAATGGACCTTAAACATTGCATTTTGTCAGGTGTTACTTTAGACTGAAACTTAGACAGGGTTATCAACATAACAGGGGTCAAGATAAGCAGGGAAACATAACAATGGAAATTTTTGGACCAGATCAAAATGCTCAACTTACACTGGTTCTCAAAAAAACTGAGGTTGAGATAAATGGGTTTTACTGTAGCTTAAAAACAGCTCATTTAATTTGTGCTTTTATTGCCGTTTTCCATTTATTTGATTTTAATTAATGTGAATTTCAGTGTTCATTATATATAACTAGGTCATGATTAAGTTAAAGCAAGCAAACATTTTCAGTAAGTGTTATTCTCAGTACTGTCATCTTTGGGCATCCATGACTTCCATCATATGAGTGTATTCACGCTTCATTCCAGCAACACAGCTGTGGAGGAACAAAATTGCCAGCATAGCCAATAAATACAGGAACATAACATTTGCTGTGGCTGATGAGGAAAAGTTTAAACATCTTGTAGAAGAGTTTGGTCTGGATGACTCTGGCGAGGAGCTTAATATTGGTTGCTATGGCAAAGATGGTAAACGATATCCAATGGAACCAATGGAGGAATTTGAGAGCGCTGAAGTGTGGGAATTCCTGGACAAGCTTATGAAGGGTAGGTGGTAGTTTATATATATAAAATACTGTTGTGATTTTGACAATAGTGTTGTAAATGAAATCTTGGAAGTGTTGCAGATGAAAGTTTGACATCAGTGCTGTTGTAGATGAGATTTGGATGAATAGTAGTTTTGACTTTGTAAGCTCCATTAAATGGGGTAGCAAAATCTTAGTGGACTTTGTAAGCTGCAACAAAGAATTTCAGTACCTATTTATAGTTTACTTTTATGAAATAGAGGAAAGCTGTTTTATTAAAGTATCTGCATATTTTCTGTCTCAGTCCTGATCCTCTTTTCAGTGGGCTGGGCTTCATAGCATCAATCCCAACTCGGGATAATTCCAAGGCAAGATACTTTACAGATGTATGTACATCACTTGTACATTCTTGGTGATGTTAATGAATTTAGCTCAAAACTGAGTTATTTGTACAGTAATATCTGGCATCATTTATCTTGGCATGGTCATTGATTTGGACTCTTTTATCACAAAAGGTCACAATAACATTTCATTTCACGGAAGTGTTAAAAAATATTCTTGAGTACTGTCCATGCTAGACTATTATGCTCTTATAACTCTTTCTGTGCAGTTTTTTTTTAGGATAATAAAGTTAACAGTAGGTACCGACATTGCTAAAAGCTTTATAGAGGAAGTTGTACAGTTATTTCCATTGTTTTCCATGGTTCTTCCTCCACCATTTATACTGGCTGCCATATATAGCCTATTGTGTGCTGAAAAATGGCATTAAATCCTATAACAACAGCAACCACTTTCATGATGAATTTGAAAAACATTTTTCACATTGCTGTAAGGATCTGCATCTTGCATTTGTTTTATTTTCACTCTTAACTTGATATTGAAAAGTAGTGGTGGAAAAATACAAATATGATCACATGTAATCACAACACTGGCTGTATAGTAAAAATGTGAAGTTAACCCATTCTATCCTGAGAAGCAATTCTAAATACACTGTGGTAAAATGGAGCATCATACAGCAGCAGCAGAAGAAATTGTGATGACCTTCACCATGTTTACAAAAAATGTTGTAACATTATTTATTTTTTAAAGTATATAAAACTATGTATCTCTGAAAAGTTAATAAAATAGGCAACACAATGATATGTTTTGTTAAAATTTATTGATGTACAAGCTCACAACTGTATTTTGAAATGGGGATTTTAAAAAAATATAAAGATAAAAATTACCATGAACTTCAGTGAATTTTTTCTCCGTGAAGATGAATGAAATGCTCAAATAGTATGGGAATAAAAAAAAGATAATTCTATTTCTAATATTTTGGTCCAAATTTGAAATTTATAGCACTGTTAGTTCAAACGTTATAATAATTTTACCAAAACTGCACAATTAAATACTAGGAACAATTTGTTGAGTTCACAATCTAGAACATGTACTTCAGCCTGCAGTTTCTGAGGAAAAAAAAATTGTCCCCAAATTAATCTTGGAAATCTTTAAACTGTATCATTAAAAGTTTTGAAGTCACATCATAACTAGGTCAGTATTCTTCTGGGTGTTGAACATTTGCCCTTCAATCAATTTAAATCCGTGATGCATCCGAGGAGAAAAAATTACCCCGGACATAATCGTATTTAAATCCTTCAAAGTTAGCGTAATTGTCCGAATCACTGTCGAAAAGTGGATGCTGTCATACACAATCTATTTCAAAAACTTCATTTATGTCTAAACCATCAATTAAGTCAATATTATCTTCATAATCATCAAAATCTTAAACTTCAATATCACTACCTTCGCTATCAATATCCATGTTCACATCTGAGTTTTTGTCCATCATTTTATCGATCAATTTTCAAATCGACTGTTACATTTCTAACCACGATTTTTTTCAAATTTTTCTGCGCATGCATGCTTTAATCATTTCCTGTTGTCAGTGAAGAAGTAAACAAGTATTTGTGATGTATACACACTACATAAACACTAGTGAAACTACGACTGAAGGTGTATTGTGTATTCCGGATAAAATGGTAGTCTATGACCAGAGGCGTAGTCAGGATAGAATGGTTTAAAAAAATATAAACTTCATTACCTTAAAGTGGCTATCATTTTTCTCTAGTGATACATGAAGATAAATTTTCTTACTTAAGTTCATATAAAATATTGTCTCAGGGTGTAGAATCACTACTTGAAAAGAATGTTTCACAATAGTGGACACTGGCAGGGTATACACTTTGGTTGAGGTTCACCTGTGCTGTTATCAGGTGTTTGTGTGTGCTTAATCTTGATAAACAGGTATGTACAAGTTGTACAAGTCAGTTTTAACAGGTCATGTCCAAGTTGTACAAGTCAGTTTTAACAGGTCATGTCCAGGATATATTCCAAATTAGCAATACCGGTCTAATTCACAAAAGAAATGAAATTATGCAAGGTATATTGCATTTTATCTTGGACTTCTTTGCATTTTCAGGAAAATTAAAGCCCCACATTAAGTCTCAGCCAATTCCAAAGAAGAAGGAACGACTAGTCACCATTGTTGTGGGACAGACTTTTGACAAAATTGTGAAGGACAAAACTAAAGATGTTTTAATTGAAATGTATGCCCCCTGGTGTGGACATTGTAAACAGCTTGAACCTAAATACATAGAACTGGCAAAGAAATACAAGAAAGAGAAGAATCTCGTGATTGCAAAGCTTGATGCTACAGCCAATGATGTCCCTGAGGAATATAGGGTGGAAGGATTTCCAACAATATACTTCGCTCCATCTAATAAAAAAGATGCACCTTTGAAATATGATGGACCTCGAGAAGTTGAAGACTTTTCAAAATATTTAGAAGAACATGCTACAGTTTCTTTTGGAAAATCACTCCGTGATGAGTTATGATTGGGGCTTGTATGTTTGAATGTATGCAGATTATACATGATGCTGAAAGCTTCTAAAAATTGAATCGTTTGTTACTAAAGCAGGTGGTTGTTAATAATGGGAGTGTATGGGAATCCAGTGTAAATAACCTTCATACTAAGCCAGACAAAAATTATTTCCTGTTTTAAATGAAAAAGTAATATTTGAATTTTTGGAAAGTTTATTACTGTAAATTAGCTATTTTGAGATGTAGTAATTTTCATTTAATGTTGCTGCAATTTAAGTATTTAAGTGAACAATTGTTTCTGTGAAAACACAGGGACCCATTCTGTTGAAGCAGTAGAATTGATTCCGTGGAAACAGTAGGATCAATTCTATGAAAACAGTAGGTCCCATTATAGATTACATTTTAGATCGAAAAATAGAACTCATTTTCAAATTCATGAATTTAAGTATTGATGAACGTGATTTTTTTTGGTAAAATCATAAAATTTATGTTCATAAAAATGCATGAATTTGCAGCATAAAAAAAAATCTAGTTAACTAGCAGAAAGTCAATATAGTAAGATGTAACAATATGATTCAAAGAATTTTTGAATAGTGAATTCTACATTGTTTGCCATATACATTTCTCTTATTATTGTGCTTCCAATTGTAGCATTATCACCTGTGAGATAGCCATATAAGATCCATTTCTTTTTCCCACTTTTAGTACATGATCTTATCTGCCTAAGCTTTTTGGGGAAGATTTTATTAATTTCAATATTGGTCACCATGTTGGGTGACCATGAATGTAACTTCTTTTTATGAATGAATTTTTGAATATTGAATTATAATTGTGCCATTCTCTCTTATGGGAGTATATCACCTTACGAGATAGCCATATAATAAGAACTGTTTCTTTTGAATTGAAGTACTCCATCTTATCTGCCTAAGATTTTGGGGAAGATATTTTATTAATTTGTTAATTGATCCCATTGTTGTGGGATATGGTAACCCTTTATTACACTGACGACTCCAGTCCTTGATTGAGAAATGAGAAAACGGTTGTTTCATCTGTAAATGTGTTATGTTATTTTTTGTGCATTACTTTTGAGGTAACAATGAAAAGGTGCATTTTCATTACATAAATCCATTATCATTTTATACTAAAGTATTCCTGAGTATGCAAAAATTGGGAACATGTATTTTATTTAAAGTTTGTTATGCTGGTTGAGATTATTTTTTTAGTGCCTTGGTTCCCAAAGTGTTAAGTGTATTCATTGTTTTTGAAAACAAATGAGTACAATATAAAGATCATTATATCACCTAATTGTGTAGATAAATCTTGCTGTTAATATTTACAAGATATAAATATGTATTTTAAAAAGTTTGAAATTACTTGTCCTTAACTGGCACGGCTGTTTGGTACTTAAGACTGATCTGGAGAATTCAGAATTTAACTTTAATGTCAAAGTTATTATGTCTGAACTGTGGAAAGCTAGTTCAGCACAAAAAAATTAAGTTTCCTGCATGTCAATCGCAAATGTGTAACCATAAAGTGGTTACATTGGTCCCCCTCTTTTTATGACCACCCCTTCTGCACAGGGAAATTGGCCATATAAAATGGATGGCCTTTCCATAGGGGACCATATTTGTGTAATATGTATGTATGTGTTAATATCTTCAATTAAAAGTAGCATTAATTATTAAATGTTCTTGTCTTAGAAATGGTTATTTCAAATTAACATAAATTAAAAGTTCTTGTTCTTGGGCATGGAATGAGAGTTGAATATTGCTGGCATATGCATAACAAAACCATTCAAAAATGTTATTTAAATCTTGGTACATATTTTGTTTCATATTTAAAATAACTTTTTCCGTTTACTCCATTTTTCACTGCTACAAAATATTCTTATCTTTTACGATCTTGTTTATTTAAACTTGCTAACATAAAATCATTTGGCAAGTGAACTGTTCCCATTGTCATAAAGTCAAATAACTTTTTCTTCATTATTTCTTCATATGTGATGTTTTGTAATGATTTATTCCCATGTTGCTAATTGTACAGTACTGCAATTTAATTTTGCAGATGCAAATTTCATAAAGGAAATCCCTTGTTATAAAGGAAGTGATGCATGTACTGTCACATATTTTGGTCTTTGTCTGGTACTGTTTTGTTCAAAGTTAATTGTTTCTCTCTCTCTATGTGTTAATTCACAAAATCCATTTTTATCCTATCTTACCATGTTATGACCTTGACAGTTATGTCAGGTGGTCCCTGTTCAAGGGGGGGGGGGTCATTCATGAGGAAGACCACTGTAACTTGAAGCTATTTCCACATCTTTTTTTAATTCCAAGGTCACTATTCATGAATATTGTACACAGCATAGTTTTTTTAAAGAAGTTGTGTTGTCTCAAAATATATTTATAGTGACATTGAGGTTTTCAGAATAAGATTGTTTTCCATGAATTGCAAACATACTCATTCAATTAATTGTATGGATTCTTTATTGTGTCTGCCTCACTTGAATGGGTAGATTGTATGTTGTTCACTAGTCTTCCTGTAGTGACTAATTTTTTACTTTGCTTTAACACCCTTTGGGTTAAGTATTAAATGGACTTGCACAGATGCGTGTGCAATGGTGAACTTGTGGCCAGTTTTTCAGAACTTCGGATACAAATGACACTCCATATTTATCAGATATACTTGCTTACAAGTTTGGTCAAGTTGCAAACAAAATCTCAATGCCTAAGCATATAAGGGTATATGCTGGTTGTTTTCCTCGTAAACTGCATAGACCCTGATCGCATGTGCACTATGAAAAAGCAGATCTGGTCTGTTTGCAATTGAGCTTTACTTATATATTATGTGCTAAATTTGCCCAAAAGTTTTGGCCCCCACTTGGATTTTCCTGTTTTTGGACCACACTTGGATTTTCCTGTTTCTTGACCTTACTTAAATTTTCCCATTTTTGGACTCTTGTATATTCTTGTTATACATTTTTTTCACCATTTTTCATTGAGAAAGTCTCAAAAATTAGGTATGCAGCTTTACAGTAACGCAGGGTCTATATAATTAATTTCACAATTTGAACTGTAGTCTATATAATTAATTTCACAATTTGAACTATTGGTCTATGTAATTAATTTCACAATTCAAACTATTGTCAACATAATTATTTTCACAATCATGTTTCATTTGCAAGTTCAAAATATTAAAAAAAACAATAGCAAACTGTTTTGATCTTCTGCCTTTGCCCATATTTACATTTTGTCTCTTAATTACCTTTATAAAATGTGATGCAGAGAGTAGCATATCCCATTAAATCCATGGCATGTATTTGATTAAAAATGTACATTTAGCTAGATTCTTAATGATTGGGTCAGTTTCAAAAGGTTTTAAAGCATGCTGTATGAATTTCATGAGCATTGCAAGATGTTTATAATGTATACTCTGAGATAATCATGCAAGATGAGCTATGTGCAGACATTCCTAAATGACTTGACTCTGATCTGGAAACTCTCCACACCAAACCATGTGGTTTCCCAATATTTTTAGTTCACCTGCATCTATTTGGTATCTATAGTCTATCAATAAATGCTTGTTACCATGTTTCTTATATGACTTAAATGAGCAAGATTTGGGCATTGCATATCATTATGACTTATACAAATGGTACTAACAGCTACCTCACTAGACATTCAGCATTAAGATTTTAGTTCTAGGCCTAGTGTCCGATAATGTGACTGGATGGGACATCATGCTACAGCATGATGCCCTAGTTCTAGATATCTCTATAATCTGTCGCAATGCAGACATTGTAGTGATATGACTGAAAAATTGTTAATGCTATGTTAAACATTCAACAAAAAAACGCTTTGGGGGGGGCTATATTTCTGATCTGACTTTAAATTCATTTTTAATCAAACTTGAAATGTGGGCTACAAAGAGGGATCTTGGATAGGTTGAGGAATGAGCTAGATTCCCACATATTAACAAGGAAATCTTGTATCTAACTTGCTGAAGGTAAGTGTTTCATACATTCCAATCATTATGCTATTAGCATAATCAACACTTTTTTTTAATAGTATGTAAATGTATTCAGTTCGCATTTTTAGTATATCCCACTCCCAAAAATTTTCTCCTTTTTATTAATATCCCATTAATCTAGCAGACCATATTCTAGAAAAGACTTCTACCATATTCTAGAAAAGACTTCTATTTAACTACAACAGAGTATGCTTGCCTGTGGACATGCATGCTATTTCCCAAGTTATGTTCTATTTATAGCAACTGCCCTATTTCCAAGAAACTGCTGTTTTACTTTCAAACTTTTGACCTTGGTTTCTGTTTATAGCAGCTGTATTGCTTGGGAGATGGACTGGTTTTCTAATATTTAATCTTTGGTTGTAGATTTATTTGTTCTAATTTATATCTTATCTGATGTCTTAAATAGCCTTATATTATCAAGATATTGGATGGGTTTTAAAATGAACAAGATGTTTGCATATTAATTAAGTGATCATGTATCTGACTGGCTAAGCTTGTAACTACATTTTCATTGTTTTCATTTGATTGGAATTATAGAACAGGTATCTCTATTTTACAACCTTTGAGCCCAAAATAGAATTGTCTTCCTCCCCCCCAAAAAAACTCCAGCCACACAAAATTTATCAAAAGGGAGGACAACTTCAGTTTTTTGGAAGAAATCAGAGCAAACAGACTTATCTTTTAAGCAAATATATTAATACCCGTAAATAGTATTGGATGCAGTTTGTGGATTTGTCCTTTAGTTAGAAAATGCATATCTGTAGATATATAATTTTGTGGATATAAAATTGTGTCATTTGTTAGAAAATATATATTTGTGGGTATTTTGTTTGAGATTTTGTTGACATCTAAAAATATAAAGAGAAAATATTGAGCTACACCAAATATCTGATAAAAATTGAGTGACATTCACTTCCATGACTACTGCAGTGATTAGGTTATTCATTGCCAACAATTTGCATAAATACAGGGATGTAAATCAAGGTGCTGATATTCTTTTGCATGCATGTTTAGGCTTTATTATTGACTGTTGTTTGGACTGCAATTAGTTATGCCAGTGCTTTAAATATATGAACCACTATAAAAATGTAAACATCTAGTCAGTCAGGGAGTAGGCACTAAAACCAAGCAAACGTCAGTAAACCAAGCAAAAAAAGTTTTATCTTGTCCATATATAAACTTCTGAGATTGAATTTAAACTATTACAATGTTTTATACACAGTGCTCAAAAACCAGATATCTTAAAAGCAACGCTTTGTCATTTTTTTCATAGCACATGTTAATGGAGAGGCTGCTGTCTTAACTCTTGGGGAAATTGCATGTGCCACTGTTCTTTGCTAGATGCTTGCCTGCCTGTCATGGCCCAGGATACCGATCAGTTAAATGAATGGTACAACAAAAGAGATTATATAAATCTTAAAGGAACTGAAAACAGACCTTTAAGTGGGGGCTCTGAGTGGTTTAAAGTGCTCTCCATTATGGATCTTTGCAATCATACCTCTGCCTGGGTTGAGTCTGCTATCATACCTCGGTGTGGATGAGTCTATGAGTCTAATATTGGAATGTTAATGTGAGAAAAGCTTGCCAGTAGCTTCTCATGGGTCAGTGGTTTTCTTACTCCACCATTAATACTGGCTATATATAGCCTATCCTTTACTGAAAAATGGGTTTAATGGTGTTAAACCCTATAACAACAACATAAACCTTTAAGACCATCATGCAAAGTGTTTATATCAACAAAGAACAGTTTCACTGGACATGCATAATTAAAATGGGCTTTTGAGTCTGAGTCTAGTGCTGATTACTTATTTAGCAGTTATAAGTATGAGAAATATCATAAAAATTCTGTCTTGTGCTTCATTTGCTCACTGGAATAATGAATAGTACTAGTACACATGATCAACAAAATTAAAAATGCAATGAAATAATTTGTTTATTTACAAAATAAGTTTTTCGATCACAGTAACTGACACCCACCCACCCCCACCAATCTCAAGTAGTAGATAATACAGTGCTCTTGAGCCATACAATATGTTGGGTATTTTCATGAATGAATGGAAACTAACTTTATTCCACAATAAAGGTGTTTAAAAATTATGCAATCCATGACATTCCATTTTCTTGAACTTTAATGCTGTCCAGAGTTTCTCTGCTATTTTCTAATTTCATTGGACTGCAAATGTTGTGAGTATTATAGCTATAAAATTTTATTTGGGAAGTAAATAAGGACATAAAACAAGAGTAATTTTATATTTATTGCTACACCATCAAAAAGTGTCATTACATTAGTTTATTTTCTTCATAACTACTGAATCTTAATAAATCAATTGCCCATTTTCCCCATCTGTCATTAACAAAACCAAACATGTAATACCCTGAAATACAGGTACACAATGGAGTGATACTTTGCTTTCAAATGATTGGGTGCACGGTTGGTGTGTGCTATGGCACTCTGAACAGAACCGTATTTCAGTTTTTTTCTGACCTTGAATTCATCTTGTTTGCTTCATGTAAAAAAGGATAAGTATTTATACTCCATAAGTAATTTAGAGCATCTTCAAAGGTTAATCAAATCTTACCTGGGCATTCAAGTTGTGTGAAGAGTTGCTAAGCAAACACACAGGTGTGTCAAGAAAATATAATAAGATTCCACATGGGTTTTTTTCCTGGTGGTAATGGTGTGTACATCATACAGTTGCCTGCTTACAACACTGCTGATAAATGCAATAATGGTACAGCTAAACAAATTTTTAATTGGAAAACAAATATGTATTTATACAAATATTATTGGAATGATATATATATATATAATATAGAAATGTAAATAAATATAGAATTTAAATTTTGGATAATGGTTTTTTATGCAAACATAATGTCAGAAGATAAATTTACAGTTGAATTATGTATGAAAAGTAAATGTGATATGAAACATGTATCAATAAAGTCATATAGATTATCAAAAATTACTTTTAATACTTTATATGATAAAATTTATACAAGACTTACATTAACATATGAAGACAAAAATTACTTTTTGTACAATCCAGTCATGAAATATTTTACCAGAAGACACGCATGTTGTTTATTTACAAGGAAATATCATATATTGATAATGCAATGACTAAACTGATTCATTCTTGTATGTCCAGAAGGAATTACACAAACTTGATTTTATCATTATTCAATGTTTGGGATAATTTCTCAAATATACTGGCCTGGAGAATGTTTTTTTCAGACAGGTTGTTTTTTAAAAAAAAATTTTGCATCTCTAAAATTAGAAAATATCTCTTTTAGTCATCAAAAAGAACAAATATATATTGTAGACAAGTACATATAAAGAACATGTAAAAATATTAATTACAGACATACAGGAAATACTACAAGGAATTTACTTAACTAGAGCCAAATCAATTATGAAAACTAAACAGGAAAATCAAATCTGCATCTTTTGTTTATGAAGATGTTAAATTTATTTGATATTACATTTTCTATCTTAGAGTTTTCCTGACAATATCTAAATTTGTTTCACAATTTTTATAACTGCAGTTCAGATTACAAATAAGACTTGTAAAACATTTTGTGCTTGTGTTTACTTGCAAATTCATCAAGCTTTTTCTTGTGTTAAAGTGAGGTAGCAAACTTGCATTACAGGTATTCTTTTTTAGCAATATACTTGATACAAATGAAATGATTTTAAGCATACAAAGTAAAATACGGGTACTAAAACTACAAGAAAACATCTTCATGAGAATTCAGATGGATCTGGCATATTACATTACAATATTCTAACATGAGAACTAATGAAGAGTATATAGCATGTGTTTTTATTTTAATGGCACTTTTCCATTTGTCAGCTTGATGGGCTAAAAGTGCTTTTCCTATAAACACAACCAGGCAGACAATCTGGGCTGCATACATGTTAGGTATGAACTATGTGTCCATTGCCATCTAAGCTACTACAGTTCACTCTATTTAGCAAATATTATAATAAACAACACAGCTAATGCTTCTAAGATACTTCCAGTGGAATTGTGTTACTTATCAGTCAATACCAGTAATATAAATACAGCATGCTTTTAGAACTCCTTGTGGGACTTAAACAAATAAATGGGAGTTGATATAAATGAGTTTAGAATATCAAAAATATTTTTAAGTTACCAGACTTCAGATTTCAAGCTTAGCTTGATATGTCTGTAAAATGAAATTAGAGACCTGGGAATAATTTTATTTTCATGGAACAATAGGTCACCGACAGAAATGTAATTTTTAGTAAAATCATGAAAATTGATACCCAAAACATAATTCCTAAAGAATATAAAATCTGTCTATTGCTGGACACATGGTTTGGATACACAATTCATTCATTTCTTCCAAAACACTATGTTTTATATATAATGCCTCAAACAAAGAGTATAACATTACATTTAAAAAATATTTACAATAGAAGAAATTAAATTAGTACTGATTTTCAAATTGACAGCTATTGCAAACATGCACAAAAAAGATAAAACAAATACAATATTGTATAGTCTCATAGAGCTTGTTCTGTTTCAGAATTACCTGATGAGTGATGGTTTGTGATGTTCAGTGATTGTGGCACTATTTTCCTATAGCAAGAATGGTGATATGGCCACCTCTCACTAGGTGCATGGCTATAATAAATACCATATATATTTTCTTTTAATGGCAAGTCCAACTGCAAAATGCACAGACCCAGATCTGCCATTATATAATGTGCTAACAGATCTGGCTCTGTTTATTTTGGCGTAATCAGTAGAGAAAACAACATAGATTCTGATCTGCAAGTGCACTATGATATGGCAGATCAGGATTTTTGTTGCTTGTAGTTTGACTAGACCTATAAGCTAGTACATTTCTACATAATGTAAATTGGGATATAAACAGAAATTTGCCCATTTACTAGTCGAAAATATTCACTCTGAAACAAACACAAGTATGCTAAATAGTTATTGAATAATGACAAAGCTTTGTATTATCACCAGGTAAATACAGATGACAGGTAAAGTTTTATAAATTAGTGGCAATGCATAAAGACCTATATATCTCAAGAAATTATGAAATCTCTTGTCCTGCTCTACTGCTGAGAAGCTAAATCATTATCCCTGTAATTTAAGAAATGTTCCTCATCAATTTGCACCCATTTAATTTGTATAGACACTCCATGTCATAAAATTGTCCCTGAAAGGTGGTGTACTATGGCCTAAAATTGCAATAGTTACTAGGCAAAGAACATGTGGTTGAATAGTACTATCCCTTTTCAAACTTTCTGAATCTTAGAAAAAGATAAGCTTGATTTGGTCATATATTTTTTTGTTCATGTAACAAAAATATTATGCACATAGTTTTTATTTTCCATGCTCACTTAATCTTTCTCATTACTATATTTTGTCTAAAAAAAGTGAAAAAATTTACCATGTACAGGTTCATTTCATTCAGCAGCCATAACTCCATTAATGGTGATATAGGAAGCTGATCATCAAATTTTTATAAGTTATATCAATATATAACTGTACACCTAACTTTACTGATATCCAATAATAATCAATAGACTTGTATTGTATTGTATTGGGTGGGACTGACAATCAAGGATTATAGCTCTAATAAATGATTCATAGTGCTGCCAAATCAACCAGGCCAGGTCTCAAGAAAATTCACCTGTCTACCAAATTTTGTCGAAAATTATTGAACGAGTCTGACAACTATGGGCTAAAACTGTACCAAAAAACAATGCAGAATACAATCGAAAATCCACTAATATGTTATGAAAATCATGGTGCAAACCAAATTTGCTTAACAAAAGAAACTTAGTAAGGAAATTATTCTGCAGAAATCAAACTAGGTGGATCCAACACTGCTAAAAAATGTAGAATGCTAACAATAAACATCTGCCTGTCTCATCAGTATCAAATATTTCAAATTTGCTTGAAACCCAATAATAGTTATGGGAGTTATTACACAGAAATGAAAGTGGGGGGGATCAGACAATAATAAGTTATAATTCTACTAGTAACAGTGTTGAATGCTGACAATCAAACTTTGACAGGGTCTCAGCAACATAAAATATAAGCCGTGTTACAAATATGGTTGACAACCAATAATAATGAAGAGTTACTGTGTAGAAATGTGCAAAGGATGGATGGATTGATGAAAAGGTGAAAGGACGGACTGATGAACAGACCTATTTACTATGTCCCATTTTCTACCAAAAGCAGGGAATAAAATAAAAAATTCAAATGGAAGAATACTCAGTTAATAACAACTGTTAAAAATTCAAACCATTCAAAACATGAATGTACTTGAATTTTTGTAGATTTAACCACACTCCTCTGTTCAAGAAGGGTGTACAGTGACTTATTAATATGTAAAAAGATGATATATCACGTTTGTTCCTCTTATTTATATGTTAATATAACGAGTACATAATATCATCTCAACAGATACCCTTTACACAACTGTTAAAATACTAATGGCACACAAATTTCAAAACTTTCATTTACTATATGCAATATGATTTAGATTTTTTTATGATATATGATGTTATTTTAATAAATCTAAATACTTGTAGCAAAGGCCTGGTAAAAATAATGTACATTAAGTGTAATGGAAAAAAAACCCACAGAAAATTTAACCAACCTGGAATGTTTGAATATGCTTAGTATGTTTATGATTGCCTTGGAGTGAATTTTCAAAATGATAATGCCTTTGCTGGAAACAAATCTAAAAGTAGATCATCACAACCATATCTTAAACAAGAGACATAACAAGGCCTGTTATTGTTTACCAGGCACATTGCATATAATAGCCTAAAAGGCAACTGTAGTAGCAATAATGCTGGTAAGATGGGTTAAAAGACACCTGTTTTCATGGTCTTTTTTTTACAATCATAAACAATGTTATAATTAGCCTTTTCTACAAACTTTTTTTGGTATTGAACAATATCTAAGGGAGATAACCGCTATGAGGGATCCTCAGTTACATAATCCTAGTTGCCTCCCTTGTCATAAGCAAACTTGCACTGGAATGTCACTGTATGTACATAAATTTCTTCCAGACCGTCCAAAAAACCAAAACCAAAACTATTTTTATCAGAAATACAGACAATTAAAAAGAATGGGTATTGTGACATACATATGGAGCGACTTAAAAAAAACCCACAAAATTTATTAGAATTATTAGTAATACAAAAAATAGTTGGTAAAAGAAAATGGATATATGATTCCATAAGAATGGAGTGACTCAGTACCAAACTTTCTTATATATTTTTCACATTTCAAAAACACTATCTACACACTTATGAAGATTTTAGGGGAAATAAGGTATATGAGATAATAATGATTAAGGTACTATTACAGTTCAATATTGTCTCGAATCAATATTGTCTTAAATGAGTATAGGACACAAAATTGTTTTTGAAGGAGATAATTTGACCAAAACACCCTGAAAAAACATTATCCATTTCCATTTTAATATTAAAGTTTAATAATTCTATATTACTACTGAGTCTAACAGATCCGTTAATGGATCCACAAATGTCTTGACTATCTTTCATTTACACTTTAATGTCTTCAGTTCAGAATTGTGAATATCATTTCTGTAGTTCAATAACTTTACATGCTAGTTTCTTGAAATGTTGCTGAAAGTACCAAATCATTTTGTAAGCCAATTATTTTAACTTCATTTGTATTAACAGACAGCGACAATAACCACTCTGTAATGGTTTTATTATATGTGGAAGAGTCCATTTTTGATACAGGATTGAGTGGTTAGGAGAACCATTACAAGCCACAGGTACACAAACATCATCTGCATCACTTAGTTTTATTTAACTATCTTAAATACCTATTTAATTTCTATTTATATGATATGATTTGTCCAATAAGTAATAACAACTATGTTTCAAGCAATATTTTCTTACTTGTGAAAAGCACATCATTTGATATTTAAGTACATGTACAGGGGGGATGCAGCAATGCTGCCAGGTTTTTATCTAAGGGGGCAGCTCCTATTTGTCACCAATATAGGGAGGGAGTAGAACAAAAAGAACAGGGTGGAGGAAATAGCCATAATCCAATATTTACCTTTATTAATATTATTTTTTTTATGACTTTCTTTAAAAAGAGTAACTCAATTACCTAGGAACCAATCTACCTTGAGGCCATCAAAGGAATTTACTTATTTTTGCTTTATCTGTGAAGCCACTGTATATACTGGGTTTGGAAAAAGGAAAGAGTGAGCATTTCTAATCTCAACTGGAATACTATTCTAGAACAAAGTTCCAGAGTATTGGAAACTGTTTTTAAATAATTCCTTATTTGGTTTGGGAATTTTGTAATGTTTGGTAGCCATTGATCACAGGTGAGGAGTATTTCCAGGTAGCCTATACTAGAATAGTGATTGTAAATATTCAGGAGCACTATTATTGGCTCTCCTGTACATTAATTTGGCTTTTCTCAAATAGATTCGGTCTTTAATAGGTAATATTTTTAACCTATCAGCTAAATTTTCCTTGCTTTCTTTCTGGATTGATATTAACTAAAAAGCTCTTTTTTGGAGATGTGCCAACTTTGCTAAGTTTTTATCATTTGAATTGCCCCATACTGTATTACAGTAGTCTAAATAGGGTTGTATGTAACTGTTATAAAATAGTTTTATATGCTTTTCCGGGAGAAAGTGTCTTATCCTGAGAAGCCATAAACTTGAATTGACTTTTTTACTAATATGTTTGATATGTTCAGTCCATGATAGGTTATTATCTACCAAAACACCAAGTAGACTATTGTGACAGATCATTTGCAACCTTTTATCCTTCCATGTCAGATATAGTTCATCACTATCAAGTTTTGTTCAATTTTGGCATGTTGAGATAATATTTTAGTTTTACCAGTATTAACCACCATGCCATTGCATGTGCACCAGTTGTCCAGTTTGTTTAGGGCATTCTGTAAAGAAATTTCGAGTTCATGCTTTGTGTTTTGGATGTCTGACAATGTTGTGTCATCTGCATAGAGATCTGTAGATGATACTGAGTCCCTTAGTACAAGTGGCAGGTCATTAATAAATAAAATAAACAGTAATGGACCCAGAATTGAACCTTTGGTACTCCACATCTAATTGTTCCAGGTTCAGACTGAACATTATTTATATGATCATGTTGTGTTCTCTCACTTAAGCATGAAGTAAACCATCTAACTCTGCTTTCATTACATTGGTAGATTTTCAGCTTTCCTGAAATCTACAAATACGGAACCTATTCTTCTACCTTGGTCAAGTGCTTGAAGCCATTTATCAGTTAGGGAGATCAAGGCAGTCTCACATGAATGTTTCTGTCTAAAGCCTGATTAATTAGAGTGTAACAGAAAGTGTTTGGTTAAATATAATATGAATGAATCATGGACATGCTTTTCAATCAATTTTGACAAGTTTGGTGGTATTGAGATTGGCCAGTAGTTATCAGCATCATTCTTAGGACCAGATTTGTGAATAGGAGTTACTTTTGCCGTTTTCCATATTTTGGGGACAGATGAGGTTTAAATAGATAAATTGATTATGAATATTATGCTATCTACAATAGTAGAGGCAGAAGATTTAATGAGACCAATCTGATCGAGTACCTAAAACTTCAATATCCATCTTTCTTTCTGCTCCACTCTATTAGAGCCCTAATGAAATCAAAACCTTTAAAAGCAATAATCTGTTGACTTTTCTGAGTGTTCCTTACCTGTATGAACACTGTTCAGTGCTTAGAAGCCATTTTTAATGTCTGATATCTGAAAGGGCATATACATAGCTAGCTTAGTGAGATGGAACAAAATGATACTCATACACAGGAAAGGAACACTGACCAGATTAATGTTTATACATAGCTGGAATTAGGATGTGGTTCAGGATTAGAATTTTGATGCCACTGTATGCTTCTCCTGACAGTAATCGTGATCATATAAATATCTTCCTAATTTCACTTTGATTTTTATTTAATAAATTTATTTAAATTCTTATTAGACTTTATGGTTTTGTAACAAAAGATCCTGCAGGTCTTAATCATATGAAAAGAAAAATGAAAACTGCTCTTTACTTTTAAATTGTACATATTTTTTAATTCAGTTTGTTATTCTGCTTTTTCTACTTTTTGGACACTGTAGAAAGAGGGGCTTAACAAGCATGCCATCTGTTTTTGTCCCTCCTGCATGTACATCAGACTTGTAATTAACACCATTTCAGACTCAAAATCACTCAGTGGTTATCTGCATTAACTCTTTTCAAGCTGCAATAATCTGATATACTCCACAAGTTTAAAAATAAATTGCTATTATCGCTAACATCAGCCAGTATTTGCCAAACAAAATCTTTATATAAAGATGAACATGTTGGGAATCATCCACTTTGGTTTTTCTAGGTAGCCCATATTTTAAACATGCATTAGTAAAACTCCCTTGATGCATATATATATGTATACATTAAAACGCTTGTTCCAGGACCCAATGTAGATATGAAATTTAGTAGCTGCACAGACATTCTTGTCAAGCTGAAGAGCCTGGATAAAAGCTGAAGAACCTGGATATGTAAACAGTTACAAAAAAATTTGTGTTGTGACAAGTGCTACTATAATCTACCAGCACAAATTTTGCTGTGACAAGCACTTTAAGGGTGAACAGATGAATAAAAATTGTATACGGTATATATTCCTAACTTAAAACTAATTTGCAGCAGAGTTTTCGCATATCACTGCAAATTTATTTTTAACTTTGTGTGATTTATGCAATCGTCTGCACTGCCAACATCCCTGCATATGCAACTTTCAAGAAATCACAAGAAAGTCAACTAATTTAGGAATGAATTTTGCAGAATATGAACACTGATCTCTCCTTTACAAATAATTAACTTTTCAACAGGCCATCAAAAAAATATGCATATGAACAGACCACTGGTTTTCAGCATGTATCAAGTCAGTCTGTTGATTGTGTGTTGGTACAAATGGTTCTGAAACCATTCATGCACAAAATAAAGTAATTTTATCTACATTTCTAGATGCTTACATGAAAACTGATGAGCTACTGATGCAGATATCATTTGTGATCAATAGTGGATATCATTTGCGATGCTGAGCTAAGCTATGAATAACTGTTTTGTCTTGCATATTACTCTTTCTGTAATTTAAAGTGATATTTACAAGATACATAATTATTTACATTTGCCATTAATTTTTTTCTTTAATTTTCTTTCTATGAATTTCATTACATGCATAAAAAAGTATTTGCATTGAAATATTGAAATACACATATAAATTTAATACATAGTATGCAATACATTTCTGAAGAACATTTTCAGATGAAACTTTCATTCACAGGTTTAGATTCGATTCGCAGCCGAGAGTTTGAAAAATTGTGTCCTCTGTCTTCCTCCCCATCTACTTCATACTGCTGGGAATGTGCATAAGAGAGATATGATGGGCTCGTTGTTTTGACAGAATGTGAGGTTTGTCGTTGCTGCATTTTTGCTGCCATAGCCTTGTGTTGCTCGATAATACTAGTTACAGATAGTTCTTGCAAGTGGTCATGGTCATGCTGATATGCTGGATTTACGTAGGGAATTTTCTCTTCTGAATGTTGCACAACTCTTCTACGACCAAATCCCCCATCCTCATCTTCTTCATCCTCATCTGCATTGCTTCCATAAGGAGGGCGATTAGGTCCACTACTAATTGCATATAGCTGCCTTGTGGGCAAACCTCCATGAATTTTTTGCGAATCATAAGCTGGTTTATTTAATTTTGTAAGACCACTTTTTTGTCTATCCTCAAAACCACCATTATCGCTGTTAGCCATCTTTGGGTCTTTCATATATCTGTCCTGTCGAGATGGGCTTAAAATATTATCATCACCAAAACCACTGTCAGAGGCATCAGAACTAACTGACCGTCCACTACCCTGATGAACATGATACCCTCTAGACAAACCCCCTGAGACACCATATCCATTACCTTTACTTTCTCCAAAGACACCAGTTTTCTCACTGTAATGTTGTCCTGGAGTGTTCCTTTGATCCATATAGTTCTGATTAGAATATTCACTCCTGTCCTGTATTGGGCGTGGATTATTTCTATTCCTGGATGCAGGCTGTGGTTGTTGTTGCTGTTGGTGAATATCATTTTTTAACCTAGATTCAGAAGGTGGGCGATAAGAAGGACTGTAGCTTTCATATGGTCTCTCTGGTTCAGTCCTTCGCCTTGGAGAAGGCACTGGGCCATTATTATATCTATCACTGTATGGTATATGGTTAAGTTTATCATATGGCATCTCAGACTGAACAGGATTATGCAAAGGTTCATAGTTTGGTGGAGAATCTCCACGGCTTTGTGGTGATCTAGGATGTTCTAAATCCACACTATTGTGTGGTGATCTGGATGGTTCATATTTTGGAGATGGCACATGAAGTTCAACTGGAACTTCATATTTCGTATGGGCCATAGCAGCTGCTTGTCTTCTCCGACCAACAATCTTTCCAGGTGTTGTTTGATGTGAAACATCATCAAAGCTTGTTTCCTCTGCAGAATTTTCCAGAATAACATCAAGCATTTCATCTGAGGAATATGCCCTGAAGGCAGGGTCTATACCAGTAGCCCCTTCCAATTCTTCCACTTCTTCTTCGTCCTCGGACTCTGGGACTGGTACTGTAGCACGGTCATCAAAATGCCACCTTGGCATTATTTCCATTAGTTCACCTGAAACAATGAAAAGTGCAGGTATTTTGCTGATGCTAAAATCTCACAGAATGTCATTAACAATCCCTATCTTTATACGAGAATCTCTTCTTTACACATGTAGCTAAATTTTCATCTGCCAAAAACTGACTAACTTGGAAAGTATCACTACAGTTACTATGATTATCTCCAAGTCTCCCTCTGGAAGTCAAATGTTATTCGATTGAAAGAATAAAAGGATGTTCCAGTTGATTACATAGTATGCCATGATTGAATTTCAAACTAAATGTATAATTTAGTCTCATATGCCTGCCTAGGACCGCTCCTAAGTGGTTAGAGCGTCCGTCTCAGTTGTTCAAGGTAGCTGGTTCAAGAACCCAGCCAAGTGATATCAAAGTCTTATAAAAATGTTACTTGCAGCTGCCTCACTCGGAAATTTGTTAAAGCTATTCAGTAGAACAAACAACATAAACCCTGATCTGCTTGCAAAATATATGAGTGCAGATCATGGTCTTCGTTGTTTTCAGCTGGATTGAATTTATATGAGTACATACAGCATGAAAAGATCAGGAATGTTTGTCTAAATACACAAGTGATACCATACCAACTCATCACTGTGTTGCATGCTACATGATGGATTTAATGCCCTGAAGATCATACATTTTCATTCCATATACTGTACTATGAATATGCCTATTTATATAACATTGTAAGTCACTATTTGGAATCTTCCACTCAGAAATGGATGACTGCAAGATGGCTGACAGTAATGAACAGTTTGTCCTGATTTGTTTTAAATATACAGTAAATTACTAACATTTAGAACTGAAACATAAAACAAAATTCTCAAATTATAATAGTCAAACAGAAATTGGTATTCAAATAGTTCTTCTTCAGTTAGTTACTTAGTGAGTGTTCAGTGTTTGGTTGCAACAGCAGTAACTTTGCAATCTCTACATCTTTCAAACAAAATTTATACAGGGACACATAATCACAATAGGAATGTTTGATTTATTTAGAAATTACTCAAAAATCAGACAGACACAGAGGTGGATGTATGGGCTTTAAGAAGGTTCTATCAAGTAATACTATTTTTTATTTCAGTCATAATGAGGCTTATTATTTTCTGACACTAGTTAATCCTAGGATTACTATAGTAACAAACTGCCCATAGGATTGGACTTACTTGCTGGGATTACTCTGAGGGCTGGACTTTGGCACTCCGTGTTTGCTTTTGCGACTGTCCTGCGAATTATCTCACTCATCTGGATGTCATCTAACTCAAATTTGATATGAGGAGCCTTTAAGAGAAAATAAATAAATAAATAAATAATAATAATAATAATAATAATAATAATAATAATAATAATATTAAGTATAATGACAACAGTAATTACATCCATGACCCATTATTATTAAATAAAAGTGTTTCTCATTTTTGTCATATTATCTTCTGATATTTTCTTCATAAAGCTAAAATCTACTTCATAGAATTAGAATTAGATAAATTTTACCCTTTTCCAAAATCTTTGAGCTAAACTTACCCCAAAAAGCACTGATTTATACTGATTCATTTTCTGTAATTTTTATACTGAATGAACAAAACACTACAATCATACAGGCAAAACCACTTATCTAGACTTTGGTTATCTAGAGAACCCATATATGTCAAGCATTTTGGTCTGGTAATGAAAAAATACTTCTTTGTTATGCTAATTTTTACCCCCCCCCTTATTGACCCCTGTAAGTCAATAACTCGGTTATGTCAAGCATAAGTTCAGGTCAGAAGTATTATGTGGACATGCTCAATTTTATGAAATGCAACTTTTAATGTCCATATCAGAAAATTTTTACCAGAAATGACCAGTGCTTCCAATATTACCAGTGCTGGTACTGGCAAGGTTGGAAAATGGCGGCACAAGACCAAGTTTTACCAGTACAAATGCTAATCAACCAATCTCATCAATGCATGGTTTATCACTTATACAGAGTGGATAAAATTATCATGTAAACAATACTTTATAGTAAGGAAAATGAATGTCTGACTTTTATGTAAACTGCATTAGAAATGGACATTATCACATGTCCACACAGCATCTTATGTATAACTTGGAAAATTATCAGGTTAACATCATTAAATGTAGCTAAAAATACCTAATTTGTTTTACACACAATATTTAAAACAAATTCGGTAATAAGTAAAGTGTTTTCATGTTTGGTTCAAGAGTAGGTCTTGAACTTCAGCATGGCTAGATCACATTACTCACAATAATCTATAAAAAAAAAAACCTGCAAAACTCCAAACTATGCAACCACCACCACCACCCACTGGTTAATAATTAGTTTTGAACAATAATAAATAAAGCACCAACAGTATTGTAAAAGAAAAGTCCATAGCGCCCAGTATTTTTTTATGAAAATGATTGCTGTACCATGATTACATATTCTTCAAAACAAATGGAAAGAAGCAGAAGGCAACTGATAGGGATTAAAATTTGAAATAGAAAAACGAATGCTTTCATTTGTGTTGTTTTTCTCTTGAATTTCAAAGTCCATTAAAGATATTAGCCGATTCTCCTTCTGGTGCTGTGTTCCTGTGGACAATCACTGATTAAAGTCAGTAGGGAAAAGAGACAACAACTGTATGAACAGAATAAGTTGTCTTCTAAATGCATGAATGGAATAAGCTGGCTTCATACAGAATTTGATGCTGTGACAGTTAACTTTAAAGACTTGAAACATTTTAGTTTGTCTGTACATGAATACTGAGAGCCCTGTCTTTTCTGGTACAGAAGCAAAATTTATCAGTAAAAACCAGCATACTGATCTAAAGGAATATGAGGATACAACAACATAAAGGATTGATTTCCATGCACAATATTGGTCAATTACATTTTGCTGCTAGTTACAAGTCAACTCTACCAAAAGAAAACTTTTTAAAAAAAATAAGTTTAGTCCTAAATGTGCATGTACTTCAACAGGCCTAGATTCGAATAGGTTTAGAAAATCATTGTTTTGCTGAGGATACCAAAGGGTTGAGGCTATTCACAGAGAAATAAAAACAACTTTAAACCACTGACATTGTTGCAGTAACTTATTGTTATACAAATGTGTGACTTGTTACTTATCTCATTTAAAAGATCTCCAATCTTTTTTCTCCAACCAGGCATGACTGAATTATTAATTTTATTGTGCATTTGAAATGCCATTTATTTTAAGAAATAAAACTCCTCATTTTTGGTACTTCAGATGCATAATCATTGTTCTAGAGTAGATTTATCAACTAAACCTGGATATCTCGGGACCTGGTTATGTCAACAATTTTTTGACACCCCTGACATAATAGAAATAGCCAGGTTTGACTGCAGTAAATCAGCACAGAATACATTTATAAATATAGAATGTTCATTTCTCTTATTCACATAATACTTAAATATAAAATTGAACCTAGGTTGACATAGCTTATTGATTAGCATAATTATAAGTAGTATAGAGCACTGGCCTTCATTTGTCCCTTTAGTCCTCGATTGATACCCCGACCTGGATACCGAACCAGCAAATCTCCATCATCAAAGTCCACAAAGTTCCAAGTAGGGTTCAGATGATGCAAGGACAAATGTTCCATGTATATGCTCTTCAACAATGCATTGAAGGAAATCTAAAATATTGTAAAAATGGTTAAAAATTGAACAATCAGAATATATTAGTGACAATAACTTATATAATGAGAGATATGTAGGTCACTGTCTTACCAGATGATGTGACATTCCCCTTAAGTAGCCACTGTCACTATTACCAAAAATGATATCTCTGTTTTGCCAGATGATGTGACATTCCCCTTAAGTAGCCGTCACTATTACCAAAAATGATACCTCTTTCTTGATACCTGCTAACATGGACATGGTAAGCAGACAAAATGAGATTCCCTCTTAAGCAGACATTATCATTATTATCAACATTCTCCTTTAAGGAGAAACTATCACCAAGATTCCTACCTAAAGAAGACTTAGTCACCAAGATTTAACCTTAGATATTATCACTAAGATTCCCTTATAGCAGACAATATCACAAAGATTCTCCTTTTGGAACAATTATCACTAAGATTTCCACTTAAGGGGACATTATCACCAAGATCCCCCCCCACACACACACACTTTAGAAGATACTATGTAACTATCACCAAGATTCCTCCATAAGAAATCATTATCACCAAGATTCCTTCTTAAGAAGACATTATCACCAAGATTCCTCCTTAAGAAGACATTATCACCAAACTTCCTCCTTAAGAAGACACTATCACCAAGATTCCTCCTTAAGAAGACACTATAACCAAACTTCCTCCTTAAGAAGACCTATCACCAAGATTCCTCCTTAAGAAGACATTATCACCAAGATTCCTCCATAAGAAAACATTATCACCAAGATTCCTCCTTAAGAAGACATTATCACCAAGATTCCTCCATTAGAAGACATTATCACCAAGATTCCTCCTTAAGAAGACATTATCACCAAACTTCCTCCTTAAGAAGACCCATCATCAAGATTCCTCCTTAAGAAGACATTATCACCAAGATTCCTCCATAAGAAGACATTATCACCAAGATTCCTCCTTAAGAAGACACCATCACCAAGATTCCTCCATATGAAGTCATTATCACCAAGATTCCTCCTTAAGAAGACATTATCACCAAACTTCCTCCTTAAGACATTATCACCAAACTTCCTCCTTAAGAAGACATTATCACTAAACTTCCTCCTTAAGAAGACATTATCACCAAGATTCCTCCTGAAGAAGACACTATCACCAAGATTCCTCCTTAAGAAGACATTATCACCAAGATTCCTCTTTAAGAAGACATTATCACCAAGATTCCTCCTTAAGAAGACATTATCACCAAGATTCTTCCTTAAGAAGACACTATCACCAAACTTCCTCCTTAAGAAGAATATTGTCATCAAGATTCCTCCATAAGAAGACATTATCACCAAGATTCCTCCTTAAGAAGACACTATCTCCAAGATTCCTCCTTAAGAAGACATTATCACCAAGATTCCTCCTTAAGAAGACATTATCACCAAGATTCTTCCTTAAGAAGACACTATCACCAAACTTCCTCCTTAAGAAGAATATTGTCATCAAGATTCCTCCATAAGAAGACATTATCACCAAGATTCCTCCTTAAGAAGACACTATCGCCAAGATTCCTCCTTAAGAAGACATTATCACCAAGATTCCTCCTGAAGAAGACATTGTCACCAAACTTCCTCCTTAAGAAGACATTATTACCAAAATTCCTCCATAAGAAGACACTATCACCAAGATTCCTCCATAAGAAGACATTATCACCAAGATTCCTCCTTAAGAAAACATTATCACCAAGATTCCTCCTTAAGAAGTATATTGTCATCAAGATTCCTCCGTAAGAAGACATTATCACCAAGATTACTCTTTAAGAAGACATTATCACCAAACTTCCTCCATAAGAACACATTATCACCAAGATTCCTCCATAAGAAGACACCATCACCAAGATTCCTCCTTAAGAAGACATTATCACCAAGATTTCTCCTTAAGAAGACATTATCACCAAGATTCTTCCTTAAGAAGACACTATCACCAAGATTCCTCCTTAAGAAGAATATTGTCATCAAGATTCCTCCATAAGAAGACATTATCACCAAGATTCCTCCTTAAAAGACATTATCACCTAACTTCCTCCTTATGAAGACATTATCACCAAGATTCCTCCTTAAGAAGACATTATCACCAAACATCCTCCATAAGAAGTCATTATCACCAAGATTCCTCCTTAAAAGACATTATCACCAAGATTCCTCCTTAAAAGACATTATCGCCAAACTTCTTCCTTAAGAAGACACTATAACCAAGATTCCTCCTTAAGAAGACATTATCAACAAGATTCCTCCTTAAGCAGCCATTATCACAAAGATTTCCTCACTAGTCATACTATTTAAAAAAGACTTTGTATATCTTAGGCATTGTTCAAAAAACCTTTAATTGCCTTTATTTTGGTGTATGATTGGTGGGTGTAATATGTGTTATAGAGTATATAGCTTGGCCTTACTCCAGATGTGCACCTTTCAAAAAAGTGCTAACTCCACTTGCTCATTTTCACTTCCCAAACATCAGATGTATTTTGTAAAAAACAAAAGGAACCAATAACTTTTTTTTACATTTAATGTATTTGGTAATTCATTCATTGCACTCTCAGAAGCTGGTATTGTCTAGTCTGGAAAAAATTCATTTTCCCTATTTAAATAACTGCCAATGATAGCATACTTTAGACAAATTCAGGTTTATTTTTGGAGCACAATTGAGCATCATTTTAGTTAGCAGTGTGCTAAGATCATTTACAATTTCCAAAAGTACAACATCCAAAGAATACATTATGTGAAAGTAGCATTGAAGTATGCCAACATTCTCTCCACTATGCATGTTTAAAATGCAAACAGCTTCACCTTACATACATCACTCTCTCAAAAGTACATAATAACTGGTGAGCACCACCTTATGGAACAATTATCATTAAGATCCCCCCTTAAGAAGCCACCTACCAACAAGATTCCCCTTTAAGAGGACATTATCACCAAAATTCCTCGTTATGAAGACACTGTCACCAAGATTCCCCCTCCTAATAAGACAATATCACCACAATTGCCCCTTAAGAAAATATTAACAAAATTCAAAATTTCCTCTCAAACAGACACTAACATCAAAATTACCCCTTAAGTAGACATTATCACTAAGATTCCCACTTAAGTAGACATTATCACCTAGACTCCCAACTTAAGATGAAATGGTCACAAAGATTTTCCCTTAAGTAGACATTATCACCTAGACTCCCAACCTAAGATGAAATGGTCACAAAGATTTCCCCTTAAGCAGACATTATCACCTAGACTCCCAACTTAAGATGAAATGGTCACAAAGATTTCCCCTTAAGTAGACATTATCGCTAAGATTCCCTCTTAAGTAGACATTATCACCTAGACTCCCAACTTAAGATGAAATGGTCACAAAGATTTCCCCTTAAGCAGACACTGTCATTAAGATTTCCTATTGAGCCAAAGAATGATTCCTCATTCAAGCTACCCACTAAAAAAGACAAGTAGATAAAATGGCAAACTCTTAAAGCTGATGCTGTCACTACAAGCCAATGAGACCCCATCAAGTTCTGTCACATACTGCCTGGGAATGCTATTTTACATACTTATCAAAATAGACAAAATGACATCCCCCTTAAGCAGCCATTCTCACATATCACCAGAAAATGTTATATCTATCTTGTTATCTCTGACACAAACAAGATAAAGAGACAAAATGGCAGGCATTCCTCCTTAAGAAGCCAGTCACTATCATTGGAGAATAATACCTCATTATTGCCACCAGTTAACTCAAATGGGATAAATAGATAAACTGATATCTTCCTTAATGAGCCACTGTCCCCATCTCCAGAAAATGTATTCATCACAAGAGCTATCTACTAACAGAGAAAAATAGACATACAAATACACCCTCTTTAATCAGCCACTGTCCCCATCACCAGAGTCCAGCTAACTGCTAACAAAGACAAGATAACAAAATTACAACTCCTTGAATCAACCACTGTACCCATCTTTGTACCAATTTGTATTTTTCAATTTCACTCTCTTTTTCAGACACCTTCCTTAAGTAGCTACAACATATATCAGCAAAATATGATACATCTGTCCAGTTAGCTACTCACACAGATAAGTAGACAAAATAACTTGAAAATACAGGTGACTTGAAGCAAGTGTTACACAGTCTGACTAGACTAAAAACAAAAATTTTTGCCATTTATTATGGACCATATTTTATTGGACATCAATGTGTACACATTCCTCAATCTGAACTTAACTTTTTCTGTTTTAGTGCAAAGCAAATGTTTTCTTTTAATTTTTTTTTTTACCAACTGTCAATTTGCTTAAGTATCTCATAAAATTTCGCAAAAAAATGTTAAAGTCAGAACGACTGACAGCGGAGTACTAATCTACTAGAACTGTTGCAGACATCATAAAAGCATCATCAAATATGTTGTTGCAATATTATAAACAAAATTCAGAATTAATTAACAACCAACAGTAATTAAATCATCTTACCTGTAACACACAAGGCTGTCCTCTGGCCATGGCCTGTTTAAGTTCCACCACTCCAGCCTGTACCTTGCTGATAATTTTCGGATGATTCTGGTTTATCATCAGCAACCAATTTTCTATAGGCAAAAATAATGTAGATGTTTAAAAACCTACCTAGCAGACATTAATGCAAATCAAAACAAAAAAAATAGAAGCAAATTTCACAACTTGCCGATGCAAATCTCGAAAATTTGTAATTGCACTTCACACCTCAACTGTAAACCTGGGTTAAAATCCAAAATCCAATACTATCTTGTGATTAACTTTTGGAAAGAGCCAGAACTGTAAGGTGCTAAATTTGGGCTGTAAAGTTGTTGATTTTTAAGGTTCAATGCCAAGTAGTCTTTGTAAAGTATGAAAAGATTTTCTGAAGTCTGCATGGGGGCATTATCTTAGGGCAAAATGAAGCCAGCCCTCATCAAGTCAGTACTCTTTTCTAAACAGCCTCACATAAATTGTATCTGATTACTGCGGCAGAGTATAATTTATTTTCAAATCTGGTTTTCTCTGATTTCATGCAAGCAAATTTTCTAGCAGATTTGAAAGACGTTTTTTTCTTAGGTGAAAGCAAACTGGTTTGTAGCTTATACTTGGGTTCATAGTAGTGTATCCAAGTTTTATTGCAGGTAACGATCTTATTGAAGAAATTATAATCTTTGACTTAATACTTGTATAATAATTCCTTGCAGACCTTTCCTCATCAACCCATTTTTCTTTAATGACCTATCTAGTCACATAATGGGCACAAACCCTGTATATTTTTAATTCTACTATCTCTCAGACACTATGAGGTCTGATACAATGATAACCCTTCACATATACTTGCACAAAACAGACTCCTTCATATGAAGCTTGGCTGATCTTTTCTTACATCAACTGTAACAATCTTGCTACGATCATTAAAACATTTCAGCCATCTATTAATTCCAGATATGGGTTTATAGTGCGTGCTTTTACCGATATATGGCATATCACCTCTGTCCATGATGGTTTGAGTATAGGACTTAGCCAATGTGGGTATGCAAGAAAGCCTGCCAGCAGCTTACCATGGGTCTGTCATTCTTCCCTGAGTTTTCAATGTTTCTTCCTTTAGCAGTTATAATGGCTGCCATGTATTACCTATCATATGCTGATAAATGGCATTTTGAACCCACAACAACAACCGATTCACAATTGTGCAAGTGCTTCAGCTGCATAAATAGCATGTATCAGCTATAATCTATGCAAGGACTTTTCTAATTTGCATACAATTTTATAATCAGTCTCTGTTAAAAATTTACATTTTGGCATAGTGTCAACATATGTATTACATACATGTAATTTATTTGCTTGTGTGTTAAGTTTAAAATTTCTTTTCATTATATTTCTATTTCATTACATGTTATTGTAATGACTTTATTAACTGGATCTGACATTTTTCCCAGTAAATTCAGTTCAGTTAAGTCTGATTAGAATGCAAAAGTATTGTTACAATGTATTTTTAGCTGAGCTTGGTTCTAAAATAGTCAACACTGAGTGAAAACAATTGGTCATTACCAAAGTCATGTTTGGCCCACATGTTAGCTCAGTTGTAAACAATTTTTTAAAACAAAATTCATTTCCAGTGTTGGTCACTGATTCTTAGCCAGGGCTATTCTAGCTAGACTTGTAGTAAATGATCACATGACCCATCGCACAGGTCTGAAATTGCATTCTTAGTTGAGTTTAATACTCTGTGTTTTTACACCTTTAGAGCTCAAGGTGTTTTTTTTTTAAATGTTGATGCCAGTTTGATATAAAGTTCTTCTATTTTTGGGGATTTAATAATTTTTTCCTTCTGGAAAATATATGTAAGTGTTCTTCACAAAGATTCTTGGACAAAGACATTCACTGGAAATTATTATGGAATTATAAATTGGAACAATTTAAATTGTGATTCAACAAGGCACTCTTTGACATCAGTACGACCTCATCTGACATCATAATCCACCATCTTGGAACTTCATTGGGATTTGAACTTTGATTCAATTTTGAACTTTTTGTGATAAGACTCAAATTTTTAAATTCTATGATTAATTTTTGGATTAGATTCACAAACCTTAAGTCCTTTTCATATTTTTACCTTGTTTTCTGTGAAAATAAATTATTTTTGGTAAAATTTGCAAAGGTTGTTGGCTTATCTCTTTTCTTTGTTCCTTTCGAACGAGCCTAAACACGTAATATATGACATACAAAAAGATGATGTCATCATCTTAAAAAGGATATCATATCTTATAATCCTTGTAAAAAAAATGACTGCCTTTAAACAGTTCAAACCCTGGCATAGTCATCTATGACTAATAAAAGTGGTTCAAGCAGCTGCCTTGCTTTCCTGGTCAGACTAGTGTCAGGATAATGTGACAGGGTGGCACCTAATGCTACATGGCTGTGGCATGATGCCCCAATACTAGACATCACTATATAAACTGCCACACTGCAGATGTTGTAATTATATGGCTGAAATTTTTTTCAAAGCTACAATAAAATTCCGAATCAGACACACAACATGATATGGTTGGTGTGACTCAACTGGGGTTAGACCACTGGTGTAGTCCACTGATGGATGGAAGACATAACAACATAATTTCCTATTCCTAATGGTGAGCATTTACAAAGCTGGAACTCTGGCTATAATTGGCCTGAAGATCTAATGATCATATATTGAATAATTGACTTTTGCACATAGGTAAAATGTTCCTTAGTTTATGTTCCAACTTAATTTTTTTTCAATTGGCTTTACAAAGATAAATAGCTTTGGAATTATTAATGTACTACTGAAAATTATTACCAAATATGCTGTCTGTAAAATTAGAATCTGATATTAAGATTAATGACTGTAGATAACTCCACTTTACAAAGTTGCCATAAATAAATATTATCTATGAAAGACTTTTACACTGTAGGACCAGTCTACCCTTGGTTTGAGGGTAAACACTTACTGACCTTTTCTTGAATTGATACCACATTTTATTGCTGCAATTCCTTTCATGATGAATGCTGTGGGTTGTAACACCATTGGACGTCTCATCATTTCTGCGATAAACAAGTCTAACTCATTCTCTCTGTCCATGCGATAGATTCTGCAATACAATTTTATCAGTAAAACATTTTGAATACATGTACTAACACAGTGCACTAACATAATGCACTTTTCTGACTATAAAAGTTAAGAAATGTTACATACTTCATTATTAGTAATCACAATAAGCATACATTTACCAAATATCAAATTTTTATCTAATAGTCACCTGATTTCTTTATGGCCATTCCAACCCCAATTCCTTTTATAAAACTTGTGTATAAAATAGTCATCTGCTTTCAGCGGTCAGCAGCCAGATGTTTCCTAACCAAATAAAGGTTTGTCACTACCTTAAGTCTATTAAAAGTCACTTCTCTCAGTCTGTGAAAATCGAACATAATTTCCTGAGGTAAGCCCTTTTTTAAATACAGGCATATCATGTTCAGGTAATATTTCTTATTTCACTTGCAATCGATGTGCTCGATTAACATTGTCAGTTTAAGTTAAACTTTGAAATTTGAAAGCAAGGCAAATTTTACTATAACAAGGTAAGTCTGTGCTGCATGACACACCAACGAGTCATAATATGTACAGTAGTTCCCCTCTTGAACAGTCACCCAGACCAGTGCACACATGCCTTTTATAGCTAAAATTCTTTGGTACAAAGGACTTTGTGTCAAAAGAAAAGTGCTCCTCTGGGACAACCAGAACCTAATGCAGCCACATAAAGTGCTTCTCTGGGATAGCCAGTCCCTAATGCAAACAGCATATTTGAACAAAAAAAATATAAAATTTGTGTCACAAGGAGACACATATTGGGGTATACAGAAGGAAGACTCAAATTTTTGTTCATTTACAAAAACAACACAATGAGATTTGTTCCAACAGGCAGATCAAGTCCCACAGTTATATTAATCCATGCAGGTTTTCCCTACTGCTGTGTACTCCTTACATGTAAGGGTTTGTCACTTGCTGATTGTTATTACTGCCAAAAAAGATCAAAATTATAAAAATGAGCTCCTAGGAAGTGCAGTAATATTCATGTTGTAAGAATGGTATTATAGCCTTTTTGACTTCCCACACCCATGTACCAGACTATGAACAGTTGATCACATGACAAGATTACTTCCTATGTAAACATTTTTTTTAAGAGCTGTAAGTTTTAAGAGTGCAATTGAGTCACTCAGTTTTAATAGACTGTATTACAATCATTTAGTTTTAAGAGTGCAATTGAAAGTATTTCAGTTTTAAATTCATTAACAGTCATTTAGTATTAAAAGAGTACATTGACAGCCATTCCATTTTAAAAAGTGTATGTTCAGTCATTCAGTATTAAAAGAATACACTGAGAGTCATAGTCCACTGACAGTAATTCCATTTAAATAGAGTGCGCTGATGGTCATTCAGCTTTAAAAGAGTGAATTGACAGTCATTCCGTTTTAAAAGTGCAACTGACAGTCAAAAAGTTTTAAGAGAGCAAATGTTGAACAGGACAAAAAGAAAACTGAAATTAATTCAAAGCAATGGGAGAGTTCTTTAAGAATTCTTGCAGGGAATTTCATTTCAGGATTAAAAATAACATTGACAAAGATAAGAAATACACTGCAAGTGTTGTAAAATGGAATGGCTGGGGAAATATATTTACAGCCAGAAGCTGTTTGTCCTGGTATGAACAAGAAAGTTTTAAATTGGTTTTGTAATGGTATGTGCCAAGAACATTCCAATTACAGGTCAGGTCAAATGAATCAAGAAAATAAACACATCAATTTTATCAACTAAACTGGGATAACACTTTGCAGGAAGCAACCAAGCAGTTGCACAAATTTCAAGTCTTAATAAAAAAAACTGTCAAAACTCCTGTCCTTAGTGAAAAATCTGCTAGAGTTTAAGTAATGAAACTGTATAGGACTGAAGCAAGAATTTGTTTAATAGAACATTACAAAAGATTTTATCACAATGATATCAAATTCCATAATGTGCAAATGGTTTTAAATTTTTTAAAAAAATTAAATGTTTCACAATTAACATTCCTCAGTCACATATGTGTGATCCCCAATTGCATAAGGACACTCTCCTGTTGTAGAAGGAATGACCTTATAAAACTGGAAGCAACTATCTAGTTAACATTTCTTCAAAATATTCTCAGCATTTCAAATTACAACTTACAGTGCAGAAAAAGATTTTAATCGCTTGATTGTTTTCACTGCCATAACTCTTAAGCTGAGGATCTGATGATAATGGTTGGTTTTCCAATAGTTTCTTCTTATGGTGAGAATGATGGTAAGACAGACAATTGGACAGAAGGAATTATAATACAATACCCACAACATATGACAGGCATATAAAAAGGAAAACTTAGGGTTTTGGCACTCATCAAGAAAATCTAAAGTCTGAGCAATGAGAAAACACTTTTACATTTTTTTTATCTGTGATCATATACCAGTCTGAGGATTTTGTGCTGATCAAGAAAATCTAAAATCTTGACAAAGACTAAATAATATTTTTATCTGAGACATGCAATCATAAACCAGTCCAATGATTATGAAACTGACCCAAAATCAGAATATGTTTTGTATAAATCTTCTGATTCGGTTCCCTTATAACTAAGCCTCTGACAGTCTGTTACCCACCTTTTCTTTGGCACCACATTGACAAGGGCTGCTGTGGACTCCACCCCACACCCCTTCTCCTTGCTGGGTTTGACGAGTCCATAAAACACTCGTCCATGTGTAAGGGCTTCTTCCTCTGTTGTAACCACAAGGGCTATGGTCTGCATTCCAAAATTAATTTAGACTGGTACCTGAAGAACATAATTTAAATAATTAAACTTATCAGAAATTTTTAAGTAACACATTACATGCAAACATGTCTTTTGTTTTAAAAAATAAAACATGGTTTGAAAAATAAATTTATAATTTAATGGCCAGAAGAGCAATGGAATCTCCAAGGTGGAGAAGAAAAAAGCATTTGGAACATTTTGCAATACAGGTCACATCTGCAAGCACAACCTACATTTCTTAGTAGTTAGACAATTCAACCCCTTTCCAACTGAGGGAGGAACTTGTACCCAACATTGTTAGATCTAGAATCGAACCTGCATAAATAGACTTGTCACTATGAAAAACTCCAACCTGTGCATGTCATTTTCTGATAACATTTATACCAGTGTAAAGTTTAATTCGACAGAAGACACTTTTTTTCCATCACACAGGCATAGGGCCATACAAATAATATCTGTCCATCAGTCTGACCCTTAAGTTGACTTTCTATTCAGGATGAGAATAACAAGATTTACAAGAAGATTGCCATAACGGAAATTGGTACCATTATCATTTAGGACCAACAAGAAATTGTAATAGTCATAACCTCATGTTGATGTGGAAACCCATTCAGGAATGGTGTGTGTGTGTGTGTGTGTGTGTGTGTGTGTGTGTGTGTGTGTGTGTGTGTGTGTGTGTGTGTGTGTGTG
This sequence comes from Potamilus streckersoni, assembly GCA_016746295.1. Classification (NCBI taxonomy): domain Eukaryota; kingdom Metazoa; phylum Mollusca; class Bivalvia; order Unionida; family Unionidae; genus Potamilus; species Potamilus streckersoni. Next base: position 726,720 of record JAEAOA010000264.1, on the reverse strand, counting down.
AGATTTGGATTTTTAATATAGATTTAACAATTTATTCAGTCAAATCGCTATGATGTCTGCAGTGTGGCAGTTTACAGTGATTATGTCTAGCACTGGGGATTCATGCCATAAACATGTGACATGATGTCCCACTCAGTCATATAATCCTGACACTAGACTGACCAGTCTTAACACTAACCTCTCAATACTGAGCACCAAGCAAGGCAGCTGTTAGTACCATTTTTTATAAGTCCTTGGTATGACTTGGCTGGGGATCAAACCCAAGACCTCCAGCATCTGATGCAGACACTCTAACCACTAGGCCACCAGAATGGTCTTCAGGATAAGAAGCAATAATAAGATTTTCATGATGGCTGCAGGGCATCCAATATGGATGCCCAAAGGAAGCTATTTTCATTCAGGAACAAATGGACACAATAGAAAGTCTACTGGTGGAAATCCCATATCAATATGACTTTCTGTTTACCAGAAATGACAAGATTATCATCATTGCATCATTTTATATAGGACTTACAGACATCATTTCATATGACCATCTACTCAGAATGAATTGTGATAAAATAATTTCCAGATGGCCACTGAGGTAGCCATACTGAGATCCATGTTAAACCATTTTCATTATGGACAAACAAGGTGAAGTATATCTGTCAAAACCATAACCATAACAAACTTCTTTTGGTAGCCATATTGTCCATCAGATTGCTTACAACTTTCATTAAGGACCAATCAGACATAACAAGTCTTTAAGCAAACACCCCAACTACACTTCAGCATAAATGTGTGTAAAGTTTCTTGCAATGCTCCCAGCACTTGAGTAGAAGCAGTGATAACTAAACTTGTGATATCAGGTGGATGACATCATCCTATGTCCAACAGAGGTAATAGTGGAAAAAATTTGGAAAGATTACTGAAATAATTATGGCAACCATCAACAAATTTTTTAAAAACCCTAAAGTGGTTTCAATTTCAGCAGAGAACTGTTTCAAAACATGCTTGATACCATTCTTTGTATGAATCCTGTCTGTAACCATTCTTTGTATGAATCCTGTCTGTAACCATTCTTTGTATGAATCCTGTCTGTAACCATTCTTTGTATGAATCCTGTCTGTAACCATTCTTTGTATGAATCCTGTATGTAACCATTCTTTGTATGAATCCTGTATGTAACCATTCTTTAAGCCTTGTGCAAGTCTTACTAAAGCAGCAGATGAATTTTTAAGAGCATTTTGTTGTCTAAAGACACATCTTCTAAAAGTATTATATATATATATATATATATATATATATATATATATATATATATATATATATATATATATATATATATATATATATTATAAATGTTTGTTTTCTTGCACTGAAACCTAAAAGATATGTCATCATGGACTGATAAACAAAGGGCATTAATGAAAACTAAGTACTAGTGTTTTAAGTGCATGTAGATAAAGAATTAGACTGACTTACCATGAGTGTTGTCTGCTTCAATTAAAATTATGGCCTATTCATACAGTGAGTCATTAACAGGGCCAAGATCATGCCTGACCTTGTCAGGGTGGTCACAGTCATTTATTCTGGCTCTAGTTACTAAAACATCAAAATTGGGGATCCTCAGGATCTGTGTTGATAAATACCTTTCATACACATTATAGAATCCCATGTAATTCTTTTTAAACCATTTGAATTTCCTCAAGAAATTTTTCAAAATGATACTATGAAAATCTTGTACCAGCTTTCTCAAATTGAAAATGTTTGGGAAATGTTCCCTAACATTTTATAGGAAAAAGGTGAAAAATTCCTGAACATTGGAAAAATTGAATGAATAAAGGAAATGATTGTTAGTTCATTTTTTAGAGCAATCTTTTAGAAAGATCATGAATCTTGTAACTGAATGGCATAGAAGAGACAACATCTATTATGTAATGTACACAAATCTTTTAACTTGCCTGTCTAGAGTAAAATGTCTACCATGAAATGGCACAAGTCTTGTAACTGCATGCCCTAGAATTCTAAGACTCACAGTCTGCTATGAAAACATATATGACAAATCCTGCAACTTTTTTGTCCTAGAATAGACGGTCTTCTATGAATATGCATGTCCTAGAATAGACTGTCTACTATGAATAAGCATGTCCTAGAATAGATTGTCTGCTACAAAACTGCATGACAGTCAAACAGATCAGACAACTGCATGTCCTATAATAGACTGCTTACTATCTGACTACATGAATCCTGTAATTGCATGTCCTAGAATAGAGATGTCTGCTATGACATATACACAAATCCTGTAACTTGCATGTCCTAGAGTAGACTGTCTACTATCAGACTGCATGAATCCTGTAACTGTGTCCTAGAATTGATTGTCTGCTACAAAACTGCATAACAGTCTGACAGATCAGACAACTGCATGTCTTAGAATAGACTGTCTACTATGAGACTGCATGAATCCTGTAACTGCATGTAGTATAATAGCCTTGCAGTCTATCATGAAACATGAAAGATCTAACAATTATGTCCAAAAATGAATGTCTATTGTGATACAAACCCTGTAACTAATAAATTGACTCAGTCTACTATGAAATGGCATAAATCCTTAACTCCTCTAACTGCATGTTCTAGAATACATTGTCTACAAATAAACATATATGACAATTAGACAACTGCATGTCCTAAAAATAGACTCTGTCTGCAAAGAAACATACATGTCAGATCACAGACTGCATTTTATGGAGAAAAGTGTCCTTTGGTGCAGGTGATCCACTATCAAATAATCCATGAAACTCATTATGTATAGAAACAATAAAATACTGCATTATAATTAACAACACATTGTTAAGTATTACCATATCAACAAAATAGAACTTATCACACCTTTGAAGTTAAGCTGATACAATGAAATACAAATTTATTCTACACACTTAATTTAAGGCCCCCATCAGAATTTTGGCTTTTTGCCATAACCTCTGACCTGAAGGCAAATCCATTAAATCAAACTGTCCTGATGTAGCCCTAATTTTACCCTATTTTATTTATATACATATAAATAATTCAATTTTTATGTAACACCTACAAAATAATTTGAATTTTCAAGTGTGTGGTTTATGACAGACCTCAGTTTCTTAGTACATGTATTCAAACAGTAACCAGAAAAATGATGGCTCTGAATTTGAAATTTAAAAGATACTGAAAAGCTGAGTTCAAGACTCAAACCAGACCTGTAAAAAGTAAGAGTAGTCATCCAGATTTGTCTTAGTCCAATGATATCAGCTCTCAAACATAAATCAATGAGCATAAAACACATATTTTGTCTATGAATCATATTCACTCACATATTCATGTTTTTCAAACATTCGTAAGAATAACTGCCATGTAATTTTAATCAATTTTAGTTTCCTAGCCCTGTCCAGTAAATATCTGTTTACTTAATGGGATTTCTAAAAACAGACCAATTGTGAGGCAATATTTATTTAGAATTGGGTTAACCTGTTTCACACCCACTCACCCCAGCATCAGGTCCCCCCAACCTGGATGCAGTGGCCTCTTAGGATGATCTCACACCTGACAATTGTGGATCCTTGACAGCTCTGTCAATGTCAAGTAGGGATAAAACTATGTATTCTCAGATATTTTTTGTTTCTAAATACATATTTATACTTAAGATATATGATTGAAAATGATATTCACCTCATGAAAGTTACTTTTAAACTTCAAGGGTCATTTACCTGTTTGTTCTTCATATTGTACAGACAAGTATCTTATCTCAAGTTGTGGATGTGATGCATTTTGATGCATACCATAGGTGTTTTATCACTAATGTTAAAATCCCATGTTAATGCTTTCTCAAAAGAAGGAAACTCAAACCAAAACTATTTTCCCCTTAAGCTTTTCTCAACAATCTACATATATATGATATATAGATCATTTAACTGATGCTGTAAACGAATAATTAATTTATAATCAAAGCATTTAGTTTTCTAAAGCACATTTATTTTATAGTCAAAGCTTTTAGTTCTCTTAAAGCACATAGAGTATCTGATTGTCTTGTTTTTTATTACAAGGCAATAAACCCCAAAACAAAAAAAAAAAACACAATGGTCTGATGTATTCCAGCTAGGGACTACAGAGTGTTAACAAGCAACCATTTATTGAAGAATGATGGAAAATAGAGGACTCTTTTTTTTTTTTTACAGATGCTAATAGCTGGTCCCCCTCCCTTTACAGATTTTACTAAAGGAAAACTCATTATAATTGCTGATAAGTCCAACCATGTTTGCACAATAAATTTGATAAAAATTTACTATCTTTATCTGAAAATAAGCACCCTCTCCACCTTCACAACCCACAATCACCTCTGGACAATTTCATAAGGCTACTTTCCCCAGGGGCAAAATATCAGTGTAAGTAACACAATTTTGTATACATACAGGTGCAATTTGTGAAGCATACATAATTATCTTCAGATTAACACAGAAAATCTGCCCTCTGAAACAATAATTTGGATAACAAGAGAGCCCATTTACTGAATTAAGTTAGCACACAAACTTCACTAAACCCGTCCCTCTTGTAACACATGCAGACCTCTGCTGATTATGCCACACCAGGGTTAGGGCATGTGCCTCAGATGTGGGAGGTTGTGGGTTCTAACCCCAAGTCATATGAAAAACTTAGATAAAACTGCTACTATTTAGCAGCTGTCTTGATTGGGTCAGTATTAGGACTGGATGCAGGCCTGGTGTCAGGATAATACAGGGACTAAGTTGGGACATGATGCTACATGTCTGCATATGCCTCAGATGTGGGAGGTTGTGGGTTCTAACCTTGAGTCATACAAATGGTACTATTTAGCAGCTTTTTTGCTTGGCACTCAGCATTAAAGGGTCAGTGTTAGGACTGGATGCAGGCCTGGTATCAGGATAATGTGACTAAGCTGGGACATGATGCTACATGTCTGCAGTGGATGCTCCACTACTGGACATCATTAGAAATTGCCAAACTGCAGACGTTGTTGCAATATGACTAAAATTTGTAAAGCTATGTTAAAAATCTAAAACACACAAACACACACACACACACACACAAACACATACTGGTCCTGGTTTGCTTTTATAAAACCACATGATACTGCCTACTTCATTAATCTATCAATATTTTGGATCCCAAACTGTGGCAAATTTAGGATAGGTTAAATGAAAGAGCTGACAATTGAGAAAAAAGGAAGAGGGTATCAGCTGTAATTTTAGGGACATAGAAATACATGGTCCTATAGTTTGGAGTAACTAACTTTCAGCTTCTGGCACCTACAAGTGTATCAAAGTCACAGCCTGGTCAAGCAACTAGAATTTATTGGTTTAAATCTGTCTGGTGTACTATCATGCAGAATGAAAGGCCTGGCCTGCCTTCAGGCAAGATGGCTGTTTGGTCCCAACAGGTCTTGATTTTCACCAAGATCTTACACCACTACCTGGCAGGCTCAATCAAGTGTAACATTCCTGGTACCTGCTGTCATCCAGTTATTCAGGAATGCCAATTGTAGATGTTTATATCCACTACTGTAAGTATTCAGTATGCTACATGTGATGGTTCTCTAGGTCTTAAAATATGTAACAAAAAGATGTTTTGAAACCAATTTAAGTAAAATCAACTAGCAATTTATTTCTCTAAAAGAAAATGAGAAAATTCAAGAGACACTACCAGTATTGTAAATTAAATCCCAAATAATCTTAAATGTCCTATAAGGAGTCCAAAAATATAGCATATCTCAAATGAATTCCTGTAGCCTTATATGTCCTGATATTACACAATGATCACTTCTGAATGTCTTTGAATGAGTTTGCAATAATCCTAAAGTAATGAATTAATCTGAAAGTGAATGAGCACTTTAGTAACTCCAATGAATAATTTAAATAATTCTGCATGAATTAAATTTGAACACAGCTGTGAACAATGAGAATAAATTGATTTCAGAGTCTGACCTATGATAGGAATGAATCACTTGCTTATGAAATCCCTATTTATACACATTTTCACAAGGCCTTGCAGTGAATCATTCCAATTGAAAATTTCCAATCTAAATGTAACAAGACCAAGACTAGAATGTTCCAAACTCAAATGCTATGTTAAACATTAGAGCTGGGAATCACACAAAATTCTGTTCCACAATATACTATAATATTTCTGAATATACCGCAATATGTACCATGGTATACCACAATTATAACAGAGACAAACAAAATTAATGTTGTGAATTAGGGGCACAGACACTTCTTAAAAAAAAAAACAATTCTGACTATTGATATCTGATAAATAGTTTGTGCTGTTATTAGTCTTAATTTATAAACTGTAACTACAGTGGGATGATTCAGCTTACAAAACCATGTGAAAGGCATTCTCCTGACATTCAAAAGATTTGACACTAGACAGGCTTTTCATAAAAACAGGAAGTGTTGACACTGAAACCAACAAGTACCAGTTAACACTATTAATAGGCTGGGGAAATGGAGTGTGATGCCAAAACTCAGTCAAGATATTTATGAGAGCAGGTAAGCATCCAGTAAATATAAAATGCACTTACTCAACAAATGAGGAAATATTATGCAGACTTTGAGCACTGCATAAAACTCAAACAGAAAATCAAAGAATGATTCAGTCTTACAAAGGAATGCATGTACTTCATACATTAACATATGCTAGTCAAAAACTAGAACTGATTCATTTTTCTAAATCTGAATATCTTCCAAAATTTGCACTTGGTCTGAATATCTTTCATAACATCCTATTTGGCCACCACATTTCAATACATCAAATGTGTCAAACATGTTAATAAAGGATTTTAAATACATTTATTTTTGTAATATTTAAAATTAATAAATAATTTTTTATTTTATCAAATATAAAAATGATGTTAATATAAATAAATAATTTTTAGTGATGGAGACTAATGACAAACTTGTACAGTTAAAAAGCATCATGGTAATAACCACCAAAGAAACTATACATTGGTAAAAATGATATTCTGGTAATACTGCCCACTTCTAGTAAACATCCAATTTTCACACAACAGCAATCATGGACAAGTTAGCTACTAAACATCTTTTTTTATAAATAACTATTATTTTAGCATACAACCTACAATCCTGGACAAAAGTTAAGCAAACAATATTCATATACATAACATATGGGTGTACTGTAAGTAGAGGTATTCAGTATGGCCCAGACTAGAAAATTCCATTCTTCTTATCATGCTTACAATTGGTGACTGATAAATCACTTTTTCAAAATGCATGGCAAATTAGCACAATTAGAACATACAAGTACAAACAGTAAATTTGGGTGTTCCAAACAAACATGTTTAACTTAGAGTTGAAAATCTTTAATAACTTGTTAAACAAAAATCTTCTAAATGATGTTAAGTTCAAAGTAAAGTGCATATAGTAAATTTGGGTTTTCCAAACAAAGACAAACACCAATAAAGACAAAAGTAAGTGAAGCCTTAAAATACAAAGTTGATTTTAAACAAATATAAACTGGACACTCCATCAATCCAAGACCTTCTCAGCTGCAACATCACCACAGAAGACCTATCATTAGGGGTTTCTACATAATTACTAAGGCAAACTATTGTTCAGGAAGACAATCCATCCAGAAAATAATTCTGAAAGTGCAAGAGTTTAGAAAAATTCCTACTAATTTTGATCATAACTGCGAAGTAGTTCTGTATTAAAGTTGAAATGTTTTTTCTAATGTTTGTTATGGATCATATTACTCCAATACTAGAGAGGCACCTCAGTACAATCTAAATCAGCCCAGTGGTTTTTGAGAAGTTCAAGATGTTCAAGCAATAACATCTCTTGTCCTGATAAAATCCATGTAATCTTGTCACCCAGGGTCAGATCAGAATTACAAATGTTACCAAGTTATGAAAGGGCTGAAAGGGTTCATAATAACTGACAATAAACAAGCAATGTTGCAGTGATATTGCTCAACTGGCAGATATCTGGCTTTTATTGACAAATACAAGAAACATTGGCAAGCATTCTGTATCTGTAGAATGCTATGCTTAAATTTCTTTCAATGCTGTTGATTGCATACATTTTACGAAAACAATTGTTTCAAGTTTTCTTAAGTTTGTCTCATTCTTGATGGGATTTCAACATCTTTTGTCTAGTAATGAATACTCTTTACATGACAAAATGTACTAGTTCAACTCTGTCTGTGTGAGTTTGAGTCTAAGATTTGGCAAATGTGAATGTGAGAAAGCTTGCCAGTAGCTTCTCCTGGGTAGGTAGCTCTTTCCCACGGATTTTCCAGTTTCTTCCTCCACCATTAATACTAGCTGCCATGTATAGCCTATCATGGGCTGAAAAATGGTGTTAAGCCCCTCAACAACAAAATGTATTAGTAGTCAATGTTGGTCAATTATATTAGCACTTTTTAAGTATAAAGTTGTGTAAATATTTCTTAACTAATGACATTCATATTTGATGACATAAAAGCATCCTCTTACATTGATCTCAATTACATTCAAGCTGAGACATTTTCTGTGAACTTAACATCTATTTACATGGGTTTTATTTTACAAGTTATTAAAGATTTTCAAATTTAAGTAACAGGTGCCATATTTTTGTCAAGAATATGTTGGCAGGAAGCAATGCATGACAGTCACTTTTTTGGATGTATTGAACAGTTTATTTACCTTAAAGTTTCTTGCTAATGATTGGGTTGAAGGCTATGCAGACTCTGGCCTCAGTATTTTGGGCTTGTCTGTAAATTATTACACAATAAATCAGTATGCCATGAACTGTTTATTCCCAAATGTTCAATTCACCACAGGTGATATATTATACAGATAAATGATATTCCATTCCGTCAATTTTACCTGTGGGCTACCAAGGATACTCCCTTACAAGTCTAGTCCAACTGCCACCTGCACAGATCAAGAGCTGCCATTGCCTAATGTGATAAGGATCAGTTGGTTAGGAGCTATAGAGCAGAACAAACAAGGCAGATCCTGATCTGCCTGTAAATTATGTCATGACAGACAGGGTTTTTTTGTTTGCAGATGGACTTAACTTTTTAGATGGAAACATACAGCATTTATTTTATCATGTGTAAACTACAACACTTTCCATTATATAAAACTCACATTTAAACCATTCAAAAATTAACTTTCTCTTATGTGAGTCCATATTATCAATGCACAGATTTACTGATTACATAGTGTTAGGACCTCTTAGGAGTGACCACCTGTATTGCAAGACCATATTTTTTGGCACAAGGGGTGGTCTAACAAGACAGGTTCTACTGTACTTGTATGAAATAAGCAAGCAGATACCACTCACACATTAATATTCATTTTATTTCAGCTCAAAATTATTTACTCTTTACAAAATTTTAAGATTCAGGCTGATCAGCTAGGGGAGCAAAAGAGGGTACATTGGATCTGTGAAGTTTATACAGTCTTTAATAGTGTTTTCTTATGTGGAATTGTTGATAAACGATAAACAAGGACTGCTCCTTCCCTCAGTTCTTAATGTATTACCATCCACCTCTGGTACATTCTCCTCACATTGTTTGAGATACCTGAATAACTGCATTAAAACTTTATTTATAAATTTCCATGTACTTAACATGTTTATTTTAATAATGATGCAAAACTGAATGCTTCCGTTTGCACATGAACAGTAGTTTGCACATTAACAGTACGAATATTTTATTTCCATCAGCAGTGCGTTCTTTCATCATATTTGCCTTTTTGTTGTGAAAAAGAACACAATTTTTATCATCTGGGTCATCCATATATGATGGAATGCATCTGAGTTAGTCAGATTTGTATGATGATGTGTGACAATGGAATTTTTCAGTTAGAAAAATGTCACAAAAACAACAGTATCCCCATCTACCAGTATCAGCATGGGTTGATGAGAACAAACACTGACAGATGTCATCAGCTTTATTTCTTGGATATTAAGTCTTTTTCATAATCATTAAGTTTTCTCTTTATTATAGACTTCAGAGAACAATACCCTGATATATCATTATAGTTTTTAAAGTAATCAATAATTTAAAACTGCAGTGTTGTATTATTGTGTATTTTTCAATACAAACTTTATTTCAAATCAGTTTCATTTTGGAAACATTTTATTTTGGGGAATCAAAGCTTTGTGACTTAATATATGGGGGGGTTGTAATGAAATCAGAAGAGGAGGCTCAAAAATCTGCCAAAATTGCAGGAATTCATTTATGAACAACTTCATTCAGTGTAACATGCTTTTTGCAGCTAACAGGTGATGTTATAATGTACTGCTGTATTATAAAGTCATGTGACAACTTTCTTACACTATCATTATAATATCAGAATATCACAATGATTATATAACACACAGAAGGTCAAAATAACAGCTTACAAAAAATTCCCTTTTCTATTCCCAGTCCACTTAGTGAAGACCATTGCTATTTGTGTGAGAAACATGTATCCAGTGAAATATAACAATGATTATATCAGCAATACACTGAACACACAGAAGGTCAAAATAACAGCTTACAAAAAATTCCCTTTTCTATTCCCTGTCCACTTAGTGAAGACCATTGCTATTTGTGTGAGAAACATGTATCCAGTGAAATATAACAATCCACAAAACACAACTGATTACAATAAATGTAACAAAGCTGAGCACATAGATGATTATAGTAAATGTAACAATGCTGAGGACATAGATGATTATGGTAAATGTAACAATCCTGAGGACATAGATGATTATGGCAAATGTAACAATGCAGAAAACAGCTAATTACAATTAATGTAACAATCTTGAGGACATAGCTGATTACAGTAAATGTAATAATGCTGGGGATTTGACTAATTACAGTAAATGTAACAATGTTGAGGACTAGATGATTACAATAAATATAACAATGCTGAGGACATAGCTGAACACAGTAAAGATGCTATTCTGTACTGAAGTGAACAAAACACAATTTATTCAGGGGAGGTGCATCTCCTTTCCATACAATATCAGTGAACTAAATTTTTGCCAGTATCCTTGCCAAGTTGCATCCAACGATGATCAAGCATGATGGCACTATATAATATCACTAAATCTGTCTATAAAAAATTTCTAGCTGATGTAAATTTAATTCACATTTTGCTGCAATATATTTTATTTTCTAAAACTTGTTTTTTTATCTTTACCTCTAGCTGGCACAATATAGCCACTATTGTGCTGAGGTACTTCACAGTACTGCATACATATATGCATACAATTACATACATACATACATACATACATACATACATACATACATACATACATACATACATACATACATACATACATACATACATACATACATACATACATACATACATACATACATACATACATTGTAGCTTTGGCATAATTCTCATGGACAATTTTTAGGATGCAATGAATAATAATATAGAGGTTTTAACAATACATGAAGGATTTGATGTACAATGAATCCAGAAAAGCCATTTCTGTTTATCTAAGCAATATCTTTCACCAAAGAAATGCTGATGGTACTCTAAATTTAAGGTCCATACAAAGTAAAAATTACATTACACCAAGATCAAAGAAAAGAATTGTTTATAAATGTTTTCAATATACTGGTCCACTGACATGTAACATCATTCCTAGTGACATAAGGCAGGGTCCTAGCATTTCTTTCATAATCAATGTCTCAAATGTATGAAATTTTTTTTAAAAAAAAGTGAACTCTAGTACAGTAAATACTGCCTGGTTTTCTGTAATTTTGCGTCATTTTCACAGCTGAAATTTTCAATGGAGGATGATATTTTATATTTGATATATGTTTATGTTTTCACAGCTGCATGTGCATGTGTTCCAGGCTTGATACTGTACATAACAGATTGAAGGCCTCAACGTAGATTAGTTCTGTACCTGAGTTAACTTCTCTTAATAAAGTCTTTATAAATATTACTATTATTTATGTTACATGCTGCTTGCTTATCATGCCATGTGTCCTTTTAGATCATTTAAAATGAGACTTCAAACCTAATGTTTTATAGATAACTAGTCAGAGTTTTGAAATTCTAATCCAAAGAGTTTCATCCAGGGCAAGGATGTTAGGGATGCATTACTGCATTCTTTCTGTACAAGTATTTTCTTTGTTCCTTTGCAGGTAATTTTTTTTAAAAATATCCTAATGTTCATTAGGCATTAGCAATTATCTGGTATTCCAAGGCCACAATGGTATCAGATAACAATCAAAGTCTGAAGGTGCTAGGAAGGAGTTGGGGTACCAATGAGCATTTTCCATTCTTCTGGTGGGAGAATTGGGAGAATAGTGGCAAGGAAGCTTGATTATTTTTATACAACACCTGTGAAGGCCACTTCAGCATTTGGACTATCTCCAAATTCTTTGCCCTAAAGGCAAATACTTTTAATATTGAGGACTAGCCACATACCACAGATATGTACTTGTTTGGTTCAACTGTAAACAAAATAGACTCTGATCTGCTTTGATGTTGTATAATGGGTAGGATGACCAGGTTCTATGTTGTTTGTTTTACTGATTACTTTTTATAATCTGCTTCACAGATCCTAATCTACTGGTGCATTAAGTGATGTCACACCTGGGTCCCTACAGTGTTCAGTTGGTCCTAAGTTAGAGGTGAGTGTATATGGTACCCAATTTTAAGTGTACATACTTAAAATTATTTGCACAGTTGTAATTTGTCTGACTTAACATAGCAACCACATCAAAATTGATTTGCTGCATGGTATTGTTTGCAAAAAGTAGGTTGAAATCCTCATTCAGATTTTAAAATATGTGAAGGTCAAGTTAAAATTTATGTGAAGGTCGAGTTAAAAGTTAAAGCTTAAGTTTTTTTTTTTTTTTTACAAAGATCTTAAACCTTTTTAATAGTCATTCTAGTTCCATATCCTTAAACACAAGTTCAGGGGCCCCAAGGCCCTGAGTGGTCTAAAGGCTCAGTGTGCTGTCTCACCTCTGTCTACATATGTTTGAGTCTCAGTCTCAGATTCATCCACTGTGGGTATGTGAGAAAGCTTGCCAGTAGCTTCTCAAGGGTCAGTGGTTCTTTCCAGGGTCATCCCCCACCATTTATGCTGGCCATCATGTATAGCCTATTTTGTGCTGAAAAATGGTGGTAAACCCTACAACAACAAACACAAATTCTCTTAATTAGGACTAGTATTTTCTACAGAAACACAGTACATACATGGATACCAAAAGTGTACCAGTGAAATGAATTTTTTTATGCACTCAAATAGATTTAACATATGCAACATAATAATATACAGCTCTATGGTTAATTTATAATAGAGTAATTCCAGTGTGCCATTATTCATATTACATAACACCTTTAATATATATATATATATATATATATATATATATATATATATATATATATATATATATATATATATATATATATATATATATATATATATATATATATAACTGCTCTTTAATTGTTCTATTATGAATAAAGACAAAGCAATGAGATCAGAAGAAAGTGAGACAGTAAATATATACATCAACATATTGTACTTCTCTGCAGAGCTCAGTGTTGAGAAATAAATACACTTTAATGTGTAGAAATATTCATCTTCAATGAGGTATCACAAATCTTAATAAGCTAGACTTGAGAAGTTAGGAGACAGCACTATGTTCACACCAATAATCACCAGTATTTTCAAGACTGAGTTTATTTTATTAAAGCATTTTGATAAGAAAAATGTTGGTAACTTGCATTTGAAAGGATTACAACCATCTCATTTACCACCAACTTTCATACAAAACAGTCCATTTGAATCAAACCTCCAAGCTGTGACTCAAGGGCACTATAAGAAAAATAGCTGACCGACCCAAAGAATGCTTACATTTCTTGTTTATGCTCCAATTAAATTTTTAACCAATCAGATGTATTGAGTGTCATGGTATGCTTTGTGCAAAAGTTGGCTCTCAGAATCAGCTGAAAGTTAAAATCCTTTTTTTTGGACAGTAAGTTAGCAACATTATTCTTGTGAAAAGTTATTACATACCTACATAAATAGGCACCTTCACCTGCACATGATAATGCATAAATAAACCATCAGTCTTGAAAATACCAGTTCCATGAGGCAAATTAAACAGTGCCTAACCAGACAAATAAAGTCATGCAAATTGGCATCTCACAGTGGTATGACTAATAAAGATGTGTGATACAACACTGAAAGGGAAAATGCCTCCAAATCACAATGACATCAGAAGAACTGAAATGTGTTACTGTAAATGTGAACACCATAGGAAATTATGGACTCCATGAAATTAACATGAATTTTATCCATTTTAATATCAGGCTTGCATCTGGTACCTGTGTAAAAAAAGAAATTGGCTTCCAGAATCCTTTGCAAAACATGACTGTCAATGAAGTTGGCTAAATTATCATGCAAAAGTAAATATATCACTAATGTACACCAGATGTTAAAAACAATGAACTTCAGGCTTGTAAAAAAAAATTCATTTAGAACTATATCTGTGCCTATGTAGACATTTTTACCCCATTATCACTACAGGTTTTCTTGAGCCCTGTACTGCACCCATGTAAGTTTAAATACAAAAAGGTCATGAAACCAATCAACAACTACTTGTAAATTGTTACATAAAAAGGAGGGGGGCTGAACAAATGACAAATCTTACACAGTAAGTCAAACTTATGGCATTTACTATGTAACATACGAATTAAACTCTTTATGACTTCTAAAATTCATTAAATTTTGATTAAATTCATACAATATCGCTTGTAAATCATTCAAAACAAAAATTGACTGTTTAAGAGAAACATTTAAGTTATTTGGTAAATCATTTTCCATTTTTCGCATGGGTCAATTATTCCCACTTTGGATGCAGTAATGTGGTCTATACAGGGAAGGAAAATGTTGAGGAGGTTTCTCAGCAAGTAAATTTTACACAGCTTGCACAAAATTATAATGAAAATATGTAAAAACATTTACGCATTCTTACTTAAATCACAAAACATGATGAGAATTCAATTTTAATATCTTGTTCTCCATATATAGTCCTGAGTTGGCAGAAATATTCAAGTCTTAGACTGAGAATTTGCTTTAAAGAAAAACTAGAGGTATGGTGAGCAATTTGCTCAAGTAAATATACCATTGACTTTCCAGCATCAAACTGTAACTGGAGTTAGTTCATGTAAGAAAGCTTACAAGTAGCTTCCAATGAGTAGGTGGTTCTTCATGGGATCTTCAGCCATATATTCTGGTTGCAATTTATATCTTAAAAATGGTCTTAAACCACAAAAAAACAAAACAAACCTCCTTTTATACCATACTCCTGTCTTTAAAGTCCAAAACTCCACAATAAAAGGGAGTGAAGTCATTATCTTCAGTGCAGTCACTAATGGTAAATATCAATAAGCACCTTTAATCCATATATTTTTTCCTTTGGCTGTTTTTAGCTGTGATGCTCTCTAACAAATTCTGATTGGCTGCTTGTTATTTTCATGATCTGACTGGCTAGTTGGCAGAGTTGTGGTGGCTTGTGGTTTTAGGAGTTTAACCTCATTTTTAGCTATGGCACTATGGCAGCCAGTATATTTGGTGGAAGAAAAACCCAGGAAAATGCTGGGAAGAACCACCAATTCATGGTAAAACAACTGACTTGAACCCACATGGACTTATGTGAAATGGTAGTGATATCTGTAATGGTAAGTGCAGCAGACTAATTTGTTCCCAAGCAGTGTCTATGGTCCCCCCCATCCCCTGCCTTTTGGGGCCCAGCAATAAGGGATCAAAATAATGTAATAGGAGATAATTTGCCAGGAGGGCCCTGGGATTTTGACTGCTTAGGGGCCTCCATAGGGTTTAATCAAGCACTGTTCCAAAGGATGGCATATTAATTTACAATTTACATTTAGTAATTATGTGGATAGTTTAACTGTTGTCTAATTAAAAGTGTCCTAAAATTGTATTAATGAAATATAAATGACATCCCCCAACTGGAATCCACCTTTTTGGACAACTCTAGTGAAATGTGTGTGAAAAACTGACATACAGTATATAGAAAACTTAGTGACTAGTACATGAAATATTGATCAAAGTGACCTAATATGTAAAATATAATTTTACTCAGCAAAGCAACCTTCACAGAAATCTGCATGTCTCCAGTACCAATAAATGCCTGAGTAATCAGCTTAAATACAAAAGCTGAACTGTACCTCAGCAGTGTTTACAAAAAATATCAAAATGTATACACAGTTTATGATAACAAAAACAATGCCCATTGATTTCCCTTGGGCTATCTACCTGCAATTATTTTATCTGTGGTATTTCCTAACTGCTAAGGTGAGGTGGCAGGGTACAGTTTAGTAAATTGGCCCCTAGCAAATTTCTTAAGAAGGTGGCTTTTTCAGCTATTATTGTTTACTAATTAAATATAAGGATATATTTGTGAACTAGGAATTTTGGGCTTGTGTTGTTCTTGACATGGAGGTCAGGCATGGTTCCTCTTCGGTAGTTCCTCGGAAGTATGTTGATAATGAAATACCAATAATTGGCAGAAAACTAGCCTCCCATAGCAGCAATCACATGGGCTTGGGGAAAGTAGAAAATCTCAAAAACAGCTTGGATGACAACTATTTTCAACTGCATCAGCCTGTTCAGTTCACACTGATTTGCAAAATTGTCATCTAGTAAAATGGGCTTGGGTCTGCACTGTGAGCATCCAATGGGGTCAAAAATGACCTTGGGAAATGAAAATTGCAGGCATAAATTTGGGATTGGGGTGCATAAACTTCTGCAATGAACTGCCACTGATTTCTCTGGTCAAGTGGATAATATTTTATGCTTTGTTTTAATATAGGTGTCTAAATATATTGACCTTCTTGACCTCTCTTGTGTATTTGATTTTTTAAGATTTTTTTTTTGTACTAGGTCACTGATTGCAGCATTAAATTTGTACATAAAAACTGGCCCCTGCTCTCTGAATGTAACAAGATTCTGTTTGTAACATGTGTTGAATGTATGTGAGTTTCAGACTGGTGATAGTTTCCTACTATTACATATACATGTATGTATATTATTAACAACTCTACAATGGAACCAGACTGCCTATTCATACACATTAAATGCTTTTTGTAGGCTTACAATGACTAAGGAACTACCAATATGCACTTGTTTACAAAATTATAAGGATGTATCTATAAAAAAAATGTTATTAAAATAATACATTGCTCAATAAATGAACCATTCATGCTGTTGAAAGGTAAATACTTTCAAGCAATTTTTATCAGCATTTAAAATTTATTTGTAAGTCAACTTGATGTACAAAGTTGTGCAAGTTTTGCAATTAATCAAATCTTCCTCAACTTGTTTTATTCCAAGTGATGCCACATTCAATGTGAAATCAGTTGAATACATTCTGAAAGAATTTCATAAAATTCAACTAAATAATCTTTTTAATGCAAATACATGGAAATATATCAATATAAATTAATTGGCACAAGTAGTTATTGCATCACTGGCAGCCATATGCATGTTCATTTATATATTTACAGATTTTGTAAATATTTACAATCAGTATAAACAAATCTGTTCACAGCCATACTTACACACACAACACAAGTCAATGAAGAGTATGTCACACAAAGATGCATGCCTTTGTGATCAATACATGTAATGCCAAAGATATACATGGACCTAAATGTAAAACTAACCATAACTTGAAGAGTGCAATACAAGTACCTGTGACCTTATTTTTGGCAGGATGATGTTCAGTGGTGTACCAATTAACTGCAATACTGCACACCAAGCTGCAAAGTCTATAATGAATAATCCCAGAAAAACCCATGAAAATTGCAAAACTTAACCTGTCACTATGGTGCAAAATAAAAGTAATATTGAACTCATTCTGACGAAGTTATGTATGCATGTACATAGCTGCATTTAAAGGCAAGTCAACACAATGATCACATGATACCAATTAAAAGCAAAGTTCTAAAAATATAAAATGAAAAGAAAACCAGCAAAAAGTGTAGAAAAAAAAACTTGAAATCAACATGAACATGAAGTATTTTAAGATATATGTAAAAAATAATAGTCAAATGTTAAAACTGTAATTTGTATATAAAAAGGCAATAGTAAAAATCACATATCTTTCAAATATTGCATACAAATTTGTAAAATAGAACATATCCCAAAAAGTCAAAGTCTGTCTTGAGCAGTAACATCTGAGATGTTGTTGTTTTGCCATTTCTCAGCACAAGATAGGCTATAAATGGTGGCCAGTATAAATGGTGGAGGAAGAAACTGGGAAGCAATCTTCATCACATACCCACATTGGCTGAGACTCGAACTCACAGAGGTGAGTTGGAAAAGATTGGTGATGATGGGTACTTTAGACCACTTGGCCACCCAGACCCCTCTGTGATATTAATAGGTTTTCAAATTTAAGGTTGTCCAAGGCTTTAATTAAGGCAAAGCATCTAAAGAGATGATACTTATTTCTGGATAGGTTTTGAGGGGTTTTATTTGTATTAAATGGCTAGAGGTGTACTTGTCTATATTCAAAGTGTTATGTCCCACTGGCAAACAATGCACAAGAAACTGAGTGTTACTAATATGTAATAAAATTGCTTGTGTATTAGTTTTAAAATTCTTTTTTATTTTGATTTTGTTTCATTGCATTTTATTGTAATGATTATTTTCATGTTTTTAAACATATGTTTAATTTTGTTTCATTACATTTTATTGTAATGATTATTTTCATGGGATTCAATATTTTCTTTTATAAAGTACACTCTGTACAGAATTGAAAAGTATTTCATAGCAGCAGAGAGGGTGAACCCTACAACAATATATTGACAGACTGAGCATGACTAAAGTAATTTTTAAATCCATTGAAGTCCATATCGGAACACCATGTCTGCCAAATATTTCGTAGCGTATGTGTATCAACGCCATTGAATACAGCAAGAATATTGCAGTTATCGCGAATCACTTTTGGAATTTGAGTATATCGTTGAGTGACATATATCACGTCAGTGTTTTTATGCCTACCTCGGGAAAATATTCTAGCAGGGTTCTTTTGATTATCTAACATTACATCATCGTACACTACAAGATTGTTTATGTCTCCATCGAGATCTTCTACTGATGGTGCATCATCAATATCAGTAATAAAGTCGATTACACTTTCACCTTTAATTTCTGATGCTTTTTCATTATAATCTTTTAGCACTTCATAGCACCGTTGATCATCTACGGATGGGGCAACTAAATATAATTTATCCCACTTCATAAATCGCATTATCAAATTAAGCAGTAATTGTGTTTTGCCTGATCCAGATGGTCCGATTATAATGGCACGGACAGAATCGGAAGCGCTGCGTGGTGTTTTACCGGTTCTCTTCTTTTAGTCGCTGAAAAATCAATTATATTCATAACGCTATATATAAATTATGGATCTATATTGTGTTAAGTGTAAACAGCGTACTGATTCAACCGATCAGACAACCATTACAACTAAAAACAATAGACTAGCGCTTACTGGTAAGTGTGTAACATGTGGTACAAAAAAATTTAGATTTTTAAAAAAAAGCAACTCGGAGGTGATATTGCCGCAAAACTTGGAAAACTCCCGGAACCCCATGGGCAAAATACCCCGGAGAAAAACACCTTCCAGGATATAGCTACTGTGGTCCCGGAACGAGATTAGATATCAGACTTGATGATCAAAATCAGCCCCGGCCTGGTGAGTATCCGATAAATGCTATTGATAAGGCATGTCATGCTCATGATGTTGCATATAAAAGCAATAATTTGCAACAAAGACATATCGCGGATGTAAAATTAATTCATGCCTTAAATGCTATTCCCGATAAATCCTTCAAAGAAAAATTGGCTTCATGGTTGGTCAAATCAGCTATGAAAGGCAAATTAGTGTTAGGTGCTGGTAATTGAAACACCAGTGTTTTTATAGTATGGAATCTATTTATTATTCTCCGAAAGGATACTGGAGGGGTAAAGCAGCAATCAGTAAACTCGCTAACGCTGCAAAAGTGAAAAAATCCACTGCAAAAGATTGGTTATCCAAACAAGCTATATGGCAAATTTATCTACCACCGCCTAAACAAATTAATTATTCTCATTTTGATGTTACCGTACCCAATGAAGTTCATCAGGCTGATTTATTGTTTTTACCACATGACCATGGTTACAAATACGCGCTAACTGTAGTTGATATTGCGAGTCGATTTAAACAGCAGAACCATTGAAAACAAAGTCAGCTTCTGAAGTCGCTTCTGCATTTGAAAGGATTTATCGACGAGGTCCTCTAAGATGGCCAAATCTATTACAAGTTGATCCTGGCAAAGAGTTTCAAGGTGCTGTTCTATCAACAATGAAAACTCATAGTGTTACAATACGACGGGGGCATACTGCGTTACATCGTGATCAGGCAATTGTAGAACGATTTAATCGAACTCTTGCAGAACGGTTATTTGGATATCAATATGCAAAAGAATTCATCCAAGAAAAACGATCTCGTGAATGGGTCCAAAGGTTACCGAGTGTAGTTGCAGCGTTAAATAACGAGATTACTCGAACTATTAATATGAAACCAAATATTGCAATAAAAAAAAGAATATATTCCCGAACAACCGCAGCGGGTTAGCACTCAGCCACTTCTCGGTGATGTTACTGTGAGATATTTATACGAACCAGGAGAGCTTGAAGGCGGTAAAAGAAGAGCTACTGATCCTATATGGAGTGTTACTACGCATAAAATTTCAACTATAACGCGATCAACTGGTAGACCTCCAATCTACAGATTGGATTCAACTGCACCTCAGCGTGGTTTTACACGCGAACAACTACAAGTCATTCCGGACGATACTCAATTACCGCCACATGGTCTTAACTAGCTCCGTTACGTCTATTACACTCAAGACAGGTCAACATCACATTGTTTCTGACATGACCAAGACTGTTATTTTTTCTGTCTACGGTGAATTGTCGAGGGTCTTTATCCGAATACTGCCAGTGCATTATACAATTGCAACTGGCGCAGTGATTATTCTGTTGTTCTTTTAATGCGATTATTACTTCAGCATCAATATCAAATTCTCGTTGTTTTTTTTTGTCCTGCTGTTTGTAGCCAGAGAGTTTTTTATTAATGATGCTAATATCAGTGTTATCATCGTTTGCATTAAAATCATCATCGAAAACAATCCTTCGTAGTTGATTTATTCGTCGTACTCTGGACACTGCGAGATAGACTAAATTTGACCATTCAATGCGATTATCAACTATCCAAACAATTGTATCCGTGATGGTCAATCCTTGTGACGAGTGTATTGTTGTTACATAACCAAGCGTCCATGGTGATTTATCAGCGCATAATGCATCTTCTACAGTATTGATATCAACTAGCACAATATCATTTAACACTAGAATCTGTTTCTCCGTCTGGCCTGGAATTTCAACTTCAATATTCTGCTTTCGTGTATCCAATGGTCTATAACACAACGGCACTGGAAACGTTGGGAATTTTTTCTTGTGTAGCTCAAACAACTTTTTCTGAAGTGCGTCTCTGACTATCTTTCTACTTGCTACTACAAAATCATTTGGTTTCCATGTTTCCCAAAAATCATTCAAAGGTGTTTCAGAAATTATTTCACGCGCTACTTCACATTGAATTCTATCGGGTTGTAATCTAATTAGTTTTTTAAACTCACGTAACTGCTCATCGAGTGCTCTATAGTCAGTATCAATTTCTTCGTAATAATCAACAAATCCTTTTAACCAATTATGTGGACTTCTACCAACAAATGGTGGTGGTTGACCATGATCGCCGCACAATATAATTTTTGTATTTTTTGCAATAACCAATCAAGAAACATTTTTAATACATCTTCTGAAACAGTACATGCTTCATCCCAAATAATAACCGCTGGAATAAATTTCTCACCCATTCGCTCAGGAGTCCAAGCATCGCCCTTGTATCGAAAAAAAACTATGATACGTGCAAGCTTCAACATTTCGTTGTTTGATCTCTCTCGCTAGTCTATGGGTTGGTGTGAGTACAATCATGGACGTTCTCTCTCGATATAATTCTATCGCACGTGTTGTCTTTCCAGATCCACCACAACCGTTTAAATAAACTGTTTTATATCTACAAATTGGATCTGATATCGGTGGTGCTTTAGACATAGATTTTTCACTGATAGAATTATCGTTCTTCAGGTAACTGCTTTTAATCTCAACGTCTGCTGATTCAGAATAATCGCGTTGTATTTCTTGTTTAATTCGCCATGTTCCCCAGTCTCTTCGCTATTAGTAAATTTAGTTATCTCTTTGATATATTTTTTTATCGACATACATTGAATCAATTGCAACTCTGACTGCTATACTAGGAAATCTATTTATCATTGCAAATAAATTGATAGATGCATAACCCAGCATAGAAGCTCTCAAATGTAGATATGCAGAGCTTTCTCCATCACTGTAAGTAACAATTCTACCTAACTTTGTTTTATTGGACAAAAGGCTGTTTTACAATTTGCGTATCTATTTTTCTCTACTGCATCTTTAATAACGAAGTCGTATTCGGCATCATCTATAATCAATCGTGAGGATTGTTTTTTAAAGTTAAATTTTTTTCCACCCTGTGTAAATTTACCGATTATTCTTCGGCCGAGATCCTTTGCTTCATTATTTCGTTGATTAAATATCTTTTTTGACCATTCAATAATGTACTCCTCGTCAGCATCAATATGTTTTCTAGACTTATCGATTATACTATCAAGACATTCTGGTTCTGGTAACCAGACATTGGTTTGTTTTCGATATGAGATAATCGCTTCGCTGACAATCAACGAAACTAACACTTTACAATCAATCATATATCGCAATAACACTATTGGTAACACATCCTTTCAGCCATGTGTCTACCAATCCAAACATAACAACACGGATGAAGTCCTTCAGCGAATTCAAATGATACTACGCAAGCAAAACCGGTCAAATCAAAATCAGGCAGTGGTCCATTAATAGCAACGCGAGTCATTTCATGTGTGGGGTGTCCAAACCGTTTAAAATACTCACCAGCGAATCCATATCCTAGAAAACTTCCTGGATAACAGGCAACGATATCAACTGATATCATATTCTCACGATTGTACTTAACGTTCCATAGACCGCCATGATAATATTCCAAACAGCTGGATTGAACATCCTGTAAAAACTCTTTTCGTGTTGGTTTCCAATTATTTTTCTTTCTTGCAAAATGAGCTGCAACTGATGGAATTGTAAAACAATTTGTAAGTAACTGTTCGTAATCTTCGGATTTTTCATTAAAAACGCTAGCGTTTTCACTGAGACTTATTGCTAGATTTTTCATCCTATTATGTAGACTTTCACTACGATATAATTCACCGTTAGGTTTCACAAATTGATTGAATTGACATTCTCATCTTCAAAACTATGAAGTAGCCATACTGATACAGGGTCGTTTTTACACAAACTAGCAATAGCATCGAATAATCTTTCTTCAGTGAGAATACCATCCTTGATGAATTCTTCTGGGATATACTTCACTGTTCTGTCTCGCGGGAATATTGTAACCGCGGATGTCCATGCGTGTTTGTTATGATCAATAATTTTGATTGGAGCTCCGTTTTTATTGTATTTTGATTCGTATAATACTTCGCCAGTTATCGTTAAAACGGTTATCGGAATCTCAACGACTTTTCCAATCTAGCTATATCGGAAATAGTTGCTCCGTTCTCTTTCACTGTTAGCTCCCATTCATCTATTTTTTTATGTCTTAGATCGGTTAATTTATTCCCACGGAGTGCATTTGTAAAATGTTCTAAGACTCTTTGTGCCACACAGTTGAGTGGCTTTTCCGCTGACGTTGACTGTTTCATTGGTGCTAGTTTTCCAATGTCAGGGTTATTTAACGGATACATCCCATAAACGACTGCTGTTTCTGGATACGCTTTTTCATAGTATGGTTTATCAATTCCAGTTAACAGCCCTGGTCTGGAATAACGGCTAACAATGACTGATGTCCCATCTTTGAGAATTGGAACAAATTTGTCTCTTATAATATATTCGCCCGATTCTAATTTGATAATGAATTTCACTCTGATAAAATACCGTTTATTGCCAAGTTGTGATAGTATCATAGCTGCTGTTTCATCATTCATTCTAGCATCAACAACACCATCAATTCTAAATGTTGACCAGGTGTGTGATGCATCATCCTGTTTAAACTCATGAACACAATCTCGTATTTTTCTAATCAGAATTCTATTAGTTATTCTCTCTTTTGGTACGTCTTCGAGAGTTCTATCAAGATTGAATTTAATATTTTTCCGAGGCTTGATTGCCGATAATCTCTTGAATTCTTCATTCATATAAATAAGACAAGTATTTAAATAGAAAAGTTTGTTTATATATAATGAATCACTGCAAATGGCTTATGATCGGATCAGTAACCCCATGCAATAAATCGTGTAGAGGTGAATTCTGTGGATATCACTTACAGAGTGTCAGAAATAATTCGACAGGCCCGTCCCCATGCATAAATTGTGGGGTGGGTGTGAGAGGAAAATCACAATTATGTATCAATTGTGGGGGTAAGCGGTTTAGAGAATTGAAACGTTATTATGATAAACGAATAAAAAACGCCATCATTGACCCTAACCATGACTCTGTCAAAGACAAAATCATAAAAACCCCTCAAGACTACATTAATAGATTTATAATTAAAGCAAATAATGAATAGACAAATAGTATTATTATATATAAATGGAGCAAGAATTCAGACCACATCCAATACTCGTTAATTATGAAATATCTCGTAATGGTGTTGTTAGACACTGTAGACTAAAGAACCAATTGGTTTTGTTAATAATCAGGGATACTTGCAATTTACTGCTGGAGGAAAGGGATATCTCTGTCATAGGGCAGTCTTTGAGTGTTATATGGGACCGATTAAAGATGGCTGTGTTATTGATCACATTGATTCTAATATTCAAAATAACGCGATTTCCAATTTACAGTGTATTTCTCAAAGAGAGAATATAAAAAAAGGAAAGACAGGGACTTGTAAGTCAGTTGGAAAGAGACCAGTACAGTCATTTGATACAGCGACGAATGAAGAAAGAGTTTTTCATTCAATGAATGCTGCAGGAAAATATTTTGAAATATGTATGCCTTCAGTACGAAAAGTTGCTGAAGGGATTTGTCAAACAGCTATCTCAAAGAAAAATGGACATAGAATAAAGTTTTCTTATTTACAAGATAACTCTCAATAATTACTATTTTGTTCCGTATTTCCCCTCATTACTACTGATCGTCACGTGACTATCCTACTTTCGATATTGATTCCCGGATATGTAATTCGTCCGAGAATACATGTGAAATTGGATTGAATTAATGATGTGTGTGATCTCATGTACGTATTTAATGGTTAACTCGGTATACGTAATCAGGTATGTACGGATTTTGATTTTGTGTTATTGTTTCTTGTTTCTAAAGACTGTATTGAGAACAGCAGTTAGGGTTTTGTTGGAAAAACCTATACAGGGTAGACAATTTATTTGACAGAGATCCAAGGCCAGGGGTCTATTAATAGATTTTTTAAAAATCCCAATTACAAAGACGGCGTTAACAGCGTTTGTATGAAAATGAAATTACTTTAAAATTACAAATTAGTGAGGTCAGGTAGTAAAAAAATGCGCTACATGTAGTTTAGTTTTTTTAGTGTGGCTATGTGTAATAAAATTCAGAAAAATATCATTCTCGATTCAAGAAATAGCAGGTCCTGAATTGACAGGGATCCCCATTACGGAGTTATCTTGTCATGTAAATCCATTATTACTACGATTATTTAATCGTAATATTATAGAAATTAATAAAAAAATTGCTATTATTTAACAGTTGTATTTCTTGTTTTAATGTTTTATTTAAATACTTAGCTTCCATTGAAATTACTACACAGTATTCATTATGAAATGCTAGAAAAATAAATACACACCTACACATTGACACTGCAGTATTAGTTCACCTTATATATAATATGAGCCGTAATAAGTTTGGGGCTTTAAAACGAAGCCCACTTTGCCAATTAAAACTCCCACGCCATTGACATGGTGTGGTTGAATTTTTTCAACTGCAACCAGGGTTAATTTCTTGGGTTGCTTTTGATTGGCAATGTGGGTGTAGGTCCGCCGCGTCGTTTCATGTTTGTATCGTCCTGTACTGTCCCTATCATACCATCCTATCATATATAACCATCCTATCATATAACCATCCTATCATATAACCATCCTATATAATCGCATTGTATATATAACCTATAATCGCATTGTAAATACTCATTCATTGTAAATATTCATTCATTGTAAATCGCATTGTATATATTGTAAATATTCATTCATTGTATATATCCTTTATAATCGCATTGTAAATACTCATTATTTGTAAATATTCATTCTTTGTAAATATTCATTCATTGTATATATCATCCTATATGTAATGTACTGTCCCCCCCACAACATATCTTCCGGAAGACCTAATATAGCATTTGTTACGTTAGAGCTTCCAATTGGGAGATCTATGTGTTCAATGTGGGCTTATATAATGCGAAGGCACTAAATGAGTTCCAAGAATGTGCTGTCCCCCCTCTGGGCCTCTTTGACGTCGTTTGGCGCGAAAGAGGTTCCAAATGAGGCTTTATGTTATATGTTCAATGTTTGTAAAGAAATCACTTGGATTTCACGTCTAATACCCATATGACCCTTTCTTGGGTCGTAAAGTCTTTAATGTATGTGAGGAAGAGATGGGCAAGAGACGGTATGTATATGTTTTGTTTTTTTTTGTATATAAAAATATTTTAAAGATACAAATACATTAGTAATAATAATAAATGGAATTTCAAGATATTACATCTATCATCACAGAAATATCAAATTTAAGAAATCAAGGAATCGTACTTTCTGAATTTTTGAATGAAGACAGACTTTTGAATGAATTTGAACAAATTGATATACAATTGAAACATGGAAGATATGTTCTACCTAAAATGTATTCACTGATAAAAAGAATCCAAAAAGCGGTTAATGCTTCTTTGTATAACAATGATATTAATTTATTCATTCGGCTATTTAGTATAGTTGAAGCCATTAGAAAGAAACTCGGGGAACAGTACCAAGTTCGGTCAGAGATTGCTTTGAAAGTGAAATCTATAAGACGTTTGATTGATGCAAGCATTGAAACCGACAATTGAAAAATCGTTAGCATTTCCAATAATGACATCAGAAGCATTAACTACCAGACTAGCCCGTGAGAGGTTAGCATTACTGAAAAAGTTTATACCAATTCGAGATAACGTGCGAGATAAACTACAACTTAGACAGCAAGCGCAGACTGACTTTTCTATTGGAAGCGAACAACTTTTTGCCCCTGTAACTAAAGCCACTAAAGATATGAAACTTGCAACAGAACGTGCTATATACGGCGACATCCCTAAAGAGGGAGCAGTACCTATTATTGATGTATTAGGAAAGATTGCTACAGAAACTGAAAAAACTCACGAGGGAATAAAACAGCTTTCAGGTGAGTTACAAACTCAGCGAGAAATACAACAAATGGGTAATATTGATACTGATGATAACCCCGTTGAAGATGCTAGTGTTTCCACTAAAAAAAGTGTTCCTTTTAACGAGAAATTCACTGATGAAGCTATAGAAGAAATCAGACAATTCAATTGCTGAAAAATGAAGACTATGCGTAAAATTTGGTGAACTTTGCTGTAAAAAAGTTATTATAACAGGGGGGAATTTTTAAAAGACGAGTATAAAAAAAACACAATAAAACGAGATCAATGGGTGGATTGGTTATTTAAAAATTAATAAAAAATGAACCGGAAAATTAAATAAGGATACATTGGAATACAGAGCTTTTAAAATGGGAGTTGATGCGTATGGTATAGAACAACAACAACAAACTAAAAAAAACAAAAGAACGAAAAGAACAACAAAAAGGTCGAGGTCGAGGTCGAGGTCGAGGTCGAGGTCGAGGTCGACAATCTCGAGAAATTCAAAATGTCAAGGTCCAGAAATTCAATCCCAGAAAATTCAAAACGTTTCCGAACCAGAAAGTACTTCAGGAGAGGGTTATGGAAGTTCTCATCATGATTCTCATATGTGTCCTAGTAATATCATTAATGATATATCACGACTTGAGGTTCTTATGGGAGGTAAGCGAGCTGGAAATAACTCAGTCGAAATAACTAATGAAGCATTTGATATTTGCAGACGATTATTCCAAGGTGGGATAATTGATATTCATACGTATCGAGAACTCTTGGATGAGTTAATGGACGGAATTCCGGGGAATTTAGTGGTTATTATAGCGATTGAAATTGTATTTAGAAATTACAAAGTCATTTCAAATAAGATGATAGTACACTATAATCACAATAAACCAACAAACGTGTATGTGGTAAACTCAAGATTGCCCGTTTATAAGGCATACTACGGTGACGGCCTTGGAAATACCATGGCTGGTTTATTCACAAGAATAGCCCCAAAAGTAGCACCAATTGCTAAACAATTAGCGATGAAAGCCATTGATGTTATTCGTAATAAGGGAATTAACGCTGTTGGAGATCTTGCAGGAACGGCCTTTTCTACCGCAAAGAATAGAATAACGTCATTGGTGAAATCTAGATTCGGACGAAAACCACCACCACCGCTACCTTCAACAACAATGATGCCTGCAAATGTCAGTAAAGTGATAAATAACGCAGTGGAACAAAAACTAGCATCATTAGCAATGACTTCACCAGATAGTAGTAATATTGCAAGTATGATAGCGGGAAGCGGTCTTGGAGGAAATCGAAAAAGAAAATGATTTAGAAAAACGATACGTTTTAGTATAAATGGCATTTAAAAAAATTGCTGATCCAGCGTTTGATATGGCGGCACCGGTGAATAAAGATGATTCTAAAATTAACTATCAGTATTATGCCTATCCTGCAAGAGAGCCTAATCAACGAGGGAGAGTTGAACTTCAAGTTCAAGATACAAGTAGATACTTTTTGCCGTGTGAGGCGTTTATTGAAGTAGAAGGAGAGCTTGTAACAAATGTTGCAGCTGATACGCCATATGGGAATGACCAAAATATCCGAGTTGGTTTCGTAAATAATGGCATTATGGCGCTATTTAACAGTGCAAGATATATCATTGATGGAAAAGAAATTGAATCAATAGAACAAGATGTTGATATTGCAACAACAATAATCGGACTTGCGAGATATTCTGATGATTATACAAGGTCGGCTGGTCCGTCTATGATGTTTGCTAAGGATACTTCTGATCATCCGAACCATTATCAATTTATTAAAGTACGAACTGCGCAAGCTACTGCAGAAGCTGATCAACAACTCGCAGCTAATCCAGACCGTGAAGATAGACCAGGCGCTGAATTCGACATTTTAAAAAGGGTCAATGATGATTTCAATCTAGGATTTGCAACACGAAAAGGAGCATTAAAAGGACAACATCGACGGTTTTCATGTGCAATTCCGTTACATCATATATTCGGATTCTGTAGAAATGTCAGAAAAGTCATCTATGGAGCAAAGCATACAGTCGTGTTAGTGCGAAAGAAAATGACAATGATGCAATGGCGTGCTAATGGTGTTGTTGATGGTAAAGTCATTTTAAATAAATTGACTTTATGGATACCCGTCTTGACACCAGCAGTTACAATAGAGCAAGAATTACTATCGTTTATGGACACAGGTGGAAAATCATTGCTAAGTTGGCTAACAACAACGACTGATACGAAGCAGGATAATGTAAATGGCACATTTACATGGCACTTAGCATCAAAACAAGGTGTTTCAGCTCCACGTCATATCTTTATAGCGTTACAGGATGCAAATCGAGTGGGTCGTCAATTATCTAGTCATATGATATTTGATAAATTAGGGTATGTGAAGTTTCGTTGAGAATAAACGGACAACAAGAGCCAGCAGAGATTGTACATCTTAATTATGAAAACAACAACATAGCTCGTGTATATCATAGAATATTGTCGTATATGGGTCGTGATCAAAATGTTGATACTGGTTTGCAAATATCGCAAATTGATTTTGAAAAACACTATCCGATTTATTACTTTTCATTGGAACATCTTGACATGATGAGACAATCTGTTGTTGATATATACTTCCAAGCTCGGGTACAACGCCCTGCTGGTATATAGCCGATTATAGAGCAGTTGCTGTCATTCTCAGTGATAAATCAATGTTGTTAGAAGGAGTTGGCGGACGAATGAGACTTATTGATGCACCAGTGGAAAACACATTTGTTTTTACAAACATTAGTTAGGATTTTCACATAAGATCAATTGAAAGTGTAAATTACATTTTAGAATAGAATGACATATAGTATTGTTAATGTCCAGTTGACTGATGGTCAGGTCAAGAAATTGAAATCAAAGTCGGCTAAAGAATGTGGAACTACAATAACGCTGAAACCCACTCAAATGTCCGGTGGTGCACATAAATTATCACTGACAGATCGTCAAATAAAACATTTCAATGATGCGCTAAAGAACAAACGAGGAGTTCAAATTGATTTTTCGAAAGCAGCTATCGCCAGTATGATAAAATCGGGAATATTCCACCCGCTGTTAGCTGCTATTCCAGCATTGATTGCAGCGGCTGCCCCAGCGGTTGCGAAGGCGGCAGCGTTAGGAGCCGTTGGTACTGCTGCAGGAATGGCCCTGAAAAAAGCTACTGGGAAAGGCTATAAAAAAAAAGGAAAGGGTCTAAGACTACCAGGAACTCCACACAATTGGTACAGGGCACGGGCCTAAGAATACCAGGAACGGCTTATTAGTGGAAAAATCCCTAGGATTTTCACCAATGTCCAATTTTGATTTAATTGATGCTGTAAAATCATTATCAATAAAAAACTTTAGAGGAGTTTTCATGAGAGATCAATTACCGTCAAAACCAATGAAAAATGAAACGGGTATTATCAATCTCGATAACAGCAGCGGAAAAGGAACTCATTGGGTCGCATATGCAATTGATCCACGTGGAATTGTCTATTTTGATTCATATGGATTAGCTCCACCAAAAGAATTCATGCGATATGTATCCACAATAACAAAGTCATCTCCAATTTTTTATTCCACGCTACCAACACAACAGTTAAATGATCCACCGATATGCGGTCGTGAAGTATTAAATGTCCTTGCAGAGATATCTAAATTTCCAAGAAAACCACCACAAGTTGTTGTTAATGAATATACTAGCAGGCAATGGCAAAAACGATAGCGTTATGATTTAGAAAAACGTAGCGTTTTCGTATAATGATTGATATTTGGGGACGACCTTTATCAGAATCAAAAAAAACAGAAACCGATAGCAAATTCGCTGTCGAAAGTGTAAAAAAAATAATCGAAGATGAAATCGCCGAGACATTAAATTTGTCAAGTGTAGATCCTGGGGAAATAGTTGTATTTCAAGATCGCCAGGGCAAATTGAAATCTAGTAATGTTTCATTGGATGATGTCTTAATACGAAGACGTGACGTCGTTGAAGATACAATAGTGTTATATTCAAATGATGAAAACTCAAACCAGGTGTATTTGTTTTTCTACAATCACAGATGCATTAAAAAATTTAAATGAAGAACTTGAAAAACTTATTTAATGTTTTACTTCCGTTCGTAGTTATATTATCAATAAATTCTTTGGAACACCAGCGGTAACCTCTCCATCTCTCGCTGAAATTAAATCCAATTTTGATGTTATTAAATCCAGTATTATAAATATTAATGATGCTGGATTTTGTTTTATTAGAGATAGCATTAATAGTATTAAAAAATCTATCGAGGATATTACAAAATTTAAAACAGACAATCTTCCGCTACTTGAAAGAATAAAGATTCCTCATGAGAGAAATATCATAAATATGATATACACAGTTCTCTCTGGATCATTAGATTGGGAACCTAAAAAGAATACAGTAACCTCTCACTGTGTCAAACAAGGGTATTTATCGATTAACAATAGTGTGTCACTGAATCAGTTTAATATATCATCATCGACTTCATATGGATACAACAACGTGATTTCAACGACTATTGACGTGGGTGAATACAAACGGTTTACAATAACAAGCACTGATCCTAATTTAAATAAGACATCATTTGTATGGTACATGGAGTTTGTAGCTGATCTAAATTAGAATTTTTAACAATTAAAAACCACTTGAGGTTTTAAAATAATATGATTCCATCATCGCAATATCGCTATGATACCGTCAAAGACTTCTTAACAAAACTCAAAACACTCATTGATGAATATGAAATAAAAATTAAAAAGTATCGCAGGAGAATTACCGTAATTGATGTTACAGTATACTCGGTATCTGGTATAATGGCCGGTGCTGGTATTATACTATCTTCAGTAACAATGGTAGCTCCGATTGCTGTCCCAATTGCTATTTCCGCGGTGACAACATTTGCTGGACTTGCAAATGCTATTACTAAAAAAATATCATCGTGTTCTCAAGAAAAACTTAACGACTATATAGTAAAACATCAAGCAGTATCTAACGGTTACTCACAATTATCCTCGTTGATGTCATCATCGATTGATGATACGATAATTACCGAAGACGAATTCTCCGCGATGATACGTATTTATGATACTACGATTAAAAACGCTAGCGTTTTTTTCATCTATTGCAAAATTAGACATTGTAAATAATAATAATAATGTCGCAAGAGATTCAACTACTTCAGCGGATAGCAGAAAATACCACCGCGGAAAAACAAGTATGATATCAATATCGTCAACAAACCCTAAATTCAGTGTGAATTTTCCCTCGCCTGTTTCAGTAAAGGAAATCGCGTTGGCAAAATTACGAGTGTATCATAGTTGGCCTAATATCAGATCGGTTCCATTTGGCGGTCAGAGACCTAATAATTCTCTGGTGTTTGCATATAGGAATAAAAAAGATGACACTCCAGATTGGAACGTTGTTTCAATACCAACTGGGTCCTATCAAATTGAGCAAATTAATAATGAATTACAACGTAGAATAAAATCCATTACTAAAAAAGAATCAAAAATTGCGATAACAGTTCATGAACCAACACTATCATCTACAATTGAAATAGGCTCTCCTGGGTACGTTGTAGATATTTATAACAGTTCATAAGAACAGTATTAGGATGGCCCGAAGATCCACCTAGAAGTGCTGGTAATTCCACGCCCGAGCCTGTAAAAATCTGATTACGTCACTGATGAAATAGGACCTGAAAATCCATCAAAAGGATATAAAAAATACGAGGATATAACCTTCACAAAAAGATATCGACGTAAGAATCAATATGGTGAAGATGTGTGGAGAATTCCATTTTTTAATGATTATATCCCACAGGAAGGTGAAATTCTGGAAATACATGAAACAAGTCCAACATTTGTAGATATTAAAGATCACATCCTTGATAGAATGAATAATGATTTTTTGTCGTTATTACCCTCGTTAAGATCTGGCTTTCTTACACAAGCTGAGTTTACTAGTGTAGTCGCCGCGGGTAATAAAATCATCGATGACATGGAAATATTTAATTCGAGGATTACTAATCTCTTCACTGATGAAAATAGCCCGATTTCAAAAAACTAGCTCAGCTCAAGATTATAAAAAAAATATAAATGAAAATCCAAATTATAAATTACCAGGATATAATGTTCCCGAGTTAAAGAAAAAAACTCAGAACTGCCATCGACGAAGGATTTAATAAAATCTATCAATCATGGAAAGATAGCCAGCCGAAGCCTATTATCCTCACTTATAATAATTCTCCCGACGGCGACGGTAGACATATCGCACCGAACAATGTGGATATTTCATCGGTGATCGCACTTAATTTAACGTGTGATGTAATCGAAGGAAGTTATCAAATTAATATGGAACAATCAAATCAAGCCCGACAAGGTTACATTCTTTATTCATTTTCACCAACAGCACCCCCCGGATTTTTAATTGTTGAGAATCCGACTAATCCAGTCTATATGCAATGTCAAAATGATTCACTAACCAGAATTAATTTTACACTCACCGATCAGTCAAATAATTTAATTGATCTACGTGGTGAAGTATTATCGATTAGTCTGTTTGTGAAAAGCTAACAAATATCGGTTAAATAATTTGTATTAATCAGCAGCAGAGAGGGTGAAATGACAACATATTTGCGACCGTAGATGGCAGCAATTTGAGTGTGGTTATGACAATGTATTTGCGACAAAATCGCTAAGATGGGGTCTTTATTTTTTTTTTGGTTGAAATATGAGATTTCGTAGGAAGGTTCCATTGGCATTCTGAGGCTTTAATCGATTCTGTCGCAAAAATTTGTAGACGTAGATGGCAGCAATTTGAGTGTGGTTATGACAATGTATTCACGACAAAATCGCTAAGATGGGACCTTTAATTTTTTTTGGTTAAAATATGAGATTTCGTAGGAAGGCTCCATTGG
This sequence comes from Potamilus streckersoni, assembly GCA_016746295.1. Classification (NCBI taxonomy): domain Eukaryota; kingdom Metazoa; phylum Mollusca; class Bivalvia; order Unionida; family Unionidae; genus Potamilus; species Potamilus streckersoni. The sequence goes on along the minus strand of JAEAOA010000264.1, from coordinate 692,138 downwards.
CATTCTGAGGCTTTAATCGATTTTGTCGCAAATATATTGTTGTAGGGTTCACCCTCTCTGCTGCTTTCATTAACATTATTTTTAGCTGACACTTGGTTATATTAAGTTTAAATTAATGGTTAGTATCAAGGTCACTCACATGATCAACTTGGGTCATCAGATTTTTATTATTTTTATTAGATCTTAAATAAGACTATCAGAGCACAGGTGTCAAGTGCCTTAGGTATAGTGATCATGCAACCTCTCCTAAGTGTTGAAATAACATTTTAGTGGGGTTTAATAGCTCAATGTCACTGTTTTCTAATTCATGTTTCAATTCTGGGATTAATATCTGGATTATATTTACAAACTGTAAATCCTTATTCATATTTTTACTGTGTTTTTTTAAGGAAATAAATTATTTTTGTCAAAATTTACAAGGCTTGTTGACTTCACTCTTTTCTTTGTTACTTTGAATGAGCAAAGATTTATAACAGAGCTAAACTGATCACTGGCATTTTAAAATTGTCTTGGTGAATTTTGAATAAAGCCTTACAATCTAACAAAGGATTAACTCTTGGTTCTAGTGGCAATTTCTTAGGTATTGTTACATCTTATCAAATAACATAATGTAATATACATACTACTAATAGTCTGTAGAATTCATTGCCAAGTATATTGCTTGCAGTGCTCATTTGAAGTTACACGACAAATAGATAATCAACAAGGTCTGAAATAATCCTCAACTGTAAATAAAACATTTTTATTCTACTACTATTCAGAAAGGATTATATGTACCTGTACTAAAAAGGTTTGGATACTTGCCTTGTGAGTCACTCAAGTTGCTCTCATAATTTTTTTAAAAATACATGCAACACATTGTCCAACCTTGATTTTGGAAATCTCTATGGTAAATAAAGGTACATTGTGGACAATTACTCAAGTATGTAGTTTTCAAACTACACATTTAGACAAAATGAAAATACCTGGTTTAACTGAAAAGTATAGTAATACCTGTAAGTGATCAATGCAAGCAGTCCTACCACATGAATGACTCAGTGGGATTTGGTTGCATGCCTGGAAAACATCAACAGCACAGCACATAGTGGCCAACAGAAGATTTCTCAATTAACAAAAACCTGAGCAAAAACATAGATTTTGATTATGATTTAAACTTGATAATTACTGCTATCAACATGACTTCCCATCTAATATTGAAAAAATTTACATACAATGGATTTTAAGACCAATTAAAGTCAATATTCACTTTTTTCTTTTTCTGGAAATGTAGTGTGAAAAAATTGACCACCTTTCTTGTAATTACTGTAAACCAAGTTTGAATTACAACTGTTATTGTGTTTATAGACTTTCTAAGGGTACAGCCTGGATCATGTGGTGAGCTATGACTCTTTTCTATGCAAAAATGGGGCAGCAGAAAAATGGAGGAAAAAGTCAAACAAAGACATCCCCTAAGCTACACAATTTTTTTTCCTGAAAAACAAGAATAGTCAAAGGTTCAAAATTAATTTTGTTTACAATTTAACATACAGTCAGGAACTATATACCATTTAGACATTTATTGTCAGTACTGTGTAAGTCATACAAGAAAGACATGGTCAAAGGGTTGGTACCTTACTGGTAAAATCTACATGCACCACTGCAGCTTGCACAATAATGAAACAAAAACATTTAGGTAACAAAATTAAAATCTATATTAATCAAGAAAATCAGTGATAAATCATTTTTATTATGATCTTATATCATTTTCTTAAGCCTGTAAATTATATTATGATGTCAAAATATCAACAATGTCAACACTTTTCAAAGGCAGTGTTCAGAGGAGCAGTGAAGATGGACACTTTTAGCAAAAGGGACACAGTAGTAAAACAAGAGTCCCTCAAACAGACTGATGCTCAACTGGGAAAGAAGAATTTCCCAAAAAATTATAGTCAAGACCATTTCTACCTTTTAATTGTGAAGTGTTGAAACCAACTTAGATATTCTTCACCAATAATAAGATTATTAAATTACCTGCTATGGTTCACCTAGCAGATGTATGTACTTATCCTTACAGCCTTTTGCATATTTTATTGTAACTGTCTAGTTTTTAATAGCATTTGTTATCTAAAGACTCCACATCTTGTAAAAACTGTGCATGCATATATATATATATATATATATATATATATATATATATATATATATATATATATATATATATATATATATATATATATATACCAATACCATTATAGAAGGCATCATGGAAGATTAGTCAATTGACCAAATGATCTTTAAACAAAGTAATTATTATTATTATTATTATTATTATTATTATTATTATTATTATTATTATTATTATTATTATTATTATATCAACCAGGCATTATTTTCACTGAGGACCAAAAAGGCAGTTATAAAACATAGTGGAAACCCCATGTTGATATGATTTCCTTTTTGTTTAAAGGAATAAGATTTTCAAGATGGATGCCAAGCTATTGTAGCTAAAATTTTAATAATCAGACTGGCACTATTTCTTTTTAGTATAAACTAGATACAGTATCATTAGCAGTCCTTTGTTAAAAAGACAATGCTGATGCAATCAGTCACCAAAAACTGCTCCAGTAGCCCATTTGGTCAAAGCATCCACCACAGCTGCAGAATGTCATGCGTTCAAACCCCCAGCCAAATCATAACAAAAACTTATAAAACAGGTACTAACAGCTGCTGCATTAGATACTCAGCATTAAGAGGTTAGAGTTAAGACTGATTGACCTTGTGTCAGACCCAGTGCTAGACATCACTATAAACTGCCACAGTAGTGATATCACCAAATTATTCTTAAAGCTATGTTAAAAATCCAACACATACACAATATCACCAAATTATTGTTAAATCTATGTTAAAAATCCAACACACACACAGACCAGACACCAAGAAATAGTAATAACAAGATTTTCAATATGGCCATTGTGGCAGTCATATTCTAAGTCGGAGTGGAGCCATTTTCATTCATGACCAAAACAAACTTCACATGAAGTTTTTCAGTGAAAATCCAATGTTATGACCATTCATTACAGAGAAATGGTGATAACAAGATTTTCAAGAGGCAGCCATAATGAATGTCTGTAAGGAACCATTAGGACAACTAGGCACAAGAAGTTGATACAACTATCCATTCAGGATGAGTGATGACAATATATTCAAGATGGCCATGGTTGTAGCCATATTGGACATTAGAGCTACATTATTTTTATTCTGGATTGACGCTACATCAAAAGAAGTCTTTTTCTGAAAACCCAATGGCAATATTACATTTCATTTTTTTTTCATTCTGGGGTAGTGATAAGATATTCAAGATGGCTACCATGGTGGCCATCTTGGGCATGAGATTGGCCTCTTTTCATTTAAGACAGTCTAAATATCATACTGGGCATCATGCTGGCCTCTTTTCATTTAAGACCATATAAATATCATACATTAGGTCTTTCAAGGTAAACAGTATTTTAATAAAACCATTCAAGAGGAATGGTGATGACAAGATTTTCAAGATGCTGCGGTAGCCATGTTGGCCTTCAGATCAGCGCAATTTTCATTTAGGACCAGTAAGACATTATAATAAGACTACAGGTGACCATCCCCATAACAATATAATTATTATTAGTGACCAACCCATGTTTATTTAATTACCTCAATTCAGTAAAAAATTACTTTCAAGATGACCACTGTGGCAACTATGCTTATAAAAGGATTAGCATCATTTTCATTTAGGACATCATATATGTAAGGAGTCTTTTGGTAATATCATACCCATACCCATATAATTTTCTTTTCAGTTAGAGTAACAACATAGTGAATAACAGATTAGATTCATTTTCATTCATGACCAAGTAGGCACCATAAGAAATCTTTCTGTAGAAACTCCATGCTGATTTGACCATCCATTATGATGAAGTATTAATTGCAAGATTTTCAAGATGGCCAATGTGGTGGCCATATTGGACATCAGTTCTACCTCATTTTCATTTATGACCAACTAAATATTATCAAAACTCTTTCTGTAAAAAACCCATGTTGATAGGATCATCCATTAAAACTAAGTAATTATAATAAATTATTTTTCAAAATAAGTGTTTCTGCTTGCAGTACCATTGCCATTTAGCACCAAGCAGACCATGGAATGAATAATTTTTCATGGCAATCCTTGGCTTAGTTTAGGACCAATAATCACAAATTTGTGTTAATGAATGGAAGGAAGTGTGATGACAAGCATTGTAATGATAGGCATTGGTGTCTTTCACCATAAAAATACAATTTCAATCATGAAATTAGAAATTTAATACTTTGGGAAAATTATGCAAGTTGACTATTCCTTCACTCTGCAAAGTTTTTTTTCATAGAACAGATAATTTTACTATGAATATTAAACATGAAGAAATTCGTCAAACATAAATGTATTTTATTTCATTTTTCCTCTGAAATTTGCATTCACTGCTTACAAATTTTATGAAGGAAGTTAATTAATGTAGTCAGTAGTTTTTAACTGGAAAAAATGTTTATCAACTGGACCACTGTGTAAATGGTATATGTTAAAATAAGACCTGACTTTTAATATGAAGTAGGCAAAGAGAAGAAAATATGAACACTGCACTTCAGATGTGTATACTGAATGAATATATTGCATGTACAAAACAGAAGCACAGAAATACACTCATACAAATATATAAATGTCAGTGAAATGTTCCATGTGACAGCACATGCAGTCCTTTGCCTGTGCAAAGGAAGAGTGTATGGAATATTATTTTCATTTCATTGGTGGGACACACAAATAGCATTCTTTCCTTAAGTACAATATTGAATAAATCATGTCAAAAAATCAGAAACAAAATACTTGAACTGACTGTCTTGCCACTGGCTAAAACAATCTGACCATCACATATATTACTGCCAGACAAACATATGACTCAGATGTGTGACAGGGTAGTAGCCTGATGCAAAATCTTGTTTTGCTTTGAATTGTCTTTTCAAACAGAGAAAGCACAATATTCCATTCATCTTGGCAACTTCTATGATTTGCCTGACTTTGAAGTTGTAAATGCATGCATCATGTATGTCAATGTCACTTAAAAGATAACCGAAGTGGTCTAAGATGGGAGCTATTTACCTAACTTTAAGGTAGGATGGATGGAGATCTAAATGCTGGATCACTGTGCAAATTATACCAACCAAAAAAAGCTGCTTCACATACAGATCGGAAAAATCTATATATTAATAAAATGTACATATAAATGAGCTGTGCTTTATAACAACTAAAATACACTTTTCTGGCAGACTATGATTCAATGCATTTTTACCTCATATCTGGGCATAATTTTGCTGTAAAGAACAGATGGATAATTCTCTATATTAAATCACTTGGTGTTATACCAAGTGAAGCATGTCGGAAAATGTTTATGCTTTGATAAAGTGGCAGTATAGGATTTATTAGTGTCAGAAGATTCAACCTGTCACTCTTTAAATGCAAAGTAAACAAATAATGAATTAACAAACAAATCCATGAATGGACAGATAAAAAAAATTAAAAATTAATATTGGAAAGGAATACAATAAACAGGCCCTCAACAGGACTCAAATTCTACCAGCCAAAAAGTATTTTCATCATTAACTTCTTTCTTTAATACTTAGGAAGTGCAGAGTACCAAAACAATCTTTGATATTCCTGAGACACTCTAACACAACAATTTTAGTACAAAAATTTTTTTCTTATGTTTCAGTTAACCAAGATAACCATTAAATATAGTTCAAAATTCTTAGTTACGGTCTTTGACCTTCAAGTGATAACCATGGACAAGATCAATGAACCTGTGCATCAGACAAGGTCAAGATATAAGTTCATAATACAATAAGTCTGGTTTCACCTACACTGTATATTATACAGAAAATGTTATTGAAATGGCATAATTCAAGGAGTGTGCATTCATCCAATATATCCACAAAACTGAGTTTTATAAGAATCAATCCATTCATAGTTGCTTTTGTTACTGTGTTCAATTGCAACCCAAATCAGCTGAACTGCTGTTGAGGCTATTGACCATCAAGTCAATGCCTGATGAATACAGTTTGTTCATTAGAATCAAACCAGAATAGAAAGAAAAAAAATCTATTGTATATGTCTTAGCAATTGTGTTTGTAAACTCAATATAGTACAAAGATGAAAGTAATGACCTCTAAGTTGATACAAATTTGTTTTTAAAAAAGCAGTGATAGGAATTTTGAGATGTCCACTTGGGTGGCATGTTTAAAGCCTCTAGAACAGCAGAGCAGAGAAGAAAAATGTACACATGCAACTGATAAGACCCTCTGGTCCATCCATATTTGCTGCAACAAAGTCAAAATATGTAAACCACTTAGACCACCACTCTATTAGGCATGAAAGACACATTTATATGGCAAATGAAACTGGCCCTATCATGCACCCTTACCTCCAGATGACATAGCCCAATGCACATACAATATATATATATATATATATATATATATATATATATATCTATATATATATATATATATATATATATATATATATATACATAAATAAAAGCCTGCACTACCTACAAAATGAATTGACACTGTATGTATCTGTAAGCATGTATGCATAAACATATACACACATGCAAGTAGGGGTAAAATGCAAGCACCAAAGATCATGCTCCTAAGAAACTGCAACAACAGGTCTGGGTCTATGCAGTTTGAATGTGACTTGTCTTGTGAGTGAGTATTCAAAAGGCACTGACACTGCAATTTTACACTGTATATTTGAACAGTAACTGATACCCACAATTAAATTCCCAACTTCTCTTTTAATCTTTGTTTCATAAATAACCTAAGTGGTCCAAAATGGCAGTCATTGGCATGGTAGGATCCATGGGATTAAGCTAAAACAATGCTAGATATTTGGGCCAACAATAGGTTAATCTCAAATCTGTACAGCATAAAAGAACCAGCTTTTAAGGCAAATTAAATAATACCTAAATATCTGCAGATAAGACCTTTAAAAAAGATAAAGCCTGTCTCCTTATTATCCAATTTTTATTTATGCTATTCATTTGTATAAATGATCCATGGAGCATTGTTTGTTTTCTTTTTAGTGGCTATATTAAGCAGGCATGTGACCTGAATTTTGATAATTTTAAGTATAGGTCAACATACATGCCAAGTTTTCTGGAAACAAATCAGGTAGATCTGTTTTCAAAATCAGGGAGATTGGTCTCCAAATAGGGAGATTAGCTAAGGACAATTTTACTCCTAAGTTCACAAACTCTGGAGAGGACAGAATTTTTCTTTCCAATCATTACATTTGCATTGTCACTTATGTGACTAAACCCTACTAGGTTCTGTCTGTCTGTTAAGACTTCTTGAAGACAGTTGAAAAGGTTTTCACCAGTTCCAATATTGAAAATGGGCATAGTCATGAATTTGGTTGTCACTCTGTGAATGTCCCTGTCAAACACCTTTACAAGAATTGCTACACACTTATCATCACTGCTGTCATTAGACTCCTCCATCATCACTGAGAAAGGGTTTTCTTTGCATAGTAAAGTTACTTGATTGTCATACAATGAACCCAGTGCATTGTTACAAATGTTTGTTACCTTAGTTCTTTTGCATTGAAATTTCTGAGCAATTTGCTAGTCAGGAAACATAACTTTATACAGCTCACTAAAATGATCAGCAACCAAGAATGATAAATTATGCTCTGCCATAAAGTTAGCATTCAAAACCTCTAATTTAGTGACACTGTCTACTGAGATTGGTGCATACATTTGCATTACTTTAGGCACATTATGTGATGATTTCTCATTTGCAATGTGCTGCATACTTTTCACATTCCTTGTGATATCATTTAGCAAACTTTAAAGAATATTCATCCTGATATAACCAATAGGAACAGGATTTATTTTCTCAGATATAGGGAGTATAGCATTCCTTATATCTATAATCCTTAATCCGATAACAGACTTAAGTAGATACTACAATGTTGATGAAATTCAACATGAAACTCACCATTTTCAAGTCACATGACTACACAAATCTCACAACCTACATGTCAATGACATCAGAGGTCAAATAGTCACATGAACAAAAGTAATTTTCAGAATATAATTCTCCATGGGGACCAATTACATCAGATGTTAATTTCTCAAATTGTTGTTTTAGCAGAAAATACCTATGCTTGGCAGGTTTTTTTTCAAATTTTGGAGATCTTGTCAGCAAATTGACAGATCAAAAGATGATTTCAAAAATCAAAAGACTCCAGACAAAAATAGGGAGACTTGGCATGTATGGGTCAAAACCTATTTGTCATGGGTTTTTTTTTACCTTGAACCTGGTATTATGGATTGATGATCAACAAACCTGTATCACTCAAGACAACCACATCTGGTAATGTCAAGACAAAACCACATCTGGTAAGTGGTAATGTCAAGACAAAACCACATCTGGTAATGTCAAGACAAAACCACATCTGGTAATGTCAATACAAAACCACATACTACTAAAGTCTGTTAATATCAAGACAAAACTACATCTGGTAATGTCAAAACAAAACCACATCTGGTAATGTCAAAACAAAACCACATCTGTTAATGTCAAGACAAAATCACATATTACTGACATCTGTTAAAATCTGAGGACAAAACCACATGCTATTGCAAGTTTGGGTTCAACTTTACTTGATATCTATAAACTGTCACTTTATGGAGAAAAAAAATCCACATTTCAGTCTCTAATAATGAACTAAAACTGCATTAATGACACAATCAGAATTCATCTAGTGATCTACATTACTGTTATGTTAGGAATGCTGCATATACAGAATGTATTACAGTATGTAGGTATGCATGCATATATGCAGGGATTTCAACAAATGCTGTTAGCCTGTTATTTTTCACCTTATATTTTGTACAAGAATCAATGACAATACCATAATTTTTAAAGTTTGTTTAAAGAGTTTTATAAATCATCAGTTCATTCTATTAGAGAATAGTGATATCCGATTAAGACTCCATCATCTTCCATTCGTTACAGATTGGTCCTGACCCAAAGGATAATTGCTTGTTCTAATTCTGAATCACTGAATGTGATTTTCAATCTAAATGTGTGTGTGATTTGGATTTTTAACTTACCTGTAATTTTCAGTCATATCACTATGTATGTAGTGTGGCAGTTTAAAATGATGTGTAACACTGAGGCATAATGTCCCAGACATGTAGCATGATGTCCCATCCAGTGGCAGTATTCTGAGACCTGAGACCAACCAGTCCTAACACTAAGCTCTTGATGCTGATCACCTAGCAAGACAGCTGTTAATACCATATTTTTATGAGCCAGGGTTCGAACCCACACCCTCCCACATCCAAGGCAGACACTCTAACTACTTGGCCACCAAAGCAGTCAATCAATCTAAGCAAAAGAAAACTATAAATGTTCATTCTCTTTTGTCTCAAATGCAGTTCAGTGACTGAAATCAGGAGTGGTGATTATGTGTCAATATTAAAAATGCTGATGTCACATGCTTGACTTGACTTCTGGTTACAAACTAGTATTAAAAAATTGTATGCTATGACTATTGTATAATTAATGTCAATATGTCATAATTTTTATTCACATGAATGAAAAATCAAACAATTTATTAACATAAATGGGAGGTAAGTTCATATTTTGAAGAAAAAAAAATTGTTTTAAATTAATTGCAATATCTACATGAAATGTAATATCATAAACCACATACAACAGACTCCTACAAATGTAGTGAAAACCTGTTGTGGAGTAACCTGCATTTATATAACTATAATACAATGTGGCAAAATAAAACTAAACTGAATTTTCTATAAAAAAAAAATGTCAAATCCAGTGAATAAAGCAACCATTACAATAACATGTAATGAAATAAAAATCAAATAAAAAAAAAAAGAAATTGAAACACACAAGCAATTAAATTTCATAAATGTAACCAGGGATCTCCATAACTGAAAAACAATTTACATTTTACTAAGAAAACTTGGACACAAATAATCCAATATTAACATTATGGTATAACTAATTATAAAAAAAAAAAACTAATCACAGACAGTAAAGTCTATTACTTTCACCTCAGATGGATAGGGTCTGTGTAAGAAGTATATAAAAAAAAAATTTTATAAAAAAAAAATTAAAAATCCTCTAATTTTAAATGAAAAACTGTTCCCTTTGGGCGCCCCACAAGATGTCAATGGAGGAATGTCAGGTATACAACTAAATATGCCCCATTTTTTTTTTATTATTCGGGATACCACTACACAATCTTTCGACCAGTTTCCTCGAAATCATTAATAAACACCCGTATTCCTTCAATTAAGGACACAGTAGAGAAAACTCCTTCCTTGTGCAAGATAGAAATAAAGAAACTGTTCATTGTTAAGCATGATGAGTATTTTAATGATGACTGGTTTGTTAATTCAGGACAAATAAATTATCGTGTTTCCAAAAATAATTAACCTACCTGTTGAACAGTTCATTAAATATGTGATTCGAAAAAATAAACTTACCTTAAAATTAACGTAAATATTTCCTTTAATTTCTCTTTACATGGTTACGTTAAACACACATCTACTTCCACTCAAAGCACAATTTTGAAAATGTCTCCCAAGTCATTTGTCATACACCTGTACGGTGCATATAAAATACTACCCTTGCAAACTTTAATCTCATACTACAATTTGCATTCTTCAAATGCTTTGCTAAATACGAATAAATTTTTTTTTAAAAAATACATTATAACATGATGAACAATATTTTAATGTCTATCTTTGCTTATAATATTTATAGGTCTGTTTCATTTCAAGTCCTGTCCGTAAAAACATCTTTAAATGAAAATACCTTGACACCGCTTCTACCTGTGAGTCAAGACATGCTATACGGTATGTACTTAAATATAGGATAAGATGTACATGCGAACAATAACAACGATGTTATTTGCGTGGGAAAATATTATGTATCGGGAAATTTCGTCTGTATATTATGTACATAGACCCTAGTGACCGTCTGCTTCTTTCTTTCTTTCTTTCTTTCTTTCTTTCTTTCTTTCTTTCTTTCTTTCTTTCTTTCTTTCTTTCTTTCTTTCACAACAGTGGGTACATTCCTGGACAGGTTTAGTTTTCATTGTAACTACATTTTTCTTAACATCAGATTGTTGCAGGTTGGGGGGGGCAGGTATGTGAAGAACTGCTGGAATCCAAAGAAAAGTAATTCCTAATCAAAACTGCATGCAACCTAAAGTTTTTGTGCATGTAGCATAGGATTGCGGTCAGCAATTTTCTTCCTATTTCATGGGATTGTGGAGATCAAGCTTTCTCTTACAATGGATTCGTCACTTATATAAAATATGTACTATACTGATTTCTGATTAGCGGATTTTCACACGAAGTCACAGGCATCCTTCGTAAAGGCAGTAACTTTGATATACATTTTCATACCTTTTGAATTATGTTTTATTTCTAAATGCAGTCTTTTTTTATAACCATATGCTTGCGATGTACAGCCAAGAAATGAAAGTATTCCGGTTTTGGAAAGTCAGACTATCCATGTGCAAGAATTCGCGAGGGTCAATATTGAATTAGGTACGTCGATCCATAAAGGTTACAACAGCATCATATAGCTATATTAGATGCATTTTCTGTCCTTTACTCTTGTTTTATTGCTATTTCTTGGACATATTATTTTTCTTTCCAGAATGCTCATACACACGTATTTCATAACTATTTTCTTGCTTCTTTTAGTTTATCAAAACCCTCTTGATTTGTCTTTTTTATTTTTGTTCCTGGTTTGCTTTGATTTCATGCACGATCACGGTCAAAAAAACCTTAAAAAAAAAACCAACAAAAAAGGGTGCAGTATTTCCATTGATGCAGACGTTGATTGGAATGTATGTGGTAGCCCTTTACAGTATAGCACTTCGGCACAGTAGCTGATACATGTAAAGTTCGAAAAAATGTGAAATTTAGGAGTACTAATCCTTCCAAATAATTGTAAGCATGAAGCAATCCAAGAAAAAAAAATTTAAAACATAAATTCTGTAAAATGTAATTAAAATAAAAGCAAAAGATATTATGCGTGTGCTCTTTTCGAAATATGAGAAATGAGAGGGATAGACAATTGTTATTCAGATGGTATAAAATAGTCTTGTCAGAATAGACTCACTTGATGTTGCAGTCATTTTGAACACAATGAGAGAATTCAAATGGAACAAAATGGAGTGGTATTCCTCTGGCACTTCTCTATGGTCTAATTACCCCAGCAAATCCATACGAATTAATGTATCCGTTCCAGATTCATTCATTTTTCGAAAGAATCGAACTGCCGCCCCTTACGTTCTTTTTTTTTTTTTTTTTTGGTTTGTTTTGTTTATTTTATTGTGAAATTTTTAGCAAGTAAAATGACGAATAGAAAAAGTACTTTGTCTGCAAATCAGAGCGGACTATTTTTCCCCCAGCTTGACGGAGACTTGATATTTTGTTTTCAAAATTCTCTGTCCGCACCCACCCACCCCTCCGACACTAGAATGGCCTAGTTCCTTTCTCACAGTATTTTCAGTAAGCGTTTGATAAATGCACATAAAGAGATTTAGTAAGCCTTTGTTTTTAAAGCTTCCAGGTATTTTGAGTGTTTAACACTCAGCATTAAAGTATGGAACACTGTTATTACAAAGATAACGCTCTGTATTTAGTTTGCTTCAGAAACTCATGATTTTCAAGACGTAAAAAAAAAACACTCAGCCTTTTTTAATGGAATCGGAAAACAGAAAGATTGCACAGAAGAGATACAGTATTTCTAAAGTAAAATTTAATCCTATTATGTTCTTTTTTGGGGCGCGATTTGTGCATAATTTTCATTTGGCGTTTAGTCGTAACTGAAATTAAATCACGCCCAGAAGTGATACCACAATTCTGAGCTTTCAATAGAAGTCATTTCATTGAATAATTAAATTTTAAATGTTGTTTCTGACTTTAAGTTCTGTTTTTGTTTTTGTAAAATTCCACTTTTCCCATTTTGAATTAATTCTCAATTTTTGATCTGTGGTAATATTTTCCTTTCTATTAATGTATATGATTTAGTTTCTCTCGTGTAGTTTTTTTTTTCTGATGTACATCGTTTTCATCATACCACCTTTTATTGTAAGCTTTCTGCCAAGATTTGCAATAACATTGTTTGTTAAACTCAGTTATATTTTTTTCTCTTTCACATTTTGAGAGCTGGCTTTGCGTCTACTTTTTTATTTCACAAATTCAATTTCAAATTATTTTTGTCAGTACGTAAGGGAAACATGTAAATCGTCTTGTAACTAATCACTGCTCCAGTACAGATTTCTAGAGTTCTAAATTAAAGTTTCCTTGTAAATAAAATGGAAGGAAGCGAACAACAGAATACATTGATGAGAAGAAAAAAAAATGAAAATGATACTTAATGAAAGACAGAAGACCCTCGTAGAGCTGAACTTGGTAGTCAACATATAAACTTTCAAGAAAATTTGAAAAAGTCAAAGCTCAACTATTTTGAAACAAAAAAAAAACAGTGTCCTCATAATGTCAAGCTGTTGCAAGAAAATAAGGTTAAGAAAGCTTAACACAAAATCTAGTTTGGGATATGTTATTTTTAAAAGGTTTCTGATAACATGTTCGTTTTCGACTAAAAGCATACTCGTTTCTTCGTAGGGTCTTCAGCATCCATTGTAATTGTAAATGATCTTATGTTTGAAAATGAACAATCAAGCAAAGTATGGCAAAGTACGGCATGAAAATAACACAATGTCTGTATCTTGCAGTCGATTTTCAAGTAATACATATAATAGTTCTGCATTGAAAATTTTTTTAACTACCGTATATAATCCCTTAAAATTTAAGTCCGTTTGTAAACTGCACATCCAGATCTTCTGTCGCATAATGCGCTAGAAGATGTGGGTCTATGTAATTCGTTAGGAGTAATCAGTAGCACAGACGACACAGAATCTGGTATATAGGCTCGTTCTGCTATGGCAGATCAGGATCGTTGTTCTTTGCACCTGTGAGCGAGAACTTACGGTATGTTTGCCGTGTGTTCTTTAATATGCATTCACAATTTCATACAACATGCCTTTGAAGAAGTTTGTTATGGTGTTCATAGGCAAACAATTGAACGTGGACACTGGAGAATCGAAACCAGTTATTTGATTTTAATTTAGTTCATAATCGATCACCTTTTAGCACATGGATTGTTACCTGGCCAAATTTTTAGCACTAAAGAGGTAAAGGGAATTTCAAAGTTACATCGTGGTTTTGAACAAATCTTTTTTCAGGTTTACCATTTGTCAGCTCTCATACAAAGATATTGCAGAAGCAGATAAAGTCATACAAGTTTCTTTTCGCGGAGACCTTAATTCGACTACCTGATATCAAATGGACTCTTACCTGAGAAATTTTTACTTTGTCAACAGCTTATCTTTTGTTTCAGTGTGCCATAGTCGCCGTGCGCAAAGTTGTTTTCCTGCACACGTCTTTTTTGGACGCGGTGAATAAGTACTTCCAGAGGAAAGGATATTTCTATTTGTTACTACTCTTGATCTTAGACTATTATAAATTAAACAAGCAATTTATTTATCTATGTTATAAAGTGAAAAGTTATGAAATACTTGCAGTGTCGTGAATTAAATCCTAATAATAATTAAATCAGCACTTAGTAATTCCAAATGAATAATTTTAACAAATTAATATCTCTCAAATTATATCTAATTCAACTGCAACCTATGAACATGGATTCCCTCAGACTGATACAAAACAGAAATGATTTTTTTTTGTTTACCAAGTTTCTGTCTATACACATTTTCACTCGACCTGGTCGCGAGTTATTCTAATAAAAATTTCCAATCAAATTAAAAATAGTTCTGTTTACAGAACATTCTAAACTCATAACAACCTATTTATAACCTACAATCACGGACAAAAATTAGCCATATTAACATCTTGTTTACATTATCTAACTTACAATTATGAACAAAATTTAAACACACAATTTGAACTAAATATACCACATTTGTATTTTAAAAAGCAAGCCGAAGAAATTAAGAAAACTTACAAAATCTGCACATTAGAGCCCAAAATAGATACAAGGTTACCTGTTATCATTCTAAAGTCGAATCTGCCTCTTTCATACTTGTTCGTCCTTCGAATTCGAAGAGGACCATGACATCACCAACTGGTTGGTTTCTGTGAATACATGAGTGACCTATCAAGCCAGTCGTTTCTCTTAATCGTCTGTGTCATACAGGACAGGAGCTGTCATTTGGGGCTTCTTGGTGAACAAGAGGACATTCTATAGGTCCGAGATTTACGCGGCTCGTGTTTCAGACATTTTCTTCATTTCAAAGTCTGAAGCTCCAGTATAGATGAGACTCAGCCAGGTGGAGTACGCGACCTTCCCAAGATTTAATATCAGTGTTGAGATGTTTCACGGATGATCTGAGTGAATCTTTGAATCTTTCTTCTGACCATCCTGAGATCGCTTTCCCTCCTTCAACTCGCTGTATAAGATCTTATTTGGTAGTCGCTCGTCTGACATCCTAGTGACGTGGAATGTCCATCTCATATGTGATTTCATCTGTAGAATGTGGATGTTTGAAATGCCTGTCCATGTGAGAACTTCATTGTCTTGGACAATGTCATACCGTCCTAACTTCATACGTGTCGTCAGGCAGCCCAATCTAAAAATGGTTCAGTTTTTTTGGCATGGTGTTGCATTCATACAGCAATGTCGGCAACACAATGGAAGTGTCGACCTTCATTTTGTTTGCAGACTGTTTTGTTTGGAGCGCTCCCACACATTTACTCGAAGTCTCCCAAAGTCCACACTTACTTAGCAATTTTTCCGTTAGTTTTATCATTGATGTAGACTGCACGTACTATCGAGATAGGTAAACCTTTCAATTGCCAGGAAGATTTGGCCAATGATGGTATACTCTAAATAAGGCCTTTCTTGTGCTGCTTGGCGCATCGCCTCTGTCTTCTTCTTGATACTAAATGTGAGACCGAAATTGTCACAGCCTGAATAGAAATGGTGCATACTCTGTTGCGTGTCATATTTATATTTGGCATTTAGGGAACAGAAATCAACTAATAGAAGATCACGATCAGTTTTATTCTCTAACTTAGAATTTGCATTTTGTCTTCTCAGATTGAAGAACTTGCCTTCAATCCAGTTTCTGATGTCAATCCCATGGTCTTAGTCAAGAATTGCGGCGGTAAGCATTGCAGAGAACATCATATATAAGAGAGTTGGGCCAACACAGTCTACCTTGTCACTTTTGATGACTGAAAATCATCAAGGTCACTCACAGTGGTCCAAATCTGCATATTTCATGTGTATCAGAAGACAGTTTTTCCTCTCTAAATATATCACTCAGAAAATACCACGTGCTCCACCGTTATATCTTATACTGCCAAAATGGCCGCACCCACAAAGAAAAGACAATCTGACAATTGATTCTAAAATTTCAGGCCGCAAAAGATTTAAATGATAAAAATATATTCTGTCACAATAGAGATATTAAAAGTGATACAAAATTTGGGATTGGGTGGAGACTAGCATAGCAACAGTTTTAAGTGGTATATAAATAATAGCAGCATGATTAAGTATTGCATGAATAGATACTGGTGTACATGTTTCTTACAAACTTTTGCAGCATTGATAGAATCCGTACCAAAAGCTCTGAATTAAAATCTGGTATATAAAAAGTTTTTGAACATGATAAATTAGTAACATCATCGATTATTAAAAGGAACAGTATTGAAGGCATGATAACTAATCTATCGCTGAAAATACAATCTGCCATGAAGAATTGTTTTGGTTCATCAAGAAGCACAATGGATTCAAAGAAGTTAAAAATGTAATCCGTAAAAGCTTACAAAAAGCCCATGTAATTAGGAATATAAAAGATTTTTTTCTGTGGCAATAAGAGAAAATCTTCAGCGAGAAAAGAGATAGAGAAAAGAAAGGAAAGGATACGAATTAAACAAAAAATCTCCGTGTACATGAAGTATGACGTTTGCTATGCAAAATTCGTAAAGTATATTACAATCAATCAATCTATCGATGAAATACATCACCTTCGTAACGCTGCAAGCTAACTATATGAATGTCTTCATGAACAAAATATATATTTTACAAATACAAACCGAGATGATACTATGGAGGGGAGGGGATAATTTAATTTGGTTTGATGCCTTGGGAAAAAAATATATTGATATTTCGAAGTGAGTAGATTTTGTTACTGGATATTATAATTTTTCCTGCGAACTAAAAACATTCTATACTGTTGCATAAACGACAAGAATGAAACAAGGACTATTTTACTTCTAGTTGCTTTTCAAAACCTTGAAAGAACATGACTAAATATCTAAGAAAGAATGACAGTCAGTAATGCTAAAGAAAAATGTATGAATGCTATTTAAAAAAAAAAAAAAAACAAGAATCAAAATTGAAATCACTACAAGTAACAATTACACAGCATATATTACAACTAGAATTGCTAAATTACTAGACTTCAATAGCCATTGATCAACACATAAATCTACTGAATCTTACTCGATATGTTTTAGAAACCAATTTTTTTTAAAAATTTTCCTCGACACTAAATTATAATCCTCAATAAATAATATTATCATATCCTCAATAGCTCTAAAAAATATTCTAATAACCATTATTCATATTTTCTAGACTATTCCATTCGAATTTGTTTGTCTACTTGTTATAATGATATTCACTAAGAGATTGTTTTATGCACTGTTAATCGTCATTACAAATGTTATGTGTACATGTATCCATATTGTACGCATAATTCTTTGTTCGTGATTGAGGGTTGTGGATGGAGTATTTACATATCTGACTTTTGTCATGACTTTAAGTAGTATGCATCATGTTGATTAAAATTTCATTTCAAGGCCTAACCTTGTTTACGAGCTAGTAGAATTTACCAATCGAAGCGATTTGTGCGATTTGGATTTTTAACGTAGCTTTAAAATTAGTTCAGTCATACTCTGCGATGTCTGCAATGTGTCAATTTATAGTGATGTCTAGCACTGTGGTATCATTCCGCAGACATGTGGTATCGTGTCCCACCCAGCCACATTAACCTCTTAAAGCTGAGAGCCAAGCGAGGCAACTGCTAACTATAAGTCTTTGGTATAACTGGATCTGTGTGTAACATTCAATAAGATAATCGAGCATAGGCTAAGAGGTGAGATATATGTTTTTGATAGTGCTGTGGAGAACATAAATCTCGGGTAGACTATAAAGCTTTGCGATCACAGTTGAACAGTTACAGAGAAATCTGAATAATGAAATCCAAAAATACGACATGGATATTGAAGACTTATTGAAGGAATTTAACAAAACAATTATTTAAACTAATAACGATTTCCAATGCCATGCTGGAATTACAGAAGAAGATTGACTTAAGAGGGATATCTAAACGACAATGGACATCAGAATACAGACTCGGCTAACGTGGGTAAATGAGAAAGCCTGCCAGTAGCTTCTCGTGGGTCGGTGGTTCTTCCCTGGGTTTTCCAGGGTTCTTCAAACACCATTAATACTGGCCGCCATGTATAGCCTATCTTGTGCTGAAAATGGCGTTAAACCCTACAACAACATCAGAACAAAAACAATGCTAATGAAAGGTCCGAGTTACGATGACAACTTAAAATTTATCTATTACTGAGCTGAGTGGCAAGATTAAAACGATAAATGATGTTTTACAAAATTACTACACTGCTGTTGAACAATAAAATGATTCAACGTATCAAGTATTAATAGCAGATTTTTTTACTAAGAAATATACGAACAACATCTAAATGATTTGAAACAGGAGTGTACATATGACACAGATAAATTCAATATTGAAATATTTAAAAAGAAAGATGAATGTCACCAGAAGACGTTAAAAATTTCGCAAGTTAGAAGGATAGAGGTAGAATGATATGGTCAAGGTCGTTGTACCAAGGATATTGTAGCCCAAACGGAGATGGTATCTTTTTTTTAAAAAAATAAAACAACACACACAATTTTTTATATCTGCTCTGAGAAGATTAACGAGTGTGTGTATGTGTGTGTTTTATTTAGATTTTTAACGTAGCTTTAACAATTTTTTAGTCATATCGCTACGATGTCTGCAGTGTGACAGTTTATAGTGATGTCTAGCACTGAAGCATCATGCCACAGACATGAGGCATGATGTCTCACCCAGCCATATTATCCTGACACCAGACCAACCAGTGCTAACACAAACCTCTTAATGCTGAGCGCCAAGCGAGGCAGGTGTTAGTACCATGACATTCTTTAGAGTCTTTGCTGTGTATCGGCCGGGGTTCCTACCCACGACCTCCCGCATTCGAGGCGGATGCTCTAACCACTAGGCCATCGGAGCGGTTGAAGAAGATGAAAGAGATTTTTACTCCACTAAAACAAGAATCTGTGTGGAAAATTGTAAATAAACGGGTGTATTTTACAGTTCTAAGACAAACGACAGCTATGCGTTTTCTAATTATGTTACGTCACTTATATTACATTCTCAGATGTACCTGCGAATGGGTGCTTTTGTATTTGGCGCCAATAATTGATGCGAATTTTAATTTTCCTTGAAAAAAAAAAGCTATTTTTTTTAATATCAGCAGTAGAGTATACAATATTGTGTCCGGTCTCCAAAAATAGTTTTATATTTATATACTTCCCGGTTTGTTTTTATCTTTTTAATTTTACTGAAGAATTGATCTAAAAACAATCCGCAAATTACGATATCCATCATAGAGGATCATACTTACTTTTGAGAGCGCTTTTTCAGTTCATACTTCAGTGAACATAAAAAGAAATAAAAAGTCTCTCCCTGTAGTTAACTTTTACAGCAAAAGTAAAAAGACAAAGTTAGAAATAGGCCTTTTCTTTAAAAAAAAAGTGTGTTAATAGAATCAGTCAGTCCACGACAACCATTGAATTACACAGTGTAAGTACTCACAGTCAAGATTCACGAAAGACAAATTCGCATATGATCAAGCTACAATATTAATTTTTTATAATACAAAATTTTAAATTTTGATTTGAGTAATTACTTTTACTATATGTCCTTATTTCCCTATGATCCTATGTCGAAATTTGTGAGTAGCTCCTGCTTGATATATATCTATAGTATACAAATCTTGCTATTAAAGTAAAGATGTTCTATTTCTTAGCTGTTACAGTGTAGTCTGTAGTATACAGGAAATAACAAATATATCCACTTTTTAACATCTAAATGATTTTAAACAAGAGTGTACATATGACACAGATGAATTAAATATTGAAATATTTAAAAAGAAATATGAATGTCACCAGGAGATGTTAAAAATTTCGCAAGTTAGAAGGATAGAGGTAGAATGATAAGGTCAAGTTCGTTATACCAAGGATATTGTGGCACAAACGGAGATGGTATATTTAACCCCCCCCCCCCCCAATTTTTTATATCTGCTCTGAGAAGATTAAAGTGTGCGTGTATGTGTGCGTTTGATTTAGATTTTTAAGGTAGCTTTAACAATTTTAAGAGAGAGAGAGAGAGAGAGAGAGAGAGAGAGAGAGAGAGAGAGAGAGAGAGAGAGAGAGAGAGAGAGAGAGAGAGAGAGAGAGAGAGAGAGAGAGTTTATCAGTGATGGGTTTAATCAACACACAGCGTGATAAAATTAAGTCAATTCGAGTTGATAAAAGCTGTTAGTAAACGTCTTTTTAAAGCGTTAACGGGGTGTGCGGTGTGGTGGGGTGTTGTTTAGGGCTTTGTTACAAGTCTATGCTCTTAGAAAGCAACAGGAAAGATTGAAGACAACAAGTTTTGTAAAAGTTAGCAAATAATTTATTTCCATAGAATACAAAGTGAAAATGATATTTTTTTTACGACTTTACGAAATAAATCCAAAAATGATCCAAAAGTTAAGGACACAAGTCCCAGTAATACAAAGTCCTGAATAAAATTCAGTTCAAGTCCCAGAGACTTAAAATTGAAGGCAATGGCGTGTCTGTTATAGCTTGCGCTGTACTGATGTGTCAACAGTTTCTTGTTGAATTGTACTCATGTGTCAACAGTTTCTTGTTGAATTCCAGAAATAGTATTCCAGGTTTGAATTCAGTGTAAATTCTAACAAATATCTTTATCCAAGAATATTGTCAGAATTCTTGTAATTCCAGAGCAAATAATCACCTGAAATCAATAATATGAAAAAGTAAACTTCATCGACTCTATCCATGGACATGTGAGTTTATGTGTGACTAAAGTGTGTGCGTGTGCGTGTGTTTGTGTGTGTGTGTGTGTGTGTGTGTGTGTGTGTGTGAGAGAGAGAGAGAGAGAGAGAGAGAGAGAGAGAGAGAGAGAGAGAGAGAGAGAGAGAGAGAGAGAGAGAGAGAGAGAGAGAGAGAGAGAGAGAGCAATGTTTCATACGTGAACATAGTATGATGTGATCTACGGTTTTGAAACATCTCAGCTCATCAATTCGATTCACCCAGTTTATATTTTACTATTCTATTATATCAGGGCCGACCCATATTTTATTCATTCATTAAGCACGCTTACCGTACCTTTAAATTATAACACTGGCTATTATTTTTCCGCCTGTAACTGGACGATAGCGCCCACTATTTCTTTATGAGTGAGTATAGCAACAACCAACCTATCAAAATCTAAACATTTTTTTTATTTTGACTGGAATAACATCATCAGAAAAGGTTCATTTCTTTAATTGTTTTGTTTCACTTTTTTTGCAAAACAAAGAACCACGACCATAGACGTGGATCCCAAAGTTTGTCTAATCGCTAGGCGAAACCAGCATTTAGTCCTGCCCGAAGAATGCACCCATTTTGGTCTTTCTAGATGTAGCAATTTTGAAATGAACATACCAGATTGTAACTTGGAAGAACGTTCGGAAAGCCAGGGTTCGCGATTATCTCTTATCTCTTCATCTTTCTCTTGCTGAAACATCTGCAATTTTTTAAATTCTATCCAATCATTCGGCTTCATATTTTCGGTCTAATAAAGTAGAATCTCTTTGTTTATCTGATTTCATATATATCTTTACTTGCAATACACCGTAAATATGATATGATCGCTCAGCCCTAGCTGCTCATGTAAACTAACTTTACGTCAGTTTATCTTGTAAATATTTTACACGTAATACTCCATGCGAAAGTCGGCAAAATGTATTGTCAGTGGGCGGGCTAAATTATTATAAATATTTTTGGTTCATACATATATCAGCAAAAGAAATTTAAAACGACCTGACCAATCAGATTGTTGTAAATCACAATGAAAAAACAAACAAAACAAATATTAAATTTGGACATAAAAGGTTTGAATTGGTTGAATTGTTAACAAACGTTTTAGCATACAAAATGGAAGAATCGTGGGTTTCATCTATACACTTCTTGATTCGAAAAAACCCTATCTAATCCATAAGTGTGTCCCTATTCCATTGCACAATGAAGATTAGAAAGATAAGGAAAGAATATATTTAGTCATTTTGATCTTCTTGTTATTGTTTTGCTCCTGTTATATTTTTAGTTTTTTTTAAAATTATTTTTATTTGTTTTATTTATACTCCATCAAGCCATAACTTGTATGCCAACTTCCATTATTTGGTTTAGTCCAAGAGAGACAATACAATCTGGTTAGTTACAATAAATGAAAGTGAAACAGCCAACCATTTAGTGATATCAATCAAGTTGGATTAAGCGTTTCACCAATAAAGAATATTATGTATATCGTTAATTTTTGTAAATTTCATTCATGACTGTAAATTGTATTAATTATCTATAGCTGAATTTTGCATACGGGTATCTGTTCTATTTTAAGATAGTAAGTGTGAAGATTACGCAGAATCTATAAATAAGAACGTTCCTAGGTGTTTGCAATTGTTATTAATAAAATTAATAACAAAACATGTTGACGAGTTTGGGGTTGTTTGCTATTATGGAGGTCAGTCAGGTGGGTTCTTACAAGAATTAAGTTAATTCCCATTGGATGGGTTAGGTTATGTAGGCTGTTATGCGTTTACGATGTGGGATATTTGTAAAAATCACGTAGCTAGTATAAGAAAAATGCGTTTTCACCCTTAATTTCGTATATATAAGTACGTGTAACTGGACAATTTTAGTCTTATTTTGTATATTTTTTGTAACTCTGGTACATGATTCTTTTTGATGTTTGTACTATTTATTCATGGTTGAAATTTTGGTTAGATTTCGCCAATGTGACTTGAATCTATTCCTGTTGTAAGTCTGCAGATGTATATTATGCTGTACTTAGATATTATTCATGACGAAAAAAGTTGTCTGTCTGGACTGTTCAGTGGAAGGAGAAACTGCTCATTACTTGTACTATAATGTGATTATGGAAATGTTGGGAATCATTTGAAGGAGTTCAAGATAGCGCCATCTTGACAACATCCCGATTCTCCGCGGACAAGTCACTTCCAGTTTTGAAATTTATATGAAACTTTTTTTCTTTTAGATTTTATAGAACTTTTTCGCGATTATTTTGGATTTGTTTTATAATATTGTAATTTTGTCTCGTATTTTCGTTTATAACTTTGATAATTAAATTGAATGCTAAGTTTTGCAAAACTTGAGGATTTTGCTTCTTTTTGTTAATTGGTTGTTTCTATAGAGTTGTAACAGTCTGAGGATCTAAAATGTATTAGGAACATTAGATTCTTTTGGACTTGAATGTAACTTTTTTTTAAGGATTATTTTGGATTCAGTATATAATACTTCAAGTTCCTCTCACATTTTCATTTATAACCTTGGGAATCTCCAAAACCTATGTCTATCCACTCCTTAATGTTATAGTCCCAACTTTTTTTCTGTCTGCTTTTGTTTCTGCACCCTCGCACTATGCCTTGCAAAATTGTTTTTTGCCAGTCCAGATGATCTTTAGACATGACCGTACCACTTCAGTTTGCACTTTCTTATATTGGTCAAGAGGTCTTCATAGGATCCGATGGCTCAATGGATCCTCTTGTAGATTTGTTCGTGAGATGCTCAAGATCTTGCAGCAGCATTTTATTTCAAATCCTTCTTTGTAGACCTGAGCGTCCATCTTTCACAAGCTTACATAAAGATGGATATGACAATCTAGCGCATGAGCCTTATTTCGGAACCAAAAGCAATGCTGGCATCTTTCCATATTGGTCTAAAAACTGTTATTGCTGCTGTTATCCGGGCAATCCTGCAAAGTAGTTCTTGTTTCCACGTATTCAACAATGTACGAGTTACTTTTTCAGGAACTCAAAATACCTGACAAGTTTTGAAAGATGAAAAGATGAGGGTTTAGCCCTAGAGTGGAACGTATCGAAAATTTAAGAGTATTAGATAGGTTTGTTATATAGCCCTTAATGTAATTAATTGAACAAGATTTTCCTTCGAAAAGAAAGAATTAAAACTCTACATAGCTGTGGTTAGAGAGGTATATCTGACTGAAGGCTTTCACAGACCATGCAGTTTTGTCTTTCATGGCTGACATAAAGTGGTATTTTGATACAGATCCTGGTTGTAATGACAACCACCGGCCTCCCATAAAGTTGATGCAGAGAGCAGTATGAAGGGTTGATGGTCCTATCACAGAGACCTCCCCCCCCAATGGAAAACGTTGTACGTTAACATTTTTGTCAGCAGCCCTTTTTAGCTCCAAATGATAACTATTACATGATAAGGCTTTTCTAACACATTTCTGACAAAAATATGCGTTGTCAGAGCAGGGGTTTCTCTGAGTTAGGATCAGATCAACCCTTCCCACTATTATGTCAGTTTCTTGTACTTAATAGGTAAAAAAAAAGATATTGTCACAAAATGTCATATTAAACATATGAAATATATATAATGTACAATATATCAGTACGACATGTTGGATTTGATACAACTAACAAATTTTGTAAGAGATTTAATTCAATCAAATCAGCGTCAGGTTATACTGGTATAAAATCAAATATCTAATATAATAAGAGATTGTATTAAAAAAGTAGGATATCATATATCACCAGAAGATGGGTCGGTATGGTTAATCGCGACTGAAAATGATGAGCCAATAGCTGGTTG
Source organism: Potamilus streckersoni (assembly GCA_016746295.1). Taxonomy (NCBI): domain Eukaryota; kingdom Metazoa; phylum Mollusca; class Bivalvia; order Unionida; family Unionidae; genus Potamilus; species Potamilus streckersoni. Next base: position 666,992 of record JAEAOA010000264.1, on the reverse strand, counting down.
GGAAGATGATGTAATAACATTTATTGATAATATGATCTATGTATCATTTTATAATGATATTACTAAACTAAAAGACAAAAATAAACAGTGCGGTGACATTCGATCTACCTTTCCACGAGTTATATCAGATAAACCTGTCTCTTTTTAGACAGTATCCCCAGGAGAAAATTCCTAAAATTTCGGTAACCGAAACTTTAGATACTCAGAGGGCTAAAGGTCTTTATTGTAACTAGGAACCTAATGAGGTTTATTTTTAGTCTAGTAATGTTTCTTTTGGAATGGTCCTTGTGTGGGGTACCCATTTAGTGAATTCACAAGGTCACGATCTCACATCACCCCGCTGTTTATTTTTGGACGGCACAGACGGCACACACACACATACACACACAAAGGCAACACAAACACATAACACAAACTTATCCTAACGGGGGGTCTTATCTAACAAATGTCGCACACTCTCCCATCGTGGAAACAATTAAGGGTGAAAAAAACACCCACCATGTGTTTACATGATGGGGGAGTGTGTTTTGTTTGTTGAATGCCCTAGAGCCCCAATAAATCCCAAATTCTGGCAATGTGCCAGTCGCAAGATTCGAATCACGGACTTTGAATACGGGAATCCAACGCGTTAGCAATCGATCACCGAGCTTCGTGTATATGTAATGTGTTAAAAAAATATTATGCAGTTTTCCTGATACTGCGCAGACAATTATAGTATTATATTTTCCTGATTTTGAAAACACGTAATTTTATATTTTGTGATTTTTCTATAAATCTGTATGAAAATGAAAAATCTCTAATACAGAGACTGTACTCACAAGCTTAGATCAGCCGTTGCCAAGGAGATGATCGTTCGATTTACAATGACATTCGCTTAAAAGTCGAGACTAAACTAAGAGACAGAAAAGATTAAAATATCTGATTCTGAAATCATTATTATAAATAAATCGAGAAATATATGATTTTTGATTTAATATCGTATATAAAATGAATTTGTGGTTGTTGGCTAAAGATATACTGAACTGAGTGACCAACGTAATTATCTTTGTCAAGACCGCAGAGAAATCGGATGTTACCTAGGCTACGGACGAACTGTATAGAAGAAATCAATATTGACGAAAATTCTTGAAAGCATCTGTTTTAAGATATAAAACTGCAAGATATCTGCAATGTTTTCATTTCTGAGCTGCGAGTAAAATTTACCTTTGTCAGGCAGAGAAGTTATATTAAATCTGCTCCAGTAGTCAAAATACTCGTACGGAAAGATAACTTTTATGTCAGTTCGACATAGTTTTCTCCGAAACAACTTTGCAGATTATTAAAAGTGCTACAACCTTTACCGAGCTCGTCTAATGATGCTGCCATATATTGCATATTGTCAATAAAGAGTAATTTGCCGAGTGTCTCCCACATATACTTTTCAAAATTATTTGGAATCCATTTTATCACGTTGTTCAATTTTAGTTTCGCATTAATATTTGTATCACCAGAAGTTTTCTACAATGATATAACTGTTATAGCCACGACAATTATGTAAAACTACATGAATAAAATTTGGAGCATGAAAATTAAAATTGCAACTGTTATGAGCTGCTCCACGATGACCATGATCTCGCACCTTGGAGTAAAACATCAACTTTTCGCAAATATGACAATTAACTGCCTCATCAAAGTCAAGTTGTTGTTTAGACGTTATTCTCATTCTAGCTATTTTAAGTATTTAGTTCAAAATCGTATTTTCTTCGTCTATTAATTTATTTTTACTAACCACACAGCAGTATTTTCACATCTATATAACTTTATCGGAGATGAAAATTTATCGCTGGCGCAACAAACTACTTTCTAAGCTACTCCGCAGGGAACATGCTGTTGTATTTTTCTGGTACCGGATTTGTTTTCGGATTATTTTCTGCACCAACTACAGAAACTACAATTGGCTTAAATAACAAAATGATTACTCAGTTGATAAGTATAATTTTTAAATTTTAATGTTTTTTCTTTCTTTTCCTCCAGGCATAGTCATTTTTTAACATTGACTCAGTATTTCAGATGCTCCTGCAGTCTTTCATACGCTACAAAATCCGTGCAGATATCTATAACAGAAGTACTTCTTGTTTTTATTTTTACTGTACTGTTCCCCAACTAGGCCGTTAATTTTGTTTTATCCAGCAGTAATGTCCCTGATAAAATAAACAAATTATTGTCTTCTGTGAAGCTTTCTCTAAGATATATCTCAGGTAAACATTTTCTTTCTCGTCTAGTTAGAAAACATTTACTGAGATAACCGCCTTGCTTTTCGAATTATGGTATATTCTGCTACTGGGAAGTTGATACCATCAAAATGTAGTTCATTCTTGTGTGAAAAATACTCGTTAACGCGATCAGAATTTTGTTCTTTGGGTATCATCGCGGACAGAACAGACCACTGAAAACACGTCATCGTTGTTTTTGACATTTATACGGCATTTTTTGTTCTTAATTTTTTTAGGGAGATCGACGTACAAACTACCGCAAAATACGTTATATTTTGCTGTGTGAAATAAAACTGCTTTTATAATTTCAAATTTCCAACCCGACCCTGATTAAGTAAATTGTTCTAATTTTTTAAAATTATTTCTTAATGTATTTCATCGGCGACCATGGCAATGCTTGTTTCAGTTAAAATCTTTTTCGATTTAGCTGTTAAATAGGGTTCCGAAATTTGGCTGTCAAAACTTTGATAAAATCGTATGATATTGGACTATATATATGATACTTTTATGAACCGCAAGTTCCCGAGCAAAAGCAGGTTGTAAAAGATGAAATAAATTTGTAGAACTAAAATTAGCTAAAACATTTTGATCATCAAGTTTGTAACTTTTATCATAATCTGATTTATTTTCAGATTTAATAATGCTCTTTTTAGCTGCATCTTGCAATTTTAGCATTATATGTATATAGTAATATTGTATATTTAATTGATTTTTTTTATTAGTGATATGAAAAACTCTATAGTATAATTTCAGAAATCCTGATATATCTGCCACTGATAGCGGAAGAGCAAGAAACGTATCATGTACATCGAAGTACAACCTATAGCTGCAAATGCATTAGGTTCTGTTATCAACATAGCATCTAAAAAAATCTATAGGTATACCAACACCCACCGGTATATTAATTTCCGTAAAGTGTGATAATGCAGAAAGGAGTAACATGTTTAGAAAAGATTTTATTTATACTTTGCTTGTTGGCGATATTCCAGAAGGACAACGGGTATACAGAGCCAATAGCGCAGTTGCTGATGATATTGAAAATTTAGGCTTATAAAGCGAATTTCAACCCAACCTAAAAGTTTGATTTATACGAAGCAAATGACAAGAGAATTATTAGACACATAAGAAACCTAAAAAAGAATTAGGAAATTTATATAATAGTGGATATCATGGTGTGATGGTACGTGGAACAAAATCTAATTTTGTTTATTATCTATCTCATCGTTTTATTTACGAAACTTTTGATGGAGCTATTTAAAAATATTTCGTTATTGATCACATTAACAAAATTAATTCTGATAACAGTCTAGAAAATCTAGATTTAGTAACATATCAAGAAAATAGCGAAGGAGGAGATACTAGTGGTCATAGGTGTGCTAGGCAAGTAATTTCAATAAATTTAGAATCTAGTAAAGAAAGAAAATTTAAATCAATAACACCTGCTGTAAAATATCATAAAATTCACAAAAGATCAGTAAAATATGTTGCTAATGGCAGAACAAGACCGGCAACGTCAACAATGACATGTGTTATATTTAGTTTTAGCACGATAATTTAATAATTTAATACGATAATTAAACATATTTTCCAAGACATTTCGGAAAAGACAATTGTGACTAAATTCCATAATATCATCTCGATTTAAACGTAACGTCATCATCTTATTTGTATCAAGTTTTATTTTATCCGCTGCTGTTAACACAAAATTATCAGATTCGCCTAATGTTATCATAACATCAATAAAATAAAAACTTTGTCCCAGCAAACAATTTCGAACTGCTTTGGCTAATTTCTTTCTTGTTTTAGTATATTAACTCGCAAATGATATTTTATTTCCCCGAACATATTATATATTAAATAGATAAAATATTATTATAACAACGAGCTTAATCGAGTGACTGGCTCAGCTATATTCGGAAGATTTTGTTTCAGTTCCTAATACTACATTATAAAGTATGTCCAATGACAAATTTACTGGTTATACTGAAAATGATATTTTGTATAACTATGACGATGACGAAGATGAAGTTGTTATTAGCAAGAAACATTTAAGCAGACCAATAACTGGGCGATATATTAAGTACCATTTTGCCAAAAAAAATTAAAATGTAATTTTAGTGTTTTCGAGCATCAAGTATTATGGCAATTTATAAGGCCCTTTCTAAACGTAAAAGTACCTGGACAACAAAGAAATATAAAATGCGATTTTATTTTTGTTAGAATATTTAATTTAATGCCAGTTGATGATGCGATAAAATTACATTTAATTTCTTTTTGTAAGCCAGTAAAATGTAGGTCAGTACTAATAAAATACGAGCAAATTTATAATAACATTATTCGATCGACCGAGTTTGTACCCAAATATCAAATTTATCGCTATATCCATTAAACTACACTTTTGTAGTCGCACTTTTTTAAATAACTTTTTCAATAACAAATACATCTTGTTCTGTTTTCTGAAGTTCTTGTTCGTAAAAACTGCCAGTTATAGGCTCAGCTCACAAATCTTTTAACGAGTATGTAACTGGTATTGTTAAAATTACTTTATTAACAAAAAATACGTCTTCGTTCCAGTTATGAATATAACCTTTTTCAAATTTTTTTTTTATTTCAAGGAAATTCTATTTTTATCACCAACTTTAAATTTCTGTCTGCGGTACATGTTTTCATTAGCTAGCATTGGATTTGCAATCGAGTCGTTTGGCGACATTTTAAGGATTTGGTGTTTCGTGGTATTGTATTCGTCTACAATTTTCTGTAAGTTGTCAATATATTTATTCGTATATTTTGCTGTCAAATACTTGTGATTTTTTTCGTTCAGCGTGCGTCCAGTAACGTAATTTTAAATGTTATTTTGTTCTAAAAACTGTTCGAACTTTTATTTAAAAAACTCTGCTACATGATCAGTCCTGATTATGTTCGGTTTTCTTTCTGTAGTTGTTATAATTTTTTTTTAGCGAATCAGTCATTGAGGTTCCTGTTTTATCCGAAACTGGTACACTAAACGCGTATTTACTAAAAGCATTGACAACATTAAAAATGTATCTTTTATAATCGTTAAACGGAGCTAAATTTGACAGATCAACTAAATCTATCGAACAAATGTTATCAACGGCTGCTGCTGTTTCTATCTGTTTATTCTTTTTAGCTGCTGAAACTATCATTGATATTGTTGAGAATCCCAAACATACCCAAAGTAGATACCAAAATAGCTTTGTATATGTCTTATTTAGCATGTTCGCAAAACAACTCTAAATGCAGTACAAAATTCGTTGTTATGGATTTTGCATTTGAACCTGTTAATATAAGTAGAAAATCATTGAAGTTATATCAGACAAGATACACTGCTATGCTAAGTTTGGTTCAACTATAATAGGCCTACATTGAAATTAAGAAAAACAAATCAGACCTATCCCTAAGATCAAAAAGAAGAAAACTACAAACATGTATTCATCAGATATATCCTTAGAACAGTAGAGGACATATATTCATTAGAGGCTGACAAGCCACGATTATTTCCTAACATACATCTAGGAGACGAAGCAATACAAAATTTTTTTCAGATGGCTGCAAAACGGCCGATTTGGAAGTTAGATCAGTATGACTAATGTAGAGTCTCGTCGTTTCTATCCTCTCGATAGAGCCTTTTTAAGAAAGGGCATGCATCTCTGTCGCTATTTGAGCCAGTATTAGACGGTGAAAGCAGATAAGGGGTCCATGATAGTTAATGACACTATTCCTGGAGTCCTGTATCCATCCTTTGAGGAATAATAGATCCTCACATCGTTTGTGATGTCCGAACAAACCCATGTAAAAGAGCTAGAAGAGGGGGACACTGCTTGAGAGGATGCAACTCCCTATTGTCTACCGCCTTCCTCCACGGGGCCTTTCTCCCTTTGCCTCTTTGAGGACTTTCTCCCTTGGCCTCTTCAACCTTTCGTCTAGTATATGACGGGAGGAAATAAGCTCTGAACTGGGCATGTTTAATAAGACCACTGAGGATCCGCTTGCTTGAAGAACTTGGGAGAAGTCATCATAGAAGGGGAAAGCTTAATGGCCTGTTTTCAAGGTCAGAAGGCAAGAGTCGAACTAAAGAAATTTGTCTAAACTTGCTCCTATAAATTCGCAGTCTTTCAAAGTGTACTCTTTAATGTGTACTGACCAATCGGAAGTAACTGTTCCTAAAATTATCCCCAAATATTCATGTCTTTCATCAGATTTTAACAGCCTAACATATGCTGCAATTAGCTTTCTTTTGAAGATAAATTATTTTTTTTAAAAAGTCTTTTTCCAATCAAAATTGTCGGTAATTTTATGTACTCTTGTCACTATACCGTTACCATGACTCCGCCAGTTCTACTGAATCTTAAACGCAGACACTTTTTATATTCCTTCGATGAAATAGGAAAAATATCAGTGAACTTTCTCAAGACCTTTCCCTCTTGATTATGATAACATATATGCATAATTTAATCAACATTAAGTTTTAATAAGTCTTCAAAATTCGCCACATTACAATATATATATATATATATATATATATATATATATATATATATATATATATATATATATATAGAGAGAGAGAGAGAGAGAGAGAGAGAGAGGTTTAACTCATGTAGAGACAGCCATGTAGAGGTTTACAAACACAAGAACACTACGTTTTTGTGTTTGTTTGTTTTGTGTTTGTTTTGTATTTGCCTTTGAAAAAGACTCATTAAGAGTCGAAAGCGCTCAGGCTAGTTAGTTACTAGTTTCGCACTGTTCGTCGTCAGTTTATTGTATCTATCTATCTATCTATCTATCTATCTATCTATCTATCTATCTATCTATCTATCTATCTATCTATCTATCTATCTATCTATCTATCTATCTATCTATCTATCTCTCTCTCTCTCTCTCTCTCTCTCTCTCTATATATATATATATATATATATATATATATATATATATATATATATATATATATATATATATATATATATATGAACAGTAAAAATATTAATGATAATATTTCTGCTTTAAAAAAACTACAACATGACGGAATAAAATTATATCATGATCTTGATCCATAAAAGATTTTGAATCATTACAGCAGAGAAAATTTCAACATAAACTCACATTAACTTCCAATTACCGATTCGTAAAATCAATTTATAATTCTATTTTAGAATCTTTAGCAATGGAAAATGCCACGCAGATGAAGCTATTTGCACCTCTTGCTCGTGCAATCGAAATGTGCATTGTCTCACAAATACGAAAAAAATGATAGACAATCGTGTAATGCAACCGAGAAAGTTTATGACATTTGATTCTGTAATCAATGACAGTGAAACTAATGATAGCCATAGTGAAGGCAGACCCATAACTGTAGTTGTGGCTGAACAAAACCTTTGGAAAGATTGACAGAGTCGAATTATATAGAGTAAAAAGAAATATTTATTTATCGACCTGAGTTAAGAGTACACAGTTATTTGACACATTTAAATATTATCGGCTGATCGAATTGTATTGAATATGCAGATTTGTATTTCTTATTTGCGACAAATTGTACATATCGTGGAAAAATGCCAAAATATCCGGCTGCTGCGTTTAGTGATGGGAAAATTATTTCTTGGTCTGTTTATGCATTTACGGATTTAATGGCTCTCTTTCTGAATATTTTACACCCTGCTGTATTTCCACGTCTGGAATTCTGATTGTGTAGTAATTTGCAGGTTAGATGAATGTTTTTTTTGGGGGGGGGGGGGAATCGCCATCAAGGTGGGCAAATACAAGTGATTTTTCAATCAATCCAAAACAATATCCAAAGATGAACCTATGTGAAAAATATTTTTTGCCACTGCCAACATTGATTTTAAACTAACCAAATTTATCAAGATTACCGACTTTTTTTCAATCTGTACTTTCTAATTACACCAGATCGAGATACTTCATAATTTTTATATATTGGATGTTTCACAAATTCATATTTATTTATATACTCAATTCTCAAATGTCTTATCAATTCTACGTCAATCATTTCATCATGATTCATTTTGTTTTGAGTCTGATTTGTCTGAGTCATTATATATATATATATATATATATATATATATATATATATATATATATATATATATATATATATATATATATATATATATATATATATTGTCTAAATCATTATTTTGAAATCTGGTGAGATAGTCCCTTTCTGTTGTTATGGGAAATTTATCTGTCATGGTATTTTTTTGTGATAATAACGTTTCAGTTCTCTATATTTTTTACCGTCACATTTTATACATAATTGTGTCTCTCTTCTAACTTTAATACCACAGTGAACACATGGTTTTGGTCCGGTACTTCATGATTGGTTCTCTGTGTATAATTTCCTCAGTAATTGTTTACACATGGTTTATTACAAAAAGAAATATATCCGAATTTTAACCCAACAAACTTTTTTCTGTCTGAATCATTATATATATATATATATATATATATATATATATATATATATATATATATATATATATATATATATATATAATAAAATTTTAATTTTAATATTGTCTTAGTTATAATAATGGAGGAATTATCCGCAATTGAATCATCTGCTCCTAGATTTGATCTTGATAAACTAAGACTATCAGAATATAAATTTAGTGTTTCAATGCAAGATCAAGCTTTAACGAATGCAGATATAACCAAACGTATCAGTAAAGCCAAAAAAAGGAATTTCGTGATTATGGTGCTGCTCACGTGTGGTCAACTTTCACTGTTAATTTAATGAATGCTGAACGAGGAAAATTAATTATTAACCAATTATTGATAATCAAAAATATTTTATTTTAATAAAATTTATTGTAGAGACAGGCTATGATAATTGGATATTTCGTGATAAAAGAGAATCCGTTCATAACAGTCTGGAAATAATGTGGTTTTATTAAATAATAAATCCAAACCTGGAATACTGACTGGTATTGACAGACCGTATTTTGAGTGTGATTACCCAGTAACTGCTGTAGTCTATGCCATATACCCACTGAATGATAAATCTGACGTTTCGGGTCTCAAACCGATGAGGCAAGAATAACCTGTGTAGTTGAACAAGGTACATTACATTTCGCAAATGCGATACGTGGTATTGGCTTGAAAGATTTACGTGGTAAAAAAATAGATGCATGTATAGAAAGAGTTAAATATACTGGTGCATCTTTTAAAGATGTTGCTGAACTAAAAAAGTTAATAAGATTTCCAATAACAGTACAAACACTAACCGGAGAGATATTATACGAACCAAAATATATAAAAAATGTAAACCCTATAACTATTTTTGATCATAATGCACATGCATGGACTGAAGCTGTAACGATATTTCCACGAGATAGAAAAGTTAAGTTTGATGATGGTCATATATTTGATTTTATCAGAAATATAAATATAACTGACCCTGTATATGTTTAGTTTTTTCATAGTTCAGAATATGATTACGATCAATTTTTACCACCTAATGGTGACATTTATCGCGGAGAATCTCTTTATGATGAAATGAGAAATCTTGCAGTAAAACATACTTCTGACGATGTCAAATTTAGAAAACCACTGAATAATTGTTTTACTGTTCCATCGCTTGCAGCCCATTTCACAGAGGAAAAAGCATTCATGGAAACCGACAAGATCAGAATTCCTTGAAGATGTAAAGAAAAGTTGTATAGAATATGGACACGGTGGATTATGGAACACCAAACACGATTATAATAATGTTATCTCAATTGATATGGTAGCGTGTTATCCTGGGAGTTTTCTTGGATATGGAGAATGTTCTAAATACTTTGACATATTTGGACATCCAACACATGACATGACCAGGGTTCCGATAAACGGACCCTTACCAGATTTTGACTTAACAGGATTTGGCTGTATAGAATCATTTGAATTGGAAGATCTCCATCCGATTACTTACGCTAGGTTTGGAGGACATTTTTCAGAACAATGTTGGACTCAAATAGTGCTATTAGGATATGTGCTTGATGCTGACATGTTAATAACGTTGAGGGCAAATGAAGCAATTATATCAAATAGTCCACAAAAGCATGTTTGGTTAGCAGAACCGGATAGATTTAATATTTAAGATGCCTGGAAAGAAATTCCTGATCTCGACGAAGATCACATCATTAATATTACTAATAATATACGTAAATTCAGGGACAAGGACGATGACAAACTTGCAAAAGATCTTGGTAGAAAGATAATCGTTAAGTTTACTCAAGGCAGTTCATACTGTTATAAATGACACTGTACAATATTGATTATGGAAGATGCAGAACTAGATTTTATAATCGCTGATACAACCGAGAAAAACACATTTATAAGCCAATGTAATGTTTTTTTTTAATCAGATAGGACCAAACTAGGTACCATTGTGAGCTATATTCAGGGTGACTCACCGCAAGTTACTCATTTAAGATTTTCGATGCAAGGCTATGTTTCTATAAATATACTGTTGATGATAAATAGATTTCCTCGTCACGCTGTCAGAGTCGTTACGGATTTATTTTATATAAATAAAAAAATATAACTAAAATATACTTAGTTATTATAAATCTGATGTTTAAATTAAGGAAATGTATTACAAAAATAATAATCAAATATCAAAGTCATTTGCACCATCTGTGTACCATCATGTGGCTATACAAGAATGTTTATCTTAATGTGTGAGGAGAGTCAGTTTTGACACTTACATATAAACTTGCTAGAGAAATAAAAGAACGAGGCATAAATCATGTACATATCATAGTTTCTTTAGATGGTGCGGAGACACATGGACTCCTGAGCGAATGGGTGAAAAATATATACCTAAGTATATTATATGGGCCGAGATATGCACGGTGTCGTTAGAAAACTAAAAACATTTATTGAATGGGTATTGACAAAAATACTCCTGTGATTATGTGTGGCAAACATGGTCAACCACCACCTTTTGTTGGACAGTATCCACATGAATGGCTAAAGAGTAATGTAGATTATTACCAGGAAATGAATGATAACCATTGATGAGCCGCTGAAAGAGTTTAAAAGATTATTCAGACTACAGCCAGAAAAATACAATGCGAGATAATGCGTGAAGTAATTCCAGAAACTACCATGAATGATTTTTGGACTTTATGGGGACCCACTGATTTGATAGTCGCAAATAGAAAGATATTTCGTGATGAATTGCAAAAGAAATTATTTACGTTACATAAAGAAACGTCTTCAAATCTACCCGTACCATTATGTTATCGCCAAGAAGATACTAGACGACAGAATATTGAAGTTGAAATTTCAGGTGGAGACACTGAAAATGTACGAGTACAAAATCTTGTACTGAATGACATTGTTTTGGTCACTTTTGATGTTGAGAGTGCATTGAGCATGGATAAATACATTACCGTGGACGTTAGGATACGCTATAACGAGTCACTCGTCACAGGGATAAACTATATCAGATACAAATATCTGGATTGTAGATGATCGAATTGAATGGTCATACTTAGTCTATCTTGCAAAATCTCGCGTCAGACGAATAACTTAACTACATAGGGTTATTATATATTACGCGATAACTGAGGAGATTACTAACGACCTTGTTGTCATAAAGAAAAAAATTAGCGTCTTATAAGCAATGTGCCAAAAAAATATAACCGTGACTTTGATATTAATACCGAATTTATTATAACACTAAAGCAACGACAGAATAATCACTGTGAAAGCTGTAACACAATAATGTTATGGCAATATTCGAATAATTATCCAAGACAATTTACCGTAGATAGAATTAATAGTGATCTTGGTCATACACATAAAAATGTGATGCTGACCTGTCTTGAATGTAATCGACTTCGGGGCGCTGGACTCCCTGGTGCTAATTTATGTAAGTGAACGTGGTGGTAAGTGTGTATCTGCAGGAATTAACTGCAATTGTTCACGTACAAATCCATACAGAGGTGCACTAGAATCTAGTCTGTATATGGTAGGTCTTCCAGTGGATATAACAACGCGAGAAATTGTATGTGTTGTCACACTCCAAATAGGATCAGTAGATCTTTTTTCCCACCCTCATGCTTCCCTGGTTTGTATAAAAATCTCAGTTACATTACCTAATACTGGGTGTTCACGGCGTTGTACGTTATCGCTACGTGGTATATATTTTTTGTTATTGCATTAGAAGGTTTCATGGACACTGCACAAGTAATTTAATTATTGAATGCAGATATCACACTTGGTAACCTTGCAGCAAATTCATGAGATCGCTCACCGGACTTAAAGTCAGTAGATATTTCCTTCGCGTAGTGATATTCAAATAACCGCTCAGCAAGTGTTCAATTAAATCGTTCAACGATTGCTTGATCACAATGAATTTCAGTATGTCCTCGTCTGATTTTTATGTTATGTTTTTTTTCATCAAATATGATAGTGCGCCAAGAAATTCTTTGCCAAGATCAACCTGTAATAGCTGTGGCCACCGTAGACCACCACGGTAACAAATTCGTTGCAATGCAGATGCAGCTTCAGATGCTGTCTTTGTTGATAATGGTTCTGTTTCTTTAAATCTACTTGCAACGTCAATAACAGCCAATGCGTATTTGTACGTACGTGATTTTCGTCCATGTGTTTTAATAGTATCGTGTGGTAAAAACAAAACATCTGCTTGATGAACTTCGTTAGGAACACTGACATCAAAATGTGCGTATTGAATTGTTTGGGTGGTTGTAGATAAATTTGCCATATTGTCTGTCGTGCTAACCAATTTGCAGCAACATAACGTGAAACTTTTGTTGCTTCAGCAAGTTTAGTAATCGCTGCCTTGCCTCTCCAATACCCTCTTGGGCTATAACAAATAAATTCCATTGTAATAATCATATATTTAATTACCAGCCCCTAACATTATTTTACTTTTCATAGCGGGTTTTATCAGAAAACTAGCGATTTTATCTCTGCAAGATTTATTAGGTTTAGAATTTAATGCATGAATCAATTTCACATCTGCAAGATGCCGCTGCTGAAAATCCTTACTTTTGTAAGCAACGTCATAAACATGACATGATTGATCAATTTTATTTACTGGATGCTCTCCTGATCTTGGTTGGTCTTAATCATCAAGTCGAATATCAAATCGAGCTACAGGACCATAATAATTATATCCTAGAAGGTGTTTGACACCGGCGTATTTAGCCCATGGTAATCCAGGCAATTTTCCTAAAGAAGCGGCAATATTTCCACCTGTCTTTGTCTCTGAACTAATTCAGAAAAATGGAGAAAAATTTATATTTTTTCTGCCGCATTTTACACATTTACCTGTTAATGCATGTCGTTTACTTTTCGTTATTATCGTTGTAAATCCAGTTGTGGGGTATATAATCTACATCGAACACAATATAGACTCATGTTTTTAATAATATGTATACAATAATGGACTTTTCGGCGACATGAAAACAGGAACCAGTAAAGCACAATCCAGCATTACCAAATTCGATGAGGATAATTTTAATAGGTCCATCTGGATTAGGTAAAACACAATTATTATTTAATTTAATAATGAGATGGAGCAAGCTATATTAATATCACCGTCTGTAGATGATCAGCATAGCTACGAAGTACTTAAGGATATTAAAGATAAAGCAAAATCAGTTAATAAAGACGGTGACGATATTATTGATTTTATCACAGATATTGATGAAGCCCCATCTGTAGATGACTTAGATGGATTCATTAATAATCTCGTAGTTTATGATGATGTGATGTTGGACAAACAATATAATCCAGCTAGAATATTTTCTCGAGGTAGAAGACATAAAAATACTGACATGATTTATGTCACACAACGATATATACAAATGCATAAGGTGATCAGTGTCCATAGCGTATGTGGCAATTGTCTAATAGGCTTTCTGCGCCATTCGAATTAAGTGACCACGTGACCCCATCACGAGATCTAAAACTATTTAAAACTTACGCTTTTAGAGATTGAACTAAGTTGCAGTTCATACCTTTTGGAGCTAAAAGGTATTTTGTGTTGTGACTAGCCGAGTTGGAATTGTTATTTAAAATAATTTATTTTCCTGGAAATATGCGTTCTCTTTATCAAATTCTTGGACAAATTTATTTATTGGAAATTATTCAGAATTCTAAAGCCAGAATATTATTCTTGATTCATACAATTCAACGAGGAGCTGTTGACACATCAGTAGAATATTGCATTCATTTGACGTCATCATCCTCTATTTTGGAACTTCATTTATAACATTTTAGTGATAGGACTTATATTATTCATTTTAGGATAAATTTGTGTATTAGATTCACAAACCGTAAGTTCGTTTTTAATTTTACCTTGTTTTCTAGGGAAATAAATTATGTTTGTTAAATTTTACAAAGTGTGTTGGCTTCACTCTTTTCTTTGTTACTTTTGAACGAGTTTATGCACATACCAACAAAATGACCTAACTATATAGGTAATATATAATCTTCTTATCACATTCATGTTACGCTATCTCCTTCTTCTAAGCGCGAATTTTCTTTAAATAATTGCTACTCATGCAACAGATCCTTAACTAGATATTGTCGAGAGGCGTTGAATTCAATATCTTCTAAGTAGCTGTTCAATAAATACAATATATTCAATCGATCAAAACTGTGTTTCACACATATTGCCCATATGTTGCCTCTTATTTCGATGATTCCTGTAGACAAAATTCTCCTGGACTTCTTTCGTTGCTCGACACTATTCCATGCCAAAAAGGTCCATCTCAAAACTACTTAAAGAGGAGACGTAACTGTATAAGTAAGATATAATCTTCTTGTGGCATTTATTTTACCCCCTCCAACTTCCATTATGTAGCACGAATTGTGGAAATCTTCTTGACGAATTAATTTAATAACTTTGGCTTTCGTTGAAGCGGATCCCAGAATATAAACTGTCTGTAAGACGTTGACACAAAAGATGTCTTGGTTCGGAGTAAATTTTTTACTAAGTATTGATCGAATTAATCCACACTGAGCATGTGTTCGTACCATGGGCGCCCGCAGAATGGGTGAAGGGGTGTGTCGTCAAGTGACCCCCCGAAATCATACTGCAAATAAGGGATAAGGAATGAATAACCAGATGGTTGTGAATAAGGATTAAGTAGCCAACTGTATGTATAAATGGTTGAATTGGGAATAAGTATTGGTAACTGCTTACTTATTTCGTATTGAGTCGGGAATAAGAAATAGGCAACCAACTTGATATCAATGACCTCATTTCCAAAAAAGTGGTAATAAGGTCAATTTTAGCATTATATCAAATAATACTATTATACAGGTTAGAGAATTCAATTAATTTATACTCTACGGAGATTCGAACCCAGGTCCGCGAGTAAACGGCACCCGAAGCCTTGCATGCACACACCAGCAAATATACTGTCACGACTAAGAACGCATCACCAAAAATGATGGCACTGAATCTGTTATATAAGCTCGTGTGTAGCGGACACACTTGCATGACGCCCTAGTATTAATTTTCATATATCTACACAGTCGTTCCAGAATCATATGAAAGAAATCAAGGTATATATGATTTATTACAAAGAATTATAAATATTCTGTGTTAGTTTTAAATTCTTTTCATTTTTTTAAAATTTAATTACATGTTATTGTAATGATAACTTTATTTTCTGGATTTGACATTTTTTCGGAATATGTCAGTTCTATTTTGCTACATTGTAATTTCAGCTGTCCTGGTTCCTGACCTCGATTCTGAATTGGTAAACACAGTGAAAATCATTGGCCGTAATCATGGTCATATTTGGCTTGGGTGTCAACTCTATTGTAAACAACTTTTATTTTAAAAAAAAACAAAACAATATTGAATATTACAGTAAGATTGTTTAAGCAGAATCAAATTCATCGATGGCGTTCGTGAAATTCGCTTTATGGTCTTAATGCGCCATTCAAATTAAGTGACCACGTGATTTCATCATGTGATCTAAAACTACGTTTAAACCTAACGCTTTTAGTGATTGGATTCAGTCGTAAATTGATATCTCAGGAGCTCAAAGGTATTTTGTGTTGTGACCAGTTCTAGTTAATTTTTTTTTATTTCAAATAATTTATTGACCTTGAAAAAAAACTCGTGCTCATCAAAATCCTTGGACAAAGACATTTATTAGAAAGTATTCCGAATTCTAAAGTCGGAATATCATTCTTGATTAATAAAATTCAACAAGCAACTGTTGCCACAGGAGCACAAAACAGGAGATAGAAGACGTCATCACCTTCTTTTTGGTACTTTGTCGGTTTTCGAACTTTAAATCATTTTGAACTTTTTAGTTACATGACATATTACTCATTCTAGAATTAATTTTTTGATCAGATTCACAAACCGTAAGTTCTTTTTCATATTTTACCTTGTTTTCTAGGGAAATCAATCATGCTGTTAAATTTTACAGAGCTTGATGGCTTCACTGTCTCCTTTGTTACTATGCTCTCTCTCTCTCTCTCTCTCTCTCTCTCTCTCTCTCTCTCTCTCTCTCTCTCTCTCTCTCTCTCTCTCTCTCTCTCTCTCTCTCTCTCTCTCTCTCTTTAATCGCAACAATGTAACATTTGGTTGTGAAAGTGACATTTAAATTAACCAAATCGTCTACTGTACTCTAACCGATACTGTAGAGAACAGTATTTTAATCTAGCTGGTATAACACCACCTTTTCCAAAATCGAAAATTGCACAAAAACTAAAAATGCATATTAACGAAGTATTAATCTTGATGGAAATTTAGAGGTTAGCCGAGATTGAACCACAATACACCACTAGATTTGACTTTGACAGATTACCAGGTGACCAAAACAACAAACATTTGAGTTACAGTTACAGGAATGTATCAAAAGCCGGTACGGGTCATGTTTGGTCAACATTTTCGACATACGGCAATGTTATTTTCGTTGACTTCATGAGCGACAAACGAGCAGTGACTATTATTAATAATCTTGCGGATGACATCAAGAACATAATTTGAATAAAATTTGTTGTCGAACATGTTAGGCAAGATGGCCCAACCACGATTATTCGTGATAAACTTTATCTAGTTAGATCATAACAACGTCGTTAGTGTGAACAAAAACTCCAAACCAGGTACATTTACCGGAATATACAAATCATACTACAATAACGCGTATCCAGTGTCCGTTGTTGTTTATGCACATTACCGTTTAAATGATCCTGATATTAATATTCTTGCCCCGATCCGTGGCGGAAGCACCAAAACGTCTCCTGCGGCCACAGGCACGTTAAACTGTGTGGCTTAGTGTGTCAGAGAACATTTTATTAACTTGAGACGTGGAAACGGACTTACAGAATCACCAATAAAGAATAGCACAATGGGAAAATTCTCTTATCAACGGTGATACATTAAATAACGTAACATGTTGGAAAAACACACTAAAGTTCCCGATCGTGGTAAACCAATAACATACCAGATTTTGTATAAATCTGGCAAATATTGCATTAAAGTTCACCAGGTTCATATTAATACCCAAACAGTGATTA
The DNA here is from genome assembly GCA_016746295.1 of Potamilus streckersoni. NCBI lineage: Eukaryota > Metazoa > Mollusca > Bivalvia > Unionida > Unionidae > Potamilus > Potamilus streckersoni. The sequence goes on along the minus strand of JAEAOA010000264.1, from coordinate 649,200 downwards.
TAGACCATAATTCAAATGAATGGACTGAATCAATAACAGAATTCACATGCCTGGACTGACTCAAAAATAGTTTACTCGAGAAAGAACAACTAAATTTTATGGCTGCGATATTTTTGAAGAGATTTATAATATTAGTGTGCGTGATTCTGTATCTGTCTGTCTATTTCACAATGACGACGCAGATTTATCTGTGGCAGATACATCTGCAGCAGAAACATCTGCTACAGATGAAGCAACATTTAATCAGTTTGTTATACCGTCCCGTATACTTTATCGGAAAGAATCTCTCCAATATATGACAGCGACTTTGATGAATTACCCAATAACTGTTTTACTACGTCGTCTGTTGTGGCTCATATAGGACGACAAAAAATTCATGGCGTCCAACACAAAAAGGAATTTCTCGAAGATATATCGCCGTCTTGTGCCGAGTTTGGACATGGTGGTCCATGGAACATATAACTCCGCTGACATGATTTTAGTTGACAATTTATCCGGCTACATTTCTTGGATACGGTGAATGTCAACCGTATATGAAGGATTCGGTCATCCAATACACGAAATGACCAGAGTAGCAAGAAACGGCCAACTAACTCTCGACTACGATCGTACCGGATTTGCCAGGAATGACTCCTTTGACTTCCCAGCTAGTATGTGATATCCATCTGGTTTGGTGTCATTTTAAGAAAGCGGATACCATTGTTAATTTAAACTATTGTCGCAAAAAATCAGGATGGCTGGGCTCAATTAGTGCTTTTAGAGTATCTCTCATAAATGTGCAATCACCAGAAACGAAATAAATACTGGCACGATATTCAGCTACTATGAATATAATTATCCGCAGTTTACTCATATGAGATCTTCGATGCTCGCAATTTCATCAGTAAACCTGTCATTGATGATTAACCGGCCTAAGCGGATGCTGTTAGAGTCTCCACGGATTTTGTTTATATGTCGATTGCAAATGGATCTTGCAAAACCATTTATCAACGACGTCCAAAAAGGTTACAATAGCCGACGTTGCCAGTTGGGGCCTTTTGAGAAAAAAGCGTGAACAAATACTTAATTATTCTGAATCAGTCGATGTTAAACTAGTCAGTGCTTATTACCAAAACGATAAATTACCATAACCATCATGGTCACCGTCAGTGAATGATCCAATGATCAACCGTCAGTGAATGATCCAATCGCAAGACAGTGTGGTCTATCATAATGATCCTGGTGGTTCTGGAAACACTCGTAATTATCGTCAGAGATAAATCAGCGGGGAGCTAAGTCTAACACAAATCAAAGTGATTTGGATGAAGTGGTGAAGCGTAGACAACCGGGTGAATAGGTGAAAATTATATTTCTAACATTATCATCTGGGACGAAATATGTACCTTGTACAAATATATTTAAAAAATTTTCTCGACTGTCTGTCTACGAAAACCACTGCAATTATCATGTGTGGCGATCAAGGACAGCCTCTGCCGTTTACAGGAAAATTCGTTAATCAGATATTACAGCCGGACAAGATTCAGTGTGAAATAATTCTTATCGTGATTCCAGAGAAACCAATGTCTGATTTATGGAACTTATGGAGACCTAATAATCTAACCTACTTGTATTCAGGAAAACTGTACGTTATTCATTTCAGTGTAAATTATTTGAGCTTCACAAAATAAAGTTCCAACTGTGCCAATTCCACTGTTATCCCCCTGCATATACCCGTCAACAAAATATACAGGATGACATTCCTGAAATGGATACACAATAGTGACTGGTTATTAATGATTTCGTCTAAGTTTCAGTAGATGCAGTTCAGCAGGCGCTGTCACTAAACCCATCGTGGTCGACTCTAGGTTATGCGATAACAATTCAGTCGTTGTAGGGCTAAGAACCTCAGATACTAATATTTTAATTGACAATGATTGCATCAAAGGGTCAGATTTAGTTTATCTGGCTGTATCGCGGTCACCAAAATATATCACCTGCAAAGAATTGTCTACGATATGGAATTTCCAGCATCACCTGCCATATCAACCACACCAAGAACCAACGCGGTGAAGAAAAAATATAGCTAGTTACACGCGAATACCAAAAAAATAATAAATAAAAAAACAGCGCCAGCTTGATGGATGTTAAATTCATTATGACGCTGAAACAACACCAAAATGATCATTGTGTCTGCCGCGGCAATATTTTACAACAGTTTACCGTGGAGAGAATCGACGGAAGCTTCGGACACACTCGCGAAAATGTCGCTCTGACATATCTTGGATATAACATATATCGAGAAGCCTTACTTCTCCGAGCAAGTAAACTTAAATAGCGTTAGAGGTGGAAAAAGAGCCTGCAACCGTCTGATACGCCGAATCCAACTTAGCGGTAAATGTGTATCTTCAGGAATTACCTCTAATTGTTCACAGACAAATTAGCGTTGAGGAGCTATTTATCTAGTTTGTAGATTGCGGCTGGCCAGTATATTTAATCATGCTGAAATCATGTCCAAATAATCGCCGAGAAAGTGGTCGATTAAACCGTTCAATGATTGTGTGATCACAACATCTGTCTATGTCTGATTTTAACGTTATATTGTTGCATCAACGTCGTTACTGCACCAAGAAATTATTGCTAGGGCTAACCTGTAGCAACAGTGGTCATCGCAGGCAGCCACGTTGATAAATTCGTTCAAACGCGGTTGAGACTTCAGTTGCTGCTTATCGATAGCAGCTCCGCTTCTTTATATCTACTTTCAACGTTGACGAAAGTCAACTCCTATTTCTGTGTGGCGTTTACATAATGTGCCAATGGGACGTGGTAGGTAATTTTTCCATAATGCCTGTCATGACAGCTAATATAGGACACATCACGCGTGACACCTGCTGTATCAGCGAGTTTGCTAATCGCTGTTGTACCTCTCCAATATCCTCTTGGACTGCAATAAATCTACTTCATTATGTAATTATCGGAGAAGTAATTACCTGCCTCCACAGCTAATACACCACTCATGGCTGATTTTATCATGCAGTTGCGAGTGATTCTAGTATTTATTTAATCTTTATCGACTTTAAGGTGTGAATCAGCTTTACGTCCGCAATATGTCGTTGTTGCAGATCGTTGTTTTTATACGCGATATAAGTATATAAAGCTTGATCAATCGCATTTGCGGGAAATTCACCTCGTTTTAGCTGATTCTTTTCGTGAAGTTTAATCTCAAATCGGGCTCCAGGACGACAATAATTATAACCGGAAAGATGTTTTTCCCATCGGTACTTAGTCCATAGCGTTCCTGGTAATTTTCCGAGTATCTCAGCAATATCACCATTAAGGATCACATAACTATCCAATGTCACAAATTTAATTTTTTTATGCCGCATCTCACACACTTATTGTCAGAATCCGCTTTATTTTCAACGTGGCTGTGCTTAGCCAGGTTGTATCCTTGACCATCTCGCATCGAACACAATTTAAACTCATGACTATAAACAATACTATATTTATACAAAATGAACGCGATTGACGTTTCATCGACAATCAAACAGGCACAGGTCAAGCATCATCATGTGTTACCAAATTTCATTCTAGCTATTATAATTGATCAGTTTGGGTTGGGTAAAACTAAGTTGTTGCTCAACCTTATAATGCGGTGGTTCAAATGGGACAAACTTTAGTTAGTGGCACCATCCTTAAATGACCAACCATGTTATAATGTTCTGAAGGAATTTAATGAGAATGCAACGGATGAAGATGACGTTATTGAATTTATCCTTGACATCGATGATACGTCGTCCATCGAGGATCTAAACGCGGATATTAACAATCTGTGGTTTACAATTATGTCATGCTTGACAAACAAACAATTTTCATGGTATAAACATGAAAAACAATGATGCCATTTACGTTATAGAGTGGTAAACGGAAATTTCCAAAGTGAACAAAGATAATTGTAATTTTCTGGTTATTTTTAACGGTGTTGACACACATACACTGCGAAATATTATTCAGGCTTGGTGTCTCGATGACATGGACATAATTAAGTTTAAAAACTCTTTTTGCACATACTCAAAAATCTCCGCATGGAATTCATCACAATCAGTTTACACGATCCAACAACACGTTAACAAACTGGTATGGATAGCTTTTTATTAAAGAAATGCACTTGCTATTGCTATATAATGAATCAGGAAAATATTCACGAAATAATCTGTGATTGAACAATTTACAGGAAGATGGTCTCGCGGTTCAACATGGTGTTGAAAAAAATCAATGATGACTTTAAAATAATACAGCAGCGAAAGGAGGAGTGTAGATACACATTAGCGGCAGTTTATAAATTTATCAAATTACTTCAACACCAAATGGAATTGTCATTGACGGATTTACACGAACAGCATGCGATAGCTAAATTTCTTCCACTGGCAAGTGCCACTTAGGAAATATGATCAGAGTTGTTTCGATAATATGAAATTCAAGCGGCTGTAAGTGTGGGTGCGAGACAGCTAAATAAACCTTGTGTTCTAATCCGTTAGGATTTCCGAATCTGTCAAAGTGGAATAGCAACTTCACCAGTAAAAATATTAACGACAAAAATTATATCTTACTTGGTTTTTTGTTTTTGTCTTGGTGGGTTGCTCAGGGTGGATCGATTCACGACGGGCCATTTCATGTTCTGTCACGCACATACAAAATAACAATCAATTCTCCACCACACGTATCCAATAAATAACCATCAGTTAAACGAAAAACGTTTTTCTGGCAGCGATAGATTATGATATCGTAAATAAACAGGATTATCGGGCACAGACACAATAAAAAAAAACCCGGCGATACATCTGGATAAAACCTTAGAAGGATTCACACTATGATGCAAACTATGCAACAAAATCGTTTCCAATTTCTAGACCAGGAAAATTCGCGAATTGTTGGTAGACCACCTAGCAAACTATCGCCGATTGTCCAAACTGGCACTTGCGAGAAACGCATCTGCACTCATATGTACAAGCAAGAGAATGCATATGTATAGATGTATCGCTGTATGCATGTCGAAAACGTGTCAAGATAGATTCGAAAACTCCAGAAATCTTTATAGAAGAAGTATTGCAATTGGTATCGCCTGACTACCAACAATTATTTTTGTTGCACAACCACCATTGCCACAGTGGATAAATCTCGCCTATGCAATATGCTGTTGTATGGCATTAGCCGATCAACCCAACGACACAATCTACATAGCCCGGTACGCACATGTAAATACTAACCGTGTGTCTCGAATACCCATAGAAACTACATAAACGCATATCGAAGACGATATAAATGGGAATGTGAAATGTCAGAGTTTATATTTTGTTGCTGTCCTATCTACCGAACAGACATACCTCTTTGGGACAATGATGGTATATCTCTGCAACCACTACGATGCAATACAAAAATGCACGAAAGCAAAAACAGCTTATAACAATCCAATACAACACACAACGCTTCAGACACATCTATACTACTTACAATTTCCACATATGTATCTTGCACTTGGCGTGTTCGAAAGTGCAATGGCATTGGTATATTGGTACAGATCAGACAGTATTGTCACTAGAAGAAAGTGCAACCGATCTAAACATTTCGCTACTGTTGACACAAGGTAGATACAAGAGGTTGTTGAAGATTGCAAATGCATGAACGTTGGCACTAAGGCGGCATGAAACAGAAGAAGGACTTGCATAATACCAATTGCGAAGAAAGAATGCGATCGTGGTTGTCAACAAAAAGTACAAAATAATTTCCCAACGAGCTACAGAGATGGTCCTGAGGCATTGTGGAAAAAGGAAGCAGCAGAATCGACTGCTAGGATTTCGACGCAACAAGTACAGCACTGCTTTAGCGGAGTAATTCTCGATATACGAGGAAGCACACACAGTCTGGTCTACAATATGTTTGAAAGCCATCCTACAATTGTGTTAAAGGTATTTTGAGGAATACGAGGACAAAAGAAATTGATTGTCGATTATCTACATTCTCCACTCGCAACCAGCCTGACGTGTCCTCCCCTACTAGAGATTGATGGCCAGTGCTAGATCCACAACGACAACGGCAGAGTAATAGTTTCGAATAAGATACGTTTCCTAGAATTACCAGACGATATATATATATATATATATATATATATATATATATATATATATATATATATATATATATATATATATATATATATATATATATATATATATATATATATCTTGTCGAAACACTTGATACAGCAATACAATGTGTCGGCTCCATTGACCATATTTCAAACACGACAGAAATACATATGCAAACAGTAGAAGCGACTTACAAGATTGTCCATACCGAAGGGGAATACATCTGCTACAAATATGCAACTATATTTCGAGGCATACCAATTTGTTTCTGACAACATCGATAGGGAGACAACAAACGATTGGGAAATCCACATGAATGAATTTTGCTTTCTTGAGCGCGAGTTGGAACGATTGGGCAATCTTGGTTTGTATCTAGAACATATTCAATGAAAGCTAAATGCAACACGTACAACACCTACAAAAAGGAAAACTCGAACTATAGCGCTTGTAGCCAACAACAGGGCACCTATGGTGTCGTCGACGTAGGCATAAACAAAGATGTCGTAGGCAAAGACAAAAGACAAAGGAAAGACATATACAAGAGATATAAAAATATTTATTAATACCAATCCACTAGCGTATTAAAAATATATGTGAGTTAAGCGCTCTAATCAGTCCAAATACGAAGCAGATAGTTCGTAGCAAACACATCCTGCCACACCCGTTTTGAGTCTTTGGAATCTGGTGTGTACAAACACGCATGTAATTCTTCGGGAGTTATTGCAAGATTTTCTACAGCAGCCACAGAACGTAATGCTTTTTTCCACGCTGAGATCGGAATACGCCGTGGTTGCGAAGCAGGATAGTTGGATAAAGCAAATGCAAAGTTGGTATTTCTGTAAGAGTTTTCACACTAGCATACAATGGTTGTGCCAAATTGCGTACACATAATAGGGGAACCCTTGATCGATCGTACGACATAGATTTGTTCCAATCCTTTATCTGGCAAGCAAAACAAATCCTCGGAAACAAGGGAGTCTGCATAACCAACAAAACAGAATGCAGATGTACAACATGTGCACAAGTTTTTGTAGTTCGTCAACACTAGCTTTATGACAAACGTTTTATAGTAATCTGTCCGCTTCGGGGTTCTCTATTGCTAACGTCTGAGGTGGTTGGTCGTACTCGAAAACAAGGTCGAGATCGTGCTTCACCACACCACTAGTTTTTTGGTCGATCAATGTCGATAGCGCCAGAATCTATTGTTCTATTGGTTGACCAATGATCCATCAAAAATAGGCTTCAAGAAGCCAAACAAAACCGAGAAATCTTGAAATTTATCGCAGGCATCGCAAAGCACAATTGGGAGTCTTTTCCAAAACATAATTATTATTCGACAATTCCCTGCATTGTACAAACTGTCAACGTATGCTTTTACGTACTCCTAAGCTAGTGAATTTGTTGTATCATCTCGTCTTTGATATAGAATTGCCGGAAATCATTTTGGCAGCCCAGAAACAGACATACCAATCGCCACCTTTTTCCCAGGATAATGAATTATTAGATTTGGAATGCTCGCATTCTAGCAGCAAATACAAAGTGATTACTTGTTTAGCCTGTTCGTCTGGAGGATAGATACACACATTCTCGAACACAATATTTGTAGATTGGGCAATACATCAAACAGCATCGAAAGAGCCACTGTATGTATTGTTTAATTGTTCGTCCACGGATCCACCAACTGGTAGTAAACTTTATGAATCTTTGTTCGGTTGGAGTTTTTCACCAATCCGAGACGCACATCGATTGTTTGCACACACAAAACTGATAGATCTGCTGAACCTGCAATAGTCCGTGAAATAAACAGGTAACGTTTTGTCAATCGCCAACAAAACCAAATCCACCTTGACGATTTCTAGTACATTTGTCCTCACTTTTGTTTTGACTAAACCGATTTAACTTTTTTAAAAGAAAAATGTACTAAACTCTAAAATTGCCGAACTCTACATTTTATCTAGAGTGACATTTCTCGCCCAACACAACCTCGTCAATTTATCATTTTCGTTTTACATGTAATTGAAATGGAACTTTTCTACAAATTAGTGAGAGATGGTTTTCATCAGTTTCCATCACACTGAAAAAGAAAGCCATTTGAAAGAAAAATCTGGAAAAAGAAATGCAGTAATTGTGAAACTCCGTAAGTATAAGATTTAAGCTATTCAGCGTTTTGACTTCAGTATCATCATCTTTATTATGTACCAAAGAAATCGTAATGCCATCATTCCTCTTATATTTATATATAATTATTATATTTATTTCAGGCCAAAGTGTTTATCTCATTGAATTTCAGTTGCCTTTGCAGTTCTATACGGCAACTTTAAAAAAATGTTATCAGTAGAAATCCAAATGGTCATTTATTAAATGCCCTTAGAATGAATACATGTTTCGGCCAAGCAACAATGTTTATATTTTTCTCCGATATGACAGTATTGAAGCCGAAACTCTAATATCGCAAGCTTTTGATTTCCGAACATAACTACTGTCTCTCCAACGTTTCTCTTTATCTATTCTTCGAGAACATGAACAGTACTGCAAATGAATTTAATTGCCGAACCAGCCAGTTAGAATCGGTTGCTTTATCTGGTGCTTGTATTTAAGTTGTATAATATCATACCTCGTTTACACGATGAAATTCGCGTTGTCAGCTTCCATGCCTTTACTATTAGATTACATTTTGAAGCAGGCAACAAGAAAATCCGAAAGAGTTATACAAGTACCGACAAGTATACATTGTATTTTATCGTTTAAAGATAGAAAGAAGTTCGATTATGATTTTATTATATGATAGCCCATCGCTCATAACACATCTTTGCCAAACCATACAGACCGGGAACAAATGGAAACCGTATAAACGGTTTTGCAGATATAGAGAACACGCAGTTTTAAAATATTTTGATGAGATTTATGCAGTTATTCTTTAGAAAAATTACGATTGGCAAAACACTAAAGCCACTTAGCACTGCTGGTATATTTTATCTCTTATTTACATGTGAGCCATTAGTGTTCGAAAAAAAATATTACCTGAAATTTAGTTCAAATATAATGGCTGCAAAAAAATGTATATCAAGCAGAGTCTCCAACAGAATATATTGGGAGTGGGATGACAAACATGTAGTGGTTAGCTATACAGTTTAACAGCTGTAAGCCAAAACATGTTTAGAGGTAAATTCCGGGGTTGTGATCAAGTGCCATTCTCCATTGCCCCTATGTGGGGGCGACAATGGCACCAAGGATTGCTGACGTCTCTTTATAAAAAATGTGTGATACGATTTGAATTTTCATTAAGAAATTTTAACAACGTTGATTTGATATTTTTGCATAGTTTTAAAATTGGTTTTCATTAGGTTTACTGCTTCTATAGATCGACGTCACTGACTTGGATACATTGTAATTAAATTTGATAGTAATGGTATCCGTTTCTTTCCTCTACTATTCAACGGACCGCTCCAGTGGCCTAAGTGGTTGAGTGTCCGCCTCGGATGCGGAAGGTCGCTGGTTCGAACCCTGGTCAAGTCTTACTAAAGTCTTATAAAAATGATACTAGCGGTTGCCTCACTGCCAGACCCCATTGTTGCGCAAAAGCTAGTAATCAACAAGCCATTTGAGTGACCAATACCCAGTTATCCACTAGTAATGACCAACACTAACTTGTCTACTAACCAACTGGTAGGAGTGTTCGCACATACAAAACATCGCTACAATGGGTAGACAGGCTCAAACGCTAAATAAAGATCCATTGGAATTTGAATTTTAATTGTGAATAGACAAAGACCTCCAACATAAATACACATAGCGGCAATAATTTAATAGTATATCTTCCCTAGAAAGAGACTTGTGTGACCCTGAAAAGGGCCAACGGGATTGTAATCAAATGGTTAACACGTACCACTCCTCTTCTCTATACTTCTCATGCATCTCGGTACTGCAGGTTCCTTGACCAAGAAACTTCTGAGGCACCCTTGCATTTAAACATAGACTCTTGTTTCATACAGCTGTGTCTGTGATCTTGGTGTGGTCCATGATGACTTCACATACACAAGTTATTTTGTAGTGATAGCATCACAATTGTTGTTGTAGCTAGTATTTTTCCAAAGGAGAATAACTTCAATTTGAATTCTGGCTTTTTGTTGTTTTTTTTATCTTCTGTGCAGTAATGTTTGCCAATAATAACACCTTCACATCTTTTTCCATCATTACCAGTCTATATTGATTTCAAAAGACTTAGAAACTATTTTTCAATATAAAATACATTCATTCAACAATAACAAGAGACAAAGAGAAAGCAACTAGACACAAGGATAAATTTGAACGGTAAACAGAAGGAAGAGTAATAAAACCACACGTATCTGATATGATATTTTGATGGAGTCAAAACACCAAGAGAAATGTATCAAATATCTTTGAGAAAACCAAGGAAAAAGAGACCCCATTGTCCAAACATTTGAAACTGACGACTACATCGATGACCATAACTGAGATGCCAAGAAAGGTTTTTTTTATAGTAGAAGACTAATGTACCCAGTTCACACAATGTAAATAGAAGCGTGTGCCTAACTGACCTGTCTCCTATATCAATGAAGAAAGATTTGACTAGAACAAGAGAATAGGGAACCCTCCTTTCGCACAGTGGATATCTGGCACCAAAAAAAAGTTGTTTTAGTGTTCTCTGGTATTCCATGTCCACTTATTTTTAGATAAAGTGTTGCATTTCATTTAAGGACTTTTCAATGGTAATCATGTTATGAATGACATCCGTCACCTTCTGAAATGTTAAAGCTGAGATTTGACTGGTGAACCACTGGGTCAACAAAATATAACGTTTTATCAGTGTCCATCAGGTATCCACAAAGCATTGTGGAGATCTGACTTTAATTGGATTGTTGCAGTCCAGGACTGAAATGTATATAGTTATGTATAGACGTGAATATAAAATAGCTGAGAAAAAGGAGAAATATCTTCATATCATGGTTATGTCATTTTGGTGGCGCTCTACAGTTTTGTATTTAGCATAGGGTTAAAATTTTAAAGAAAAAGAGTTTCCCTGCCTTTGCTTACTAGTTATACTGTTTATTTAAAATAGATTTTGTATATCTTAGGTGTTGTTCAAAGAACCTTTAATTCTCTTTATTTTGATGTATAAATGATGGGTGTAATATGGGTTAGAGAGTATACAGTTTGGCCTTACTCCAGATGTGCACCTTTCAAAAAAGTGCTAGCTCTACTTGCTCATTTTCACTTCTCGAACTTCAGAGGTAAATTGTAAAAAAAAGAGCCGATAACTTTTTTTACATTTTACATATTTGGTAATTCAGTCATTGCACATTTAGAAGCTGGTATTGTCTAGTTTGGCAAAATTCATTTTCCATATTTTAATAGCTGCCAAGAATAGTGTACTTTAGACAAATTTAGGTTGATTTTTGGAGCACAAGGGAGCAGTCATTTTAGTTAACAGTGTCCTAAGATCATTTAAAATTTCCAAAAGTATTATATCCAAAGAAATTTCAACCACATTACATGAAAGTAGTATATAGGTATGCCAACATTCTCTACACTGTGCATGTTTAAAATGCAAACAACTTCACCTTACATACATCACTCTCTTAAAACTACATAATAACTGGTGAGCGCCACCATAAAGAGAATATAGGTATTATTATTGTATGATTTAATTTTGATTGTTTGACTGAAATATTTAAGTCGCAAGCATCAAAACAGTCCTTTGTAATAATTGTCATGTATTTCCCCCCTCAGAACAGCATTTATTAGAGTCAGAGTCTTAAACCGGTAAAGCCCCCCCCCTCCTTAAGATAAAAAGTGAACTATTTTAAAAATGCGCATTGCATTTTGTCAACATAGCAACCAGTGTTATGCTTATAGACAGGAACATGAAACTAGCCATATTTATTCCTGAGATGTCAACAATAAATTTTACAGTTATAAAAGGGATATAACAGGTGAGGTTCATAAAGGTCAAAGGTCAAAGGGTAAAATATTAACTATTTCTTTGATATGGAAGAGAGCAAATTTGCTTTGTTATCATTTATTTTAATTTCATTGCAAATAAATGAAATAAAACATTTTCACTATGTATTTCTTTTACTTAATGCAACATTTTTCAATTTAAGTTGACTTTATTCCTATATTCTAAGACTTCTAATTTCCCCATAATGAAAGTCACTACTCACCCAAACATGCCTCATAGCAAATTATGTATGCTAGAGCAAAAATAAGCATAATTAGCTTATTTTCATAAATAAAAGCATTGTTAATGTACCATTTTACTCAGAACATCATACATAATAATATGAAAATAAGAAAAATAATTGCATAAATGTTTATATTTGTTTTTAAGGTGGCGCTCTACAGTTTTGTATTTAGCATAGGGTTAAAATTTTAAAGAAAAAGAGTTTCCCTGCCTTTGCTTACTAGTTATACTGTTTATTTAAAATAGATTTTGTATATCTTAGGTGTTGTTCAAAGAACCTTTAATTCTCTTTATTTTGATGTATAAATGATGGGTGTAATATGGGTTAGAGAGTATACAGCTTGGCCTTACTCCAGATGTGCACCTTTCAAAAAAGTGCTAGCTCTACTTGCTCATTTTCACTTCTCGAACTTCAGAGGTAAATTGTAAAAAAAAGAGCCGATAACTTTTTTTACATTTTACATATTTGGTAATTCAGTCATTGCACATTTAGAAGCTGGTATTGTCTAGTTTGGCAAAATTCATTTTCCATATTTTAATAGCTGCCAAGAATAGTGTACTTTAGACAAATTTAGGTTGATTTTTGGAGCACAAGGGAGCAGTCATTTTAGTTAACAGTGTCCTAAGATCATTTAAAATTTCCAAAAGTATTATATCCAAAGAAATTTCAACCACATTACATGAAAGTAGTATATAGGTATGCCAACATTCTCTACACTGTGCATGTTTAAAATGCAAACAACTTCACCTTACATACATCACTCTCTTAAAACTACATAATAACTGGTGAGCGCCACCTTTATTTTTACCATATACCTTCCTCGTGAAGAGCTCCAAAAACACAGTGCATGAAATGATAGAAACAGCTAAAGGGAGATAACTATAAAAGAATGAAACCTGATGTGGCTAACTGAACTACATTAAAAACATCCTACATAATAATTTTAACAGTAGACACTGAAGGATTACATAGTAAGACCATGCAAAGAAACATCAACAAATATTTAAACTGTCTGGCAATAAACACAAAATGTGAAGTACATAAACATATCAAATTGGAAATTACTCTTTTTCCACCTCATATTTATTACATAGTAATTGGCATATATATATATATATATATATATATATATATATATATATATATATATATATATATATATATATTAGTTAAAGGGAGATAACTCTCCAAGAGAATAAAACCTGATATGGCTAGTTCAGCTACATTTATAACATATACTCCTGCAGAGCAATTTTAACAGTAGCCACTGAAGGATTATATAATAATATATATAATAAGAAACATCAACGAAAATTTAATCTGTCTGGCAATAAACACAAAAAGTGAAGGTATAGAACTGGAAATTACCTTATTTTTTCATCGCACAGATTTATTACATAGTAACCATCAGCAGATATATATATCTAAGTTATGACATGAAAATACAACTACCGCTTATTCAGATGGTCATATACACTCAGTCACACTAGTATAAGTTTAATCTAATGATCAGTCAGATGATTTTCCCACTCATCATGAACAGATGACCATCTAGTAACATAAGTACTGTGAATGGCCTCTATTAAGGTATTGGTAATGTATGTATGACTCTGGAGATTACTGACCACAGAGTCTCAATGACCTTGACCTTTGGTTACATGTAATCTTGAACAAAGTTTACCATACAGAAACCATTATTTTCTTATTAGATATCTTACCTTTAAATGTATAGGTTTTTCCTTACCCTAAGATCAAGTCATCCACAAAGATTGGGCAAGGAACATTTTCTACAACAAATTTTGTCCTGCTGAGACCCATTTTCCTCTGAGGCATGGTTATCATGACCTTTAACCTCAGTCAAAAAAACCTCTTCCATACCTTAATTGAAACCCATCTACAAACTGATCAAGATATGTAGTCAATAACTATTGCAAAATATACCATTTTTTCCCTTCACTAATAATAAACTTTAATTTTGACCTTTTAAAAGACCACAGAACCATTAGGCTGATTTATTAACCAATGTTTAAGACATCCATAAAGTTTGATGTATATACAGAGTCAATGACTGAATCAGTTAAGCAGAAACTGCATTCTGCTTTCAGGCACAATCATCTTTTGAATTCCAAGTGATGCAATCCAAAATGATTGGTCCAGTTAAATTGTGACCCGGAAGTAATGTTATTCTGTGGAAACCATCTTTCTTCTAATAAGCACTCAAAGTGTCCATATAATTGTTACCAAAATGTGGCATGTCACAAGCATTGGCAGGAAAATATGTTCACCAAATCACTGTGAATTCATTCAAAATCACAAGGTTTTAGGAACCTATCATGTATATTTGCATGAATAATCTGTACACACTTTATTGCTTTGACTCAATGTCAAACGATGAACACAAAAGTTCTATCCCTTCGAAGTGATCATTCTCATGTATGACTATAAGAAACTTGTTTCTGTAGAGTCCAAAAATGGGTGTATTTGAACAAAGGTATACTGCTTCCGGCAATGTCAAAAATCAATCCATCAACATGCAATTTGCTGGCAAAGTGATAGATTATACTGATGCTTTGACATGATGGGTAATGCACTACCAAGAAGTAAAACTAGGACTTATCTTAATATTATCTTATTTAGGAAAATATAATCCTTCCTAAAAGAAACAAAAACTTTTACCATAATATTGCTCTCTGAATAATTAAGCTGCCCTCCTCCACCCACATTTCAACAGCTAACTAAGCATTAGGTGTTCAGGTAGCTGAGCTTAACAAATTTAGTCATTAATACCTCTACTAATTGCCTAAAAAATTTAGTCAGTGATTCCTCTAATTGCCCAACAAATTTAGTCAGTGATACCTCTACTAATTGCCTAACAAATTTAGTCAGTGATTCCTCTACTAATTGCCAAACAAATTTAATTAGCGATACCTCTACTAATTGCCAAACAAATTTAGTCAGTGATACCTCTACTAATTGCCTAACAAATTTAGTCAGTGATTCCTCTACTAATTGCCTAACAAATTTAGTTAGTGATACCTCTACTAATTGCCAAACAAATTTAGTCAGTGATACCTCTACTAATTGCCTAACAAATTTAGTCAGGTGTTCAGGTAGCTGAGCTTAACAAATTTAGTCAGTAATACCTCTACTAATTGCCTAAAAAATTTAGTCAGTGATTCCTCTAATTGCCAAACAAATTTAGTCAGTGATGCCTCTACTAATTGCCAAACAAATTTAGTCCGTGATACCTCTAGTAATTGCCAAACAAACTGAGTAAACAAGACCTAGTTATATTTAACTTAGGTTCAGTCAGCAGCACCTTTATTGTCTGACAAAGAAACAATCTGTAAACTACATATAGTGACCTAATAATTTTAATTCATGAAGATATATTTCATAGTTTGATGGATAAACAAATAAAAGACAATTTGTTATGTAATGATCTTTAAGACATCATAATAATAATGTTCAATGATATTTAATATAGGACTTTAATTAAGTGTGTACTCATGTTTGGTACATAATTTGATGTCATGAAATAGGTTTTATGCTTGTAGATAATTATTATTCAAGAGTCAGTATACAAATCATGAAGTGAAGTTGTTCTTATGTCATTTATAATTATTAAGAGTATTATTAAGAGTGAGATCATATTGTTAGCAGTTTACTCAGTCAAGGGTAAAATTAACTAAAAAACTACACTTCTGAAGGAAAAATTTAAGGACATTCCAAAGTTTCCAGCCTGAGAGTTTCATGATTGACTTCCATCATAATGCTTAGATTTTTATTAAGAGTGGTAATTGACATTCATGTTACTCAGAAAACATAACTATATGCATTCCAAATCAAGCACTGATTCTCAGAATAAAATACATAATTATCAAGCTAGATTTCATGACTGGGATATAACATTCATGTCACAAGTACTGGTTCCAAAAATCTGATATATTTTATGGCAATTTCATAAATTTACAACACTGTTTGACTTGCAAGGAAAGTACATATTTTGACATAATTAATGATAAAGATTGGGAAAAAAACGCCAACAAAATTTATGCCAGTTTTGCAATTGTTGTAAAGTCATCTGGTTTCAGAATATTATATCTCAGAATCATGTGAAATACAATTGAAATTCATGAAGAAATGTTTTGAGTGTGTCACAACTGATTAATAAGAATTTAAGATGTTTCAAATACTGCTCACGCTGGATAACCTGCTTCCGTTCATGTCAATGGTTACCTACTGCTTAGATGTCGAGCTCAAATAACTTTTTTTTGTATTGGATAAGGATAATTTCATAACCACAATTCTTTCAGGCCAAAAATAAGACAGCTTATATACAGTCAATGTGAATACAAACATCCTGTTGAGGGAATAGTTGAGATGTAACATGTACTCCAGTGTCCAAAGTCCATGGAGTAATAAAGTGTAGATGGGATTGACACATTTCTTCTACAACAACCAAGTGAATGGCAAGGACTTGTCTGTTAGAATAACATAGAATTTTTAAAATTGACCCAATTTGCATTAATTGTAGTTGAGAGATGATGTAAATGAGACAATTGCTGCTTCCAATGACCAAATGGGAAAGAAAAATTTTTGCAATGAATTTAATAAAGGACATGGAATTACCCAAATAAATATGTAAAATGAGGCTGTAAAAGAAATCAACTTAAATGTTTAAATTTCATTCTACTTCATTAAGAGAGACTTTTAATGTATTTCATAATCCTTAGTGATGAAATAAAAATGGTGTAAAACTGTTTCTTTGTCATCTCTATTATCCAACAATGACAATATCAGTGGGATATTTTCAATCATAAAACTGATGGACATAAAGATCCCATTAACATCTTGTGTTATTTTTTTGCTGAATCCCCTAAGAAATAAAATTTTACACCCTTCTCTCTTTATATGGAAATAAAATGGCCATAAATTGGTGTTTCAAAATTAAGTACCACATGCAAACATGTAATTCAGGGGTCATGCTACCAGGCCAAGTGGGTGACTGAGTCACATAAAAAAAATGTAAACTTTGCCTTTTTCTGGTAGGAAAGCAAAAACATCACCCTATTATTTTGGGAGCTACATTGATTAATCAAACCTTTGATATGCCCCCTCCCCTCAGTCAGGTATATTCTAGTATAGAGTTGTAGTGAAAGGTATTCTTCAAGCCATCAGTAACTAGACCTAGTTTTGATACCAATTATGCTGACAAACTCTGGCACAATCAGAGGCTTGAGTTTTTATAGCTGATTGACCATTAACCATTTCCTGAGTAAGTTGGTGAATAGGCCCCTATTACTACCCAATTTACCCAAGATGATAAAAACATACAAGCTTGTGTTTTAAAACTTTAACAATAGTATGTAATAGGATTTTTTGTTTTAAGAACAAAATCAGTGATCTGGATGTTTTAAGTGCTGCTTGTAAACTATTTTGTCACAAAATTAGTTTTAAGCTGCAAGTGTACCAGTACTGGGGGAAAATGGCAGACATCTCTCTGCCTGGGAAGAACCAGTTTATTAGATTGTCTGTTTTTGTAAATCATGGGGCAAATATATTCATATGAATATACAATTCATAGAAAGTAAAGCTTAGACTTAATTTTAAAATGCAATTATATAGGTCAGAAACGTAAGAGACAAAGCTATGTTTTGGGATTTGTGTGATGCGTTGTAAGGTCAAAGTTGTTTTCTGACTTGATTTGTATTTGTAAATATATGGAAAAAAGCTGAAAAGCAGATATTTAATCAATGCCTTAAATTAATACAAGTATGTAGACAAATAAATAAACCATAATTTTGCAATCCTATCATGGACTGTTGTAATGAAGCTATATAAATGAGTGATTACATACCTAAAAATAGATGCCCTCATGTCTGTGTTGACTCAATTGGAAAGAAGGGTTTAGTTCATATAAAAACTATATATGAGCCATGCCTAATTTTATGCATTTTAGTGTGTTATGTATGAATAGTTATGGTAATGTTTTATCTGCAACAATGAAATGAGGACACCTGTGTATTTGCCCTCATGTACATGGTACAGGGGTTATATCAGATGCATTTATAAATCTTTTAAAGTGCATCACTGTGTACTAAAAAGTATAAAATAAAAAATACAATATATAAAATATTACTTAAGGGTATTTGATTAAGCATTTTTATCAAGTTGCAATTACAACAATGTAATCTAGTTACTCAGTTAAGTTTTGTTACATTGCAGTTTCTATTATTCTCTTTTAGTGTCATATAGTTATAGTTATTTTAACTAAGAAAATTTTCTACTTGGAAAAAAGTATCGCTTAAATCTAATGTAAATGCAAATATGAATACTGGGAGATAGAGGGCATAATTCAAATAAGAGAAAACATTTGTCATTTTATATATATTTCTACCTTTGCATCCACTTTTCCCTGTTAGACTTTCACTTCTCTTTGTTCTATCCAAAAGATGTCACTTCTCCCTAAAATTAAAAGTCTAGCTTGACCCCTGGTAATTATGAAATTTTCTGAAAACTTTGAGATATAAATTTTTTTTATGACATCCCATTTTGTATCAGATATAAGGGTAAAAAGTATTTGTTCTTATAGTGAAATGATTATATATTCCAGCAGCTGCATATCCATTTTAGGGGGAGAAAAAGAAACCTTCAATTTTAAAACTGCCTTTATGTATAACAAAAAACTCTATGAATCTCTATTTATGCAAATGATAGGATTCACTGGTAACAACATTAGCTTACACAAGACTCAAACTTACACAGACAGAGGTGAGATGGCAATGATCTGTAACGATCAGCCCTGTAACGATCAGCACTTTAGACTACTTGGCCACTCAGGCCCAAGACTTATTTTGATTTATTAGAAGTGTACCATAATTAAACATTATGTTACACAGACAGAGGTGAGATGGCAATGATCTGTAACGATCAGCCCTGTAACGATCAGCACTTTAGACTACTTGGCCACTCAGGCCCAAGACTTATTTTGATTTAATAGAAGTGTACCATAATTAAACATTATGTTGACTTTAAAAAAAACCCCATGTTCTTCTTAGGAAAGAGTCTCCAATAATCAAAGATAAGTTCACATATTTTCTTCATTTCAACTGCTGACTTTTAAACAATATTTAGACTAACAAGATCTTCTAAATAGCTATTGTGGTAATCAAAATTATATGGAGACAAAATATTGATGTTTACTATCAACTTTAATCGTATAAACAAAACTATATGACAACTAATTATTCACATCTCATAAACCAAAATATATTAAGCAAATCACTTATTATTCTTTAAACATACTGAAAAACAGTTCGCTTAAATCAAAGTGATCATTACCTCTCCATCTTAAAAAAGAACATGTTAGGAATGTCTTTGGCACTTGTACTCAATGCTTGTTGACATGGGCTACTCATGTGAACTTTATATATAGCAGTTTCAGATCTGTCAGTCTGCTCGAGTCAAGGATACTATCATGTACTTTTAGAGTCTGCAGGTGAGTAGTGTTACTAATACTTCTACATAGGGATTGATTGCACTCACTGGACATGGTTACATTCCACAGCCCCAGAGAAGTTAGATTTGTCAATCTGCTCAGGTCAAGGATACTATCAAGTAAAGTAATACCATAAAGAATTAGAACTTTCAGGTGAGTACAGTTACTGATACTTCTACATAGATTCACTGCACTCACTGGACATGGATACATTCTCCAGCCTGAGATGTGTCAGTCTGCTCTGGTCAAGGATACTATCATTAAGTGTAATATCATCTAGATAAAGTTCCTGCAGGTGTGTACAGTTACTAATACTTCTATATAGGGATTCACTACACTTACTGGACATGGTTACATTCTCCAGCATGAGGTAAGTTAAATTTGTCTGTCTGCTTAGGTCAAGGATGCTATCATTAAGTGTAATACCATAAAGTGTTAGAGCCTGCAGGTGAATACAGTTACTAATACTTCCACACAGGGATTCAATGCACTCACTGGACATGGTTACATTCCACAGGCTGAGGGAAGTTAGATTTGTCAGTCTGCTCGGGTCAAGGATACTATTATATAGTGCAATACCAATAAGATCTAGAATCTGCAGGTGAGTACAGTTACTGATACTTCCACACAAGAATTCAATGCACTCACTGGACATGGTTACATTCCACAGGCCAAGGGAAGTTAGATTTGTCAGTCTGCTCAGGTCAAGGATACCATCAAGTTGTGTATTATCCAGATGTAGAGTCTGCAGGTGAGTACAGTTACTGATACTTGTTAGTCTGATCTGGAAAAGGATATTATCATGTAAAGTAATACCATAAAGAATTAGATCCTGCAGGTGAGTACAGTTACTGATACTTCTACATATGGATTCACTACACTCACTGGACATTGTTACAAACAACATTCTGAGACAAGTTAGATTTGTCAGTCTGCTCAGGTCAAGGATACTATCATGTAGTTTAATATCATGTAGCTTTAGAGTCTGCAGGTGAGTACAGTTACTAATACTTCTACATAGGGATTTACTGCACTCACTGGACATGGTTACAATCTCCAGCCTGAGGCAAGTTAGATTTGTCAGTCTGCTCAGGTCAAGGATGCTATCATGCAGTTTAATACCATGCATTGTAATAGATTGTAGCTGAGTACAGTTACAAATGAATATAATGAAATTGGCTGGCAATATCAACCAGGTTAAGCAGAATGATTTAATTGCAGAATTTAAGCCTAAAGCTTTTAACTTGCAGAGAAAGTCTGGAAGTTCAATTTGATTGAATTTTTCCTCAATTACAATGTCAGATAATGGTAGTGAAGCTGATCCTTGTACTTCATTCAGACAAATTTGATATAAAGAACACAGATTTTCTACTGCATTTTTATGCTCACAAGAAGGTGGGTCATATCTGTATCCCAGAACCTTGGAATCATGATCACAAACCTCACAAATGTGCCTAAAAAGCAGTTCTCCTAGATTTGGGGCCAATCCACATACAAAAATTACTAGGTTTTCATTTTGTAAAACATCATTTAAGCATGACAAGGAGGAGAGGAATTTTTGAAATACATTTTCATTTAAAATCAAATAAATAGCAGAAAAATACTCCTGTATGGTCAAATGAAGAAAAGAAATAGAATAGTCTATATGAAGTGGAGAAAACACACCAGACTTCGAGAGAATTCCACACTCAAAGAGAACACTAAGTTTTAATTCAGCAGTTTCTCTATCCTTATCAAAAATCTTCAGCAGTTTATCTCTACTAATAACTGTTGGTCCTTGTTCTCATTTTAGCAACAATTCATAGGAGAGTTTGCTTATTAACTCTAAGAAGGCATTACCAAATGTTTTGACAAAGAAAGATGATTCCATTAGTTTGGTCTTTGACTCTGACATTTCAACCCATTTCAGATTCTTTCCCTTGGTTTTGTTTAAGTAACGCTCAGTCATGCAGTCAATTATTTTGCTATACAGCTCACTGTATTGGTCTGGAAGTGATCTGTCTCTGCACCAAACATTGATAAGGAAAAGAAGAAGCAAAGGAACACTGCTGAAGGTTGCAAATGTCTTTTTTCTTGTAAGTGATGCAATCATATCCTTGATCAAATTGTCACTGACATCCTTATCATGGGCATGAATCACTTTAATTGCGAAGTCAAGGGCTCTCTTCTCATCAAAGCCTTGTACAGTTAGTAACAAGTCATAATGAGAATGAAGTTGTAGGTTTAGATTAGAAACTTGCCATGGCCTAGTAGAAACAAGAACTGCAATCTGAGGATAGAGTTTTCGTTCCAATAGATCATTCACAAAACCAGGAGTCTGAGATCCCATTTCATCAAGTCCATCCAATATTATCAAAATCTTCTCTGGTATATTTCGCAACAGTTTACATAGAAAGCTCTTATTCTCAATATCATCTGGTATGGAGCACTGTTTGTGTATAACATGTAATAAATCTTCCTGATTACTAACCTTAGCAAGATCAATAAAGAACAAAAACTCAAACTGTGAGAGTATATCCTCACCATCAAGTGCTCTCTCACCTGCTG
Organism: Potamilus streckersoni; assembly: GCA_016746295.1. NCBI lineage: Eukaryota > Metazoa > Mollusca > Bivalvia > Unionida > Unionidae > Potamilus > Potamilus streckersoni. The sequence goes on along the minus strand of JAEAOA010000264.1, from coordinate 626,824 downwards.
ATCTGGGGTCTACCTGACCACTTTTCACCCAACACCATGTCTGGACAACCTTCTTACAGAACACAGTTTTACCACTCCCCATAAATCCTGTAAGAATCAGTCTCTTGCTGGCTTTGTCACCAAAGAGCTGATGATAAGAACTCAGGTATATAGGCTCCTTTGAAATTCTAGGCTGCATTTGTTCTAGTAAATTGCCCACATTTTCTTTGTCTTTTCTTTCAATAATGACACTTGTAAAGATGTCATCAAGAAGAGTGGTATAAGATTCATGTAGTGGTGAAATTGGTATCACATTCAGGAACTTGTAGCACATAAATAGGTCCTTCTGAAGACGTTCCATGTCAACAGTAGAGAGAGTGGAAGGTTGAATTTCTGAGGAAAGAAAAATATAGTCTTTTAGAAATGAGAAAAAATCTGAGAATGAAAAATGTCATGAAAGCAACAATAAAGAAGCTGCATTTCTCTTGAGAAATAAGAATACATTTGTTTAACTTTCAAAGAAGCAAATTCCTCTACTTTTTTGTTACCATAATGAAGGGAATTATTTTGATTGGCCCATTAAAACCAGTGTAAGCTGCTTATGTATGGTAGACATTATAATAATACTCAAAGTTTCATGTTGTATGGTAGACATTGTAATCACAATGAAAGTTGCATGATGTACAGTAGACATTGAAAAATCACTAAAAGTTACATGGTGTATGGTGGACAGTGTAATAACAATCAAAGTTGCATGATGCATGGTAGACATTGTAATCACACTGAAAATTGCATGGTGTATGGTAGACATTATAATCACACTGAAAATTGCATGGTGTGTGGTAGACATTATAATCACACTGAAAATTGCATGGTGTATGGTAGACATTATAATCACACTGAAAATTGCATGGTGTATGGTAGACATTATAATCACACTGAAAATTGCATGGTATATGGTAGACATTATAATCACACTGAAAATTGCATGTGTGGTAGATATTTGTAATCACTTTGAAAGTTGCATGATGTATAGTAAACATTGTTTGTTTGTTTGTTTGTTGTTGGGCTTAACGCCATTTTCAGCACACGATAGGCTATTCATGGCGGCCAGTATTAATGGTGGAGGAAGAAACCGGGAAATCACCGGAAAGAACCACCGACCCACGAGAAGCTACTGGCAAGCTTTCTCACATATCTACATTAGCCGAATCCTAGACTCGAACACACGAAGACAGAGGTGAGATGGCAGTGATCCGTAATGGACATCGCTTTAGACCACTCGGCCACTCGGGGCCCCAGTAAACATTGTAATCATACTGAAAGTTGCATGTGTGGTAGAGATTGGAATCTCACTGAAAGTTGCATGATGTGTGATATACACTGTAAACACACTAAAAGTTGCATGATGTGTGATATACACTGTAAACACACTAAAAGTTGCATGATGTGTGATATACACTGTAAACACACTGAAAGTTGCATGATGTATGGTAGTCACTGTAATCACACTGAAAGTTGCATGATGTATGGTAGACATTGGAATAACACTGAAAGTTGCAAAATCCATAAAATATGCCCGATGGTTCATCTGCACATGACAGCTCTAATATTTGGGTTTGTGTTTGAAACTGGTCAAGTAATATCAGTGTTTTACTCAACAAATGCAAGAGAAATGATGTATACATTTATTACTGTGGTAATTTGAAGCCAAACATCCACTGACTCCTGTAATTTAGTTTCACGTTTTATCTTAACTGAGTAAAACATAATTTTGTCTCAAGTTGAAAAGCATCCTAAAATGTCAAGATAATTTTACTATGCAGATTACAATTGGATTGAGGGTCAGGTCTTTGTTGTGATTCTCAATAAGAAAATTAAAATAGTCAAGATGCACTTTCTAGAAAATCCAATTTCAATTTCTATTAGTCACTGTCTAATCTCTTCTGCAGCAATTTTCACATTAAGAAGTTACGATATGTGTTCTTAAATTTCTTTCACAACTTGAACTATAGTACCTCTAATCTAAAGGTTTGTTTATCATTCTTATTAGTATACTGTCAGTATTTGACCACAGGAAAATCATGGTTTAGTATATAAACATGCTATCCTCAACAGTGACACCAACTCTCAGTTTGGACAATGGGAATCTTCTCTTGACTTAATTTTATTTTTAGAATAAATTTTTCAACATACTATTCTTACCTGTCTGTTTCTCTCTTTGATTCTGCTCAAGGTTTTCTATTTGATTCATCATTGTTTTCTGTCCATGTTTTACAGCAATTATATGTGCTTTCACTACTTCATGTTCAACCCTTATCTTTTCCTGTTCCCCTTTCACATTAGTCACTTCTGTTTCCATTGCCTCCTGGTCAATTCTGATACGACTAAGTTCACTGTTAATATTTATGAATTGTGATTCAAAAGTTTGTAACTTTGACTTCACTGCATTGATTTCATCAGTGCTAGCCTGTAACTCTTCTGCTACTTTGATCTTACAGAGGTCTGGGTTGTTGTCTATGAATGTCTTCAGTTTTGAGATAACTTGTGCATACTGAAATATTAAAGAAAATGTACAAAAAACTGCAAACTCATTTTCTTTCTAGCATTTGATTTGTACTCCAAGTTACTATGCTGTTTATATTATCATTAGTCTTACTTTAGTAATCTAGAATGTCTCCACAGCTCACAATGATGCAGACAATTTATATTAAAGCAAAGGATCAGTGAGTAATTAGTTTTCTTACATATGGGGCACCACTATCAAAATTTATCAATACCATATACCAGATAGGTTAAGATAGTCTTACACTAAGTGTAATTAAGACCATGTACATCCCATGTCATTCAGGTAATTTAAATGTGATCTAAATTCTAAATTTTCATATGTTGTGCCAACCAAGCTTTCTGATTAAGAATCTGCTATTTTCACATCAATTAAATTAATTAAAATCCATGGTCTCAATCGCATATTTGCTGAGGATTATCAATATTGACTTCTATGTGCAATAAGAGCTTTATGTTTCTATTTGGTTAAATGGGTTACAAAATTATTGGATGTGTCTCTTTCTCCATCTCAGAAATATCTAACATCTCTGCAATAACCGATTCAAGATGGATTAGTTTTGTTATCAAAAGAGTCTATTCATTTCTCACTAGAAGAGATCTTTCTTTCATAAGAACTAAATTCCATGAGGTCAGTGCAAAAACTGTATCTTGAACCTTTATTAATAATTTCTCTCTTCGTGAGATGATTTTTTATAAACAAATGTGCACAATAAAATACAATATGAATGTTTTATCAGGGTTTAAAAAAATACATTTTACCTTTACTAACAGAATAACACTTTTGACAAAACAGTGGGTACAAATGTTGAACAATCAGCATCAAAACAGTCCAGTATGGAGTCTATGGAATACAGTGTTTTGCTTGTGTATCATGTTATGATGTACCCACACTAAAGATGTTACAATGAACTTGAGTACAGAATTGTATTTGTCACCACTGTTCCTGCTACAACTGTTGCTGTCCAAGGTTTAATGCCATTTCTCAGTGCAAGATGGGCTCTACATGGTAGATAGTTTAACCGGTGCAGGAAGAACCTGGGAAAACACCCAACAGAACCAGCAACTCCCAGGAAGCTACTGGCAGGATTTTTCACATGACTAAAGTGGTCAAACTCCGAGACTTGAACCTATGTGGACAGAGGTGGGAGAGCAGTGATCGGTAAAGGCAAGTACTACCACTTGGTCCCTTGGACCTCCCTCCATACTATGTCCTACTATTGTCATTCATTCTAAACCTCTCGGTATTCCCTTGTCTCTCATAATATTGGCATTATGTCAGACAGCCTTTTACAGTAATCAAATCTTGCTTTATATCGCTATTTAATTTTAATTTATTTTATCATTTAACTTTCACCTCATAAAAACCAATTATAACATTTTTGCATCATTAAATATTCTAGTTTTGAACTATCAAAATACTATCAAATCACTATCAAAATAGTCCCAAGCATCTTGACTTACAACATCAGTCACAAAGTACCATCAAAAAACACTTAATGAAATGTCCTTTAGCAGGAATCTTCAATGCTTACAATACAATTTGCTTTGAATGAAATAGATTACAAAGTGGATGTAATATGGATGTTTCTTTACATTGTTGATGGGATATTAAATTACTATTCATGACTTATGAGCAAGTTGTCATTAGATATAAATTTTTCTTTTAATATGGGATATGCACCTTTGTGTAAATTGAGGATCATGGACAAGTTAATGGGTGATGGTGGAATACAATTTTTATCTTTGTCACTTAAATGAGTACCTATACATCATCTGAAGGAATTAAAAGATCAAAAAATTGCCACAACAGCAATACAAATCTACAGGAAAGTAATTTCATTGCACTTATTTGTGGTTTTATTGAAAACATTAAATTATCTTAATTGTTTATTATTAATATAGTCTTGTATTTGAGTCCTTATTTCCATAGACATAAATACTGTTATAAAATATTTTGTTTTGATGGTTTTTGAAAATGTTAACAGACAACTTGCCTGCCATCAGAGCAGGGTGAGAGAAGGGAATATGGATATAGCAACAGGTAATTATTACAGCATAAAATTTTATTTGACCACACACACCCCAAATTATATATTTTAATATCAGTAATGTGTTACATGTCACCACTGTGTTGCTGATTTTGCCTGTGGAATTAGGCTGATGGCTTCTTATTTTGGGATTAAAAATGAATATGAATATAAATAAATATGCTCATCTTTATGGTAGGAATGTATGCTTCAGCAAGTTGGCATCTGCTTGGGTCACTTCCTGTGGAGTATGGGCCATAACGAAGACTGGTGTGTCAAAGTATGACGGTAGAATCCGGAGAAGGTGGCTTGTGATTAAAAAACACTGCTTTCATATCATCCTCCAGTGAAAAATGAGTTTAATAGACCTAGTTAGCATGGCTCAAAGATCAAAGATCTTGAATGAAAGGTCACTCTCAATAATTGACTGATAAGCCCACTTGATCGTTACCACAATAGTAGATGCCGACATACCAGCAGAGCTCTTTAAGGGAAAGACAGGAATGCTTACTATCTTCCCTTCTCCCTCTAAAATTGCCAACTAGAATCATAACCCCTTAGCTGGGCATAAGAGTCAATCTTGATCAACCATCAGTAGGGTGTACAGCTGCTGAATGAAGCTGGGGATATCTTTTCTAAAATGCCTGGTGAACAAAGGAGAAAAACGGGCTCATACATGCCACAGAACTGAAAAAACCTTGTACAGACAAGCATGAAGTAATTCCTTCATCTTGCAGACACTAAGGGAAGCAAAAAACCTAGTCTGAATGGTAAAGTTCTTGAAAGATGCTTCAGTCTAAGGTTCACACACAAAATTTTGTCAAAGACCACAACATGCATGAGCATTAGCGAGTGAGACACCAGACATTACAATTCAAAATGCCTTCTAAACCATTGACTTTGCCTTTCTACAGATTAATAATGCTGAATAGGTCTTCCATAAAAGCTGGCAATCTCTGAACAGGAATAGATTCAAATCAGCCAATGAGCTTACAGAAAGAGCTAGGATTAATATTTCCTACTGCACCAATCAAAAAGATTCTCCATTTCTTCATTAGGCATCATGAACCTTGGATGTGGAGGACTTCCTAACCTGACTGACATACTTAAAAACTTTGCTTGAAAACTTGTCCTTGCAGATAGGTCACTTGAGATGAGCTCAGCATCAAGAGAGCCATGTGCTGCAAAAGCAGGTCCCTACTCTGAAGCAATGTCCTGGGCTGGTATACCAACAGCTTGTTGAACCACAGTTGTTGGAAACACAAAGCGCCTATCAAAATAACTTGAGAAGTGGACATCCTTGATTTGTGGAGCACTTGCTGAATCATCTTGAATGGTGTAATCAAACTGATGATTTTCCTTCAGTCTAAAAGCATTCACTGCCCAATCCAAGTTCTAGTAATGTAGAATTTCTGGTTGTTGTTGTTGTTGTTGTTGTTGTTGGGCTTTATGCCATTTTTCAGCACACGATAGGTTATTCATGGCAGCCAGTATTAATGGTGGAGGAAGAAACCGGGAAATCACCGGAAAGAACCACCGACCCACGAGAAGCTACTGGCAAGCTTTCTCACATATCCACATTCGATGAATCCTAGACTGGAACCCACGCAGACAGAGGTGAGATGGCAGTGATCCGTAACGGACATCGCTTTAGACCACTTGGCCACTCGGGGCCAGAATTTCTGGTTGTTACATCTATAATTGAGAAATAATAATTTGCTAATGTCTTTCAAGAAGTTGTCAGTTCAAAGTTTCTTTCAATCAAATTGATAACATTTTTTGGACAGGTCTGATGAGCAACTACTTGTAATAAAAGAGGGGCTTGATATATGTGTATAAGAGGAGGTGCCCTGGGTATGGGACTTTGATTTTTTTTTTGGCTATGGTCAACAATATTTACCTGAGTATTGATAATAATAATTATAGTGAAACCAGCAAATTACAATATGAGTTGAGTGTGATCTTGACTAACTATAACTGGAATCAGTAGTGTGTGACCACTTGAACACACTAACAGAAGATAATGCTGGTGTGCAACACCCTTCTGCTGCTCTAAAATTAAAGATACATCAGTAGTGGATGTTCACTAAATAAATGTAGACTGAAATAGAAGTTGCAAGCAAATGTGGAAATGAATGGGGAGACAATATTCAGACAAAACAATATAGCTGAATTAGAAACAATTAGGGATTACATGGTAACCACAGACAGAGGGTAAAAGGGCACTGCTGATAAATGGAACAATATGTGCCCTAAACTCCCATAAGCTCTAATACTGCAATCATATATGTAATAGCCTCTAGATTTGATGGAAACTGTATTAGATACCAGACACGAGTAGGTAACATTTCTGAAGAATATTTTTTAATTTAATCGATCATATATGTTGTACATAAAATAATGATGAATACAGTGCATGGGCGTATAGCATGGGGAACAGACTGTATTTGTCTACTTCTAGTTCTGAACTTTCTGGGGCTTTCCATCTCATGGTAAGATTGAATTTTTAATATAAGGATGAGGATAATTTCTGTCCCAGTTTTTGTATAAGCTATGCAATAGTGACAGGAGATGTATTACTGAATCTTATTAAAACAAATGTTTCAAGTCTTACTCTGTGAAATGGAGTTCTTGAAATTATGAACAGTTTATGAACTTCATGAACTATTATTGTATAGAACATGAAACATTCTTGAAATTGTTTTTTGGCTGTTCATGAACAGTTCATGAATCACTTCAGAAACAAATAAGTACCATTCAAGAACATATCAAGAACAGTTAATGTATTAAATAAAATTTAAATAGTTCACATAAAATCATGAATATTTCTTGAAAGAATTCTGAACGTTTCAAAAACAGTTAAAGAACTGAAAGAAGGCAATTAAAATCCACATTCAATTTCTAATATAATGATAATAGTTGGAAACAAACCAGGAAAGGTTTAAGCATATACAAACTGCAATTGAAATAACTCAAAACAAATAAAAATGTACATTCCTTTGCTTCTGAATGCTGCATGATTCAATGAAAGAGACTTTCGGTCTTAACTGTTTCTAACCGCAAGCTCACTACCAGTTTTCAATATTATTTTTAATGAAACTAAGCATTTATAAAGCCAGAGAGTGTCTGAACAAGCTTAAAAGCATACACTCTGCAATTTTTGGTTTAGATGATTTTGGAGTTAAAAAAAGTACTTACAAGTATGATTTATCAATAAATTGGACATAAATTTAAGGATACCCTGGGTTAACCGTATTTGTATTCCATATTTCAACAATGAACATTGTTGTTGTAGGGTTTAACACCATTTTTCAGTACATGATAGGCTATACATGGCAACCAGTATAACTGGTGGAAGAAGAACCCTGGAAAACCCCGGGAAGAACCACTGACCCACGAGAAGCTACTGGCAAGCTTTCTCATGTACCCATGTTAGCAGGGCCCGAGACTAGAACCTACACAGACAGAGGTGAGATGGCAGAGATCTGGAATGGTGAGTGCTTTAGACCACTTGGCCACTCAGGGCCCCAACCATTAACATAGATTCACATAACTTTATTATTTGTAGTTATACAACTGTGTACATCTATGTACATGACAATACTGGACTGATGCAACTTTATGAGATTGTTAACTGACAAAAATTACAGTATGATTCATAAAGAGAAACTAACACTTACTAAGACTGTCAACTTTGCAAACAAAGTATATTTTGTTGTGATGCTTTGAATCTCATACACATCAAATATTTGTAGTTTATTTATACCATTCTTTGAAATTTATTTGTTTTGCTGCTGGAGTAGCCCATGGTACAGCTTCACATGTCGTGCCATATTGTACTATCTAAATCAAAGAGATGCTTGAATCGTATGGCTAATTAGCCAGAATTGGTTATCAGTAAATGTCTAGATGAATCAGTATTTTCCATTATTTGATTTTTATATACTTTAAGTTGTGTCTTTTAATAGAATAAAAGTTTGTGCCTTGTGAAGCTAATGTAATGAAGCAATATCAGCATTTCCAACATCGAGATCAATCCTACTGATCATGTAAACTGGTTCACTGTCATAGTAATACATACAATTATGTTCTGTAGTTTTGTAGAAACTAGGAACCAGTCTAGCACAGTCTGAATCACAGCTGCTGAAGCGGTTGGTTAATTTAAAATCAACATATACTGCCAATGGACATCATGCACATTGCAGAATAGAGATGGATTTGATGTTAAAATATAATGTCTGTTGTTTTGTTATTACAAAGAAATTAATTAGCCAGTAAGAAATGTCACTATAATACTGAAGCCACACAGTAATAAGTACTGAAAAGGATATTTGGTAATGGCACAATTTTAAGGGAAATTTTACCATGAAGCCATAATGGAAATTGAAGGTAAACTATTTCTAGCCATTAATATAAAATATGTCTGACCAAAGACCATGTCATGGTAACTGCAGGCTTATGCTTTTGGTTGGTGCCATAACAAGATTTTATGTAAAAACGAAACATCATAATCCTAAACGATCATTCTTGTCATAATTTTACACAAAAAGACATCAGTTTTATAGTCAAGGAATAAAAATGTTTAATGTTCATGGACTGCTCATGAAATGTTCATTTGCCTTTAATGAATGGTATGTAACAAATTTGGTCAAATACATTTGAGACCCTCTTGAGAAAAAGTTATTTAAAAGTTTTTCTTTTGATTCATGGTAGTCATAGATTAAGGTGATCAGCATTATTTGTAGAAATCTGAAAAGTATTTGTGCTTTCAACCAAGATCAGCCATATTCTATGTAGCAGTTTAGGAGACTGAAGTTGTTGAAATGGTTTCCTATTTCCACTAATGGTGGCCATATATGATGGCACAATAACAGTAACTATACAATGTTTTTGATAGTAATAATTAGTAGTAGTAATGGTTGTAGTAGAAGAATGGAGAATGCTTCATTATAAATGTCTCTTCTAAAAAGAAGTCCTTATTTGTAACCTGATACAATATTGGGTTATTCAAGATATGATAGAAGTTGCCATGGGGCAGATTTTGCATAATATTACATACTAAACAGGTGTGATACCTTGTAAACCAAGTGAGGGAGAATATTTAAAAGGGACATGATTTATCACACTATATTATTCCAAAATAATGAAAGAAGAACAAGAATTTTCCATATTGCCACAAAAGACAGATCTAATACTAGGCTCAAACTAAAGATGAAAGTAATTCAACCTAAAATAATATCATTAGGACACTGATATCCAAATAATAATAATAATAATAATAATAATAATAATAATAATAATAATAATAATAATAATAATTAACTTACAGATTCCATTTGAGATTTCTGTCCTTTCAAGTCAGTTTCTAGCTGCTGAGACTGTGTCTGAAGTGCAATCATTTTTGTTTCATTGTTTCCAGATGTTCCTTTCACTTTATCAATTTCTTCTCTATGTTGGCTGGCTTTGGGTGTTCATCAATGAATCTATGTTGTCTTTGATGGCATTCACTTCATCAAGTACTGTACATACCAATCTCTGCAGAGTTTTTATTTCCTGATCTTGGAAACTTACATCAATGTCTTGTGTCTTCAGCTAAGTATGGAAATTATTACAATGGTAAATTTATACAGACATTTGATCCTTAAAGTGTTCTATAGACATTTTAATCCTTTAAACATTTCTACAGGCATCTGATCTTTAAATGTTTCAAGAGGCATCTGATCATTAAACATTTCTACAGACATCGAATCCTTAATGATTTCCTTATACACATCAGATCCTTAAACATTTCTACAAATATCTGATCCTTTCACTTTTCTACAGACATCTTATCCTTAAACATTTCTACAGACATCTGATCTTTAAACTTTTCAACAGGCATCATCTGATCCATACTCTTTTCAACAGGAATCTTATCCTTAAACTTTTCTACAGGCATCTGATCTTTAAACATTTGTACATACACCCAGAAACATTTAAAAAAGCATCTGATCATTATATTTTTCTACAGACATATGATCCTTAAACTTTTCAGCAGTCATATGATCCTAAGACTTTTTTACAGACATATGATCCTTGAACTTTTCTACAGACATCTGATACTTAAACATTTCTACAGGCATCTGATACAAAACTTTCTAGACATCAGATCTTTAAACTTTTCAACAGACATCTAATCCTTAAACTTTTCTACTGGCATTGATCATTAAACTTTTCTTCAGAAATCTGATCCTTCAACTTTTCTACAGGCATTGTCATTGATCCTTAAACATTTCTGCAGGCATTGTCATTGATCCTTAAACTTTCTACAGACATCTGATCCTTAAACATTTCTACAGGCATCTTATCCTTAAACTTTTCAACAGGCATCTGATCCTTCAACTATTTAACAGGAATCTGGGCCTAGTTTCACTAAACATCTTAAGTGTAAGGGCATTCTCAACATCAAATCCGTGAATTTTTTGCTATTCCTCCTCAAATCAGCACTTGAGGATCCTCTACTAAGGACAAAATTTGAGATTGTTTATTATAATCTTAATCGACCACACTGGAAGACTCTTTACTTTCGATTCATGTGTGAACTCCCGCTAATGGGAGTAAGTAAGTATTATTGTCATTTGGTTTTGGTGTTTCTTTTGTATGTACATGTCAATGATGGAGCACAAAGAAAATATGAAAAGATCCGGGAATCGGAATGATAAAGATAATATTTTACTTGTTGAGAAAGTTTTAGAAAGGGAAAAGGTTCTATTTGGAAAATTGAAAGATTGTGGTGGGATTGGTGGAGTTACACACTCTGAAAAGGAAAGGGCCTGGATTAAAGTTGCAGATGCAGTTAATATGCAAGGATTACTCCAGCATTATCGTAATTTAATAATAATTTATCACTTGTTGAAACAAAATGTGCTTGACTAAATTAAGATATTATATGTTAGACTTGAAAATGGGTATCAGTTACGTACGTCAATTACTAAACTTTCCTCAAATTTACAGAATAATTGCATCCCACACTATTGCCGCATTCATATTATTCTGTATTTTCTCCTTAATAGCACCACCTATCATGTACTTAACTTAAATAGATTACATGACCATAAGTTACTAGTTCTGAGTCACAAGCTGATTTCATGAAAATGTTGGGAATTATGGTAAAAACATTATTTTAAAAATGCATCCTTTTGTAAAAAAAAATTCGTCCATAAAAATGCCTGTAACCAATGTTCCTACACATATTCATTGTCTCCTTAAATTAGATATTACTATAACAATTAAGTCATCTGATAATGTTGAATGATGTTATGCAAGAATCAGACCACAATTTTAACGGAGTGCTGTTATCATGGGCATTATAGTTAGCGATCAAAAACCTATTAATAAAGATACCGATTTTCATAATATTGTATATATTTATCTTGTATTCTTTGTTTTAACTTAATAAACATTAATTTCCTTGTTTAATTCTGACAATTGTAAGAATGATTGTTAAAATTGGTATTACTTTGGTATTGCTATAATGCCCCAAAAATATTTATATGATGGTATATTATTGTCCTAATGTCATAATAGTTATGATTATAAACAAACATATAAGTAACCACTTATAATGGGAGGTGGCGCCACGATTGTCGATGAGAATGAAAAACCATTCATGAAAGTACAGTTTAAACATACACTGTTTAAACAAAACTAGATGTTACAAAGAAAAGTACATATAATATTGATTTTAAGAACATAAAAATTTTATGTCAGCACATGTGTATGTATTGCAGTATTTTGAAGTAGTGAAATTACTGTGTATTTTTAACATAGCACTTTCATCAGCAGGTACAACAATTTCAAGAAATAAAATTTGTAATGCTAAACTTATTTCATTGCCATGCAGTATTTATATGTTAATCATACTATATGTGACTTTATGCAGAAAATTACATAAAAAAATAAGAGATCAGTTTATTTTTTATGTTATTTTTTTCTGAAGAAGATTTGTTAATTCAGTTACATTATAATTGATCATGAAAGAGTGCTGCTATGTGAGGCCACTTCTCCTGAAAAAAAAAACAGTTACTCAATGCATAAATTCATTGATTGTATTGTGATATGACCTGTAATGAGACATATCCAGTCTTGAGAGAACATAATTCTAGGATAGAAAGGAGTGTTCTTACAAGGTCGATTTTATTCTACTATAATGCAATATTGTCTTAAATGTTTGATTTAGAATTAGATTGTGATCATTACCCTTGATTTTAAATGAGATCATGAATTTAATACAGTGTCATCAGATAATATAATCACAGTTTGTGAAACATTTCTATGTACTTTCAATAGTCAATCAAGACAATGCTTAAGGTCAATAACCTAATAAATTATGTTCACACTTTTAGCATTTCCTCAGAGCCAAGAACTGTACTTCAGTGCAGGAAGCAGTATGACTACATAAAACAAAGAGGGAATTGAACAACATACAAAAAACAAAAGTAAAGCCAATGATCTGGAACAAATTTAAAGAACCATAGACAAATAGTTTAAAAAATTACATATTATTGACTATAAAGCTGTATACAATTTCAATAATGGAATTTTATTATACAAATTATTTTTGAATACATGTTACAATGATTCATCCAGAATAAAATATTTCATTCTCAGCAGTTAATACAAATCATCTTCCAAAACAAAGATAAATAATTGGCCAACATATTTAAAATCCATTTTAAATGTTTTATCACATCTGAATTAAGGAATGTTAGTTCACAACACCATTACAATAGCTATGTAAATCTTTCTAAAGTTAGTGAACTTACTCATTCACATTTTCCAATCATGAAATATGATGTTATTGGCTATATGTTCCTTACTTTCTAAAAATATTTTATAATTTTTAGTCAAGGAGAGGCTAGATGGATTTAAAAAAACACAAACTGGAGGAGGTCCAAGACCCACTGATCTACCTTTATTATTGAGAGTCTATTGCCAAAACGTAAATGGTATACTGATTAACTAAGCAACATATAGTTTAAACAGCATGAACCATATTTCTTTCAATTATGTATTGGTAATAATTTTGATTTCTAATCCACTTATAAGCAATGAACTTCATACTTTGCAATATACATAAACTCATTATGCTTACTAGTTATTACACAATGTTGTGCTATGGTCATTCATTACAGTTGATATTATTATGTTTTAACTCCACATAAAATGGCTAAAATACTAAATATGTATATTATTATTTTTATTATTAATATATTATCAAGTTTCCCATGTTTGCAAACTAGAAATAGCAAGTTTTTATATTAGGCAGCCTTGATTCTGTCTTGTTTAATTTTAATAAATTAACATTAGGAAAGGTTACTGGCACATTACTTTGTATTAATTAATAACTAATTTTATTGCAATAAATTGGGAAAATACAAAATGCTGTAATCTAGGTAAATTTCCCCAAAAATATTAAGATACTTTTATATTTAAATAATTTAACAGAAGAAATTGTCTTCAGTGCATCTTTATAGTATGCATATAATAATGTACAATTTGCCTCGTGCATATATTTAAACTGATTTTTCTTCATTCATGAAAAATATGTCCTACATATATAATCACGCAAAACATTTCCATCCCCTGGTTCAGAAATATTTTAGTTTTCTTCATTATCTATAATTAATTTATCAGCTGGAATGATGTCCCCCTTGTATATGCCTATGTTATGAAGAACAACACAGGACAATGTGAATAAGGCAGCTTTTTCAGGAGAAACTCTTATAACATTTTGCAAACATGGGAAACACCTCTTTAGGATGCCAAATGTTTGTTCTATAACAACTCTGGCTCTACACAAGGCATCATTGTACTTCTTCTGTGCAGTTGTGTTAGGTGCATTGTATGGTGTCATAAGGAACTTTTGACAAGGATACTCAGAATCACTAAGTAGAAATCCATGATATTCACCTGAAAATATTATGAATTGAATATGAAACATGTTATTGGTTTCTTATAGTTAAATGATTTTTAAAATGTTAAATTGGATATAAAAGTGATAAATTAAAACAATTAAATTTTTCAACAAAAAATGTAATCATATAAAAAATATTTTCATATTAAATAACAATTATAATCTATAAAATTATTTGTTTTTGGCTCCCGATAGGGTAATTTCTTGTAATTTTTAATTACATTTTTCAAAAAGATTAAATGTTATATAACCAACCCTACCTATGATAATTGATTCATAAAATCCTAAATCATCTTGATATATTTTTTCCAATCAATACATATCCACATATAAGGTAGGATTCCAAAAGACACAAACAAATGTTAATTTTGTTTCATGTAATGTACATTTGAACATATAACTACATCATACCCAAAAATAAGATATGGTTTAAAAGTACTTTAAAATAAAATTTTATTAAGAAATGATTTTAGTGCACAGTTTGTTATATGAAATCTAAAGTCACATGTCATTTGAAATAAAAAACATTAGTTTACAGTTGCAAATACAAGGCCATATCAATATTTATTTTTAATTGTCTTTAATTTAAACTTTAAATTCAACAACTTGACTGGTACATAAAGACAAATATAAACTTTTAAATGTACTTGTAATGCAAATAATAAATTGTTTTCACCCAGAAGACCACCCCAGTAATTTTTTTCCCACCTTAGCAAGTGATTCCCCAATATTAAAAAAATAATTTAAAGAAATTAAATAACTAAAATTAATGAACTTGGTTCATGAAACTAACAGTGCCACTTTTGCCCATGATTTGAAGCATCTGTTACTTTATATGTATTAATCATATATATATATATATATATATATATATATATATATATATATATATATATATATATATATATATATATATATATATATATATATATATATATATATATAAGGTTAAATACAATTTCCAGATTTGGTATATATAACACATCTCAATATTTTAAACGACTCTAATTTTATTACAGTATATATATTTTACCATTATATGCTTTATGTGTATTTCTTTATTTCCCATGTAAGTTTAATATATTGATCATTCCAGTTTTAAGTATAATGTTTGCAAAATTTGGTACCAAGTATTTCTCACAATATATTTACCTCCTTTATTAATTAACTGGACATTAAGTGAATGAAATCCTTTTCTGTTTACATACTCATATTCATTAAAAATTGGGGCCTGAATCCTCATGAATGTGGGATCTATTGCCACAATAACATTTGGAAATCCTGTAATAAATTTAAATAATTTATTTTAAAATATTGGGTATTAGTGACCTCTAATATGTGCTACATGAAGTCATTTATCTTTGTAAATTTATTGTTTGCCATAAAAGATCAATAATTATAAATTATGTTAATCTACATGACCAATTATTAATTTCAGTAATGGCAAAAATTAGTCACAATGACAGCTGATTCAAATAATAAAATTAATTAAAATATATTGATAGCATTAAGTAAGAAATACCTGATCTCATGTATGTGTTAATAAAGCTAAGCTTTTATAAATAATGTATTTATGAATTTTAATTTTAATTCCTGTTGCTAAAGTGACAAATTTCATCTTGGTTTTGTTATTTTAGTTTACATATAATCAGATATTCCAGGGCTCGAATTTAACACAAATTTTTTTGTAGCCAGAAGGACTAGTATGCTGAAAAATTTACTAGTCCTGCCAAATCTTTACTAGTCCTGTCCAAAAACAATATCACACACTTGTATTGAGATTAACAACAATATTATTCATAAATAGCATTATCATATGAAACACAGAATTACAGAATTATAAATCAAATCCTGCTTCAAATCATCAGTCAGTCAATTCACATTTCTTGTTTCTCAAGAATATCTGGATCCAATTCCAGAAAAGGATTCAGGTGTCCTTTCTCATCCTCCACCTGCACTCTGGGTCCATGTGTGGTTTGTTCAGGTCTCCTTACTTATCTATCTGAAATATTCCACAAATGTACTGCTGGTGATGGATCATTTGTTGGAATATCATTTGTATAGAACATTATAAAGAGTAAGTCTGAAAGAACCCAAGGTCGCAAACATCATCTCCATTCACTCCTCACCATTTTTATCTTTGAGAAACCCTTCTCACATCAGCAGAGTAGGCATGGATTGTTAGGATAAGGTCAATCAATGCCAGAATATTTTTTCAGTCAGTAGTACATCATTATACAACTGTGGACCAAGTCAAAGCATAGATGTCCTTGCAAGATAACAGAACACATTAAGAAACTTATAATCTGATTAATTGTACATTAAGAAAAATGTAATGTCAATACTTAAATAAGGTTGATATTTTTTTGAAAACTTTTCTTACATGGTAACCATTTAAAATCAAAATACTATGCTAAATAAATAATTTTAACAAATCTGGCATCAATGATGTTTCCTGTATTGTTTTTATAAATATTTGAATAAACACCTACTTGCTGTAGACTAAACTCTTTGATATGTCCCATTCCCATTTCACAACATCAGCATCCACACTTGAACCAACAAGAACTGACCAGAAATGCTCCACCAAAACAGGTTTCTGCCTTTCACTTCCAGTGATGTAGTGAGTAAATGTAACAACCTGTTTATCAATCCTCTAAGTGTCTCCAACATCAACTCCTTTCATCTCATCCAGCTAACACATCTATGCAAAATCATTGAAGGGTCTTCGGTTCTTTACCATAGCCACTTTCACCGGTTGTCACCTGAGAGCAACAAGATTCGGAACATGTTAACTTCAGTTTGGTGCAACACAGAAAAGTCAATTATAGCTTGATGAATAGAAAAATATCTCAGGAGTAAAATAAGCCATAGATTATTGCCATATGCCTTCAACGACTGAAGCAGCAGAAGGAAATCAAGAGTCATGGGTAAAACGAGTATTTGGAAGTTACTGACCTTGTCTCTTATATAGTATGATAGACAGTGTCCTATGTCAGAATGGGTTATGGGGGTAATTTGATATATTTTTGTCACTCTTTATGATTGTTTTCCTTCAGATTATTGGGCGTTTTGTTTCTCAGCATCAAGCTTGTGTCGAGCACCTATGGTTTAACACATTTCGTTAAATCTTCCCAAAATCTTACTGGCGGTCGATTCCTTTGGTGATATCTGCATAGCTGCTTTTCAGTTATTTTTGTGTTACCCAAGCTTTCATGCGTATTTACTGATTCAGTTTTAAAGTTCAAACAACCTGCAACAAAACCGGATGTTTTTTTATGTTTTTTTGCTAATTTCGCACACCAGTTATACTGCATAACGTTCTTTTCTTCATCATAATTAAGCCATTTCCTGTCTTTTGTCCATGTTGTCTGAAATGTTCGATTACACTTTTAACTATCATAAGAATTATTCCTCTCTTTAAAGTCATTTTCATTCAACTTTTGCTTTTTTTCTGGTAGCTGAATACCTTCTATAAAATGCCATATTTTGTCTGTTCTATAAGGAGCGAATTGCGTCTTCTTTGAAAATACAAGATGTTACAGTATAAATGACGCGAATTATTTAAAGTAAGAAAATGAATATCAGTGTTCTTTATATAAGAAAATCTGAGCAAGAAACACCCTTTCACAACACATGCTTTTGCCCCCCCCATTAATTGACCTCTCTTTGATAAGGACTTCAGTGCTTGTTCTGCATGATCAAAGCAGTGGCTATTGTGAGCGCTGTTCAAAATATTAGCATCAGAAGATGATGTTAGTTTCAGCTTAGAAAAAGTAAGTTCCCATCAAACGAACCCATCTAATTCGATATTGATTTCATCTTCTCGTGCTAATATTTTATAACTGTGTTGACAATAGTTACTGCTTTGATTCTATGGGATATCTGCCAAAGTCAAGTCTTTATTGGGGAATGGCCTAAACAAACGTTGATTTTTGATAACTGAAACTTACTAGCCCATCGGACTATTAACATTATGAAAGTTACCAGTCAGACAGGAAATCTACTAGCCTCGGGCTAGTGGACTACCGCTAATTTTGCTAATTTCGAGCCCTGTATTCACTGCTATGAACAGATATATATAAACAAATATATTTACACTATAGTATATCAATTATATACCATATTTTATTCATTGGTAATGTAGTTAATGAAAAGCTATGAAATATATCCTTCAGCAAATGTTAATGAATGTATTTTATTGCATAACTCATTTTGAAATAAATTGTAGCAGTTATTTATCTTTTATTTCTGTTTGTTATTTGCCACTACTTGTTTGCATGGAATAAAATGTGGTGTGTCAAAGGTAGATAACAATGGTTTTATGTGCATGAGGGAATCCTATACAGAACTATGCTTTATAGGTAATTATATACTTGAATATCATTTTTGATTTTTTTCAATTGAAAACTGCATAAGATAACATGAAGTGAATCTTATAAGAAAAAATATATGAAACCCAGTAATGTTTGTATTGTGATTAAGTAAATGATAAGCCTAATTATATTATTCTATTGGCCAATGCTTAAATGAAACTGCAGATTCTTAAGTATTACAGTTGTCATTTTTGCATGCTAAGTATTATAGTCGCCATATTTTCATGCCTGAATGTTTTCATGCAATTTGTAGTTTATTACTGTGGATTAAATTTACTCCACTATAATTGATATTTTCAACAATAGCAAAAAACAATTTATTTACATCTGTTTAAACACATGCATACTAGAGTAGTTTATTTTTTCAACTTGTTGTAGAAATATTAAAGGTATACAGGCTGCATTTATTTGAAATGGACTAGTAAGTAAACTAGAATATGACAGTGTGTAGCCTATATGTTTGTTTACATCAAGTGATTCCATTTTGGTTTAAGTGGTAGCAAGTTTTCATTATCAGTGACGCTATGTCGACAACATGGAAACAATAAATTAATGTTATTACTAAGTTGTAAGTGTTTGTTTACATCATTGATGCTATTCCTTTTTGATTTTAGTTGAAATGGTGTTAAAATCACATGATCTTTTAACGGTTTTTACAATTTAAGTATCATTCATGCATGCAGTATATAATATTTAAATTGAAAGCAAATGTATGAGCCCATGTGGTGCAAATAATATAATTAACAACAATACCGTGATGACCCCAAGTTCCAACGCGCCAAATGTGACATAGATCAAAGTCTGTAATCCATATAAACTTCTTAACGTAACTTCTAAGTAAAAAATGTTTTAATCACACAGACCTACCTTCAGTCAATTCGTATACAGTGTACCTGAATAACGCATACTGCAGTTTTTGCAGTAAAAACTATCCATAAATATTACCTGATTTCATCAGATGTTTATACTTGAGGTCATGGCTATATGACGTATGAAGAGCAGATGCTGCTAATAATGGACACGAAAAATGGTTTAAAAATATGTGCTATGGGTAAAATAAAATATATGGAAAATATATTACCTGAAATCTTGTAAAAGCCCTGCTTGACAGCTGAGGTTGCCTCTTGTCGGGGAAATTGTATAAAGTTCTTGCCTGTTTCACTAAGGCTATTGCCACTTCAAATATACATCTGCTTACACTGGCTACACTCACACCCAATGACTCTCTGATTAGCCTGAAGTGAGCGCCAGTGGTGAAAAAGCGTAAGGCTACAAGTACCTTGTGGAGGGGTGGCAACGCCTAGTTCCGCTTCATAAAAGCTGAATCAAGTGTTTCAGTAACAGTATTTATGATGAATAAAATGGTAAGTCTGGTAAATCTATAGCGAGCAAACAAAAGTGTCATCGACATCCATGGGGTTGCCTCTGCCCCTAAAAATTCTCCTTTTTAATCGATTCCTTTTATGACGCTGACGATAACATCATCCAAGCGACATATTTGAGCATATACACTTGAGGGAGCTTAACCCTAACATCTGATAATTGAGGACATTTCTAAAATTTGAGTGGAGATTTTTCTCATGTGTTCTTTGTGAAACTGGATTTGAGAAAAATCTCAAATATTGAGGAAAATCTCAAAAGTTGAGTAGAAAAACACTTAAGATGTTTAGTGAAACCGGGCCCCGATCCTTAAACTTAATTAAGAAACTCAACAAAATATGCATCAAAAAATATAGCTGGGCAACTTTGAGTTGTTACTGTCAAAATCATATTATTATTGGGGTTTTTTGCTACTGAGTATTTTTAACAGCCAATAACCCTCAATCTATAATTGTTTTAATGTCTACACAAATAATAACTATATAAATGGTAAGCAATTTGCTCATTTAAATATATCCATGCCTCTGCCACATCTGACCCTATCATTATGACAGTAAGAAATCAACATTTTGTTTCCTTGAGCTTTCAGAAAGGGGACACTTGGTCAACTTTTTGGGACACTTATTATGGGGCTCTGCCAATAATTCCATTATCAACTATGAACTAATTATATGCTTAGTACTCCACCAAAATAATGAACATTAATCTTTTTTCTCTTTAGATTATTTTGATTTCAGAGGAGTATTTCTCTTTGAAACTTAATAATTTTCTACAGATAGGACTAACTTAGATGACACAGTACATACACTTTATGCTATTATGAGTGCTTCCTTTTAAATTGCCTCAAAAATAAAAAAAAAGTAAAATCGTGTGTTGTTTTTCAGTCATTCTGGAGTTAACATTTTAAACTGAGATTGTCAGCACCATGAACAGTTTAATTTTTTATACATTCTTTACATTTCATTGGTTAAACTGTCCCAATTTTTGTTTCAATTAGTTTCTTTTGTATGACATCTAAATACATAGTACTTCGATCTGTATCAGTTCATCTTTATTAACTGAGCATTCAGCAGGAAAAGGTCAGATATTCTCTAATTCTTTCTGATTAACTCACTTAGAACAATAAAAGCATGAGGTAATTCTGATCAACGATGTATATAATACACAAACACAGTACATCAATCATGGGTCCTGATCATATAGCAGACTTGCCTAATAGCTGGAACACATAACACAAGTTTGCATATCCCAGTTTTGCACAATGCATTGCTGTTCTGAAAATAGAGTATAATGATTGGCCAACATCTGTATAGTCTGATGATGACCACAATAGTTAACAAATTTCACAGCAATCCATTCAAAACTTCAAGTTAGAGCAGCTGCATTTACAAAATTGTGTCATATACTTTATCTAGCGGCAAGTCAAAATTGGAAATAACTCTTGCAAAGATCAGGGCAACACAAAGAGATATTAAAATTAATTAGAGGACAATAATGTACCATATTTTGCATCAATCTATAAACAAAATCCTGTATAACAAGTTATGTTAACAAGATTCTGTACAGACTCATTCAGCTTAATGCCAAAAAAGGACAATAACTCTAAACAAATTTGCTGGCACAAAAAGATTTGTCAGCATGCCCATTTTCAGATGATGACCTTAACATACACCAAGTTCTGTGTCGTACCATTAGAATATGCAAGATTAGTTGCATTAACAAAATTTTGTCATGCACATACTGCTTTCTGCAACTATCAGGGTTGGTTTCTTGACATTTGTTATGTTAGTCTTTAAATCACACTTCTCCCAATCCCTATATCTATTTACCTATAGTTTTGTAATGAGCCATAGTGAACGTGCCATACATTCAATGTTCTTCTTGGCAGGCTGGGATTATGAGTTTCCCAGTGATTTTTGTCAAATCTAGTCAAAGATAGAAAAACTGCAAAGATGTATTATTTGATTTTGTCAAATCAATTTATTCAATTTTTTAAATAAAATATATGAACCCTCCATTTTTATTTCGTTTTAAAGGCATGCAGTGTGTATGCATTCCAGTTGTGTTTACTTTAGTTACTTTGCATGTAACTCTATTTGTAGAAGTTGGTATAAAGTAGTTCTCCATACAGTTTACATAGAATTAAACACAACTTGGTCTGATCACTTGATTATGTTCTGACCAATGGAAATCTTCCCTACAAATTATCAACTGATACAACTGCAATATTCTATCAGTGTACTCCACCCCTTGAATGTTTAGATTGGAAACAAATGCCTGTTTTATATCACATCCCATTAATGTGGGCTTGACATAAATGTTGCCCATGTCTCTCTCAATCTAGGCCAATCCCTGAATCTTCAGACAGAAATAAGTGACTACTATATTGCACATACCACTATTGTGGGCTTGACAAAAGTACTGCCTAACCTTGTCTATATCAGTATAGGCCACTCCTTGAATGTTCAGATGGGAAACAAGCAACAACATACAGTCAATCCAGGCATCTTTGTCGGTGTCACTGACCCTCAGATCTGGGGAATGTAGAATCTTATTTCTGATATCAATTATCTGGAAGATAACAACATATTGATAATAAATGACACAGTATGATTTGATAATAATCAATGAAATACCACACCAAAATCATCATAATTAGAGTAAATATCACAGTGAAAAATAATGTGAGATAAACAATCCTTATATTAATTTATAATGAAACAAGACAAACATCACTGAACCAGATCTCAATTCCTTTAACACAACATGAAATTAAAGGCTTTTCAAAGTTATATTTACTGATGAAAAAGCAAATATCTCATAACCTCTATATTCATTCCGCTGCAGTAAATACAGTATAAGGATTATTGTTAGAATACTCTGACAATGAAATAAACTTAATCCTAACATTCAAGTGAAGCATGTCTGATGATAAATATTACACTATATCAAAATTTTATTTTGCAAGCTAAATATTCAGTCTGATAAATAAGACGCAAGCCATGGCATGCACGTCAACCCTGCCATCAAGCTATATGCAAAATTTTAAAATGGTGGGAGAAAATGGAATTTAAATAAAATGAAAGTAAAAACAAGATTAATCTAGAGTGCAGATGGACATGTAGAAAAATGGACTTCAATTATTACTCAATCAAAATTAGAAACTAATGTGTTCAAGATCTATCTCCACTCCTATCTAAATCTGAATGTCTTGGCTATATTACTTAGGATAATCCTGAAAAAGGTCAATGTTAGCTACATTTTGTCTTGTCTTGTCCAGTAAAATATTACAACATATCAAAAAATATTTCTGCATCATAACTATGCAAGCTAAAGATTCAGTCTGATAAGAAGCCATGACATGCCCGTTAACCCTGCCCTCAAGCTATTTTCAAAATCTGAAAATGGTGGGAGAAAATGGAATTGAAATAAAATGAAAGTAAAAGCAAGATTAATCTAGTATGCAGATGGACAGGTGGAAAAATGGATTTCAATTCCTACTCAATTAAAATTAGAAGCTGGTGTGTTAGATCTATCTCTTTTCTATCTAAATCTGAATGTATTGGCTAAGTAGCTGAAAAAGGTCAATGTTAGCTGCATTTTGTCTTGTATTGTCTGGTAAAAGAACAGTCTTTCAATGGGACTGATGCTCTTCTGGTCAAAGAGAATTTCCAAGAATTCAAGATAATACCATTTCTTTCCTTGTAACTGCCATTTGTTGAAACCATCTCTAATATTCTTCAATGATAAGATTTTAAAATTAGCTGCTCTGGTTGACATTCTGGATGTCAGGTTGATGCCATTTTCACTTAAGACCAATCTTTTGGTTAAAACATCCTTTAAGGGTGAGTTGCAACAATATTTTCAACACAGACATCATGTCATCCATACTGTATGTATAACTGATATGACTGGCACCATTTTCATTCAAGACCAACTATGTATCATAAGAATTCTACTCGTAAAAAACCTGATTCTGATAATCCTTCATTTGCAAGGAGTAAAGATAATATTTTCAGGCTTGCCACCATGGTGACCATATTGAGGATCAGTTTGCCTCCTTTTCATTTAGGACCAATGGACATCACAAGATGTCTTCTAGTGAAAAACCCCAGCTATCAGATCTTCTAATTTGTCCATCACAGCTGCAATCTTGATTAGCAGGATTTTAAATTCAGATCCAACAAGACATTAAGAAAGTCTTCTGGTGAAAAACCATGTTGATATAACTTTCTGTTTTGGGGAGCAACAATAACAAGGTTTTCAAGATGGCTATCATAATGGCAATATTGGATATCAAATTCATACTTTCTTCCATTTAGACTTTTAATCGAGTTCATTATAGAACCGTCCAACTGATATGTCAGATATGTCAGTGTAAGGTCATATAGTGGAAAATAGCAGTATGACACTTTAAAATCTAACATTTAGAGAAATCTGGGGCTATCTGAAGCAGTGGTCAAAAAATGATATTTTCTGGAATAGGTATTAATAAATGTGGACTAAAAAGGATTACCTTGACTTTGATGGGAGTGTTAAAATTTTTGGCAGCAGTTAGAGATTGTAATCCTGACTGGCCAATCTAAATGTGTATGTGTGTGTGTGTGTATGTGTATGTGTGTGTGTGTGCATGTGTGTATGTGTGTGTTCTCAGATGGAATTCAAAGTTTAAAGTAAATCTCCCTTGAGAAATTAGCCAGTATAAGTTCAGAGGAAAGCCAGAATTTAACTGCAATGAAAATTAATAAGTAATTTCTCTTGTTAGATAAATCATCCAAGGAACAGGGTCTATGTAAATTTGTTAGACCCAGAAGTATAGCAGAGACAGAAGGAATTTTCTTATGATAAGCAAGGGTTTTCTTATGATAAGCGAGCAAGGGCTTGGGAAGGCACAAAGGTATTGTTTTGACTGCATACAATAGGTTCAATGATGTAAGTATGTAATTATTTGATAAATTTATGTTTTAAATTGATACTTTTTCTTGAGTTCAGATATAATACTGTATTTGTGGTTTGGAATGTTATATGATTCATCTATTGTATGAATATCATACAATATTTCATTTGCATGAGTTCAAATGTAATAATAGTGGAATCCTCCAACTCAGGAAATGTACCAAACATGAACTGCTAATCACCAACACACAATCAATATCTGGAA
This sequence comes from Potamilus streckersoni, assembly GCA_016746295.1. Taxonomy (NCBI): domain Eukaryota; kingdom Metazoa; phylum Mollusca; class Bivalvia; order Unionida; family Unionidae; genus Potamilus; species Potamilus streckersoni. The sequence goes on along the minus strand of JAEAOA010000264.1, from coordinate 601,378 downwards.
GTGCAGTGATGCACCAAACTGCACCATGAAAGCCTTCAATAGGACAAACCATAACAGTGAATGGTCAAACCCTATAAACTATGGTCAAATTCATCTGCCTCAGTAGTACACTGTCGTCTGCAGTCTTCATTAATGATGAAACCAATGTCAGAGCTGCCAGAACAAGTGTGACTTTGGTAGACTACATGAAAATATGTGCGAACACATAAGTACCAGTTTGCAAATAAAACTGAAAGTATATGAAGCACCAGTGTTATAAACTTTGCTCTATGCATGCAAAACTTGGAGTGTTCACACAGCTGTACCATGCCAAAATGCTAAACCATTTGCACAAGGGCTGCTCAAGAAAACTGGTAAGGATAAGACAGCAGAAATAAGGTACCAGACAAATAAGCAAGAATTCCAGATATACACACTCTGATGACAAAATCACAGCTGAGATTGGCAATAAACATCACCAGGACTTCTCACAAGCAAATACCACAGAAGATCATAGCTGGCAAGCTTTAAGAGGGAAACTTGTGTGGTTCTCACTTTGAATAGAAATACTAAAAACTGCTTATGCTGCTGAGAAGTTTAATTTAAAAAAGGATAACTCATACAATATTCAATGGATCAAAATATCTTCCCAGATTATCTGATTGAGATTAAACAAATCTATATTGATTTATTTACAACACCATCAACGTGACATAGTACATCAAAGTCTTGACACCTCTGACACATAACATAGGCTTGTTGATTATAAATCAATCACTGCGGTCAAAATATATGATCATAATCCCAAGTGTCCTCATAATAATACTAAAAATAACAGTAAGGTATTATGCAAAAACAGAAAGCACACCGGCAGGTTTTCGAATGAGTCCTGGGCATCTTGCAATAATATTTTACAGCACAGATGCATGAACATACCCAGTCAATATAAATATCGGGATCCAAAACTTTTACCAGTATTGACACAGGAGCTAAATATGTGAGAGAAGATGACAGACCCAGGGGCTAATGTCTGCTGCTTATGTTCATGTCTTCTTTATGGCCAGTAACTGTACACTGTATATAGCTACATGGGAATCTCAACAGTTTCTAAGCTGTGGCACAGAAGCTAACACTGTGGGAGGCAAAAATAGCCTCACTTGCATATCATGCCTAGTAAGTGTATTTAAGGGAGGGATGTCAATCGATTCCAAGTAGTGACATAGGAATTGAAGTCCATTGTTGTAAGAACAGACCTTGGGGCCAATGTCAGTTTTATATCTGAATTTGTCTGTTTAAGAAGAGTATGTATATGAAACTTTTTTTTTGTGGGGAATATCAATAATTTACCCATAAGGTAAGTCCCATGGGGTAAAAATATACCCAGGGATATATATATATATATATATATATATATATATATATATATATATATATATATATATATATATATATACACACAATATGGCAGTGCTTGTACTTCTTGCCCTTTTACCCAGGAGAGGGGGATGTCTATAGGCATTGTTAGAAACTAATTCAACCTCGTGTTATGAATTTTGGTATAAGACAAAAGAAGGCAGCATGGCAGATAAACAGACAGATGTGACTAAATGACATATTTATAAGAACAATAAAGGAAGGTACAACATATGAACAAAAAAGGAAAGTACAACATACATCAGACACCAGCTGCACATTGAGTGGATGAAACTCTTTACAATACTTAAGCAGTGACAATAGTGCTGGACTGTCCAGTTCCTGTGGAAGATCAGTCTTATTCCTCTGACCATTGGGCATAAAGATCTTTGCAATTTCCCAAGGTTCAGTGGACCATTTGGTTATGTCTGCATTGCCCCAGTTGATGGTTCTGCTCTGTGGGTCATCATGCTTACTGAGGATCTCCCCCAGCCAGATTTGACAGATCTTGCATCTGATGAACCAAACTCCTGTAGAGTGTTGAAAGTGGATTCCTCTCCAGCTGCAAGTATTACACTGATTCTGGGAACCAAGCTGAGTAGTAACATTGCTTGTGACATTACTGTGCAGGCTCCTCACACCAGCCACTGTGTAGTCATGAAGGCTCTCTTTCAGGATCATCAGTGAAGACGCACATCTCAGCCAGTTTGTATACTGGGGATCCGAAAACCTCAACTGCACACTCATTTCGCCTTACCTGTATATATAAAAAAAAATTTAAAACCATGTAATATTACATCTATGAGATCCTGAAAAATCATCAACAAATATTTCTTACAAATCTAAATTCATTTAATATATCTCAGTATTAAAGAAATGATTCAAGAAAATATTGCTAATGTATATATTGACAAAATAAATCTAAAAGAAATAAGAATCAAACCAGTAGATTTACAAATTTTGATCAGTAGATTGGTTCCTAAACCAGTACATTTTTTTAATAATTTTACATGTTTTAAGTGAAATCAAAATAATACCAGTCGATTTTCAAATTTTGATCAGTATACTTTTGCGTGTCTTAATGGGAGTAAAAAGAACACAAGTGGATTTTGTTTTGACAATATATATCCTATTTATTCTGTAATAAAACAAACAGCAAGTTTGAACAAGAATCACATTCTGTTGGAAAAAATTTTCCAGTCAAGATTTCCATTGAATCATTGTGCATTTTGCAAAGAATGGAGAAAGTACTCCTTGTATCAGCATTAAAAGTGGCAATGACAAAATAACCACACTCAGCATACAAAGAAATATAAGCTACAGTGTGGTTATGGTAAGGTTCTTCCAGATCTGATTTTCTATTAAAATAACATGTATCTTAATAACTTTCTCTACACAGGTATAGCACTTTAAGGCCACTGATTGCTCTGCAATACTACTCCAAGCTAAGTTCACCCAAGGAGAAACTTCCAGATTAGGACTTCCGATGTACTCCTGGGTCTTTTTGCTGTTGTTTCCTTTCTTTAGCATTGGGAGAAATAACATGTTTGTACATTTTGACATAAATTGAACAATAAAATATACAAACCGCTATTAAACCATTTCTTGGTCAGTCTCTCTTTTTAATCTCACCTGTACCAAATATTGACTTAATTTTTATTCAAAAACTTGGGCCAAATGGGATCCCTTTATTATGCATAAAATCTCAGAACATTCTGCATTTAGCCTTAACCTCTCCTGATTACAACACTAAGGCAATCAATGAACAGCTTGTTGTGTACACATTGTTAGTCTATTTAAGCCAATTAATCAGCTGCACATCAATGTACCCACAGAACATTTCCTGTCCCCATTAGAATGGATCCCAATAATTTCTATAATGGGGAATAAAATGTATAGAAATTCCATTTGTTAAAAATAATTTTTAACAAATCTATTATTCACCTCTGTCTTCATGGATTTAAGTCTAAGATTCGGCGAATGTGGATACGTGAGAAAGCTTGCCAGTAGCTTTACGTGGGTCAGTGGTTCTTTCTGTGGATTTCCTCATTTCTTCCTCCACCATTAATACTGGCCACCATGTATAGATTTTTTTTTAATTGCTGGCAGAATCCAAGCATACTTAAGTATATTCAATTATTTAAAACATCAAATATATAGATTTTAAAAAAAAGAGGCAATAAAAGTTGAAATTAATACAAGTATTGCTCATTGGGGATGAGAAAACTAATTAAGCATCACCGTTTTATCAGCTTTCAACCTATTATTAAAAGATCACCAAATTTCTAGCTGCTTTGAACGGCTAAACTTTTTTAATTGTTTCAGCTAAGTTAATCATTGAGAGAGAGAGAGAGAGAGAGAGAGAGAGAGAGAGAGAGAGAGAGAGAGAGAGAGAGAGAGAGAGAGAGAGAGAGAGGTGAAAACTTGTTGGGCTAATACATTACTATTTGTTCAATATTTTTAAATTAACAACCTAGAAGTTGAATAAATAAATAAGTAAATAAATAAAATGTAAGAAAACGGTAAATTTGGTCTTTAATACTTGAATATAAGAGTATACATTTATCCAATATTAATGCTTGATTAATGGAACGAATACGTATTATGTACTTACTAGATATTAGTGTGTTTAACTGATATGACATCGTTAGATTAACTTTTAATGGTACATATGGGACCATTTAAGTGTATTCGAATTAAACGACATGATGGTTTGTGAGTTACCGTTGATAATTGTCTGTGTGACTGTACAAATCATTAAATGGCCTACATATTCAAACAATTTAGATAAATTACACCTGATATATCAAGTAATCTACACAATGTGACTCTCCTTCACAGCCTAGTAAAATGAAGGGAAATCACTCCTATGGAGTTTGTTTTACAATCAGTGGTCATGTATTCGAAACGTTTATCAAAATTTTCGATGGACGATTCGAAATGAAACTTTGCATATTCGCATATAAACAGTTTATAACAAAATAAATGAGGGAAGTACAGTGCATTACCATTTAAAGAGGATATTGGTATTTAAAAATATATAATTAAAGAGATTTGACGCAAGAGTTCTTTTCCTCAGGTTATCGGAAATGGGTCCTTCAACCAATACTATCAATCATTGATTGTCCACAAGTGTTTGCTCTTTTTTAAATCGCATTCTGATGTGATTTTGAGAGCTTTGAAGTGATTATATGTAATATTTGGGTGTTCTTGGAGTGTTTAGTGAGACCCGATCATTCAGTACCGCAATAATACAACTTACCAATGTAAGGATTTTTGTGAAGCTTTATACACTGACTGGAAAAGAGAGAGCACAAACATCCATTGAAATTTCCTTCCCTTAAGATAAGGTGTAGAAGGTTAGATTTACACTGAATTATGACATTTAAAACCGTTTAACTTTAAAAGAGTGGTGGTTGAAACGGTTATCGTAATGGCAATGCTGCCGCATATCTCCTCTGGGTTTTCCCAAAATCTAACACTACACCTACACGCAATGAGCAATGAACATATGCAACTGTATCCGACTGACTACAGCAGAGTATGGTTCTGCATCTATCATCCTAGAGGAAAAAAAAAAAAAAAAAAAAAAAAAAAAAAATTGCGCAGAAACACGTAACCTCTGGGTTTGGAACCAATGACCAAACAGAAAATGCGTCGAAGCTATATTGAGCAATTATTATTATTATTATTATTATTATTATTATTATTATTATTATTATTATTATTATTATTATTATTATTATTATTATTAATGTTGTTGTTGATGTTGTTGTTCATGACCACGTTCCTGATTAAGTTTAAAATATTATCACTGCTAAATTATTGATATAGCAATACTACTGGGAGCTTGTTATTGATATAGGCCCTTTTGTCATATTTAAGGATAAACTAAATATTTAAGAAAATAACACAGTTTACTGATTTGCCTTAATGAAATTGAAAATTTTCTAATGAACTTAAGTCTGTGTCATCCATGTTATCAGGCTAATACGTAATTATGTGTAAAGATGAAGAAGTTCTGTATTACACAACAGTGATAAAGTGTTTTAAACGTTAGAGATGGTGACATTTTGGGAATCATTTTTTTTTCTTCTATTTACTTTCAATTTTCCTATAAATTATTCACGTGGAGTCTCATGGAGGACCATAATCTCCTTCCCATGAGGCTTTCAATATGACGAAAGCGAAAGCAAACTTAAACAGTACATCTTCACATAATCATCTCTCAATACTTAGAAGTAAGACGTAGTATCCTAAAATATTGCTACTACGTTATTCAAATAATATCATCTTATCCTATATCATAATATTCATGCAATAAACTATTTTGAATTAAATGCTTAATGATTCAAGTGTGTAACAATTTAAGTGTGTAATGAGATTAAATGATTCAAGCAAAACTTTCGTTGAGTTCTCAAAGAATTAAAAGTTTAAGTTTATTGTTGCTTCTTAACAAATCCATTTCTTTCTTCCGATTGTTTTATCTTTGTACAAACTGGATCTATTAGAGAATTAATCATAAAATGCATCCCATTAGCCAGTCAGAATGTTTTGAATTGTTGACTTTTGATTTGTTGACCACTACAGGCAATAGACTTGGATAAACATAGGTCTGTTAATAAAGTGTGTGGTCTACAAATAAAGAGTTATTGTGCGATTTGTATATACCTTCGAGAAGAAAAATGATTTCTGGGAATAATTGTTCTTATTTTCATATTCGTGTCATTTTCATTGTTATTTATTATATTTTTACATTTGTGTCATTTACATTGATGTATTCCAAAAATTATTAGAGTTCTTTCCCACTTTGAGCGCAAGACATATCAATATTTCCTTAAAAGAGAGATGGAAGCGTACAAGGCCCTGGTTTTGCACTACTTAAAGAAAACGGCCCGGCTGGGTTTTAAAATAAAGATGTGATCTTGCCAGGTCGGTTCACCACACCCCATCCCACCAAACCCTCACCATCTTTCTGGGTGCTTGCAACATTTTTCACCGATAATAGAAGAGCTAATTACTCATTTTAATTTATTTAACAAACAGTAAAGTTAGAATCGCCAATATGAAGATGTCCACAAAGCATTTTTATAATTTGGTCATAATATCGATTTTCATATTTAAATATTGACCACTATTTCAAAGCGTAACATGATATCACGTTTTCTATGACATGGTTTGACAACTTCTGTTCGCGTGTGTTTTCTCTATAATAAATAATAATGTCATATTCGTTTTATCAAGGAATTGCAAAACATTAATTTTGGAGATAGGCGAATATGCCTTGCGATATGGTCTTGATGTGATGTGATTATTATTTTAACGTAGTTTTAACAATTTTGCAGTCATATTGCTGCGATGTCTGCAGTGTGATAGTTTATAGTGATTTCTAACATCGGGGCATCATGCCGCAGACATGTAGCATGATGTCCCACCCAGTCACATTATCCTGACACCAGGCAGACCAGTCATAAAACTAACCTCTTAATGCTGAGCGCCAAGCGAGGAAGCTGTTAGTACCATTGTTGTAAGTCTTTGGTATGACTCGACCGGGATTCGAACCTGCGACCTTGCGCATCCGGGGCGGACGTTCTAACCCTTAGGTCACCGGAGCGGTCGCTAAGGTCTTGAAGGTCGACACATCTGTTAATATGATTAGGAGGACTGATCTGTCCGGTGCCACCATCAGAGATAATAGATATATCAAGATCTCAATTCTAAAAGAAAGAAACGAAAATATTAATTTGTGTACAACATATTGAAATCTCTAGTTATTGGAAGATAAAAACATCCAAATTTAAGCTAATGCTTTGATATTGATTGGAGTGTAAGAGAAGCGTGCTCCAATCAATAATTCATATCCTGAATATAATAAGGACATTGAAATGAATTTAGATTAAGCATTTATTATTGTCCAGCTTTCACTTGGTAATGGAAAAAGCCTAATTAATAAGCCAGTTCAATCGGATAGAAGTCAAATAATGTTTTTTATCGCACCATTCAATCAATAAAAACTTATTAGATTTCGTTGTGAAGTTGGGAACAAAGTAATTGATAATCACCATAGGGTATAATTAAATTAATTAGGTTTACAATGTGAATGACCACTGGAAGGTTATGGACATGATCCAAAAGGTCGTTACTTGGAAAAATACCGTCCACACTCACAATCTACCCCCCCCCCCACTAAAACTTGATATAAAGTTAAACCTGTCCTTGGAAAGCACGCGAGAACCACGCGTCATTTAGACAAATATCTTTTGAGACTGGATTTGGCACTTGTGATTAAACAGCTTCCAGAATATAAAAAGGCTTTGAGCTGTTTTGTTCTCAGTGAGATTCCATGCTCTCAAAAGAGTATTATGTCTATTTCTTACAGCGATCCCACCTCTTCGCAGTCAAGCATTCCCCACAAAAAGATGTAACCGTATCTACACCATCATATGTGACACCTTATTCTTATGAATGCTGAACTTTCTGCCTTCTCGTAATTAGACACGAGAAGAAGGTTATGATGGAAAACGTCTAAAAACAACATCAGACAATTCCTATCATAATAGATATTCCAAATGCTTAGAAATGTTTGGTGCTAATGTGAGGAAGGTAGATGCGTCTGGTGCTAGAATTAAGAATGTAATATGTCTGGTGTAAAAGTCAGGGATATTGTCATCCTGATGTTAAGGTCAAGGAGTTTTGTGTATCTTATGTTATGATCTCTTCAGGAATAAAATATGTCCAGTACTAAGGTCAAAGGGATGATATATCAGGTGCTAAGATCCGGGAGATGTGTCATTCTGCCAGATCAGAGCGGCAGCAGAATCTCTATCGATTCTGCAGAAATACTGTAAAAAAAATTTTGTTGGAGCCAATCCATACGAATCTAAATAAGCAACACCACCAAAACGGCCGTCGAAATTAATGGTACCAGTTTCAACATGGTTAGTTTTTCTGGTAACTGATCACACATGAAAACACCTGAAGTTTTATGTTTAATCGCCGAGCAACAGCATCAATTACATCAAAATTGGACATGGGTAGCTTTAACGAAGAGTACTCGGCAGTTTCAATCAGTGACCGTATCACGTTCCTGGTAATCTTGGACCACGTCCCTTTCTTCTGAGGTCTTAAGATCGTGTCCTGTTGCCTTTTTCAATGTCACGCTGGCAGCTGTTCCAAAGATATCGAGTGCAGCTGCTTTTGCGGTAATAAAGCCGATAAAAGTTGAAATATACCGCCGGTCTTTGCTGTATCGCTGATCGCATTTGCAGAAGATCAAATCACACGCAAGTTTTTGATTTCATTTCGTCATTGTCGTGTTTGAGCTGACGTTCTGCCGGCGATAATTTATTTGGGCCTTGCAACGCAGTTGATTTTAGAGATATTTTTGCCCCAGAATTCTTCTTTGATGCCGATTTCAGCTTTTTAATCTGACCTGTTGTCAGAGTAACGTTGACGTGATGCTATGACATTATGACATCATGAATGATCTAATTACATGATTGTAAAAAACATGTTTTCTACGGGCTCTCATTCTCTTATTCGCCCACCATCACCTTCAAGCAACATTTATTTGTCTGACAACATAACAGCGACTGCTCTATAACCACCAGGACCAACCGATTTATCATTAACAGTAACTCGCACGTGTATGTAAACGACAGATTTTCTGAACAAATCGACGTGTTCCAACGAAAAGTAATAGATTGGATACAGCGTTGAGTAATCCATACGATATATCTGCAAACCAGAATCAACATTCTGTTTACGCCTCATGAATCATGTTGTGTTCGAAACTCATTATTATGTCTTCGGATGGGTAATGATGTCCATTTATTCTCAGAGAAATAGTAGACACTGCTAATCTGTAAAATAGCATTGCGTTTCTTTCTTGATTTTCTATTATTGTGTTAACTTGAAACGCAACGAATATATGTTGTAATGCTGAAATTCCATCTTGAGATGCTATCTGACATGCAAATGAATTTGTTGTGCTTGTAATCGAGTCTGTCGTCATTGTCAGCCACGACAAAATTGACTTACCATCAATATACATGAACGATAACAATCGAGCACCTTCTGTTACTGATGGAGTTAATGTTGTCATCTACAACGCAAGTTTTGTTAGTGTTACTTTATCTAGCCAGATTGCATCGTTGTCAGGGGACTTTTGAACTAACTCATCCGTGTGTATGGCCCCAAATATAACGTTTCTAACATGTCTGCAAAATCCGAAAATATGTGACAGCGGTATTATACAGCTGAATCTACCTTGAATTTGAGATCGTCATTCTGAAAATCCCATGTTAAATTCTGGATTGCCGCCATGGACTACCAGGGCTACGTGGCTGTCAGCGTTGTTGGCATTGTTTCTTGGTCGTTTCATCTCATAATATGCATTGTTATGGTGGTCAGTTTAAGAAATCATTGATGGACCGGCAGACCTTGAATAATCATTGAAATACATTGCAAAACCGAGTATAATCGTAGCAACATCGACGTCGTTACATACTTAGATTTGTCTACTATCAATCCTATATACGGCACGTTTAATTATCACCTTAATACTATTAATAACGAATCCGCATTTGTCATCTGCAGGGTTTGGATTATTGTTATCTCTCAAAAGTTACCCCTGAACTTCAATGAATGCATCAGAGGGTAGAAAATACCTGGATGTATCTTGAACTTGTAGTTCGATTCGTTCACTTTGGTTTTGTTATCGTGCTTCATAATAATAATACTGATAATCACGAACAGACTCATGATTGGGTACTGGTACATCCATGTCAAACGCGGGATCAGACACAAGCTTGAAAATTTTATTATATTTGATGTTGTCTAAAACGACATTGTAACACCGATCAATATCACCAACGACGACGGGCGAGACCAATACCCGCTATTAGACTTGCGGTTACGTTGTTTTTTTTTTTATATCTCGGCTGAGGCTTGCTTGTCTGAGATGGTTTACCAGCAAATTCTTTTATCCGCTCATTTGCTGCTCAATTTATTATTTTACTGACACTTGCTGGCATCACTCCGGTGCTGGGTAGTTTTATTGGAATGCTTGCATTCAGCTGTGATTTCGTCGTATTAATCGTGCTAGTATGTCTTTGGTCGCTGTAAGTGCTTTATCAGCAACATCGTCTACAGTGCCAATACCCTTATCACGAACAACTTCAGTAGCTTTTATGCCTAATTGTTTTGCAACCGGGATAGGAAATGTATAAACAAGATATTGCTCTCAGACAAGGTATTGCACTTCTTGCTGCTGTTTTTATTTTTATATGGCCTGTGCAACGCCAACTGCAGCCGAAATTTGTGCTGTCATTATAATTTGCCTTAATAGCTCCAGAAAATGAAAATTATAAACTGCCGAATATGACGCCGTCTCACTGACAATAACATCGAAGTCAGCATGCTCCTGCCATTAGGCCCTATATTTGGAGTTAAGAGATATTTGATTTTTATATCTATATGCATCATAAAGATGTAGTGTTGATGGACAATTCGTTTTTAAAATGGAAAAAAAACACCGTCTTATATACTACGCTCTAGAATAGGATAGCCGTTTCTATGTATAGCAAAAACTATAATTTCAACAGATGCGCGTGTAACAGAGTGTCACCAATGTAGTAGTGCATATAAATGATACCGGGAGAAGAGTTAAATTACCTGGAAACAAGTTGCATAGACATAGTATGGTAGCATTCCAATGAGCAGCGCGAGAGCAATTCCAATACGACAACAGCCAGGTATTTGACAATGTGGGGCTGACTTATATTGTTATCAGAGTTAATAGCAGACAATACACTGAAAGTGAACTCGAATTCAACTTCGATCCAAGCCAAAGAATCTATTCAAGAGCATTCTTTATGTTTATGTTTACAAGAAGCATATCAGGATATTGATTCTGAAACAAAAATATCACTAGAAGACTTTGTTAATATCGTTAAACTATCTACCATTTTGATATTTCAGAGCATAGACAACTTACCACAGATTCTTTGGCAGATGTCGCAGTCAGATCATTCCAACAGTCATTATATATGTATTCACTTCTGGCAACAAAATGTCATTTCTATATGTACCCTGTGACCAATAGGTACAATCCCATCCAGAGGGTAAGTCACACATGGCACGGTGTGTCAGTTAAACAACGAACAGAGTACTGTTGGTACTGACGGTAAAGATAATGATTTGAAATTTGCTTTCAGACTATTGACATGTTAAATACTCACAATATCAGACTATGCTATTTCTCTTAATTGGATTTAGAATATGTAGGGAACTTCGGAGATTCCCAGTATGACGTCACAACTAAGGGTTGGCAGAGCTCTGTCTTGCAGAACCACCTTGGCCACGAAGGAAGATACATATAGATGTATCTTATATATATATATATATATATATATATATATATATATATATATATATATATATATATATATATATATATATATATGTGTGTGTGTGTGTGTGTGTATATATATATATATATATATATATATATATATATATATATATATATATATTATATGGCTTTTACAGTTTTTGGTATCAAGCAATTTGATATACCATTGATATACTATTGACATATCAAATTATGATCCGTCCATGTGCAATAATACGAATATATAAACATTGGAACTGCATGCTGTTACTTCCAAGCCTATAAATTAATGATGCATTTCCACTCATTTATTATAGATATAAATTATCCCCGTTTTCTAATGAATTTTTCAAGAAAAACAATTTCATTTCAATTATTTCTGATTTCCGTTCAAAGGACAAATATGTGAATTAGCAAGTGGTATAAATAAATATTTGTACAGTATGAATGCTGTATCAATATTATGCCACTCGCATAAATTTTCATCAAACGGAAACTAGGCTAACCTCATTTCTTTAGTATGTAATAGCTATGGACAATTATCGGTTTCTTATCATCATCATACCCATGATGCAGAAAAATGAGAAGGAGATGTACATTGTTGTCAGATTTATCGTTCAACTTTACATTTCCTTTGTTGATAAAAGATTATGTACATAAACAGCTGAAGAGAGAATTGTTAATGTTGTTTTTATCATTATCAAAAACAAAACGATACAACTTATCGTGGTTCTATCGTGGAAACTTTTATTTAATGTGCGTTTAAAATGCTTTATCTGCACGTCTTGGTATAAAAACCTATCCTGATCAGTGATTATATATATATATATATATATATATATATATATATATATATATATATATATATATATATATATATATATATATATATATATATATATAGTGATGTTTCGAATTTTGAAAACTCTTAGAAGCATTGTTTAAATGAATTGTATCAAAGTATATATTTTCTGATAAACATGAGTATTCAATCGAATGTAGAGTATGCCAATGGTCCTTCTGCCAACCAGACTTGGGAACCCCACGTCACGTGAGCATGACCTATGACGATAAGCAATTTCATTTGAAAGTACTGTAATCAAAAGTAATTGACGTCAAGTTGATTACTTATTCCGTATTCTCTATTGAATAAGGAATAAGTAACCAGTTGCAATTTAGGAATATAAAAAATATTTTATTACAATACAGGGATAACAATGAATTGTGGCAAATAAATGTAAAAAGCACATACAAATAGATAAGAGAAGCGAGCACCAAAAACACAAGAAATAAAATAGAACAAGAAGTATGGAGAGTGAGCTGGTGAAAATAAGGGGACAATGGGAGAAAATTAAATCACTCAAAATACAGAGTATTATTTTTAAATACTTACACAATGCATGGCTAACAAGGGATGTAGCCATGTCGAGGCATATTATCAAACAGATGCCCAAATGCCCCATGTGTAAGAATGCAAATTATACAAAAATACACGCAATAACAGAATGTGAAAAAAAACAATATAATGGAACAAAATTATAGGACAAATATCAAAAACTAAGCATTACAAGAAACATATACTGTTGGGTTTCTTGATGGAAACTTTACAAAGGAAACATATATGAAGTTAACAGAATTCATAATAACAATAATAAAGACATGTTGGCAAGTTTATATGATTAAAAAATAAAATATAAGGAATTTTTAACAATTTATTTTGAATATAATAATACCTAATTCGTCACCTGGTTTTACTTAACCTCTTAAATAAAATCTAAGTAAGAGACATAGACGTGGACAGGCCTACGAATGAGCCTCAGAAAAATCTATGTGTAGCACATTGACAGACAGGACATACAAATGGGAAATAAGGAAATATTACTAACAAGGGTGACCTAGTCTAACATCAAACTAACCTTATATAATACTATGTGAGATTTGGGAGCAAAATGAAGTAAGTGACATATAAAAAATAAAAGAAATGTTACTGCAGGATGCAATCCAAATACTCAATTTTATGATAATAACTATTATCATCAAATTTTACTTAACTTCTAAATTTTAATTTATTATATGATTATACAGAGGAGATGACACAAAACAAATACAAGCAAAACTTAAATTGTTTTTTTTTCTATTTTCTTTAGTGCACCGTCTTACTCTCAAAATAAGTTATAAATTTCAAAATGTTAAAACCTTTTTTTGTTTGTTTTTAAAAGTGAATTAAATGTATACCCAACAACGTATATATGCATATATATGGATGTAGATGTGTACTTGTATGAAAGATTATAGGGTATATAAGTATGAGTGATGGTATATAAATATACGCCTCCCCCATTTTTTAATATGAAAATGGTTGAATCGGGAATAAGTAATTGGTTACTTATTCCTGTTTGAATCGGGAATAAAGAATAAGGAATAAGTAACCAACATGATTCTACTTTTTTGGGATAAACAGTTGTTTTAATACGTGTCAATTGCTTCACATTTCTGAGTGTCACTATGGGTATTTTTCATGTGCTTTATCAAAAACCTTTTGTGGTCATTTTCCAAGAAACAGTGCATTTGCTACAAAACTTGGTACTAGTCCAATCAAAATGGGAAATCTGTGTTCACTGTTATTTATACAGTATTAACACAACTGAGTTTTTAACAAAATAAAAGTTGTTATTGTTTCTTTCATGTGTTATGGGAGAAAATTTAAGTACAAATGATAACATGAGAAATCTCTCTAAATTGTATTAAAACTAACTCTTCTTTGGAATCATTTTCATTAAACTATATTGGGAGTAATTTCCATTAAACTATATGTAGATTAACCTTCTTTAGTAGAACTGTATTCTATTTGGATAAAGATTGCTTCCTTACAACATGTACAAGTTTTATTCTTGTGTGTGCCTTTATGTGTAAATTTACTTAAATAATCTTTACCAACAGGTGATAATCTGCCTCTATAATTTGTACAAGTTTTTCCGCATTATATATGTATAATCTGAACTCGCCAAGCTTACACTCAGTGGCAACAATTCTTAACATATCCTCCAACTTGGTATCTTTGGGTGTTTACCAAGGGCAGAAATAATGACGCAAAACAAAGTAGTTCTGTTGGGATAAAACCCGTTCTCGCTAGTTGGAACAACCATGAAGGCCGGGCGTGATGCTAGCTTCCCAACTAAAAAAAAAAATAAAATATTACCATAAAAGGCTAGACGGTGTCTTGATCTAGTATAAATAAGCCACCAAAAGAAGTTAGCACTCAGCCTGACTTAAAGCTTCAACAAGTTGAGAACTCTTGTATTTACTACAGGTACGACTTTTTATGTTCTAAAAATACTTAAAGACTATATACTTTTGGAAGTTAAAGATTTTTGGTCTAACTTTCCTTACTGCAATGTTCTTATGAGTTCTCTTTTTTATAATATTATAATATAATGGATTGTTCAATTGTTATAAGATTTGATATTTATTGTATTTATGATAATGGTAAAAAATTTAAAATGGTTACGACTTCATGTTTAAATTTAATTTGTAAATTTAAATATCCTTTAAGGAATAAAGGATAATGTTTTGTAATATATGTTTTGTAATATATTCTAAACTAGTATTTTATCCAAAATTGAGTACAATATATTTCTTTAAAATGATTGTGGCATTAATCGCAACTGTTTTATAATAATTTATTTGATCCAGATCTATTATTTGTAATACATTCTAAAATGCGAAAAACTACAAATATATGAAGTTGGTAAACTTGAAAGAAAAAGTATTATAATTCATTTTATGTATTTCTCAACGTAAAGGTTTTAGGAAGTGTACTTTTCGAATGTAACATTATATATTTTCTATATCATTTATATAAATAAAAAAGCATGACTTCCCGCTTCAACTAGTTGAGGACTCTTGTATTTATTCCAGAATCCTTGGAACCTCTGCTTGCCAAGTATCCCCAAAGTAATATATCCAGGTCTACATTATCATGCGTTACACCTTTTTTCCTTCTCTACATGTCTCTAATCATGGACAGAGTCCACTCATAAGAGATGTGTAATTCCTTCTCATAGCAGAAAATGAGAAGATTATGAAAATATATATCGTAATACATATGTACTTTGATATGCATTTGAATCATCACGTTCCAATTCACTGCCAAATTCCCCATGAGCTATATCTTGCTTCACTACCCCTGGACAAAATAGTATGCATTGCACATACCCAAGCTACCAATTGTTTTAAATACAGTTCATCAGTTAACTTTGCTGTCTAAAATTTGTCAGTCTAAATTGCAAAATTTATATAAAAATTTGATTCTACAATAAAATTTAATCAAAAATAAATTGTTTCTTTAGAATTATGTTAAATTTTAAATATGTTTTTATATTTCAAACAAATTAAGACATAACTTATCTGTAATTCAATTAAGTATATACTGCACTTAAAAATTCCTGTAATTAACTTAAGGAAGATATAGCAAAGTTAGTTTTCATGTTTCAGGAGCAATTGGCTCTAAACTTGCATACTGTAAAACACCAGCACCACAAACTTTCTAACACTCTTACACACTTTGTTTTCTGTGATATTCCAAAAGACTTCATGTGTAAGGCTGAAATATGCAAGCAAATAAAAAAGTTTGACTAAAATCGGCATTAAATAATCTGGTCTGATACCTCTTCAGCACCCATGAATGTAGTTATAGTCTATTTTTAGAGCATTTATTCCTATCTCTCATTTTGTTTTGGTCGTGATAGAAGGCTTGGATTTAGGTATTTTTTGGTAGTGATTTTAAGGTAATTATTTATTCTTTAGAATTTGAGCATTATGATGTGGTAGTCTGTGTGCATTTTGGTAATTGTGCACAGTGAGTATGGTGGCATTAATGGCAATCTGGAAGTTAAATCTGTGGCCTGTTACATAGCACATTGTTAGTCTGGCCTCAAGACAAGAATTTCACTGTGAGTTCATCATTGAATATATTTTAAATTAACATATGATTTACTAGGATTTGGACACAGTGGAAAGTTAAGTACAAAGAAAACAATGTAGGGTACATAGAAAAAAAATAATTGTCATCTGAGTGGAGGTGACAGCATGAAACAAAAGTCAAACATTAGTCAAAAGTCAAACAAAAGTCAAACACACTTGCTGCTTAATTAAAAATGATGTTTTATGTTAAGATTACATGTTGCATTGAAATGTCACAAACTAGTTCATACAAAATTAACATGCCAGTCTGGTGTCAATTGCTGAAAAACCATATTTCATTATCTTGAGATTTTATATATTTATTTATAAATAAAATTTGTAGAGAATAATTCTTTAGAGCATGCTTGCAGAATATAATGGAAGTCTCTCTCTGTGACTCTCTCAGAAAAAATAATTATTTTAAGATATACATTGCAAAGCTTTATTCAGTAAGTTATAATAATAATAATAATAATAATAATAATAATAATAATAATAATAATAATAATAATAATAATAATAATAATGATGATGATGATGATGATGATGATGATGATGATGATGATAATAATAATAATAATAATAATAATAATAATAATAATAATAATAATAATAATAATAATAATAATAATAATAATAATAATAATAATAATAAACACTTAAAGCAAAAAAAAAACAGGACAGGCATAACATGTCTAATAATAAGAAACATGCACGAAGACAACATTAAGAGGAATGAAATTTTTATAAATATTTATTTTTTCTCTCAATTTCTAATGAATCATTGACCCCTAATCCTCTGTCCTATTAATCTCTTTGTTTTCTTTTCATATGCAAAGCTTGAAAGCTGTTATCTGTTATGTAATTAAATCCTTCTACTTAAACATTTCTACAGAAAGAAAAGTAAAGATTACTGTATTAAAAGTGTTATGGAAATATTGCATTTTTAAAACATGTTAATTTTTGTTTCTGATCTCTCTGTGCATGTGTTCACAATTCATACTTGATGAAAAACAAAATAACAAAATGAAACAATATATGCATATGATGGAGTCAGGTGAGTTATGCACTTGTAGCAAATCACTGGATAAAATTTAGAACTCAGGTAATACTATACCAAAGTCATATTTGATGTAACAACAATTATATATGGTACAGTATGTGACTTTCAAAAATCTTTTTACACAAAACTTTTAAACAACGTTTAAATGAACCTTTCTGTTTTTGCAGGCCAGACAACCAAAACAGGAACTTCTAACAGCAAGCACGGGCAACTTCCTCCAGGTCATTGGCCGGATAAATGATTTTTAAAGCCACACTCTATGATATAGATAAGTGGATAAAATCAGGTTGCAGGCCATATCTAGGTCAACCATATATATAGTAACTCCTGGTACATGATTTTGTCTAACTTTTGTAATCGTTATTCATAAATTGTAGTGTTTATCATCAGCTGAAATTGTGTATGTGTATTATAAGACAGTGTTTCCCTTTTTCCTCATTCAAAGACACCCAAAATTTTTATTTGGCCCCCAATTTTGATACCAATGTTTGTTTTTTCACGCAATATGAACCACAGCTTTGACACCAAGGAGATTTTTTACTCTACCCTTGGGGATACACCAAAAGGGTGTTTTAGGATGTCAAAGAATATAAAATTGCATAGGATGTATAAATACATGCTTATTTACATGTTGATAATTACTAATAACAGAACTGTTAGCAAATATGTTTATGAGCTTCTGCTTTTTTCCCATTGACATATCGGTCAGGTGGTATAATAGAAGAATCAAATTAATTCTTATGAAGGAGTTAGGCTACATGAATAGGTAATTTGAAATATTAAATTGATCATTCAGATCTGTAACTTGGGGTATATTGTGGCATAATAGTGGTAATGGACCCTTGAATGTATATATAAGGAGAGAAATGTGTAATCAGATTCATTCCTATTTTGGAGTCATTCGTATTTTGCACATCAATAGCACTATTTCAGGCTACTGATACATCAACACACTTCAAGATTGGAATTAAATTGGAACACCACTGGAATTTATTTGGATTATTCTATAACTTTTAGGACTATCTAAGATTAATTCACAATCTTGTAAGTGCTATTTAAATTTTCGCGTTATTTGTTAAAATTTACTTGTTGATTTCCACTTTTTTCTGTTATTATGTTTCAGACCACAGAATCATAACATTTCGTCATAGCATTATTGTGTTACAACTTGCACAGTCATTATTCTGTAGTTGTTTTAGTTTTATAATAAATTCAGTATCAATATCAGAGTCACTTTTTTGTCACATTGCTTATAAGACGCTAATTTTTTCTTTATTACAACATCGTTATTAGTAATTTCTTTAGTTATTACGTAATCTATAATAACCCTGTGTAGTTGAGTTATTCGTCTAACGCGAGATACTGCAAGATAGACTAAGTTTGACCACTCAATCCGGTCACCTACAATCCAGATATTTGTATCAGAGATAGTTATCCATGGTCGTAATGGTCACCACACATAATCACAGCAGTATTTTTGGTCAATGACCACTCAAGAAATATTTTTAGTGTTTCTAACGACACTGTGTCTATCTCGTCCCATATAATACACTTAGGTATATATTTTTCACCCATTCGCTCAGGAGTCCATGTATCTCCACACCATCTAAAGAAACTATGATACGTACATGTTTAAACCTCCCGTTCTTTTATCTCTCTGGCGAGTTTATGTGTAGGTGTCAAAACGATCATATCTGAATTGTTGTTCATAAATAATTTAATCGCACGAGTTGTTTTACCCTACCCTCCACACCCATTAAGATAAACAGTCTTATGTCTAGCCAAAGGATCATACACATATGGTGCAGATGATTTTCATATTTGATTACTATTCCTGTAATATATTTCCTTAATTTCAACTTCAGCAAATTCAGTATAGCTGAGTATATTTTCTTGCTTTATTCTCCATGTTCCCCACTCACCATTACCCAGTAGCGGATCTAATAAATCCTTATATTTTTTTGTTTATATAAAATGAATCCGTAGCGACTCTAACAGCGTGACGAGGAAATCTATTTATCATCATCTACAGTAGATTTAATGAAACATAGGCTAGCATTGAAGATCTTAAAAAAGTAAACTGTGGTGGGTCACCCTCAATATAGCTCACAATAGTACCTAGTTTGGTCCCATCCAATAAATAAGCATTATTTCGGCTTATAACTATGTTTCTCTCGGTTGTATCAGTGATTATAAAATCTAACTTAGCATGGTCCATAATCAATCTTGTACTGTATCGTTTATGACCGTATGAGCTACCTTGAGTAAACTTACCAATTATCTTTCTACCAAGATCTTTTGCACGTTTTTCATCGTACTCGTCTCTGCATTTACGTATTTTAAGAATGTTATCATCGGCAAGATAAGGATAGTCTTTCCTGACATTAAATCTGTCCGGTTCTGGTAACCGGACTTTTTGTGGACTATAGGATATAATTGCTTCATTTACCTTAAACGATACTAATATTCCAACATCAAACATACATCTTAATAACACTATTGGAGTCCAACATTTTTCTGTAAAATGTGTACCAGACCAAACATAAGAAATCGGATGGAGATCTTTTGCGAACTCGAATGATTCTATATATGCAAATCCAGTTAAGTCAAAATCTGGTAAGGATCCATTTATTGAAACTCTGGCCATGTCATGTGTGGGATGTCCAAACCTGTTAAAGTATTTAGAACACTCGCCATATCCAAGAAAACTTACAGGATAACATGCAGTCATATCGACTGGCCTCATGGATACGTTTGGTTATATCTGCATTTGTTAAAGCTAGATCTTTCATCGAAACACGAAATTTATATTCTGGTAGTCTGTCAAGATCAAATCTAGTAGCAGATGGTTCAATTGCTGATAATTCCTCCATCATTATAATTAAGACAAATATTCAAATTGAAATTAATAACTGTGTACTCTCGATTCAGAACATTATTTTACTTATATAAAGTTCGATTCTATCAATCTTGCCAAGGGTTCTGTTTAGTTACAATCACATTTATGGGCCCGCCCTCAACGTCGCTTATCTCAGTTTCGCTGTCATATATCACAGAATCAAATAACATAATCTTTATCAATTGCATTACACGATTGTCTATCATTTTTTCCTTTCGTACTCTTCAGACAGTGCACTTTTTATCTTTACGATTGAACGCATAAGAAGCGTGAATATTCCTACTTGTTTGTTATCTACAACAACTAAAGATGCTAACATAGAATCATAAATTGACTTAATGAATCTGTAGTTGGAATTTAACGTTGATTTATTTTGAAATTTTCTCTGCTGTAATAATTCAAAGTCATACATGTTTTTTTTTAGGACTTAGGCAATCGGATATTTGAATTCCATCATGCTTTAATTTTTTAATAGCAGAAACAATATCAGCAATATTCTCACTGTTCATTATATATATATATATATATATATATATATATATATATATATATATATATATATATATATATATATATATATATATATATATATATATATATATATATATATATATAATAAAAAAATAAAACATAATCACAACACAACCCCATAAGGGGAATTTGAATTAATCCCCGTTTGATCTCCTAAGGTGCCAAACAACATCTTAGTGAGACCAAGAGGAAATTTGAAAAACGAAGGACAAACCTCATTTGATCTCCTCGGTTGCCCTATGAAATCCGAGCAAGTTCAGAGGTCACATAAGGACGCCAAACAGACCCCATTTTGAACTCCTCGGTTGCCCTATGACATCCGAGTAAGTCCAGAGGTCACATTTAACGATTGTATGAACATGAACTATATACAGATGAACATGTGGTGTTGATATACTTATCTCTAAGAACTTAATGCTAAGGACGGCACAACAGACCCATTTTGAACCGCTCTATTGCCCTATGAAATCAGAGCAGGTTCAAAGGTCGCATATAACGATTGTATGAACATGAATGAATATATATATATATATATATATATATATATATATATATATATATATATATATATATATATATATATATATATATATATATGTGTGTGTGTGTGTGTGTGTGTGTGTGTGTGTGTGTGTGTGTGATTTTTTGATTTTTGATTTTTGTGGAAGGCACAAAGATAAACTTCGGGGAATATCTATATCCAACAGATAAAATACACTCACCCTAACAAAAACCCTGTGAGTGATACAAATATGTACCACGAAACTTGGTGTAATGACGGGTGAGTGTATTTAATCTTTCTGGACTTCGTCCCCATTTAAAAAGAAAAACATGCATCAAATCGCCAATCGTCGCCATCCTGGCTGTCACGGAGATTAGAACCCGCACCCGCATGTAACACAGCCACACGATTACTCCACTAGACAATGGTCTTGTCTTACCTACTTCTGTTCAAATAGTTAATATATATGTAACTTATGTACAAAAATGCACAAGGAAATGTGTAAGAGTAGATACTGAACAAATATTTATAAGTATTATAGAATTGTATTATGAATTTAATTTAATCCTCAAACATAATACAAAAAATATACTATAAAATATAATCACGTTTTTTTCTGCATTAAGAATTGTCGTGCGTTAGGGTTATTTACAAAAATATAAATAACTTTTGACCTAAATACCAGCGTCGGTAAAAGATTAGTAAGGTTTTACGTAAATCAGCTGAACTTTTAGGTTATAGAGACAAATATGTACCATTATCTTTTTGTGTTACACATTTGTTGTTCGCTAAGACTTAATTGTTTGTGAATGACGGATTTTTAGGTAATAATTGTCTGAAAAACGATGTATTTTGTCCGTACTCAAGCATAGTAAATATGCTACATTTATGAACAAAGGGAAATAATTTATCTATTGTTGAACAGATTCAGAGCATTGTTATCGCGCTTTGTTCCATTATGAATTCAATTAAATATCTATTATAAATATTATTAATAATGAGTATTGAAGATCCTTACTCAGCCAAAATAACTCGAGAGCGGCTAGAGGCAATTAAAAAATATCTACCTATTCGTGATTCTGTT
This sequence comes from Potamilus streckersoni, assembly GCA_016746295.1. Taxonomy (NCBI): domain Eukaryota; kingdom Metazoa; phylum Mollusca; class Bivalvia; order Unionida; family Unionidae; genus Potamilus; species Potamilus streckersoni. The sequence goes on along the minus strand of JAEAOA010000264.1, from coordinate 578,552 downwards.
AAGAAACAATTACATTTGCGTCAGAGTAATTTAACTGAGTTTGAGAGAGAAACAAAACAATTATTTAAACTGATTGTAGAGCCAACAATTTTTTTTTTACAGCAACCGAAGCAGCACAACAAGCCCTTGCATCATTGCCTACCAATATTGCTCGAGCACAAGCAGCTCAACCACTACCACCACCCGTCCAACCTCCTCAACCACTAAGAACCAGAACTAAGATAAGAGATAAATTAATACCTGAAGTATTGCTGCTATCAGGGACCCAAAACAATTATTTGATATTGCCGCGTATGGATAATATAAAAGAAAAAAATATGTAAAACCAGAATATGTTACATCTCAAAGCTCTTCTAATTGGATCAGGGATGTATATCGCATCGCTACTAATATTCAAGAAATCAGATCTCATGAAGAAATCTGGTGGATCCAGTACGCTTGAGAGGGTTGTTATTCGCCATATGATTTATATGATATATATATATGATATATATATATATATATATATATATATATATATATATATATATATATGATATATATATATATATATATATATATATATATATATATATATATATATATATGAATGAACAACGAGACCAAGAAATAATGAAACTATTACAATCACAATCATCATCAACACCACAATGATCACAAGTACTACCACAATTTGAACCACCATCACCAGGAAAACCTGTAACACGACTACAAAAACGACTACGAAAAAAATCACAACATTATCTAGAACAACAAGAACAAGAACTAGAACAACAACGACAACAAAATATAAAACGACAACAGGAAAAACTACCACCGAAACCAATTGAAGAGGAAAAAGTATTTCAAGACCCTCCTGGTGCAACTGGAAGTGGTCTAGATAGTGGTCTTATTACTTGTCCCAATAATGTTCTTGCTGATGTTGAACGACTAGAAATTCTGATTGGAGGAAAACGAGCTGGTAATAATTCTCCAGAAATTATTAATGAAGCAGCAGACATTTGTAAAAAGATTTATTTACAGGCGGTATCATGGACATTGATGTGTATCAATCTCTCAATAATGAAATCACCGATGATTATTATAGTGACTAAGTCACCAGACTAAGTATGTAATTAAATATAATGACTATTTAATAAAATGATAGTACATAGTACTCAACGTGGACCAACTAGGGCAATTAACTCTCGAATACCGATTTACAGGTCAACCTACGGAGATGGGTTAGGTGATATTGTGCAGGGTCTATTTAGAATAGCCCCAAACGCAATACCAATTGCAAAGCAGCTGGGTATGAAAGCTATTGATGTTGTTCGTGAAAAAGGTATAGGTGTTGCTGGTAATGTTGCTAGGAAAGCATTCTCGGCCATCAAAGCTAGACTAGCACAGACATCAAGCAGTCCAACCTCAGCCGGTAACATTACCTAGTACTGAATTAATGCCCGCAAATATTGGTAAAAAAAATAAATCAAGTCGGTAATCAAAAACTAGCAGAGTTGGCTGATATACCCTTATCAGAAAAAGAGAAAAATATAACCGCGAGTCTCATATGAAGTGGTCTTCGTTTTAGACGATAATAATTATAATAAATATGTTTAAACGTATAAGTGATCCTGCATTTGACATGGACCCACCAGTTTTCATAGATGAGTCTATGCGCGATTATCAGCATTGTTGTTTTGACGCCCGAAGTCCAGATCAGCGTGGACGAATCGAATTACAGGTTCAGAATACAAGTAGATATTTTCTACCTTATGAAGCATTTATTGAGGTCGAAGGTGAAGTTTTAAAAACAGATAATACTGAATACGCCGCTAATGATAATGTTGGTTTTGTTAATACTGGTATTATGGCGTTATTTGATAGCGCTACATGATTGACGGAAAAAATATTGAATCAATTCAAAAAGACGTTGACGTTGCTACAACAATAATTGGTCTTGCAAGATACAACGATGATTATTCGAGATCAGCTGGTCCACCAATGATATTTGCAAAGGATATAACTGATTTTCCAGACAGTAGAAACACGACTATTGGTAATGTGAGAGCTGCAGGAGGATATGCTGATGCCCCTGCAGTATTATCGATGAATGCAACTTTTAACTTAGGATTTGCAGTGCGTAAATCAATGCTAACGGGTGATAGAAGAACATTTTCATGTCCAATTCCATTATCACATATCTTTGGAGTCTACAGAAATGTCAGAAAAGTCATTTTCGGAGCCAAACATACAATTGTACTCGTGCGAAAAAGTGCCGATGATGATGCAGTATGGCACGCTGAAGGAGTTGATGATGCTGCAACTAGGGCACTTCATGGTAAAGTTATACTAACCAAACTAGCGCTCTGGATGCCAATATTGTCTCCAACGATATCTGAAGAAGATCGGTTACTATCTTTTATGAGTCATGGTGGTAAATCAATGTTTTCATGGTTAGCGATGACAACGGATGTTATCCAAAGTGCAATTAATGGTTTATTTAGATGGCAGATATCGTCTCAGCAAGTTGTTTCTGCACCCAGACATATATTTATTGCGCTTCAAAATATTGCACGAGTAAATAATCAGACACAAAGTTATCATGATATTTGATTAGCTCGGCGTTTCTGAGGTTTCTTTAAGGATAAATGGACATCAAGAACCATCCGAGGATATTTTGTTAAATTTCGATGAAAATCATGTAGCACGTGCATATATCATCGTCTTGTGTCGTTTATGGGACGTAAACAAAACCTAGACACTGGTTTACAGATATCACAACTAGATATCACAACGCTGTATCTGATTTATTACTTTTCGCTAAAACATTTAGATTTTACTAGACAATCTATTGTAGATATACATTTTCGAGCTCGTGTAAATCGAGGAGTCATTCCCAATTACAGAGCAATCGCAGTTATACTCAATGATAAATCAATGTTACTTGAAGGTGTTGGTGGACGAATGAGTCATTGATGCGCCAGTAGAGAACATGTAACACGTAATTCGATTAATTATGAATATTATAAATGTCATACAATCACGCTAATGTTACCCTGACTCCTGGTCAGGTCAATAGATTGCAGTCAGCATCAAACAATAACTGTGGAATAAAAATATCGTTTAAAAAGGAACAGATGAGCGGTTCAAATAAATTATCGTTGACCGATCGTCAATTCATAAACTTTAATGAAGCAAAAGAAATCAAATAAAGGCGTCCAACTTAGTCTTTCTGCAGGCGCTATCAAAGATACTTTTAAAACGAGTGGTACGTTTTCCCTTCTCGCAGCTATACCAGCATTAATAGCCGCTGAAGCCCCAGCTGTAGCAAAAGCAGCTGCATTAGGCGCTGTTGGAACTTCTGCTGAAATTGCATTAAAGAAAGCAACTGGACATGGAATAAAACGAACATCTAAAAAAAAGGGAAGAGGACTCAGATTGCCAGGAACCCCGCCTTCATGGCACGGAAAAGGTCTAAGACTTCCAGGGACAGTTTACTGATCTCGCCTTTGTCTAGTTTTGATTTACTCAATGCTGCTAAAAACTAAATATAAAAAATTTCAGAGGAGTTTTTATACGCGATCAATTACCAAACAACCGAACAATACTGAAACAGGTATTATTAATCTCGATAAAAACTCTGGACCTGGCACGCATTGGGTAGCGTATGCAATTGATCCACGTGGAATTATCTATTTTGATTCATATGGATTAGCGCCACCAAAAAAAAACTTCAGTATGCCAGTAATAATATTGCTCCAATCTGGTATTCTACGCTACCAACACAAACATTAACTGATCCACCAATATGTGGTCGTGAAGTACTTAATATACTTGATGCTATATCCATGGCACCACAAGGAAAGCCACCTCATAAAGTCAATAATGATTATTCCACATTGTCGCATTTGAACAGACATCAGTAAATATAATGGTATATATTTACGGAAGATCTGCTCGTGGTAAAGCTTAGCAGCAAGGTGATTTATCTAAATATGCAACCCTCGATCAACTCAGAAATGAGATTGATGATCTATTAAATATCACGAGTGTAGATGAAAATGAAGTGGTTGTTTTTCAGGGCAAACAAGGACGATTAAAGACTAGTAATATACAACTACCAGACGTACTTATACGAATTCCTACTGCAGTTGCAGATAATATCGTAACTTTTACTGATCAGGGTAAAATACAAGATTCAGGTAAGTCAGTAAACGATTATGTCAAGACGACTGGCGGTTTATTTAGTGGAGACGTTATTATGAACAAAAATAAAATTACAGATCTTGGATACCCAGCCACAGATAGTGATGCTACAACAAAAAAAATGTTGACGATCAGGAATCCAAGTACGTATTAGCCAAAGGTGGTATAATGCGTGCATTTCTCAATATGAACCATAATGGTATTGGAAACTTAAAAACACCACAATCTGGGTTTGATGCCGTTACAAAAAAAATACGTCGATTATAAAGATGTTCCAATCAGTAATGAAATAGTCACGCTCAAAACTGATTTTGCCGGTCACGTGAATACGTTTTTGAGTTTTCGCAGAAACATAAACAGAATTAATAACGAATTTTTTGGAAGTCCACTAAATGTTGACATAAAACTTACGGATATTAACACAAAACTCAATGATATTATTAGTGGTATTCCGGATATTGTTCAAAAAGCGAGCCTGATTAAAATTCCTCACAAACAGATCATTAACATCGTGTACGTCGTCAAATCAGGCTCAGTTACATGGACACAACGAAAAAAAAAAACCCTATCAAACACACCGCAGAGGTCGCTGGTATATATAGGTTATCTGTGTTTAGCATTGTAGAATTTAACATACCACATCTTCATTAGCTAATAAATTGTCTAGAACCGTATCTGTAATGTTGGATAAAGATTCTGAAGAAACGTTCACGTTGGAATCATCGGATAGAAGTTTGTCCTCTGCTAATTACTGGTGGTGTCTGGAATTTGTAACTAAAGCTCCCATTTTAATTAATTAAATAACAACGTCATTAGGTATAATGAATCCGATGACAGAGTCACTCATTGACGTTCAACGTCACCGATATAATCATGCGTGTGTCAGACGTAACTAAAAAATATCGACGAATACACATTGAAAGTAAAAAAAATATCGCAGACGTATGGCTGTTATCGATGTAGTAGTTTATTCGGTTTCTGCTGTTGTTGCTGGAACCGGATTATTATTATCAACGTTAACTATGACTGCTCCTGCGGTTTAACGATTGTCGTATCTACGACAACATGTGCTGGTATTCTCAGTATTATCGCTATGAAAATATCTACATGCACGAGCGATAAATTACGCGAGTACATGATGAAATTACACACAGCAACAGCCGCCTATACTAAATTATGCTCACATCTTTTCTTGTACCTCAGTGATGGTAAAATATCTGATGGGGAGTTCGTTATGATAATGAAAACCTACGATGAAGCATTCGTGGTGGAAAATAACGCATCATCTAGTGACAATAACGAAAGGATGGATAATTAAATAATAAACATAACAATAATGTCTGATTCAAGAGAACTATTGCAACAGATCGTCACTAATACGACGCCATCAAAAACTACTACCATATCAATAAGTTCGACCAATCCTGAATTCAGCGTCAACTTTCCAATTAAATTCCAGTAAACGAGATAGCATTAGCTCAATTACGTGTTTATTATAGCTGGCCTAATATTAGATCAAAACCATTTGGTGGACTACAAGCAAATAATTCATTAGGATTCGCAAATAAGAATAAATCTGATGGAATTCCCGATTGGCAAGTAGTTAGTATTCCAACTGGCAGTTATCAAATAGAGCAAATTAATGAAGAATTCCAGCGCAGAATTAAGTCTATTACTGGGAAAGAATCGAACATAGCAATTACTGTTTACGAACAACATTATCGTCGGTGATTGAAATACATTCTCCTGACTATGTTGTGGATATTTATCAAAGTTCGATTAGATCAGTGTTAGGATGGCCTGAAATCGCACCTGTTTATCAAGGTCCGCCAGAACCAGCTAAAAATGAGTTTAAAACGAGTGAAAAAAATTCATTAGAGATCCAGAATATCGAGAAAAAAATTAATGGCATTATATAAAATTTAAATTTGATCCAAACAATAATAATCATTACTTTACCGATTTTTTCGGTAAATGGATCCCACAGATAATTAGATCAGCATTTAATGTTATCGTAGAAGACCCCAAGACGCCAGAGCATGCTAAAGAAATTGTTGAAGAAATTTTTAAAATATTTTTAGATGCTCTAAAGCCAGAATACGATAAAGCATTTAATGATTTAAGAAATTTACTTACTTCATTATCTCAGCATTATGATCATAATGTATAGCAGCAAATAATTGAGTCAATAAAACACTTAAATGGTATATTATTCGATTTATATATCGCCAATCAAAGTATTATAAACATTGCAACTGATCTTAGTAGACATATTTACACTAATCAAAAAGTAAGCAATTATTTCTTAATCATTATGAAATAAAAGAAAATGATCTACAAACATTTATTATACCAGTTCTAAATAACGCTAAAATGAAGAAATCATTAATTGATCTTATTGAAGAATATTATCCGGGAGTAATTCAATCGTGGAAAAAATTAATCCAGTTTCCAGCTGTTCTCAGATATAATAATGACCCATATGGAACAGGACGTCATATTTCACCTAATATTGTTAATATAACATCCACCATCGCACTGAATCTAGTATGCGATATAATTGACAGTAGCTACCACGTTGACCTTTCTAAGTCTAATCAGGCTCAGCAGGGATACATATTATATTCTTCCTGTATTCAAACACCTCCAGAAGGCTTTTTGTATCTGAGCCAATAAATCAAGTCTACTTGCGTGTACATAATCCATTATTGTCAAGAACGAATTTCAAACTCACAAATCAGGATGAAAATATAATTGATTTGAGAAACAAAACTTTATATATTAATTTATACATACGCTCGTAGATTGGTCTAGATAAAATCTTTGGTTAAACTCCCCTTGACTACCAATAACAGCAGGGAGGGTGAAGGAGAACAATTGGGTTGCTTTACAAGTAAACAAAATACCTGACAAAATCATAAAAAATGTCAACAATAATATAACAAAAATGAGCTAACCTCATGACAAAGTCAGGTGTATGGAAATATAATCAGTTAGAGACTTTGGTTTAGCGTTGTTGACATATCATTTTTTCAGCCTCTGCAGGAACCTTTATTTCTTCGGTAAGGATTTGAGCAAAATTTTGTAGGGTTCACCCTCCCTGCTGCTCTATATTCTAAGACTTCTAATTTCCCCATAATGAAGGTCACTACTCACCCAAACATGCCTCATGGCAAATGATGTATGCTAGAGCGAAAACAAGCATAATTAGCTTATTTTCATGAATAAAATCAATGTTAATGTACCATTTTACTCAGAATACCATACATAATATGAAAATAAGAAAAATAATTGCATAAATGTTTAAATTTGTTTTTAAGGTGGCGCTCTACAGTTTCATATTTAGCATAGGGTTAGAATTTTTAAGAAAAAAGTTTCCCTATGTTACCTCACTAGTTATACTGGCTATTTAAGAGAGACTTTGTATATCTTAGGTATTGTTCAATGAACCTTTAATTCCCTTTATTTTGATGTATGATTGATGGGTGTAATATGGGTTAGAGAGTATACAGCTTAGCCTTACTCCAGATGACATCTTTCAAAAAAGGGCTAGCTCTACTGGCTCATTTTCACTTCTCGAACTTCAGAGGTAAATTGTAAAAAATAGAGCTGATAACTTTTTTTTTACATTTTATGTATTTGGCAATTTATTCACTGCACTTTTACAAGCTGGTATTGTCTAGTTTGGCAAAATTCATTTTCCATATTTTAATAACTGCCAAGAATAGTGTACTTTAGACAAATTCAGGTTGATTTTTGGAGCACAAGGGAGCAGTCATTTTATTTAGCAGTGTCCTAAGATCATTTAAAATTTCAAAAAAGTACAATATCCAAAGAAATTTCATGCACATTACATGAAAGTAGTATATAGGTATGTCAACATTCTCTCCACTACACATGTTTAAAATGCAAACAACTTCACCTTACATACATCACTCTCTCTAAAGTACATAATAACTGGTGAGCGCCACCTTAATACAAGACCAACAAGACATCATGACAAGTCATTTGGAGAAAAACCTATCTTGATATGACCTTCCATTTTGAGAAAGTAATAATAAGATTTTTACAATGAATGCCATACTAGATATCAAACAGGTAACATTTCCATTTAGAACTAACTACATATCATAAGAAGTCATTTGTTGAAAGCACAATGTAGATAATATCAGCCGTTTGGGAGGCTACCTTGGCATCAATTTCATCCAAGACCAACTATGACCACTCATTCAAAGTTATGATAACACAATTTTAAAGATGGCCACTACACTGGATTTCTGAGTGCTGCCATTTCATTTAGTTGGTCACCAGACATTAAAAAGTCTTAGTAAAAGCCCCAATTTTGATATGACCATCTATTCAAAAAGAAGTGAGAATGAGATTTTCAAAATGGTCATTGTGGTGGCCATTTTGGATTTGCAAGCAGCACTATTTTCATTGAAGACCAACTAGACATCACAAGTCTTCTGATGAAGACCCCATATCAGTACAATTTTTTTATTTAGAAGGATTACAGTTTACAAGATTTTGGACATCCACGCAGCATCTTTTCAGTCAGGACCAATTTGACCAAAGTCTTTTAGTGATAAAATATGATTATCCATTCTGGGCATGAAATGCATCCGATCAGCACCACTGTCTTTTAGGGCCAACTAAACAATTTAATTTTTCTGTTGAAAACCCTGTATCAATATGACTTTCTGCTTAGGAGGTGTAGCATTATCAAATTTTTCAAGATGGCTGCCATGGCGGTCATATTGGAAATCAAGCTGGCACTATTTTCGTTTATGACCAACTAAACATTATAACAATTGTTTTAGTGAAAACCTTGTGCTGATACGACCATCCATTCAGGAAAAGTAGTGATAATATCTTGAAGATGGCAGCCGTAACAGCCATGCTAGATGTTCAAGCCACATCCGTTTCATTGAGTACCAACTAGATCATGGGATGCATAAAGTTTCACGTCAATCCTTCAAGCAGCTCTGGAGGAGCAGCAATAACAAACTTTTGTGCTAAGAGTCAGCAGATCACCCCACTTACTTATGAAATAAGACAAGAACAGAAAAAATTGATGGAGTTGAGATAAAAATGCAGTAAAAATTTTACATGTACAAGCCAAACATGAAAAAGGCACATCTACATGTAACAGGCAATTTAGCTACCAACTGTCTTCTAGTTTTATGTAACAGTTGTACAGATTACAAATACACAGAGATGGATAGATGGCTGGATAAAAAAGGTGGTTCCTGATGCAGAATATTAAATATTACACTGATTGGCCTAGACTGGAAACAAGATAATGAGAACTTAAATTTATCCTCCATTAGTCATAGAACTACATGTCTTTGACAAGTAAACTGAATAATACCTTACAAAACACATGTATTCATAATAAAGACCTTTTTAATCAGTTTATAAATATTTAATTAAAGTGTTCCTTGAATCTTAAATCACTGCAATCTTAATCACTGCATGACTACTTTGATCAAATACAGTCAATTTCTATTCGGGTAACAAATGATTGAAAGTCTTTCCTTCTAAAAAATATTTTTTCAATATTTCTCCAGGCTTTTTTCAATAAGGATGGTGAAAATATGTTTGGGTCTGACTTCCATCTTAAAGAGTCAGGATCCATTTCTCTTGAAGATGAATGACCTAGAGTCCTATCTGATTTTGAATTCTTGAGACTTAGTGTGCATCCATTCCTATTCTGAAGTCCTCTTTTGCCATCTTCTGTAAGATTCATCTCTTGCAACGAGAAAGAACTGCCATCATGTTTCATGTCATTTGTCTCCCTTTCATCATTATCCTCCCTATGTAAAGTAACATCCTCTTTGTCAGATTTTGAATCGTCATCTTCACTGTCTACTCTTGTATTATTCTCTTTCATTGCTGTACTTGCTGATGCAAAATCTTCTTTTAAAAATGGAATCATGCAATCTGAATATGACCTGTATAAATGCTTGACTGATACGTTTGTCTTAGAATCTGACCTCTTTGAAATATGTCTGGACCAGGAATTTATGTTTTCTGTCATGTTCGAACACTGTGGTCTTTCCGAGTCCTCAGGCACATATTCATCACCAACACTGTCATCTTCAAGATATTTTGAATCAATTATCCAAACAAAATCATCTTTTGAAAGGGTTTTTCTTAAAATCTTCGGAGTATGTAGACATGCAATTCTGCAATTACCACTCTTTGAATAAAATAAATGTTTATTTTCAGTTACACACAACTCTTCTGAGTCAGTTAAATGAGTAAAACATTTATTTTTAGAGTCGACAGATACAGCTACAGGGCAGAATTCAGAACTCGATGTTGGTGCACTTTCTTGTTGACTGCTAGACAAATGAGGATCACATTCTCTGATAGATTTCTTTTTCAATGCCTTAGACACTTTTCTTTTTCCACGGCAAAGCTTCACAATTCCTACTGCAAAATAAATGACAAAAAAGCAACCAACAATAGAAACTGAATAAATATATGTATTATTTTGGTGAACAGAATCAACGGGTGTGAGTAAATTTGTTTTTTCCTTTATGCAACCAATATCTTGAATGCGAGAAATATCAATATGTCCATCTTTATAACATGTTTCCTCCTGGTTTCTTAGAAGTTTGTAAGGTATTTTGCTACTATAAACCTTGTAAACAAGTCCTTTTTGTGCAGGATAATTATTACATGTCCAACTGCCTGAATCAATTACAAATTTATATACACTCTTTCTTACTCTGCTGTAATCTTTATTACTCAGCGGATATTTACGAAAAATGGTAGCTGTTTCATTTACTGAATCTGGACGTTCCACATTATCATCACTTTCAACACTTACAAAAATGCCATCCAGGCATATAATTCTGCTCGATGTTGTCCTTTTGAAGCCAGGGTGACATGTATAGTTCAAATAGGACTTGTGTGAGACAACCCCGTTTCCTACGACATAGCCATTGCTTAGTTCTTTTGTACTAAAATTACATGTGCACGTGCATACGAATGGCTTCTCCTGAAACTGCCACCCTTGTTCTGGAGAGTACTGAATCAGTCCATCAACCTGGGAATTGTATACTGTAGCATCAGAACTGCAGTTTATTTCACCAAGAAAATTTGTATAATATCTTGCACTATAACAAATATCTAAATCGACTTTAACATTAGGTGAAACATCCTGAGATTGTCTGATCATGAAAACAGGTGATATCTGTGTATGTATAGAGATAATGATGAAAATGATGAGCAACCGAGATCTTGATGATATAGAATGTGCCAACATTTCCAGTAAACTCCTGCAATTTCATTGATCTGCAAAAAGAAATAGATGCATAATCCATTAGTAGTGGAGGTTAAAGGCACAAAAAAGTCATGAGACAGGTCAATTTCTGTTCTTTTTGCATCATTAAAATCAAAATGAAATTTATAAACATTTGTTTTGATTGAATATTAGCACAACTCAAAGCCTTTTATAAAGTGTTATCCCAACTGCATTGTTTTAAGGTGATACACCCTGCCCTCCCACTTGGTGCCCAGCCCTCTCTGGCATGCACCCTGTCCTCCTTGTTTTTTTTTCATTATCCCATCTTAAAAGGTTTTGTACATTCCATATAGTAAGATTGATTGTGTGCAGTTTATCCATTGCTTGTTATAACCCATAATTTTTTGTTGCTGAAAATTTTCTATTCATTGCCTCAGTAATGTGCATAAAAATGCCTTTGATAGAGAGGTTGATCTTCCAAGAAACCATTTCATACTTAAAATGCCATGTCAGGCATCCAGCCTGCTCGGACCGATGGTCTGGGGATGACCTCTTAGAAGAGACCATACCATTCTTAAAATGCAAAGACAGGCAACCAGCATCCTGCCTGGACCAATGGTATGACAGAGTTATAATATCAGTATATCAACCAAATAAGATGCCCTTTATGTCAATGACAAATTGCTGTGAAATTTTAATAACAGCTGCTTATTTGAAAGAATTATTGTTCTTGTCCCAATTTCATTTACAAGAAGCTACTTTTCAAGACATTTGCATTCAACTGGTAATATAGAAGTAGTTCATTAAGTCATGAGAAAGTAAAAAAAAAACAAACTGTAAATACATATCAAAATAAAGAGTATAAAACATTTAATTGACACATCCTCTGATTGTCATATTTCAAATTGATTATTAATATAATATTTTAACTCACAATATTTATATTATCTGGCTTCAAAAAGAATTTGCAAGTTTTAAGGTTTGGTTGAAGTGCCCTGTTGAATGAATTCACTTCTATATAAACTTTGCCCTTGAAATTAATATGAGAACATAAGAACATGACAACTAAACATGAATAGTTTAACAGTAACATAAGGTTCTACAATGGATTGGATAACTTAATGTAAATAGGGGTATCCTAATAATAACATAAAGATTCTACAATGGATTTGATAACTTAATATAGATAGGGGTATCCTAATAATAACATAATGATTCTTCAATGGATTTGATAACTTAATATAGATAGGGGTAGCTTAATAATAACAAGGATTCTACAATGGATTGATAACTTAATACAGATAGGCATAGCTTAATAACATAAGAGTTCTTTAAAGAATTTGATAATTTAATATAGACAGGGGTAGCTTAATAATAACAAAAGGGTTCTACAAAGGATTTGATAACTTAATATAGATAGGGGTAGCTTAATAATAACAAAAGGGTTCTACAAAGGATTTGATAACTTAATATAGATAGGGGTAGCTTAATAATAACAAAAGGGTTCTACAAAGGATTTGATAATTTAATATAGACAGGGGTAGCTTAATAATAACAAAAGGGTTCTACAAAGGATTTGATAACTTAATATAGATAGGGGTAGCTTAATAATAACAAAAGGGTTCTACAATGGATTTGATAATTTAATATAGACAGGGGTAGATTAATAATAACAAAAGGGTTCTACAAAGGATTTGATAACTTAATATAGATAGGGGTAGCTTAATAATAACAAAAGGGTTCTACAATGGATTTGATAATTTAATATAGACAGGGGTAGCTTAATAATAACAAAAGGGTTCTACAAAGGATTTGATAACTTAATATAGATAGGGGTAGCTTAATAATCACAAAAGGGTTCTACAAAGGATTTGATAACTTAATATAGATAGGGGTAGCTTAATAATAACATAAGGGTTCTACAAAGGATTTGATAACTTAATATAGATAGGGGTAGCTTAATAATAACATAAGGGTTCTACAAAGGATTTGATAACTGAATATAGATAGGTGTAGCTTAATAATAACATAAGGGTTCTACAAAGAATCTGATAACTTAATTTAGACAGGGGTATCCTAATAATAACATAAGGGTTCTACAAATGATTTGATAACTGAATATAGATAGGTGTAGCTTAATAATAACATAAGGGTTCTACAAAGGATTTGATAACTGAATATAGATAGGTGTAGCTCAATAATAAAAGGGTTCTACAAAGGATTTGATAATTTAATATAGACAGGGGTAGCTTAATAATAACAAAAGGGTTCTACAAAGGATTTGATAACTTAATATAGATAGGGGTAGCTTAATAATAACAAAAGGGTTCTACAATGGATTTGATAATTTAATATAGACAGGGGTAGCTTAATAATAACAAAAGGGTTCTACAAAGGATTTGATAACTTAATATAGATAGGGGTAGCTTAATAATAACAAAAGGGTTCTACAAAGGATTTGATAACTTAATATAGATAGGGGTAGCTTAATAATAACATAAGGGTTCTACAAAGGATTTGATAACTTAATATAGATAGGGGTAGCTTAATAATAACATAAGGGTTCTACAAAGGATTTGATAACTTAATATAGATAGGGGTAGCTTAATAATAACATAAGGGTTCTACAAAGGATTTGATAACTGAATATAGATAGGTGTAGCTTAATAATAACATAAGGGTTCTACAAAGAATCTGATAACTTAATTTAGACAGGGGTATCCTAATAATAACATAAGGGTTCTACAAAGGATTTGATAACTGAATATAGATAGGTGTAGCTTAATAATAACATAAGGGTTCTACAAAGGATTTGATAACTGAATATAGATAGGTGTAGCTTAATAATAACATAAGGGTTCTACAATGGATTTGATAACTTAATATAGAGAGGGGAAGCTTAATAATAATATAAGGGTTCTACAATGGATTTGATAACTTAATATAGACAGGGGTATCCTAATAATAACATAAGTGTTCTACAATGGATTTGATAACTTAATATAATATAGACAGGGGTATCCTAATAATAACATAAGGGTTATACAATTGATTTCATAACTTAATATAGACAGGGGTATCTTAATAATAACACAAGTGTTCTACAAAGGATCTCCAACACTGGTTGAAACACACATGGTAGTAATAAAACTAAATCTGAGAAGAAAAAAAAACATCATGAAAGAGTGACAGTGTGCCACAATTGGTGGAGTTTATATTTAAATACATATAAGTTACAGATTCTTTATACTAACATATCTTATGAAAATTACTGAAATGTGCTAACATGCTGACTCAACTAATTGATCCATCAAATGTTTGAAGTTGATCCATGTTATCCAGCCTAAATGTATAAAGAACAAGACTGCTGTGCACTAAGACTATCATGTGATATTTTTAAGAAACCCCAAAGTTGGTACCAAAATAGCTTCTTATATGTTTTATTTAGCATGTTCACAAAACACCTGTAAGTGCAATAAAACACTGTCATAAATTTGGGTAGGAAATCAATAAACCTGTTTCAGACAATTTCAAAATGTACATGTGAAGTTTGGTTAATCTGTGATAAATGTTGTTTTTTTTATTATAAAAAAGCAGGTTATTTTAGTTGCATCATTATATATATATATATATATATATATATATATATATATATATATATATATATATATATATATATATATATATATATCCCAAAACATTAATGGATCAAGATTCATTTATACATGTATCCAAAATTGGACTGGATCAATATTTATTTATACATGTATCCAAAACCTGGACTGGATCAATATTCATTTATATTTGTTTGTATTATTATGAGGCTGCTAACCTGAGGTGAGACTACTGAAGACAATGAGCTACAGCACATCTGTTGCTTGTAAACATAGACTTACGAATAAAAGTTTGGAAACTGTCACTAAAAAAAAAATCTGTCTGATTTGCAAAACTTACAAACTGTTTGGGACTTTTTAGCAACAACACTTTACAAATTATAAATTGATGAGAGACTAAGTATTCTTAAAATTTTATCCTTAATGCTTTCTATTTTTAAAATCAGTATATGGTATAGAACAAGTTCACTCTTAAAAATGATATAGTTGTAAGAATTTCAATGAATTACTGTATTAAACTGACGGCAGTTCAGACTGCAATGGTTATCCCACCAACTGGTTCAAATGTGGATGCAATAATGTGGTTGTTTTTATTTTTAATTATAAACTGTTTTGTTTTGTTTTTTTTATTCTTTTTTATACCACAATACTAGATGTGTCATTTATTAACGAAAGTAATAAAAATATATACCTAAAATAGACTCTCTTTTATAGTACGATAGAAAGAGTCCTATGTCAGAACCATTCATATGGGTAATCTGAGTTAATTTTGTTACTCTGTATATTTGTTTTCCTTCAGGTTAATGCTTGTTTTTATTATTAAGCTTACGTCGAGCACCTGTGTCTGTGAGACTACCCTCGACTTTGATCCTATCAACACTACAGACTGAAAATAAATATCAGCAACTTAAGAACACGGCAAGATTGGGATGATATAATATGATAAAGTAAATTATAATTTTGACATTATGTAAACTAAATTACCTAATCGCCACAAATAAGCCAGAGTCGCCAATAAAAAACAGCGAGCTTTTTAGTTTTCATTGTCGTCAAGTTAAAGGGGAAATAACTTCAGTGAGACTAGTCAGTGTTCCCTCAAATTTCTTCAGACAAAAATAATTTCCATGCCTAAATGCTTTAATTTCTTCTAGCTCAAAAAATGTTCTTTTTTACTGCCACATGTATAGCTTCTGTTGAAACACACAATCAATCAAACGTCACATTGCATACTAGCATATTCTGTATTTTTACATGTGAAAATATAAGGATATACGTTTCATTTGACAATCACTGGAGTCGGCCGTTTTATCAATAAACAACTTAAAATATTACACAAGTCTGATGTTTCACTGGAGTCGCCGTTTTATCAATAAACAACTTAAAATATTACACGAGTCTGACGTTTCATTTTCTCTCAATCAGAAAGTACGAAGATATCTTTGAGAATACAAAATCACCTAACCGTACTATCAATATGCAATTACATTTATATTGTGTTCTCTCGGATTTCTTTGTACTTGACTGATGAAACGTCCTATAATAGTCCTATGTTGAAATTATAGCAATCACACACACACACACACACACACACATGAACATTATTTTTCAAATAATACTCTATTTCCCACCTAAGTACATAAAATACATAATTATATCATATTTACTACAAACTACAGAATTATGACCTAGATAAGTTGCAATCCTCATGCCCTCCTGGTACTCAAATTGATACGCTGTCCAATAAAACAACTTAGCCTTTTTTAAAAAAAAAAATAAAAAAATAAAATAAAAAGTACTGCCAGACAACTGAATTTTTTAATACTTACAAATTATTTTCCAGTCGTTCGGATATTTTTAAGAGGCGTTTTGTCCTTTGGACAACATGCATTTGATAAGTTCAGAAGTGTGGCCTATTGCATCTTCGCTTGCCAAAGTTCCAATTGACCAATCATAATGCAGCCACTGCAACATTACCTTTAACTCAAAATTTCGTTAAGTACACTTATGTCTTATAATCTCCACTAAGTGTTCTAATGCAGAAACCCCATGGAGGTCAATGAATCCTCGCTAGATTTTTCAACTCTGTAATCTTTGTTGTTTTTTCTTTAAAACACATCACAAACGGAGTCATCTTTCTCAACGCACAGTAAGCAATACTTAAATAAAAACTTAGTCTAATAAATGTGTCACCATTTCTGCCTTTTTCCCCAGGCATAGCAAAGGATCTGAATATATTCTTGCTCTCTTCAGTGTTGATTGTTTCGTAGTTTTAAGCGGTCGATTGATTCCCCTCCCCCAACGGTGTGATTTTGTTTCCTGTACATTTATAGTTAATGCGTGATGGAGGCTTCCATTAATATAAGTAGATTAAAAGTGTTAAACTTCCTGTAAAGTTTGGTACACCAGACAATTACGCCCAGTCTAAAACCAACATTCGATGTAAACCCGGACATGCCAATATCCGGGTTTCACCACAAAGAATCTATTCATGTATATGTTGTTGTTATTTCACTGGACGTTAATTGAAAAGTTGCTTCAGTAGTCCTCATGAAAAAAAATTATGTGCTGGCAGAATTCTGAGTCAAATACGGATTTTTATCTTCTTCTGCTTCAGACTCTAGCTCTTATTTTACAATACCGCCTGATCATTATAATTGTGCTTAATGTAGATATGCAAGGTTTTACCTTCTTCCTCTAGCACACATCTGGGCAAAATTTCTTGAAATATTGTCAAAAGGGGTGTTTTGCGAATTTGGTTGTAATTCCGTCAACTTAAGTTCTGCGTCGAGAATGTGTTTGGTGTTGATGCGCAATAAAATTCGACTTTATGCATCTGGGACCTAGTTTTAAAAAATGTCCTGAACAAGTTTAGAAAATGAGGATTTTGAGAAATATATTTGTCATTGCTTAACCTACTTGAAGAACTAAATTTTAATATCCCTAAAATTTCCGTGTTAGGGGTATGATTGCAATTGCCACCATGAACCAATCTGCCCATCTGTATGACTGTACATTGGTCTGTCTTTTTATCACATCTCCCACATTACTTGGAAGTTTTACTGAAACTGTGGAGCTTATATTTCAGTCTGGTGTTGATATGCAAGACATTTTCTCTTGTTTCCTATGCTACATTTTGTCGAAATGTCCTGAAAACTAGTTGAAAACTGGAGATGTTGAGATCTCAGTTGTTTTTATTATTATTATTATTATTATTATTATTATTATTATTATTATTATTATTATTATTATTATTATTTAATAGGTATGTAACCATATGCAATAATGTTGCTGGACATTTACAGGCGTGTAGGAAACATTCTCAACTTTATTGCTTCAAAGGTATTGAGAGAAGGGTAATGTAGGAGTTTAAATAACACAAGAAAACCATGTTTCGAAGAACATACCTGAAGTGTATACAATCTCTTAAGCGGCTTTCGTTATCAAAAAACATCTATTAAACAAAATATAATTTCTTTATTTGAAAATATTACATTATTTTAAGGTATTACATCGTTACTTTCGAATATTATTTCAGCATTTGAAAATATTACTTCACTTCAATGAAATGACATTCTGATAAACAATGAAATAGTTCATCTAGACTAAATATTTCGACAAGACCAGTATTTGATTCTTTCTTAAAGGTTTTAGATTTAAACAAAATATTAATTATTTTGAAACTGACCTAGGATAAATAGACCATTTATTTTTGTATAATTTACTGTGTCAATATGAGTTAGTGGGGATATTTATTAAATAATCTTCTATTGTTAATATATAACCCCGAAACATTCAATTTCATTTCAACAGTAGTTCAATAATTAAAAACAATTTTAATATTTTGACGAGAGAAAAGTCTAAAATGGAGATAAATATTCTGGGAGATATAAACATACATACTGAGCAAGAAATTGAGATGGAGATATGCAATCAGTTCCGTACTGAAAAGGTGTCTGCTCTCTCTCTCTCTCTCTCTCTCTCTCTCTCTCTCTCTCTCCGCGGTGAAACAAAGGGATGGGGTTAAAGGTTATGTATTGATGTGTATATTCATTAAAAATATGTATACATATTTTTTTTTTTTAAATTAAAATACTGAAAAGTAACCATCTGATATCTTTAAACAATAAGATTTTAGATCAACCGTTACCAACATTACCATCCATGTACGAGTAGATTTTCAATTCAATTGGAGGACCAAATATATATCAAGAGAAGTCTTCGACTAAAAGCCCCATGTCTGTATGACTTCCCATTCATGAAGATTTACAATATGTATTCATGTGTGAACAATTAAACGTGATAAGAAATGTTGTGATGAAAATCTCATATCAAGGTGAATCTCAATTCAGTATAAATGGCGATAAAATATTCACGGTGGATGCTATATGAGACATTAGACAGAAACCCTTTTCTTTAGGACCAAACAGGCATCATAATAAGTCTTTCAGTGAAACCCCATGATGTTATTATTATTCATTCAGGAGTAGACAAAAGATTTTCAAGATGGCCACTGCGTCAGTTATTGTGGATGTTCGAGCAATATCACTTTTTATTTAGGACTAAGCAGACTTTTGGGAAACGTGTATTCTGTTTCATGCCCAGCTCCCAAGTAGGTTAGGAGGAGTAGTTACAGCAGAATTGTGCGTAAGAATGGACGGTGAACTGAACACATGCAACAGGTACTAAAACCATCTCTGATATTCTACAGTGATAACATAATCGTACAACTTTATGCTGTGAATATTAAATGTCATATTGGCATAATTTTCATTTACAGTTTTGGCCATGAGAGACTAAATAAAGTGGCTAGTATATTTGCTGATGGAAGAACCACCGACCAACACGGGAAGCTTCTATAAAGCTTTCTCACACATCCACTCTAGCAGAGCCGTGACTCGAACCCACGTAGACTGAGGCGGGATGTGAGTGAACTACAATGTTGAGAACATCTGACCACTCAAACATCTGGAATATTTTTTTTAATTAGAACCAGCAAGAAATAAAAATAAGTCTCGTGGTGGAAATACCAAGTTGAAATGACTTGTGTCTTGTCCAAGTAACCATAAGATTTCCTGGATGGATGTCATGTGGTTATAGTGGATATCAAACTTACACCATGTGCAGGACCAACTAGGCATCTTAACAAGCCTTATCCTGATTGTAAAATGTCATCCATATAATAAATAACTTGAAGACATGCACAATTTCACTTCAGGCCAGTTAACATCATAAAAAATCTTTCACAGAAATCCGATACTGATATGACAACTTATACAACAGTTTTGTTGAGTAAACGATTTTCGAGATGGTCACTGCATCAGCCATATTAGACACCTAATCGGCACCATTTTCATTTATAACCAACAAAACATCACGTGTGGTTGAGTAAAATCCCCAATGATGATAAGACCACCCTCTTAGGAACATCAGCGATATCAATATTTTCAAGAGAACTTGATATTGTTTGAAAGCTCTGCCCAACAGCCTTAATTGTGGACACTGCACATTCTGTTTCCTCGTAAAGGAAGAGAAAAACACCTGAAGCTGCTTAAAAGGGAACATTTTGGATCACTGCGTTTCGTACTTCACCAAACACCGAATATTCTCCACATTGCATCGTAAAACACTGGAAACAGACTGCATCCTAACCTGGATGATACAGTTGGTAGACTTGCTCGAAAACTGGTCCTGGCCGATTGACTGCGCGAGAGGAGACAAGCGTGAATGTGTAAAATCTGTGTGCCGTTTTGGAGGACAGATCCCATATGCTGAAAAAGTCTGTCATTCCTCTTTAGTAATTTTTTAGACTCCTCTACATATAGGTCGAGTATGTCCTTAAAACACAACCCTTGGGGTCACGAGGAAAGGGGATGAGCCGAGTAGTGGAGATCCAACTTTGCGTTGCAGATGTGAATTTAGTTTGAAAGGTGAGAAACGTATGCGTACACAGGACCGAATTATCCATAGGGCAAAGTGGGCAACGTGCCCAGGGCCCCCGAGGCTCAAGGGGTCCCATATATTATCGTCTGATTTCATATGCAGTGTTATTAATAGTACTGTAACCATATATATGTAGACATGATTTTCAAGACTGCAAACATTTCAGCCTGAAAATGAACATCATGACAGAATGCATGTACCAACCGGTAAAACTTTTCAGCACAGCTCCTCCACCAACCCCCATAAACATCGATGGTGAGGACATAGTCTAGTGTAAAAACTTTGTCTACCTTGGTAGTACAATCTCAGACAATACTAGCCTTGAGAGTGAGATAATATACAGGTCGGGGAAAGCCAGTACTGCTTTCGGTAAGCTATAGCATAGGCTCTGGAACAATACTCATTTGTCAGCTCGTGTGAAAGAGAAAGTATATCGTGCCATAGTGATGTCATCTCTCCTGTATGGTGCAGAAATCTGGACGATCTATCGTACACAGGCAAAGAGACTTGATGCTTATATTTTGAGCCACCTCCGCCAAATTCTATGAATGAAATGGGATGACAAGGTCACAAACATAGAACTAATTATGCGAACAGGACTCCTGTCTATGACCGACATTCTTATTGAGAAAAAAACCTAAGATGGCTTGGTCACGTCCATAAGATAGATGAGGAGAGACTCCCGAAGTAACGTATGTACTCCAAATGAAGTATGGAAATAGAACTCAAGGAAGACCATGGCTAAGATTCAAGGATGTAGCTAAGAGAAACGAAATCTACCAGGAGATGGAAACATCTGGCTCAAGATCGAGAGGAATGGATGAGAAGCATCTCAGCGAGACCTAAGCCACATGACAGTCATCGTCGACAGACTGTAATGATAAACCATATCAATGGACAAGGCAGGATAGCTATGGGCCCCTATGTGGGCTGTGCACATGGCCCCCAAAGGACTTAATCCAGCCCTGTGCGTTGACAATCCCACTTATGACTGAAAGTATCCACCGCCCGGGCCTTCTGATCTGTTACTCGCGAGGCAAAACAAGAGACTTTGTTACACAGTCTCGTAATGAACAAGTGTAGCAAGGGTCTCCCACCAATTGGAAAAGAAACAGTTTAGTACTACATTAATAAATTTTAAAAAATGACACATGCACATTGAACTGCAATGCAATACTCTATATCTGAGATTGAGAGACTGAGGCGTAATTCTGGTTACTTTAAGCGTTAGAGTTTGTGCCCAGGGCCCCAAATGTTTTAAAAAGGATTTCGTTGATAAGGTCATAATTTCAAAACAGAAGTCTGAAACATATTTCATTCATCAAGGTGGGAATAAAATTAGGACGACTGACGGCAATCTAGAAGTTTTTTCTCTCATCCTTTACATCCACGATTGGTGTATTTTCACGGAAATTTGCAAACTGTCATCTACTTTCGTTTTCCACTTCAAATAACTTCCTCTTTGGCGAGGTTTTTTTTGGAAATATTTTTTTTTTTCATTTAAAGAATAAAAGATGTATACGAGCTTTATTAACACTCAATGCCTCATCACGATTAGCCTAATAAATTATATTACATGATATTACATGATGAATTTGGTCCATTACCTGTAGGCCTTGTCGATCTTGTGACAACTAGGAATAAAAGCAAACTTGGAATCCCGCAAACGAGATTTTTCTAGAGAAGTTGAGAGACCATGCGAATGCGAAATGAAATAAATACAATGGGTTAATTCCGTAAGTGCATTGCCGAGGAGAAATTTTGGATAGTAGTTTTTTTTTTTAACTATCCAGTGACAAATACATTGACAATAAAACTACATGTACAACTAAATCTGTCACTCAGAATTATGCTAATATTAAATATTTTTTGAAGGAAAACATAACAAAAGTTTTAATTAAATCCATCATTTGGCATGAGAATCTGGAGAAATCAGATGTTTTTTGCTTTTTCTTGCATTCATTAGTTTTAAGTGAATTTTAAAATAGGTTGTAAAGTAGGATGTTGAAAAATGACTTATAACTTGTATAATAGCTTTTATAAACAACTATTGTCATGAAAGTGAAACAATTAATTTTAAGAGTATATGCAGTAATTTCATGTGATGTTATGTGATTATGATTTTTAACGTAGCTTTAACAATTTTTTAGTCATATCGCTATTATGTCTGCAGTGTGGCAGTTTATAGTGATGTCTAGCAATGGGACACCTTGCGGCAAACATGTAGCATGATGCCCCACCCAGTCACATTATCCTGACATGAGGCTTTACCAGTCCTAACACTAGCCTCTTAATGCTGAGCGCCAAGTGAGGCAGCTGTTAGTACCATTTTTGTAAGTCTTTGGTATGACTTTGATGGGGATCGAACCCACAACCTTATGCATCCGAGGCATATATATATATATATATATATATATATATATATATATATATATATATATATATATATATATAATTGATAAAATATGATGCACAAGAAGCAATTATTTTATGCACAAAGAATTAAACATCTGACCATTATACTTTAAAGATCTTTCAGTGTCATGTAAAAACCTGCAGTGCATAAGTATTTCGACCTGTTAATATTTATTTTTTCATGATAGGTTATCATTCATTGAAAGATGGAACTGAAAAAAAACCCCTGCTTTCTACAAAGTACATTACATATGGCTGAATCAGGAGTTTAGGCTTAATTCCATTATAACAAATGCAGGTAACATTATTAGTACTAAAAAGACAATTTTTGAAAACCATAATTAATGAAAAACAAAGAAAGTCAAAATTAACATCAGTTAATTCAAAAAACACTATACATCACTGTTCAGTTTCCTCCTATAAATTCAAAATTCCACTAGATTTGCTGATCAAGTTCAATGTCTGGTGTATCCACTAGGTTTTCTTTAAGATTTTAGAAGTATAATTATGTTGGAATAAAACATCAGAAGCAAAAGAAGGTGCATACCAAGATTATGAACTGGAGAATATTTGTCTCCATTTATGACAAGGTTCATAAGAGCAATTGACTAATTTTTGTATGATAACTACTATGACGATTGTATCACAAAAGCAATAATTACTGATTCTACAGTTAATACAACAAAAACAAATGTAAGCATTCCTCGACTAAACTTCCTTGTTTCAAGATTCATGTTAAGGCCCCAGATGCTGTGAGTGACATTATACCATAATCATATGCATACTTCAATTAACAGACTGCCAATCAATTAGAGGGTCACCAGCTGGATCATTGTTTAAAAAACTACTCAATCCTAACAACCAATGATTAAATTACTGACAATGGCAACCAAAAAATGAATATGGGATGGGTATGATAATTTCATGATAACTTCTTTTATTCTTTAAGTTCCTATTACTTTTTTTTCTCAGTTGAGAGATAAAAAGTAATCAATTTTGGGATTTTTTTTATCCTGATGGAAATAGTGTAAGGGGAGGCAGCAAGGAAATGGGATAGCCAGCCAATAAGAAATAAAAAGAAAATTTTGTGATGGACTTCAAATGTACTAGTAATAAAATCTGTCCTTTCCCATTAAAGCAGTTAAGTCCAACAAGTATTGCTCATGAAAGTTTTTTAGAGAGTGACTTTTGATGGAAATAACAATTTGGTTCATTTGGTTAAGTACATTATGGCACAGCAAGACAAATATGTTATATTGTGCCTTGGCAATTGGACTAAAGTGCCTTACCTATTGAAAAGTAACTGAAACTCGCACAGGCTGGTCCTATGATAAGATCTGAACCTGTGCTCTTTCGACTACAAGTCTGGAACACTAACAACCAAGTCACCACAGCTCCATGGAAACAAGAAAACAGTTTTAATTTCCGCATAATTCTGGAAATATTTACTTAAATAATAAATATACTTCAAAAAACAGACTCCAGGATGACGATATTGATGATAGTAATTTATACATCATCAGTTATTATTGTACGTAGGAGGCCATACTATGCTTTGCCACAATACAAGGACTTATTTCCTGATTTCAGCATTTTGTTTTTTATTTTTTTACAAAGCTGTATATATAAACATGAATTTAATTCATAAAATCATCACTTAGTTTTTTTAAAATCTTTTTTACCATATTTTATATGACCATACTTACCACTCCTAATCCAGTGAAAGATTTCTTTAATAGCATTTTACAAAATTAACTCTTAGATAGATTTACCATACCTTGAACTTTAATTTATTTTATTCATGGATGTCAAGTCATATAAGGAATATTTAAAAAAAAAAATGTCTATCTATCTCAATCTCGTGGTCTGGACTAAATTCCCACCCCCACCCCAAATGGTATGTAGGCATCATCTCCCCACCCCCAAATGGCATGTAGGCATCATAAAACAAGCAGAGTTAACTTTCATATCTGTGAAATATGGCTTAATAAGGCAACAGTAAAATGCCCTTTAGGACATTTATCACCAACAAAATATTCTTTATATGCCAAAACTGTTAAGCATGTTATACATGGAGCATTCAAAAAATTGGAAAAACTTCTTAACTGAAATATGGCACCATGGGTCCATAATAACAGTTCTTATACACTTTCATAATATCAATTTTAAGGTGAAATGATTATATATACGTAATGCTGGTTATGAAATAAAAAGAAACATAAAGAAAAACAAACAATCTTCAGAATATTCATTTCAGGACCTTATTCCCAGACATCATGTATTAAAGAATAATAGGCTTTATATAAGTCCACGAAGCAATATTGATAGTCCCTGTAGATCTTCAGTGAAATATGCCTCCACCCCCTGTAACTTTTTTTCTTCGTGACTATTTCATAAATTGTTCAAAAGTTCTTAAACAAAATGTTTGATTCAATCTTTGCCAGCAACATACATGGAGCTACACTTATTAAAAATATAATATAATAAAAATAACATTAATTATTAAACTGAACAAATACAACATTACATAAAAAATAAAATATGTAGAAGATGTGTTCTTTTCGTTTGTTAATACAGATATATTTATTGTGTGATACAAAAACATATTTTAATGAGTGGCAAAGCCACAAGATAAAATATATCTTTTTTTTAAGAGACACAAGATGAAATATATTTGAAATATTTATGCAGAAAAAGAAAATTTTATATATCAAACTTGCTTGAGAAGCAAAACTTAGAAGATATAATTCCCTCTTCAGCATAACACCCCATCTCACCCGTTTCATAAATGAAACTCACTTTCATAGGGTTATCATATAAATATCTGTGACTTAAGACAACTGTAGTTTCTTGCATTAAATTGCATTTCAGATATTTTGCAAACTATTTGATCATATCTGACCACAAATCAAGTCAAATTCAACAGTACATCACTGAATGTTTATTGCTGTTGTCAAAGTAAAGGGAAATAACTTCATAAAGATGCAAACAATAAAGTCAAATTTCTTCAGCAAAACATTATTTGCATGTCTGTAATGTAATGGTTTATTTGTTCTAGCTCACAATGTGCTTGCTTTTGTTACTTCAGGTATAACTTCTTTTATAAACAGACACAATCAAGTGTTCCATGATATAATATTTGATCACTTGTCTCCCAAATAAATTTTAAACAGATTTTAAGAATTTTCAATTTCTCTTAAAAGACCTAGTCCAAGAATTTACTGTGTAAATGCTCCACACTATATAAAAAATAAAAAAATAAGTTGGTGCTACTTTAACCAGCTTTTTTAAGTTTTTGTATAGATGCTTGTAGCACTGGGGTGCTGTAAATGTTGAGGTGGCAGGGTACAGTTTCATAATTTGGCCCCTGGCAAATTTCTTAATTTAAGGCTATGGCGTGACTTTTTCAGCAATTATTGTCTACTAATTAAAGATATGGATATATTTGTGAACTAGGTGTTTCGCACTTGTGTTTTTCTTGAAATTGATGTCAGGCATGAACACCTTCCATAGTTACTTTGCAATATGTTGATAGTAAAATACCAACAGTTGGCAAGGAAGAAGAGCTAGCCTCTCATAGCAGTAAACACATAGGTTTGCGGCAAAAAGAATATCTCAAAAACCGCTTGGATGACAACTATTTTTAACTGCATCAGCCTGTTTAGTTCACACTGTTTTGCAGAATTGTCATCTAGGAAAAGGGCTTATGTTTGCACTGTGAACACCACATGGTGTAACAAAATGATCTTCGGACATGAAAATTGCAGGTCTAAATTTGGGGTTGGGGTGCATAAACTACTGCTGCTATGAACTGCCACTGACTTCTTTGGTCAAGTGGATAATATTTTTATGCTTTGTTTTAATACAGGTATCTCAAAATATGGACATTCTTGACCTCACTTGTGTATTTTATTTTTTATGATTTTTTGTACTAGGTCATTGATTGCTGCATTGAATTTGTACATAAAAACTGGCCCCTGCCCTCTTGACATAGGTTTTGATGGAGTTTCCACCCTTTGAGATAATACTGTTATTATTTATATGCTTTCATCATAAATTAACACTTATTGTACATGGATTGTTTCTGTATGTTGCAGTGACCATATAATGTATATTAAAATCAGTATGCATGTAAAATGGTATCTAAGAATGACTTTATTTTAACCGTTATATTTCAGACAAGGTGCGTAAATGTAGAATGTATAAAT
Organism: Potamilus streckersoni; assembly: GCA_016746295.1. Taxonomy (NCBI): domain Eukaryota; kingdom Metazoa; phylum Mollusca; class Bivalvia; order Unionida; family Unionidae; genus Potamilus; species Potamilus streckersoni. The sequence goes on along the minus strand of JAEAOA010000264.1, from coordinate 550,932 downwards.
GTGCATGTAAATAGATTTCTATGCACTTCATTTTTTAAAAAAAGTTTAAAAAGGGAGGGGACAGTATCTTAAGGGTGTATCAGCCTAGCATTATGTACATTTTAATGATACAAATCACTGTATGCTGCAGAATCTATTTACCGTAAAATCATTCTACTCCAATGATTCATTTTTTTTCTAAATAAAGCGAGGAGACATGCAACTTTTTTATAATGTACGCATGATTGTATACGTGTCAGTTTCTTTTTCGTAAACGTAATATATTGTTTCCAGTTTTGTAAATAGTGTTTCTTATTCTGTAATGCAATTCACACTCCACACAAAATCTAAATTCTATGACTATGTCCATGACAATCTTTAAAGATTCTCTACGGGCCAAGTTAGTCCGAGTTTCCTCTGACCCTTGACACCCCATTGTTGATATTTGTGTCAGTGGTCAGAGGAAACTCTGACCATGGACAAGTTTGTCGTTAAAACTAGCTGAAAACCCGCAACATTCAATGATAGAGAAGCAGCTGAACGATTTAGAATTCTGAATTGCTGAGCGAATACTCTCCAGAAGATGTTTGTTTCAGGTTGTCCCCCAATCGATGCCTCCTATTATCGCTGCCATTTAGAAAACCTAACCATTTTAAAACTTACTGAGCAGTGACATCATTATCCTGTCCAGCTGCCAAGGGTCTTTAAAATTTCTTCTTTGATGATTTGTATTGTTTTACACATGGAAACTTCGCTCAACGAGAACACAAAACGTTATTACTTCATCAATTCCCCTTACTAATAACTACTCCATTACTAAGAATTCTAAATCAGTCATGGTCAAAGGTTGAAGGTTATTGGGCAAAACCTAACATACAAGAGAGGAAAATGATTATTTCTTTGTCATGTGGAAGGTAACAAAGTGGGAAGTCATGTTAAATTTGCTATGATGTTTATAAAATTTACTCTAAATAAGTGTGAAAAGCAGGCTGACAACATGTATAGAAATTTCCTAAGTATACAGATGTTTCGTCATAGTTGTGGAGAAATACCGACGTATCAAGATTTATTTATAATAATGTCTCGGGATAAACGAAAGTGAATTTCTTCAAATCTGTGTGTGTGTGTGTGTGTGTGTGTGTGTGTGTGTGTGTGTGTGTGTGTGTTTCTTCTTCTATTTGTTGCTCGAAATTAAATTATATTTTTGTAAACTTGCATTTATACCTTAATTTGCCTTCCAACAATGAGTTTTATAACTTGAAAATAATACAATCGAGGAAAAAAGAAAGGAAAAATATATAAATATTATAACTATAACCACTCCGGTGGCCTATAGGGTTAGAGCGTCCGCTTCGGATGCGGGTGGTCGTGGGTTCTATCCCCGGTCGAGTCATACCAAAGACTTACAAAAATGGTACTAACAGCTGCCTCATTTGGCGCTCAGTATTAGCAGGTAGCAGCAGACAGGGTGAACCATACAAATTTTTGCTCGAGACATTAATGAAAAATAAAGGTTCCTACAGAGGCTAAAAAAAAGGTCTATAATACTAAACCAAAGTCTCTAACTAATTATATTTCCATACGGTTAGGTTAGCTCATTTTTGTTATACTATTATTGAAGTTATTTTATCCTGACTTTGTAAGGCGATTTTGTTTACTTGTAAAGCGACTCAATTTTTGTTGTTCTTCACCCTGCCTGCTGCTCTTGACAGTCAAGGGGAGCTAACCAAAGATTTTATCTAAACCAATCTACGAGCGTATGCATAAATTAATATATAGAGTTTCGTTTCTTAAGTCAATAATATTTCCATCCTGATTTGTAAATTTGAAATTCATTCTCGACAATAATGGATTATGTACACGCAGGTATACTTGATTTATTGGCTCAGATACAATAAGCCACCCTGGGGGTGTTTGAATACTGGACGAGTATAGTATATAGCCTTCTGGGCCTGATTAGACTTAGAGAGGTCGACGTGGTAGCTGCTATCAATTATATCGCATACTAAATTCAGTGCGATGGTTGATGTTATATTAACAATATTAGGCGAGATGTGACGACCTGTTCCATATGGGTCATTATTATATTTGAGAACTGCTGGGGGAGAAATTAATTTTTTCCAGGAATTACATATTTTTTTAAAATGTTCATCAATAAGATCACTAACTGATTTTTTTTTAGCTCATCGGAGTCATATCCAGGTATTATAAATGTTGATAATTGTTTTCTTGTAATTCCAAAATGTTTCAGAAACACTGTCGTGAAAAGATTATTTGCTCTAAATCCCTGAATTGAATCGTCTTCATTAACTATATACGCTCTATACATTCTATCTGCTGGGTTTACTAATCTTATTTAACTGTTAACAATTATATCATTCATGGTCTGAAGCAACTTGATTCAGATGTTGTATTGTTTCAATTATTTGAATTTTTAAATCATCGTTATAAGAAACATTAATGCTTGAAAATAAATTTTTTAGATAATTTAAGACACGTTCGTGTTCAGACTTAATTACTGTAGCATATGAATTTATTTCATCAACATCAAGAATCATTATTTTACATTTATTACCATCAATTATTTTTGTAAAACGGGCTTCTGTTCTATCTATATAATGTTTAACTCCATCACCAAAATGTCGTCGCCATGAATAAGTATTTTCTTTCTGATCGATATTCTGGAAGTTCTATAAATTTCCTAACATCTATGATGAAGTCGGATCGCTGTGGTTCTCTTGGACCATGATAATCTGGTGCAACTTCAGGCCATCCTAATACTGATCTAATCGAACTTTGATAAATATCCACAACATAGTCAGGATAATGTATTTCAATCACCGACGATAATGTTGGTTCATAAACAGTAATTGCTATTTTCGACTCTTTTCCGGTTATAGACTTAATTCTGCGCTGGAATTCCTCATTAATTTGCTTTATATGATAACTGCCAGTTGGAATACTAACTACTTGCCAATCTGGAGTTCCATCACACTTATTTTATTTGCGAATACTAATGAATTATTTGGTTGTTGTCCACCAAATGGTTTTGATCTAATATTAGGCCAGCTGTGTTAGTGACGATCTGCTGTAATAATTCTCTCAACTTAATATCCAAACGATGTTCAGACGCTGACATTATTGTTATTATTATTGTTTAATTCTCCATTTATTTTATTTTGGTTATTGTTACCAGAATAATTAGTGATTATGAATGCTTCATAGTAGGTTTTAATTATCATTGCAAACTCCTCATCGGATATTTTACCATCGCTGAGATACGTGGAAATATATCCAGATAGTTTAGAGTAGGTTGTTGTTGCTATATGCAACTTTATTATATACTCACGCAATTTATCATTCGCACATGTAGTTATTTTTTAAGCAATAATACTAAGAATACCTGCTATAGTCGTTGAAGTTGAAACAAAAATTGTTATAATTGCTGGAGCTGTCATTGTTAATGTCGATAATATTAATCCGGATCCAGCAACAATAGCAGAAACTGAGTACACAACTATATCAATGACAACCATACGTCTACGATATTTTTTTTTTACCATTACTCTGTAATGGTCGATGTTATTTTTTAGTTTGGCCAGACATTCACATACTTGATTATATCTGTGACGTTGAACGTCAATAGATGACGTAGTCATTTGGTCCATTATACTATGACGTTAAGTAATTAATTGAGTTACAAATTCCAAACACCACCAGTAATTGGCTTGAGACAAACTTCTACTCGATGGTTCCAGCGTAAAAGTTTCTTCAGAATCTTTATTTAACAACACAGATACAGTTTAAGAAAAATCGCCAGTTGATGGAGATGTTGTGGATATTTTAAAAATTACAACACTAAGTACGGACACCCTATATATACCAGTGATCTCCGCGGTGTGTTTCATGGTTTTATTTTCTGGTGTCCACAATCCAAACCCAGGTGAAACTGTATACACAATATTTTTTATCTGATTGTGAGGAATTTTAATTAGGTTTGTTTTTTAAATAATATCCGGAATTCCACCGATAATATTGTTGAGTTTTGTGTTAATATCAGTAAGTTGTATATCGACATTTGGTGGACTTCCAAAAAATTAGTTATTAATTCTGTTTATGTTTCTGCGAAAACTCAAAAACGTATTTACGTGACCGGTAAAATCAGTTTTGAGCGTGACTATTTCATTGCTGAATGGAATCTCTTTATCTTCGACGTATTTTTTTTGTAGCAGCATCAAAATCAGATTCTAGTGTTCTTAAATTACTAATACCATTTTTGTTCATATTAAGAAATGCACGCATTATACCACCGTTGGCTAATACGTACTTAGATTCTTGATCGTCGACATATTTTTTTTTGTTGTAGCATCACTATCTGTAGTTGGATTTCCAAGATCTGTAATTTTATTTTTGTTCATAATAACGTTTCCACTAAATACACCGTCAGTCGTCCAGACATAATCGTTAACTGACTTAACTGAATGTTGTATTTTACCCTGATCAGTAAAAGTAACGATATTATCAGCAACTGCAGTAGGAATTAGTATAAGTACGTCTGGTAGCTGTATATTACTCGTTTTTAATCGTCCTTGCTTGTCCTGAAAAATAACCACTTCACTTTGATCCACACTTGCAATATTAAATAAATCATCAATCTCATTTCAGAGTTGATCGAGGTTTACATATTTAGATAAATCACCTTGCTGCTGAGCTTTACCACGAGCAGATCTTCCGTAAATATCTACCATTATATTTACTGATGTCTGTTTAAATGTGACAGCATAGGATATTAATGCACAACTTTATGAGGTGGTTTTCCTGGCGGTAATAGGGATATAGCATTAAGTACATTAAATACTTAACGACCACATATTGGTGGATCAGATAATGTTTGTGTTGGTAATGTAGAATACCAGATTGGAGCAGTATTATTACTGACATAATGAAGAAATTCTGTTGGTGGCGCTAATCCATATGAATTAAAATAAATAATTCCACGTGGATCAATTGCATACGCTACCCAGTGGGTACCTGGTCCAGAGTTCTTATCGAGGTTAATAATACCTGCTTCAGTATTGTTCGGTCGTTTTTCATAATTGATCGCGCATAAAAAAAAACCTCTTATTTTTTTTAATTTTTATCAGCATAGAGTAGATCAAAATTTGACATAGGCGAGATCAGTAAACTGTCCCTGGAAGGAAGTCTCAGACCTTTTCCGTACCATGAAGGCGGCGTCCCTGGTAATCTGAGACTTTTACCCTTTTTTTTAATTCCCTGTCCAGTTGCTTTCCTTAATGCCATTATAGCAGCAGTTCCAACAGCACCTAATGCAGCTGCTTTTGCAACAGCTGGGGCTGCAGCGGCTATTAATGCTGGTATAGCTGCGAGAAGGGGAAATATACCACCCGTTTCAAAAGTATCTTTGATAGCGCCTGCAGAAAGACTGAGTTTGACGCCTTTATTTGATTTTTTGCTCCGTTAAAGTTTTTGAATTGACGATCGGTCAACGATAATTTATTTGAACCACTTAGCTGTTCTTTTTTAACGATATTGTTATTCCACAGTCATTGTTTGATGCCGATTGCAGTCTTTTGACCTGACCATGAGTCAGGGTAACATTAGCGTGATTGTATGACATTTATATTATTCATAAATGATCTAATTACGTGTTACATATTTTCTACTGGGCATCGACGACTCTCATTCGTCCACCAACATCTTCAAGGAGCATTGATTTATCGCTAAGTATAACAGCAATTGCTCTGTAATTATCAATAGCTCCTCTTGTTACACTAGCTCGAAAATGTATATCGACTACAGATTGTCTGGCTAAATCTAAATGTTCGAGCGAAAAGTAATAATTCGGATATAAGGTTGTAAAATCTAGTTGCGATATTTGTAATCCAGTATCAACATTTTGATCACAGCCCATAAACGTCATAAGACGATGATATGCACGTGCTACATGATTTTGATCGAAATTCAGTAAAATATCCTCGGATGGTTCTTGATGTCCATTTATCCTTAATGAAATCTCAGAAACACCAAGACTGTCAAATATCATAATACTACGCGTTTAATCATTTACTCGTGCAGCATTTTTGTAATGCAATAAATATGTGTCTTGGTGCAGAAACACCTTGCTGAGAGGCTATTTGCCATGTAAATAAACCGTTAATATTACTCTGGATAGCATATGTGGTCATTGTCATCCATGACAGCATTGATTTACCCCCTTGACTTAAGAAAGATAGTAATCGTTGTTCTTCAGATATTGACGGATTCATTTTTGGCATCCACAATGAAAGTTTTGTGAGAATTACTACACCAGCATCATCGGCGGGTCTCCATATTGCATCATTGTCTGTAGCCTTTCGTACTAGTACAACTATATGTCTGGCTCCGAAAATGACTTATCTGACACTTCTACAGAAGCCAAAAATATGTGACAGTGGAATTGCACATGAAAATAATCTTCTATTTCCTTTTAACATCGCTCGACGTGATCTAAATCCTAAGTTGAAATCTAGATCTATAGTAATAATAATACTTTGTACATCCGCATCGGCGTTTCTGGCAAAATTTCTTGGTTGTCCTATTTCATATTGTTGATATTCTGGATAATTAGAAGTATATTTTACAAACATAATTGATGGACCAGCTGATCTTGAATAATCGTCACTGTATCTTGCAAGACCAATTATTGTTGTAGAAACGTCAACATCTTTCTGAATTGATTCAATATTTTTTCCGTCGATTATGTACGTAGCACTATCAAACACCGCCATTATACCATTATTAACAAAACCAACACTCACATTAGCGTCGTATTTAGTATTATCCGCTTCTAATATCTCACCATCGACTTCAATAAATGCTTCGGAGGGTAGGAGATATCTACTTGTATCATAAATCTGAAGTTCAATCGTTCCACGCTGTCTTGGAATTCGTGTTTCGTAAGAATAATACTGATAATCACGTATAGACTCATCTTTGATGACTTGTGCGTCCATGTCGAATGCAGGATCACTTATACGTTTGAACATATTTATTATAATTATCATCGTATAAAACGAAGACCACCTCGAGAAGTGAGACCACTTACTGCTATGAGACTGTTGGTTATATTTTTCTCATTTTCTAATAAAGGTGTATCAGCCGACTCTGCTAGGTTTTGATTAGCAACTTGATTTATTTTTTTTACTAATATTTGCAGGCATTAATCCAGTGCTAGGTAATTTTACCGGCTGAGGTCGGACTGCTTGAGGTTTGCGTATTAACTGTGCTAGTCTATCTTCAATCGCCGAGAATGTTTTACTAGCAACATTACTAACAGCACCTATACTTTTTTCACGAACAACATCAATAGCTTTCATTCCTAGCTGCTTTGCAATTGGTATTGCTTTTGGGGCTATTCTTCTAAAAAAGACCCTGTACAATATCACCTAACTATTCTCCATAGGTTGCCCTGTAAATCGGTAATCGAGAGTTAATTGCTCTGACCATGGTTGGTCCACGTTGAGTAATATGTACTATCATTTTATTAAATAGTCATTATGTTTAATTTACATACTTAGTTGAGTGAATTAGTCACTATAATAATCATCAGCGATTTCATTAATGAAAAACATACACATTAATATCCATCATACCGCCTGTAAATAATCTTGTACAAATATCTGCTGCTTCATTAATTATTTATGGGGAATTATTACCAGCTCGTTTTCCTCCAATCATAATTTCTAGTCGTTCAACATCAGCAAGGACGTTGTTAGGACACTGAGTAATAAGACCACTTCCCTGTGCGGTAAGACCACTTCCAGTAGAGGTATCTAATTGCCAATATTCTTCTTCACTTTTCTTTTGTGGTGGTTGTTGTTCTGGCGGTGGTGATGATAATAATGGTGGTGGTAGTTCCAATTTTCTTTGAGGAGGAGGAGGTAATGGCCGCGATGATTCAACTACTTCAGGAAGTGAGGTTAATTCCGATTCCAATGTTGTTTTAAGAGATGGTTTTATTCTTGATACTCTTGGGGTTTTTTCTCCATTATTCTTTGTTTTGTTTTTTGCTTCCAGTTTTCTTTGTTTTGCTTCTTTTGGTTTTTTCTATTTCTCTTTGTTTTGCTTCTTCTTTTTCTTGTCTTACTCTTTCTTTTTCCTTTTTTTTCTTGTCTTGCTTTTCCTCTTTCTTCTTCTCTTCTTGATATAATCATTTTATCAATTCTCTCTATGTAACTCTGATATAATGGATCATTTTTTTAGCTTTTTAAACATCCATGCGTATGCGATATAATGCTTTTTGCCACTTATTACGGCTTTAAAAATATTAAGCGTGTTCAGGTTTCATTAATTTATATCGCTGAGAAAAACCGTCTAGAGCAAGTTCAGCAAATCGTTCATTATTAATACCCCTAATTGTTTTAACAATTTCTTCATCAAATTTATTCATCAATTCATCAGTACTAATAAATTTACTACTCATTTGTTTAGGGGCTGATGCATTAACGCCTTCAAGTACTACTCCTGCTGGTTGTTTAGCAGTAGCTATTTCGACTGGAAGTTCTCTAAGAATCTTTTTTGTTTCTTTAGTTCTTTCTGCTATTTTCTCTAATGCAGGTTGAATATCCTTAGTGGTCTCAGTAATAGGTTTAAATAATTGTTTTGTGTCATCTTCAAAATCAATATTTGATTCTTTACGTGACTGAAGTTGATCTATAACTGCATAACGGACGGGTAAATATCTTTTAATTGCCTCTAGACATTCGCCAGCTAACCTAGCCCAGTGGATCTCTCTAATATTCATTATTAATAATATTTATAATAGATATTTAATTGAATTACAAGTAAACAAAGCATGATAACTATGCTCTGAATCTATGTTGAACATAGATAATTATTTCCCCTTTGTGAATAAATAACATTTTGTCGATATTTGAATACGGACAAAATATATCGTTTTCCAGACAATTATTACCTGATTATCTGTCATACACAAACTATTAGGTGTTAGCAAACAACAAAAGTGTAACACGGAGAGATACTGGTACAAATATCTGTCTCTATAACCTAAAATTCCAGATCACTTACATTTAGTTCAAAAGTTATTTATATTTTCGTAAACATCCTTTAACGGACGATAACTCTTGTACAGCAAATACAACGTGATTATATGCATAACATTTTTTGTATTATGTTTCAGAAATAAATCAAATTCATGATATAATTCTAAAAAAATTAAAAATTTTAGTCAGTATTTACTGCTCGAACATAATTTCCTGTGCATTCTCGTACATAAGTCATATATATATATATATATATATATATATATATATATATATATATATATATATATATATATATATATATATATATATATATATATATATATATATATATATTATCTAAACAGAATTATGTAAGACACACTCATGGTCTAACGGGTTAACCGTGTGACTGTGGTACATGCGAACACGCGTTCGAATCTCCGTGGCAGCTAGTAATAGTGACGTTTGGCGATTTGATGCAAATTTATCTTTAAAAGTGGGGACGAAGTCCGGAAAGATTAAATACATTCAAACGCCATACACCACGTGGCGTGGTACGTTTTTGTATCACTCACGAGGTTTATGTTGGGGTGAGTGTATTCAATCTGCTAGATGTAGGTAAATTCCCCGTTATGATAAGTTTATGTATGTGCCGTCCACAAAAAATAAAAAATCATATCATACATACATATATTCATGTTCATACAATCATTTTATGTGACCTCTAGAATTGCTCGAATGTCAAAGGGCAACCAAGGAGTTCAACTGAGGTTTGTCTTTCGTCTTTCGAATTTCCTCTGGTCTCACTAAGATGCTGTTTGGCACCTTAGGAGATCACACGGGGATTAATTCAAATGCCCTGAATTTACCAGCATGTTATATGACAAGCTGGGCGTTCATGGGGTTGTGTTGTGATTATGTTTTTTTTTTTAATTTTAAATAAATATATATATAATAAACAGTGAAAATATTGCTGATATTATTTCTGCTATTAAAAAAGTAAAGCTTGAAGAAATTCAAATATCCGATAACCTCAACCCTGAAAAAATTATGCATGACATTGAATTATTACAGCAGATAAAATTTCAGAATAAATTCACGTTACCTTCCAATTACAGATTCATAAAATCCATATATAATTCTATGTTAGAATCTTTAGCTATCGTAGATGACAAACAGGAAAGGCTATTCACGCCTCATGCGCGTTCAATCGAAAAGATAAAAAGTGCATTGTCTCACAAATGCGAGATAAAAAAAAGATAGACAATCGTGTAATGCAACCGAAAAATATTATGTTATTTGATTCTGTGATAAATGACAGCTAAACTGAGGATAATGACAGCGAAGGCGGGCCCATAAATGTAATTGTGGCTAAACAGAACCCTTGGCAAGATTGATAGAGTCGAACTTTATATAAAGTAAAATAATATCTATTTATTTTCTGAATGAAGAGTACACAGTTATTTTACGTATTCAAATATAATCCTTTGGTTATACATTTTTAAATATGCAGATTTATATTTTTTATTTGCGACAAATTTTACCGATTGTGAATGAATACTAAAATATCTGGCTACTGCATTAATTGATGGAAAAATTACTTCTTGGTCTGTTTCTGTATTTATGGATTAAATCGTTCTCTTTCCAAATATCTTACACCTTACTGTATTTCCACGTCTGTAATTCTGACTTTGCGTAATAGCTTGCAGGTTAGATAAATGATTATGTTGAAAATTCCCAGCAATGTGGTCAATAACAAGTCCATCTTTAACGACCCCAAAATAACATTCGAATATGAACTTGTGTGATAAATAACTTTTATTTCCACCTATATTGATTTTGAAATAACCAAATTTATCAATATTACCGAGTGGTTTCTTCAGTCTACAATGTCTAATATCACCATCTTTGGATACTTCGTAATTCGTATATATTAGATCTCTCACAAATTTTTTTTGCTCCATTTATATATATATATATATATATATATATATATATATATATATATATATATATAATATTTGTCTAAATCATTATTTTCAAATCGGTTAGATAAATATAATCCTTTTCTGTCTTTATAGGAGTTTTACCTGTTGATGTATTTTTTTGGTCAAAATAACGTTTAAGCTCTCTATATTTTTTACCACCAAAATCTGCACATAGCTGTGTTTTTCCTCTAACTCCAATATCACACTGAACACATGGTTTTGGTCCGGTACTTCCATGTCTGATACTTTGCATATGGTAACCGCAGTATTTGTTTCCGCATGGTTTATTACAGTAAGAAATATATCCAATTTTCAACCACATACACCTATTTTCTGTTTGAATTAGTATTATATATATATATATATATATATATATATATATATATATATATATATATATATATATATATATATATATATATATATATATATATATACTAAATTTCAATTTGAATATTTGTCTTAATTTTAATGATGGATGAATTACCCGCACTTGAACCATCTGCTACTAGATTTGACCTTGAAAGACTACTAGGATATAAATTTAGTGTTTCGGTGCAAGATCTAACTTTAACGAATGCAGATATAACCAAGCGTATCTGTGAGGCTAAGAAGGAATTTCGTGAGGATGCTGCTGTATATGTGTGGTCAACTTTTAGAGTTGGAAGCATCATTAATATGATGAACGACAGACGGGGGAAAGTAATTATTAACCACCTTGATAATCAAAAATATCTTATTTTAATAAAATTTATTGTGGAGACAGAAGATAATATTTGGATGATTCGTGATAAAAGAGACCCCGTTTATATACAGTCTGGAAATAATAAAACGATATTATTAAATAGTAAATCCAAACATGGAATACTGACTGTTATTGATAAACCGTATTTTGAGCGAGGTTATCCTGTTACTGCTGTGGTATATGGATTGTTTTTACTGAATGATAAACCTAATATTGCGGATCTCAAACCGATGAGATTATCAGAGTTAAGAATAAACTATGTTGCGGAGCGCATTACTGAACATTTTACAAATGCGATGCGTGGTAATGGATTAACAGATTTAAGACGTAAAAAATATATGAATGTGCAGAGACCGTTCAAGATTCTGGTGCATCTATTAAGGATGTTGCAAAACTAGAAAAGTCATTAAGATTTCCAATAACAGTAAAGACACTACCAGGAGAGATATACAAACCAAAATATATAAAAAATGGAAACCCTATAACAATCATTGATCATAATGCACATGCATGGACTGATGCTGTAACAATATTTGCACGAGACAGAATGATTAAATTTTATAATGGTCATGTATTTGATTTTGTTAAAATTATTAGTAAAAGTGAACCTGTATCTGTTTGGTTTTTTCAGAGTTAGGAACACGATTGCGATCAGTTTGTACGGCCTAACGGTAATATTTATCGTACAGAATCTCTTTATGAAGAAATGAGAAATCTTGCACTAAAATATACTTCTGACGATGACAAAATCAGACAACTACTGAATAATTGTTTTACCGTACTATCGATCGCGGCCCATTTCTCTCAGGAAAAAAATTCATGGAAACCGACAAAATCAGAATTTATTGAGGATATACAAAAAAGTTGCATATAATATGGGCACGGTGGATTATGGAATACTAAATACGATTATAATGATGTTATATCAGTCAGTATGGCTGCATGTTATCCTGGCAGTTTTCTTGGATATGGTGAGTGTTCTAAATACTTTAACAGATTAGGACACCCTACACATGACATGACCAGAGTTTCGATAAATGGACCCTTACCAGATTTTGACTTAACCGGATTTGCATACATAGAATCATTCGAGTTCGCAAAAGATCTCCATCCGATTACTTGTTTGGTTTGGTAAACATGTTTTTTTTTTTCTGAAAAATGTTGGACTCCAATAGTGTTATTAAGATATATGCTTGATGTTGGAATATTAGTATCCTTAAAGGTAAATGAAGCATTATATCCTATAGTCCACAAAAGCAAGTTTGGTTACCAGAACTGAACAGATTTAATATAGAAGATGCCAGGAAAGAATTTCCTGATCTTGCCGAATATGACATTAAAACTAATAATAATATACGTAAATGCAGAGACGAGCACGATGAAAAACGTGCAAAAGATCTTGGTAGAAAGATAATTGGTAAGTTTACTCAAGGTAGTTCATACGGTCATAAACGACACAGTACAAGATTGATTATGGACGATGCTGAGTTAGATTTTATAATCGCTGATACAACGGAGAAAAAAAAACATTTATAAGCCGAATTAATGCTTATTTATCAAATGGGACCAAACTAGGTACTGTTGTGAGCTATATTAAGGGCGACTCACCGCAGTTTACTCATTTAAGATCTTAAATGCTATCCTATGTTTCTATAAATATACTGTCGATGATAAATAGATTTCCTCGTCACGCTGTTAGAGTCACTACGGATTCATTTTATATAAACGAAAAATATAAGGATTTATTAAACCGCTACTCGGTAACGGTGAGTGGGGGATATGGAGGATAAAGCAAGAAAATATACTCAGTTATTCTGAATTTGCTGATGCTGAAATTAAAGAAATATATTACAGAAATAATAATCAAATATCAGAGACATCTGCACCATCTGTGTACGATCCTGTGGCTAAACATAAGACTGTTTATCTTAATGGGTGTGGAGGGTCAGGTAAAACAACTCGTGCGATTAAATTATTTATGAACAACAATTCAGATATGATTTTCTTGACAGAAACTGCCAGAGATAAAAGAACGAGGGGTAAAACTTGCACATATCATAGTTTATTTAGATGGTGTGGAGACACATGGACTCCTGAGCGAATGGGTGAAAAATATATATCTAAGTATATAATATGAGACGAGATAGAAACTGTGTCGTTAGAAACACTAAAAACATTTCTTGAGTGGTTATTAACAAAAAATAATGTTGTGATTATGTGTGGCGATCATGGTCAACCACCGTCTTTTGTTGGACAGTCTCCACATGAATGGCTAAAGAATAATGTAGATTATTATGAAGAAATACATGCTGATCATAGAGCTGTTGATGAACCTATGAAAGAGTTTAAAAAAGTTATCAGACTGCAACCAGATAAAATACAATGTGAGATAATGCGTAAAGTAATTCCAGAAACTACCATTAATGATTTTGTGACTTTATGGAGACCCACTGATTTGATAGTCGCAAGTAGAAAGATAATTTGTGATGAATTGCAGAAGAAATTATTTACGTTAGATAAAGAAAAATTTTCACATTTACCTGTACCATTATGTTATCGCCCAGCAGATACCCGACGACAGAATATTGAAGTTGAAAATCCTGGTGGCGGAATACAAAATCTAGTATTGAATTATATTATCTTGGTCACCATTAATACAGTTGAAGGGGCATTGAGTATAGATAAATCACAGTGGACGTTAGGATACGCTATGATATATAAGAAGTTCTGGAGATTTTTAATTTGCATGTGCTTGTGTTGAAATTTTTTCCCCTCAAATTGTATAGTGTTGCGTGTCCAACTAATGGAGGTACAAGATCCTGGATATAAGAGGAAGAAGAACCATATACAATTTTGTGAAAGATACAGAGTTAATGGAATTCTATTCTTTTCAATAATGAGAGCCAACTGATTCCTCTTAAATATTGCTAGTAGAAGCGCAATGGGTAAGACCAGTTACAATCCTTCCCGCTTCAAGTTGCAATCATTGAGTTTTAACAAAGTCGTTGGCTGAGCAATTATCCTACATTATATCATCATACTGTAGGAGAGGTCGTATATAAGATGAGATAAATTCATCATGACGTTCTCCGATCTAGATTTTACTTAACAGACCTCAAAATATTTAGCATTTTTTTTAAAGCGAACTCACATAAAAGAATGGAGAAAAACCTCCAGCTTTTTGTTGTTAATCAGCAATTTATTTTCTGTTATCAAAGGCATGTTTCGTCTCTGCATATTTTATCGTGGTTATTAAATTACCTCACAAGCTTGCATGATACACGTTTGCGATAAAACACTCATGATATTTGCACGTTCAAATTTCTCAAGTCAAGCGTAAGGGTATCTCAGTTCCCAGGCGACTTCCACCAACGTATTTAAGTTAATTGCACAAAGAATGGAGGTACATCAGGTCCAGTGAATGTTTGCGAGGCAGTACGCGTTAACCCACGAGCATAATATGATGCAGTTGTCTCGGATTACTTTAGGTACGTGTGCATACAGTGGGGTTATATAGATTACGTCTGTGTATTTGTACCGGCCTATAGAAAGCATTATTGTGGAGATCTCTTTGTGGTCAAGCATCACGTCGCCGTACACGACAAGATTATCATGGTTCGGGTTATGGTGATCAATCGCAGGGACTTCATCGATCGTGGAAAAGAACTGAATTAGTAAGCTGTAGACGTATCAAGATATCAATTTTAAAAGAAAGAAACGATAACAGTAACTTGTATAGAATATATTGCAATTTATAAGTTATTGAAAGGCAAATCCTCCAAATTTAAGAGAGTGCTATGATATTGATTTGGACTGTAAGAGAAGCATGGCCCAATCAATAATTCATATCCTGAAGATAATAGGACATTGAAATGAATTTAAATTAAACATTATGATTGTTTCCTTAGCTTGACTTGATAATGGAAAAAAACTTATTAATAGCCGATTTCGATAGTTCAACAACATATAAAAGTCACGAATAACGTGCTATCTCATAGTTCAATCAATAAACCTTTATTAATTTAGTTGTGATGCTGGGAACAAAGTAATTGATAATCAAGGAAATTAGTTTGAGAGTTCGTAATGTGAATGACCGCTTACTTAGGAAAAATACTGACCACGCTTTGTCTCTAAACTTGATATAAAGTGAAAGCTGTCCTTGACTAGCACGCGAGAAACACTCGTGACTTTTTAGATGCATTAGACAGACCTCTTTTGACCTTGAATAAAAATACTCATGATCAAGCAGCTTCCAGAATATAAAAAAGGCTTTGAGCTGCTTTGGTCTCAGTGCCATTTCAGGATCAGAGAGTGTCGTGTCTATTTCTTACAGGTAAGAAAATTATGCTTTATACTCGCTTTTAAAAGTTAAAGATTTTAAAGTAAGTTGTAATATCCTTCTGAATTTTTTTTGTTTCATCAATATAATGCAATAGTGAGTTCTCTTTTCTACTATGAAATATTTTACTGATTTAATATTTTACTGAATTGATGTACATTGTATCTATAATGTAATATTATTGAGTTTCCTTCTTCCACAATCATAATGTAATGAAATATTTTACAGCTTCGATGTTCATTAGTATTTGTTTGAAATAATTACTAGCTTCATGTTATAATTTAGTTGAGAATATATATATATATATATATATATATATATATATATATATATATATATATATATATATATATAATAAGAATAACACTCACAGATCTTTTTCAGGTCGTTACCTTACATTAAATAAAATAAAATACATTTATAACAGTTATTGAATTTTAGGCTCTTTGAATATTTAAATCACTTGTATTCAAAAATGCAGAAAAATGAATGGACAAATTAAAAAGCAGATTGCGGAAGAACTATTTAGTAAGTATTGTAATATGTATTGTATGTAGTTTCAACATAAATAAATTTACATGTTGTATCTTTAGAATATATATATATATATATATATATATATATATATATATATATATATATATATATATATATATATATATATATATAGATGCAATAAACTGACGACGAACAGTACGAAACTAGTAACTAACTAGCCTAAGCGCTTTCGACTCTTAATGAGTCTTTTTGAAAGGCAAATACAAAACATAGTTACGACAAACAAATAAACACAAAAACGTTGTGTTTGTAAACCTCTACATTTCTGTCTTCACATGTGCTAAAACTATAAATACAACCAGCTTGTATAGACTAGTTGCGGAAACTGAAAACGTTGTATTATTCCCTAAAAGTCTACAAGCCAAAGCGACATCTATTTTTACTTTGTGTACATATGTAACGCAGATTATATCACGGATATTGGATTCTATACCGGATATTCTTAAAGTAAAAATTGAAGGTCACTAAGATTTAGAAAATTTTAAATTCTTCTAGTGCATAGTTTTCTTTTTCTAGTCTTGTTGGTTTAGACTTTGGATACAATGTTCTAAGGCGGCGTATCCAGTAAGATTCATTTTCCTTCCTGGTTTCAGAACTCCAGCTGTGGTTGTTAGGAATAGCGATAATTTGCGATGATTTTACCTACTTTGGGATTGTCTGGGTGATAGGTCAGAATAAATGGTATCCTATCAACCTTTTCTTTCTGTCCATATCTGAGTAGGTCGTCACGGTTTGTTTGTTTGGCCCTTTGGATTGCCTCCGCAATCAGGTCTTTGTCGTAGCCTCGGTAAATTAAATGTTTAGCCAGCTCTTTAGACCTTTCTAGGAATCTTTCATCGTCGGAGCAAATTCTGCGTATCCTCAGTGCCTGGCTATATGGAATGTTCTTAATGCAGTGTTTTGGATGACAACTGGTTGGGAGAAGATACTGGTGTTTGTAGGTTGGTTTCGAGTAGATGTCTGTATGTAATTTGTTTTCCACCAGTCTGGTTGTTGTGTCCAGGAAAACATGGTGTGAGTTGGAAATTTCTGCCGTGAATTTTATTGAAGGATGGAAGTTGTTTGCCTTTGATATGAAGTCATCCAGACTTTCTCTTCCATACTGCCACTTCATTTCTATATCATCGATAAAGCGTACCCACTGGTATGGTGTACGCTCAACCGATGCTAAGAGCTTTCCCTCAAGTTTTCCCATGAAAATGTTAGCATACGAAGGGGCCATTTTAGTACCCATTGCAGTTCCATTGATTTGTAGGTAGTTTTCTTCATTAAATTCAAAGTTGTTGAGTTTTAGGACAAGCTCCAGGAGTTGGATTAAGAAGTGTGTGGGTGGATTGTTTACAGTTCTTGTTTCCCATGCTTCGCTACATGCCTGTAACCCTTCGTTGTGCGGTATGTTGGTGTACAAAGATGTGACGTCTAAGGAAGCAAGTAATGTATCTGGCAGTAATGGTTCACTAGCTTTGCTTTTTATGAGATAATCTGTCGTGTCTTGAAGATATGATGGTAATTTGTGGACATGTGGTCTCATAAAATGATCTAAATATTCTGATATCCTTTCTGTGGGGTGCCCGTTACCTGAGATTATAGGTCTGCCAGGGTTTCCTTGTTTGTGGATTTTGGGTAGAAGATAAAATCTACCTGCTCTTGGGTTTTCTGGGCTTAAGTAGTTTTTGGTTTGCTGGTCTATGTGTCCGCTTTGGTACGCCTCGTCAATAACATTAGTGATGATTTTTGCATATTCCAGCGTTGGATCATGGTCCAGTTTTTGGTAGAACCTAGCGTCACTTAGTTGTCTACTTGCTTCACTAATGTAGTCTTCCCTATTCATAACGACAACAGCGGAACCCTTATCTGCAGGCTTAATTATTATGTCTGTTCTGCTTTTCAGTGAGTGCAAGGCATCTGTTTCTTCTTTTGTCAAATTAGAATATTTGTTAGTATGGTTGATATGTCTGGAAGTATCGTTTTCAACCGAGTTGATAAATGCTTCCAGATTCGGAATTGAACTTTTTGGTGGGGTCCAGTTACTTTTCTTTCTAAATGTGGGTTGGTCGCAGCTTATATTTTCCTTTGATTTGTTTGGTGGTTGCAAGGCAAAATGGGCTTTGAGTCTTAGTCGGCGGATGAATTCTTCGGTGTCATTCTTAAGCTTCCCTCTGTCGTATGTTTTTGGACGGGGACAGAAACTCAAACCTTTCGATAAAAGTTTTATTTCTGCATCAGTAAGTTCTAAATTGGAGATGTTGACTACTGTGTTAGTAACAGTTGCATTAGTGTTTGTTACAGAGTGCTTGCGATTCTTCCTTTTGCGGCGATTTTTCTTCTTACGGTTGTTTTTGGAAGAAATTTCGTCAATTGAAGTTTCTTCACAACAGTCCTTTGGTTGTAGATCATGACTTCTAAATTTTCTATCTCTGACTTTGTATAGTTTCGAAGAGAGTCTTTTTTCATCTTTATTTAATTTGGAGTAAAACGTTTTCAATTGTTCTTCTGTTGAGACGGAATTGAGCTGATGTTTTAGTTCTTCAATGGTTGCTGATTTGGCTAGATATTGATGATTTACGTTTTTACTAAGTAGGGCTGTGAGTTTCATGGAAGCGTCGTGAGTTATTTTATTCCATCTTTTGTTGAATCTGTTTGAACTCTTGCCAATAATTTGCGGTTTCACATGAATTTGAAGACCTTTAGTGACTGTATTTGTTTCGAGGAAATGATGCAAGAAAGTGCAATGATGCTTTAGGCGAATTAAAGCATCAGTTTCATTGCGTAAAGTTTTGAATGTTTTCTGTATTTGTTGAGACATCGTCTCCATTCTAAGAGATACGGCAACAATTTAAGTATAAGAAGGAAACAATGGAACGGATACAGTAGCACTACACACACACACACACACACACACACACACACACACACACACACACACACACACACAGCCGTTCCAGATTCCCATGAAAGAAATCAAGTTATATAGGATTTTTGTATTAGAAAGCATTATAAATATATACCAGACAGAACAGACTGTGCTATTCCTGGATTCTATAGTAGAATATTGATAATAGTGGGCAGTAATAATAGTTTAATATGGGCTGGTGAGTGCAGGCAAGGCGATGGGTGCCATTTACTTGCGGACCTGTTTGTATTATATATATATATATATATATATATATATATATATATATATATATATATATATATATATATATATATATATATATATATATATATATATATATATATATACATATATACACACACACACATACACAACAAACGGAATCACGTGACGCAAAACAAGAAACTAGATGGTGCTACAAAGCCTGCTGACATTTAAAATGAAAACGAAAACATTAAAAAGCGAAGATTACTGTCCCGTGTTTTCTCTTTACAAAATATACTAATTTCGCTTGACTTAAAACACAGTAGAATTTCTTTGGGAAAACACAGATGCTCTTGTTTACTTAGAATTATGACACAATCCAGGCAGACGATTCCGTCAATGACAACTAAATTTAAGCTCACAGTATAGAATATAAAAATAGAAATAGTTCAAAAGTGTTCTCAGTAAATATGGCTGCAAGACGGTGAATTTTTCTATCTTATTTTAGCTGGTGTTTTGTTATGCCGATAATATACGTGATGATATTGATTGGTGGTTTAAAGGCTGATATCACCTATTCATTCAAACAAGCAAAAATCGGCATCAATTTTTTGGCTGCACTCATGGTGTATATTTTATACACTTACCGGTATTTCTCGCGGCTGCGGAGCTTCTGTCAGCTGAATGGTTCATTTGGTGACATGTACATTATATTTTCTGAGCAAATTCTTTGTTTAGCTACTTGTAAATACACGTGGCACAACATTCTGTCCTGTGGCCATTTTGAATTTTGCGCTAGATATGGCTGTCTAAAGGCATTTGTCTAAAGGGTACGCAGGTTTGTTCCGAAAATATCTTGCATGCAGAAAAAAAATTGCACATTGATATGAACAGGTGACATCAGACCCACATATTGTCCATTAATATCAACACAAATTTGGGGTTGGGTTGATTTGCCAGACGCGTGCACGCGCGTGTGTGTATTAATCAAAGCGGGTAATGGAAAGTATATCTGGTATATTTGGATAGTAGATATACAATTTAACGTTTGACGCCATAAACTTGTTTGGCGCTATAAAATCTTTTGAGTCTATAAAAATCGTCCCTATGTTCAACCTAAATTTTCCCATTCGGTTTAGGTTTTGGAAATTGATTGAAATTTTAAAAAAATCCCCGGAAATAGGGTTGCAATAGATAACGGGGTTCTTTTTAGGGGTGGTGGTTGCCCCTGTGTTGGAGTTGGGTACATTTTCTCGCCGTACCTCTTGGTGAGTTTTATGGGTATATTATTGTTGGCCCGGGAAATTGAGTTTGGGGAGTTTTTACTTGTGACTCGGTTTTTGTTGCTCGCCATCTCTTTTTGCAGCGTTATATATTTTCTAAAGCATGTTTTGAATAACTACATAAATTAAAAATAGCCAAGATCACCTTATAGAAAATTGTACTCTGGCTCTCAGAAGGTGTAGGGGGGGGGGAAGAGGATATATTTGGGTCAAATTAGATCTGAGACGTATGTTACAGGATGCGTTCGATTTGCATAGATCTCAATGCATTGTCTATACGTTGCCTTTCTATGAGAAGAACAGCTTATACGTTTAATTGAGAACAGCCAAACACGAGATAAAATAAATATGGCGTGTCGCAAATAAGAACAATACGTTGGAACTATCCTTATGTTTATAAAAATTTGTTTTTGCAACACTACCTGAAGACGCACACTTGTAAAGTGATCAATTTCTCTTCTCCCCATTGCATTTCAAAATCAAACACAGCTTAAGCACTTGATCTAGATCATCCAAATGATTTATATCTTTTTTATACGACCTTTACGCTTTCGATTCAAGGGCCTCGCTGATTTCCTAAGTGTGTGATCAAGGACGAAAATGGCTGACACAACGCAAGAGGATGCTGATCATTGGTCAAACCAAAAAGATGACTATGAACTTAAGGAAGTAATTGGTTAGTATCATACAGATATTGCGTGAAAAATACTTTTCGTGAATATATGTGCTAAAAATGAGAGATTTACTTGCACAGTGTATAACAAATTGCTTTATGTTTTTTATTTTACATGTTTTCGAGGGACGATGTTTCTTCCCGATTGATTAAGTTTTAATAATTATTGCATGGAACATACCATTACTTGATGAATTGTCTTTCTTTTGTTTGAATAACATCTACCAGTGATATGGTATTGTGATTGGTAGACCATATAGAACGTGGTAATGGAATTTAATTGACGTAGTGAAACGAAATAACGTGCGAGTCATTATGGCTCCGACTGACCATACCCTTTCCCCAAGTGATGCAGATAGACGATTGTTTGTTGTGTGGTTGAGCTCAGCAATTCGTTAAATCAGGCAGATGCAGACATTTTGGCAACACATTGGTGTACATTGAAGTCACTAGTATAAATAGCATTACAGAGACATTAGTTGATACTAAAACATTCCTATATATAGCAATGAAGAAGCCAGGTGAGTCAGATCTGGCTTTTTCAACATATTGTCAGAATGTTTGAAGAGAATGCATAAGCAACCGTATACAAATTATTGAATACAAGTATTGTTGAATATAACTGCTGAAACTTGAGTAACAAGAGTTTTTGTCACCTTCAAATTATTTTATTAGTGGAATATGGATGCTTTGATTTTGTTGCAAGTAACAGTGAAACATGTGCGCATCTTTGAGCAAATTTCTGAGTTAACACTCAGGAATGAATTATCTTCTCCATAATGAATCATGATCTATTAAGCAAAACCTTCTAATTAACCAGGTATGCCTTAGCTAGGATGCCTCACTATGATAAATTATGGTAGTTTAATTGTTACATACACACTAATATTTACATCGGTGTTCAAGTGGTTAAATGAAATGAGTTGACACATCAGTGATTGCTAGCTCATACATATGTGCATGCCTTTTAAGATTTTTAAAATTCCATTCCTTTTTTTTTATTTGATACAAAATACATAAAAGAAAATGCAAAGCAGGTCTGCTTTTAATTACGCATAACCAGGGCTTACATAAAATTTATAATTTATGGAGTCCTGTTAACTACCACATCTGAATTTTATAGGGTCTTTAAGATGGGGGATGCTAAATTGTCCCTTTTTATAGCTATGTGTGTGTGTTTCTGAGAGAGAGAGAGAGAGAGAGAGAGAGAGAGAGAGAGAGAGAGAGAGAGAGAGAGAGAGAGGGGTCTCACTTGAATTTTGTTGAAAATATTAGTTCCACCAGCAAAAGTTGCAGTCTCCACTCACAAACATGTTAGGCATACACAAAATGGATAAATGTCTCTTATAATGCCACGATTAAAGAGACACAAAACCTTGTCAGTTTTACTTGTAATTTTTTAAATGTTTGTATATTAAAATTGATATCCCATCAGTCGACATGAAAACATGCTACACTTGGCCATTATTTAGACAGTAATACATTGCGCCTTCTAAAACAAAAATATCATGTGAGGTGTCTTAATTAAAGAACTGGATGATTGGGAATTTAATTCTAAATTTTGCAGTGAGCATTCCTGTTCTCAGTTGCAAGAGCTGTATTATATTACTCTTATTTTCTTCTTTTAACCATTTATCTCATAAAAGCACCTTTTGGTGCCTCAACCGCATTCACATACAGGCACCTTTTGGCACCTATACCTGATTTGCATACAAGTGCATTTTGGCAACTCTGTAAAGAGCAGCCATTTTGAGCTGGATTTTGTAGCACTAATTTTGGGGAAAAACCTCTATTAGATACTCTGTTCATTTGTGAGAATGACCATTACGTCAGATCACATGGTCACTGTTTATGCTCTGGTTGAAATCTGCTATTTAAAGTAAGTAGGTCTTGACTGTCTCTCTCCAAAATGGTGGTTGCGGATATTGTTCAATACTTGCTTGAGTTTTACTATTAGAATCACAACTATGAAAGCTTCAATAACTTAGGTACAGGCTCTGATACTGATATAAGAAGCCATTAGTTTTTATAAATTAACAAATTCAATTGATGTCGTGATGTAGACACAAAGAACTTGTAAATTTCGAGTATGAGAAATGGCAGGTATGGTTAGTTGCACAGCTTCACTGACTTGATGATGAACCAGTTTTTCAGGATTATAAAGCACATACAAAATTCTTTTGTGAAAAATAATTATACAGATGTAATGCCGTATTTTACTCTTAAATCTTTCCATACATAATAAATGTGTACCAGAACCATAAAATGGCTAAAATTGCTGTTAAACGTAACATACACTTTAATGCTTAACAGGCCTATGTGTAGCGCACTGCACTGGGGAACTTTGCTACATGCATATCAAAGGGTTAAAAAGCCATACACTCTATGAGGGAAAGGGTTAAAGTCTGTAAAATGGTGTTGATTTGTCCATTTTCTCTGATCTGACAAGTTTTGAAGTTTGCAAGATACATCTGCACAAACATTTTCTGTCACATAGCATCCACCATAAAAGCAGCATGCTCATGATCTGACACCTATTTCTATAAAACCATAGACTGGTCCTCTACATAATTTTATTATAAATATAATGAATCTGTGAGGCTAAGTTCATAGTGTCTGTTTTCTTGGAAATAAAATGGGTCATATACACTATAAACAGAAAACAAGGAAAATTCTTATGCAGCAGTGATGTTTTTAAAGCAAATTCTCAAATCTATGAGAGTGGAATTAAAAAGATGATACTAAAAATGATCACACAACATTTTACTGATTTTAGTTTTTAATTTACCAAAACAGTAAAATCTATACTGGACAACATAAAATGTAATTTGTTGAAAGAAAGGACTAATGATTATGACAAAAGTATAATGGCTGGGATGTATGCCTTTAAGTTCCAAAATACTTATCTAAATTTGCAAACAGCATTTCGTCCAAGTCTCAACATGAAAGCAACAAACGGTAGTAGTATTTATTGTTGTAGGGTTTATCTTCTAATTTAATTTGAATCTTTAGCACATCGTCCATTCGAGAGAACATGCACTATACTTATTCAGCTACACTCAGAAATGAACACAACAAATAACGAATGAGCATGACCTCAACAGACATTGTAGAAAATCCTTGAGACCTCTGTTTTGAGACCTTGACCTTTTTTGCAAGCTGGAAATCGACTTAGTCAGCAATTTTTATTGTGTCCTGCTCTTAGGCTGGGTTTTTATCATCACTATAAAATGTCACACTGCAGACATCATAGCGATATGACTGAAAAATTGTTAAAAGCTATGTTAAAAATTATAAACACCACAACACCTTTTTATTGCATCATTAATATATTTATATGGATATTTATTTTTAAAAACAAGTATGGGTTAGATAAAGTTTTGAGAAGTTGAAGAAAAACATGCAACAGGACAACACACTGTATCTAAATGTGTATGGCAGTATATGAAGTTGACAATGGTTGGGTAAAAAGGTAAATTGAAACCTCAGCAATAACGGAAAAGGAGAGAACAAGTAGATAATGAAAGAATTTAGATATGGGGACTAAAAGATTGTGTATGCATTATTTTAAGATCATGAAAAACTACTAAAATTCAATTTCATTATCAGCGAAAAGTCAGCTGAAGATGCTGGTTACCAAATCCTGAAAGTTTTGGAGAGTGAGACCTTTATATAGGATTGCCAATGACAAGATTATATAATTGCTTATTTTCACTAAAAGTAGGCAAACAGTATGTTAGGATCAGGCCAATTATTTTTTGATTTTGGTTTGCAGAATTGAAAAATATTCTTGATTTGATGCATGTTTAGTTTGTGGTTATGCAGCTTAACAACACATGAATTCAAGGCAGTGCCACATCAGACTGATGGTCTTTTTGTCTTACATCCACCCTCCAAACATGTACACATGCAAATGCTTTATATAAAGACTCTGTTGAAATGATTTTTTGATAAAATTATTGTCCAAATATGTAATCAGTGCTCACAAATATGATTGCTCGATGCATGGAGACCCATTAATTTCATATTGGGCCCCTCCAGTATTCTAAGTGAGGTGTCTATGGGGCATGTCATATACTATATAATTTGCCTGAGAATAATGCTGCTGAAATGTGAAATTTATTTTCAATATGTTGAAAGAGTTGTAAACTATTAATATTTATCCCCATGTATGTCCCTTTTCCTTATCAAAAGCTGTAAATTTTGTGTGCAATACAAAGCATGTGATCTATCAATGAAGAATAGACTGCATAGGTCACTATAGGAGTTGCTCACATGACTTTAACATACATGTGATTCTAAAATACAATTGGATATTAATGTGCCAGATACATGATGGAACCAGAATGAATAGTACTGGAACTGGTCCAGCAATCATTGCAGCTGATGCAATGACGCATGATTAATTGGTTACCTAAATGTTGTAATCTGGAGAGGTTTAGGCCTAATGTGGAATATTTTTTAAGATAATATAAGTAATAAAGGATCAAAAGTGCTCATGTTGGCTTTTGAGCCTTTGATTAAAAATCAGCAGTCCAGTGGCATAGTTGAAATAAAAAGGTAAGACCTTTTAAAAATGATTTCAGCAAAACCACTTGAGTAAAAATTTGATTTTTTTAAATGGTCTTGTTTAATTGCTGTTGAATTCTTTAGGATGTTTAAAGTTAAAGTTTAACAATATGGCTGTCCCATGCTTACACCTAAACTGGTGTAATGAAACACTATTTAAGCATATTAGGTTGCACATATGAACAGCATCATATTATTGTAAACAGAAATTATAAATCCAGACATGCTTTAAATGCTAAAGAACATAAACACTGTTGATCTAATGAGTGAGAAGGAGATTATTAAAGTAGTTAGACAATGGCTGACCTCAGGATCTAGAGGAAATTGTTGCCTACTGTAAAATGTTTTGAAATCCAAATATACTTACAAACCAATTTAATATAATTTTTTTTTTCTTTTCATATTTAAAGTGTAGCAGTTGCAACATTGTGTGACAAAATGACAAAAAATTTGTCCTGATGATAAAATGCCCCCATGGTCAACATATGGGGAATGTAAGCAATCAATTGCAGAAAATCTGCAATCCCATGCTTTTTGTGCAACAAAGTACCTGTACTGTTGAAGTTAGGTCTAACTAACTACATGTAACTTACTATACATGTGACAAATGTTGAATTCATATAGCAACCCAAAAGTCTGCTGTGAAATCCTGTTTATAAAAGCTGTATGCCAAGGGACAGCATTGAATTTTAATACTATTTCTGCCCCAGGATTTGTATAAAAAGTGGTTTTACAATGGTAAGCTGTAGAAGTAACTCTGCTATTTGTTGCAAAATTAGGTAATTGC
This sequence comes from Potamilus streckersoni, assembly GCA_016746295.1. Taxonomy (NCBI): domain Eukaryota; kingdom Metazoa; phylum Mollusca; class Bivalvia; order Unionida; family Unionidae; genus Potamilus; species Potamilus streckersoni. The sequence goes on along the minus strand of JAEAOA010000264.1, from coordinate 523,867 downwards.
AACAATTGTTTCTGGCTGAAATGTTATGTTTTTAGGAATTATTACTGTTAAAAATTACTTGTTATTTTAGATACTACAGGAGTACTGTATATTTTAAAGACAATAATGCTTATTACATTTCCCTAATATGAAAACACCAATCATGTGTCCTTTTCTATGATTTTAAAATTTGATCATAAGTCCAGTAGGATACATTTTTTTATGATCTTTTCTGTATTTGTTTTTACAGAACTAAAGATACATCCTCAATAAAGGAATGCCAGATTAAGGTCAAAAACTAGATTCAGAAAAGAGGAGGAGTCATCAGCAGATATAAGATATACAATATCTACAAAAGTATTCCGTTAATATGTTTCAGGTGCAGGAGCAACTGCAGTGGTACAGAGGGCAATCTATAAACCTCGAAATGAGCCATGTGCGATCAAAAGGATCAACCTGGAGAAATGCAACACCACTATGGAGGAACTTCTGGTAACTATCCATGCATGTAACAGACATTATTGTGAAATTCCCCTTCTATTACACTGTAATGAATGATTGTTAAACTAAATTTGATTGCACAATGGGCCACATAACAAGCATTCTAATGTAGTTTGAACCTTGCATGAAGGACATATTCCAAATGCACATTTATAATATGAGCTGTCTAGAAGCAGATACTAGATCATTGTGATGACGGTAATTTATTTTTTAAAGTTAATAAGTATATCAAATTGTTGGCACATGGAAGGTATTAAAGGAGATACCACTGAGTTATTTTCAACCCAAAAATATTGTTGAATACAAGTCCAATGTACATGCTGGATGGACAAAGAAAGACAGTATGCTGGTCAATCCTTTGCTTCAGCAGTATTTTGAAATTAAATGTTGGAAAGGCAGACAGACAAGCCAAATTAAAATACAGACAATTTAAAAGTTGAGTACATTTTCTCATCACACATTAGCCCTGTGGGATCATGTGCTACAAAACATATATCCCTAGTATGACAATTACAATAAATCTAATAAGATTCTAAAATTGAAATTAAGAATTAAAAATGTTTGATTAATAAAAATCAGTTTGAACAAGTAGACTATGGCATTAATGGATTTAAAATCCTAATACAGCATCATAAAAGTGTAAATCTGATATTGTAATCAGTAGATTGCTAATTCAAGTAAGTTGAACTTAACATAGTTTATGTTAGTGAAAAAATCTTTTTTTTTGGAGTGGAAGTATCAGAAAGACAAGACCTGCGAGCTGTTGAAAATACATAACAACCATACTGAACAAATTATCCAACTTGATCTAGCTGGCTAAGATAATGATGTATTCAGACAGCATAAAATGAAAGTGGGTTATTAGTACAGAACAATATTCATATGCCAATAAGAAAAGATTAAGCTCTGACAGAAACAATCAACAGATTCATTATTACGGCTCGAGGCAAACTCTAGTAGAAACTTTGATTTCATTTGGGGTCTTACAGTTGAGCATGAAGATAGATAGATGGAAATTGAAGTGTTCTGTAAATTTTGAACTATGCTGTTTCCTCCTGCCCCTCATTTTTGTTCTACTTCCCTCTATTTTTGTGACAAGGGGGTAAATCTCCCCATGTGGTAAAATCCTTGTAGCATCTCTGCATTCTTTTGTGAATCAAAAACAAAATACAGTTCCCCCATTGTTCTTACTAATGTATTCTGAAATGTAACTTACCTCGACCACTAGAGCCAATCAGTGTGCTATTTTATTGGTTTACAATACCAGTAAATAAAATAGGTCACAATTACTGTTTTAATCTTGTCTGAACACTGGTAATGGAATAACTGAATCTAATATGTTAGTCATTGTTTTAGACATATTGTAGCAAATTGTAAAATTTAGATTTATTCCAATTGAGCCAGCTTTGGCTAAAAGTACATACTTAGTGAATTTCAGTGATTTATACAGTCTCAATAACTTGCAAGCAGTGGGGTCCATAAACATTGCAAACAGATTTTGGTTAACATTGATGGGTGTGGGGTGGGGACCGGTCAGTACTGGCCATTTATTTCATATGGGAAAATTATAATCCCCTTGGTCTTATGCAAATATTCAAATATGGATTAATCATATTATCAAAACAAATTATATACATTGAAGATGTTAAATATAAATCCAGTCAACATGCATTACCCACAAATTTGTGCATTATTCTGAGTTGCTTCTCTCTTTCTCTCAGTATTAAGCCATGTGAATCCATTGTAAGCAAACACAAACGAACTGAAAACTTGTAGCTTATACACTGCAGGATTGAAACATATTAATACGGTTGCACTAGTTAATTCCACAAGATAGTCATTTTAAATATCACTACTTGTTTGTTGTTAGTAAATGGAGGTGATCAAGTACAACTCCATGTTGTTTGTACAAATAAATACACATGGAATGTTTGACTGTCCTGGAAAGCTACATTTAGATTAAAATAATTTGAAAAATATGCATAAAAAAGGTAAATTAAAAATCAGACTTGCATAATTTTTTAGAATGCATCACTGCAAAGTTTAAAGAACAATTCACAGATTAGCCAAATCAGAAAAACTGGAAATGCTTAAGAGTTTTCTACTGTGTGTGATTTTAACAAAGAAACTTGATAGGAATTTTTCCCTGGTCAGTTTATTTATTTGGAATTTTTCCCAAATCAGGTTACTTTGATATCACCTTTCATATACTGTAATCTGGTGGAGACAACTAATTAATAATTAATTAGCTTGTATCGTTGTGTCAAAGAAATATTTAATTCTAAAAATAATGCCAGTTCAGCGACTGAGTGAGCACGTAATTAAAGTAAAAGTCGTAATAATTTGTAGTTGTTCAAAACTGACTATTTCTGTAATGTGTGTCATTTTTTAAATTTGATTACATGTACAATTAAATGGCAATTATGTATTTTTTTAATCCTCATACATCCATATATTTTTGACGGTCATTATTTATATGCCCCGAGAAATGTACATCAAAATCAGTGATATATTTAAGTGTGATAATCTTTGAGAAATTTCCTGATTTATTGATGTTTTCTCCCTTTCATTGATTGAAAACAGTTCCCAATTGGTCCACTATGATTAAAATTTAAAAAATTTCTAAGGGAAGTGCATCATATCAGTAGAATTTATAATGTAAAGGGGTTATAAAATTTGTTATTCACATGCATGTATGTTGTGATGTGTCATGTCTCTCCATCACTGGGTTGATCATTTAGTCTGTAGCCTGGTTTTCCTTGTAACCAGGAATTCATTTGAGACCTGTTGGAGAGAGATTATTTTTGGCACCATGTTTTAATGTTTAGATAGCAAATGGTTCATTTCCTGGATGCATCCCGCAGATGTTGGTCAAGGAGGATACAATCTTATCAAGAAGTCCATCCACACCTTTTGAAATGGGTGATAACATTTGGTACCATATTTGAATGTTTAAATGACAGTGAAAGCTTGATAACCAGGATGCAGCCCTCCAGTGTGAGAATAACATGAAGTTCATTAATACCAACTGAGAAAGATGATAACATTTGGTTTCATGTTTCACTAATATTCATTCATTGCAACAAAGGTTTTAGATCCTAAATATGGCCCCAGGACAGGGATTGGAATGAGGTGAGGTTCAAATGTCACATTTTCATATGTAATAACAATTTTTAATATGGTTTTAATTTGTATTTTTTCCCCTTTTCTATTTCAGAAAGAGATCCAAGCAATGAGCCAGTGTAAACATGAGAATGTGATGGCCTACTACACTTCCTTTGTGGTGAAAGAGGAACTCTGGGTAGTCATGAGGTTATGTAATGGAGGTGAGACTTTTGAAAACCCATCTTTGTTGAACTTTGCAATGAAATGTTAGGATCACATGGTTTGCTGGAAGGGAATTTTTGATCTTGATGATGTTTACAGTTCAGAATTTTTCCCAATTTTAACTTTGCAACCATCCTTGGTTTTTAACTTAAAGTGATCAATTACACTGTTTCTCAATTAAAAAGACCAGCGGAACAATGTATATTGGTGTATTTAGTGTTTGTTTTTAGATGGCAAAAGATAATTTAATTTTTGCTATATTTCTTTGCGGTATTGACACATAAACAAATATTTCATTAAGCATCCACAATCAATCAAACAAATATTCTAGCCCAAGCAACCAAATAGACACATGATATCAGGCTACCCCTCAAGTCACACAGGTAAATGATCACACTAAAGTTTGTTACTGGACAAAACAGAATTTTGTTTGCTAAGTTTCATCCATTTCACTTCTGTTAAGTAACACAAAGAAAGTGACTACAATAAGCTTTGTAAATTTTAACAAAAATAATTTATTTCCCAAGAAAACATGGAGAAAAGGTAAACATATGAAACAAGACTTACGATTTATGAAGATTGAAAAATTTGTTCTAAAGTTGGGAAAACACATAAGTCCTGTGAATAAGCAATTCTAAATTGATACAGTCTGAATCTCAGTTCCATTCCAAGATGGTGGATGATGACATCAGATGAAGGCTAACACAAATTTTCCAGAATTTTCACTGTGAATCACACTTTGTATTCTATTCCAATTTAGAAATAATTTCAGCAGATGTCTTTGTCCAGAGCCAGTAGTGATGTTCTCCAGGGAAAATAATTATTTAGAAAGTAGATGAAGTACAGCTACCACTACTAACAATAAATACATTGTTCCTCATACATACACTAACAATACACATGTTGTTCCTCATACATACAAATGAACAACTCTTTTCCAGCACATAAATACCTTTTAAGGTATTAGAAACTCTCTAAGATGTTATGCTGTGACTCTCCACTTATGACTGTCAATCATTTACATAGCTTTTCCAGACTGTTTACTTGCAGTGACAAAACCTTTATGTGAAAACCATAATTGCACGAGTTACATTTACGCTTTAAGTAAATATGATGTTTCGAACATAATAATAATAATAATTATAATAATATTTAATGATATCAAAATAAATGAAATAAAACATTAGAAAGAATCCAAATTTTAACACATGTAATTTAGCAACAGGGTCGTAACACTTCAGTCTACAAGAAATTGTAAGCTGATTTGAAAATACAACCTCTAGAGGTTCAAAAAATACAGGTATACTGGTTTACAGAGTTTTTTTTCTAGTAGCACATAACATGATACTTTTATTTTGGTAGTTTCCATCAATAAAAAATAGTTGGAAAGGCCAAAATAATTTTGTTATGATTTTAATGATCTTAAAAATATGCTTTTATATTTTCAGGACAAAAAAAATAAAAAAGGATTATAAATATTTTTATACAAAAATAGTTGTTTTTGTCACAAATTAGTTTTGTATTTCAAATAAATTATGATTTTTAATCCATGTTGGACTTGTCATGTATGCCAACATGGTAACTAAATGGGATGTCATGAAAGATATTTGGGTCAAATCCGGCTTTTGGAAAAATTTTGGTTTTGAAAACATATCATTTTTTTAGTTTTTTAATAGCATGTTTTGAAGTGTTTAAGTTAATTACTTTGTAAGAAAATTAATAACCCAAACATTTTCTTGCTTGTTAGGTGAGTGTTTTATGTTTACTGACCCTCTCTGATACATATCTTGCCTAGGTGATGGAATCCCACTCAAAATTTCCTAGCCAACTATATATTGATATTGTCGCATGTAGTTTAAAGGCTTCAATATTAACTCAACACTTTCAATTTTATCAACATGCTCTCTAATATCAAAACAGTCTTTCTCAAGGTGTCAGCTACAGTGTAAGGTTAATTACCTCCCTTTAGTTCTTAGATTACAAATTATACAACAGTTAACATACACTTTGCACATTTATCTACCTATGAGGTATGGACCATTAAATTTATAATGGGTGGGGTTTTTACAATTTTCTTTTGAGTTGAAGTAGTTTATTTCCTTTATATCAAAATCATTCAATTTTTTCATATAATGGATGTGATGAGATATTTTTTTAATATAAATAGGAGACAGATTTGTTTCTCATGGTATTGACAGGTGGAAATTTGTTTAACAAGTATCAGGACCTTCACCAGATCATTAAACTGTTGGTCCTGATCATGGTACATACTGTAGTGTATTCCGAAATATTGTGATACTAAATTTTTTGTGGTACCTAGCTCTAACAACTTCACATAAAGCAAAGAGTCTCCCAGGGTTGAATCTCATACAATCTATGAAAACCTGTACAATTATGTCATTTCAGGTATCAGTTTGGGTTTTAAAGTTTTAATTTTTTGTCAGTTCTCTTAACTAGAACAGTTAAATCCTTTATGAAATATTTTGATTTTCAGTTGTTGTAATTGTGTGGTTATATCGTGTCCACTTGAAATCTAAGCATTTTTACTTGAGAAGTGAAGCAGTGAGTATATATTGTCTTTTCCTGGGGAGCATAGGCAAGGAATGCGTATCAATTTTCCCATGACTTAGATGTTATTATCACTGTTGTAGCTATCAAGCAGCACTTCTTGCATTTAACTTAGTTTCTTTGACTCTCTTGTATGTACATATATTAAATTTGAATTCATTGTTACCATCCCACATTATCAGGGCAGGATACTTGTTGCTAGTCAGGGCAATGTAAAATAGGTATAGTTTCTTTCTAGGAATTTTTCTGTATTTTTATACACCTCACGTGTGCATTTAAGATAACATTTACACTGCAAGTGAAGACAGATATTAATGCAAACTGGATGCACAAAAATGTTTCTGTTGAGCAGAGCCCCAAAGGTGAGCAGGGTGCATCACTAGCTTGAGAGAGCAAGGTGCAGTTCTCACATAAAACAGGTTAGGGACAACACTGTGCCTTGAATGGCAAAAGTAGGTCACCATGACCTGCTTAGGCAAGACATACATACCTGTCAACTTGTATGGGTTACACATAACTTTGTTTTGTTTTTTTTTTATTTGCATCAGTGTGCTACTGTACAACACTTTTTTAATGTTTTTTTTTAAATAAAAATTCACATATTTAAAAAATTTACAATTTCTTGGGGTAATCTTGGGGTCTGGACATAATTTTTAAAAAATCAAGCGTGATCCAGAATATTTCTTTTAGCTATTCACAAGCAGCATGGGGATAACTTGAATATGCTTTGGAAAGCGATGGAAGCTGGGAATACGAAAAGCTTGTTAAGCTGAAACTAATACAAATTTATTAATATTAAAGAAAGTGTTTCCATAGCTTCATTTCATTCAAAATTGTTATGATCCTTTTAACTGATTGCTGTATTCCCAACTGCAATCACATTCCAGCCAATTGAAATATAGGCCACTGAGATCTCCGAAACGCTTAATTACACATATTAAATTTTTTATTTGGGACACAGAAAATCACCCACACAGGAGTCGTCCTTATGCATGTTTTTGTTGCAAACAGGAAAATTTTGCAGCAGAATAAATATGTTCTAATAACTATGAAAACTGAAGCAATGCTTTTATTTTAGTTTGTTGCCGACTCCTTTGATCAAAGGTCGCCGGCTTGCATTGATCAAGGTGCATGTGTTTTTGAAGTCACTGCTAAAGTCTCCTTTTGAAGGACCAATTAAATACCCATTTGTTATTGCTTATTGCTGCAGCAACATCAGATAATTGTAGAACATTCAGACAATTTTTTAAAAAACATTTCCTTAGTATATATCAGTGCTTCAGTAGTAATCAGTTTCCATTGAAGTCACAGCAAAACTATTTTTTTTTTTAAATTGCCCTCATGGGGTTGACTAGTCATTTCACGTTCATGCCCTCAGAGGTGTTCGATTGTAGCTAGTCAGTTGCATGGCTATTTTGATTATAGTACAGTATACACTATCAAGGTCAAATATCATCAGCATAAGCAGATTGCGATATAGCAATGCACTGTTAGGTTGGTTTGTCAATGTGAAAAAAGGATTTGCTTATTTAACAATAGATTCCAGTGCATTTTTATATCCAAGTTTGCAGCTTCCTGTCATGGTGCCTTTTCTTCACTCCAAACCCAAGACTATATACTGTTTTTATCAGCCAAAAATGTTGTCATCAAAAATATTGCCAGATGGTATATGTTGTCGCCAATAAGGAAAACACAAAAAATCGCAATTTGTGACACTGGCGAAGCCCAGCACGGTTACTTTTTATTGATTTCATTTCCTATTGTTGCCATATAAATATTGCCTACAACCTCAAAATCAAGAGAGTTGGACAAAATGCCATTTGCAAATTTAAACAAGTATTTTGGGGTTAAACAGAAAAATGATGAAGATTTTGATGAGGTTCAGAATTGCTAAAGTTGCTATAACTGATAGTTCGGATACAACAGTAGCCAAGTATGTGATGCCTGGCTTAGTGGGGACTGCAACTTTTGCTGGTGGAACTCACACTTTTACCATATTAGAAGTCCTGGACTACTAGTTTTTAAATCCTAGCTAGATCTTTGTGTGTGTGTGTGTGTATATATATGTATGTGTGTGTGTGTGTGTATATATATATATATATATATATATATATATATATATATATATATATATATATTGTTATGATTATTTCATGTATACCCATATCTGTCTGCCAAGTATTAAACCAAAATATTTATGAAAACTGCATTTTGTAATCAGAATTTTGGACAATTTTATAAAATTTTATTACCAAGTCACTGGAATTAGGAATTTTTGGTTTAAAAATTCCAGATCTGAAAATTACTTATATTACACTTTTTGCACACTCAGTCAGAAGTTTATAAAATTTTGCAAACATTTACAGGGCTAACATGAAACCATGTTTTTCACATGTGTAAACATGACAGACTTAAGACTTGAGACATACTAGTACTTACACTGAGGACTATTACAAAAATTAGATGGGTTGCTAATGTGCCATTCACTGTACTTGATATTTCATTTAGCACAATTTCACTGATACTGATGTATGTACAGTCACAAGAATTGATGGATGTATTCATCTGGGAAGGTAACATTTAGCAGAGGCAAATCTAGGTCACAGTTTCTTACTTTGCCCATTAGAGTAATTTTGTTTTTGCATTTAGCTTTTCCCTACAGAAACTTGATTGGTTTTTTCATCTTGAAAGATACAACTCCTGTTTAAAAATAGGTCATGGTTACCTGCTTTCCTTGCTGTAGTGACTTTGAAAGGATTTTGTATTATGTCGCTATGCAGTAATTAAAGGATATCATTCCATGGAATTCTTGCTTCATATTTCAGTGCCATATTATCTGTAGTTTACCATTGTTTCATTAACTCAATAGATTTAATTTTTTAAAATGGTGCTGGTTGTATCCTAATCAACCTTGATAGTTTGTATCTTGTATACGTTTTGAATATTAACTACTAAATTATTTCTAATGATATACAAACTTTGTTGATTTTGAAATTTGCTAGAAACCATGAATTTAAGGAACCAGAAAATAATGATTGATCTGTGGAAACATTAGTACACCTTCTGTGCAAACAATAGAACCCCTTAATTGTTATAGGGATTCCTTCTACAATTCACTAATATATGTACCAATTAATATGAATTTTTCTCCAAGCAATGAAAATTGATCCTCACTAAACTGATGATTTCACATTATTATATATTTTTTATCGTTAAATGTCGTTCTTAACAGGGTCAATGCTGGATATTATCAAGAACAAAATGAGGGGAGGAGGATGTAGACATGGTGTATTGGATGAAGTTACCATAGCAACGGTTTTGAAAGAAGTTTTGAAAGGACTGGAATATTTCCATAATAATGGGCAAATACACAGGTAAGATTTTTAGTACTTTGTCCTGTTAGCATTCCTGTTGTCCAGTAGAATTTTCAGTTAACTTTTCAAACTCAGTTAATCAATTAATCAGTTAAAAATTCAGCACTGCATTATATGGTGAATTTTTTTACAGCCCAAATAGAGTTTTGCAGAAGGTTGAACACTGATCACAGTGTCTGTACATTTGCCAGGCTGATGCCAACTTTTCATTTAATTGTTCATAGATGGCAAGGACTTTCTTCTGTCAGGTCAAAGGTCAGGCTCATAGCAATTGGAATGTCATCAGGGATGGCAGCATTAATTTGTATTGGTCTTTTGTTTCTGGAACAAGCAAGACATAATGATCACTTTTCTGATGTTGGCAGCTGCAACAGGTTTGGGATATTTTTTTTTATAATATATTTAACCATAGGCACAACTTACAGGTCATAGACATCTTGTTTAACTTTGGGGTATTTTTTTATAATATATTTAACCATAGGCACATCTTACAGGTCATAGACATCTTGTTTAACTTTGGAGTTTGTAAGTTTAAAGTTGATATTTACATGATTTCCTTCATGAAGCAGTAATAAAGAAGCATGACAAATGCTGTGTCACAGTTACTTTCAGTGAGTCAAAACCTACAAGGAAGAGATTGCACTAACCGCTCCATGGGTCTTGTTAGAGTGTCACCTCAGGTGCGGGAGTTTATTCAAATCCTGGTCGAGTCATACCAAAGACTTATAAAAATGGTACTTGCAGCTGCCTTGCTAGGTGCTCAGCATTGAAAGGTTAGTGTTGGGACTGGTTGGTCTTTGTGTCAGGATAATGTGGCTGGGTGGGACATCATGCTACATGTCTGTGGCATGATGCCACAGTTCTAGACATCACTATAAACTGCCCAAATGCAAATGTCATGGAGATATGACTGGAAAATTGTTAAAGCTACATAAAAATGTAACACACACACACACACATACACATACACATTCACATTGCACTATATACATCCAATTCTTTTATAGAGTAGTGTCGTATTCACTCATTATAATGTTTACCCAAATGTCTGGATCACCAGGGATAGAATGTGCCAGTTGAACAAGTTATGTGCTGTGACATATTTTGCAAGTGGATCACAGCCTGTGCATTGATATAATATGCCAATACATCAGGGTCTATGCTGTGATATTTGTTGCTAGTGGATCAGGGTCTGTAGTGTGACATTTTGTGCCATTAGATCATGGTATATGCTGTGACATAATGGTACATGTAGACCAGGTTGTATGCAGTCACATTGTGCCATTTCATTGTGACATGGTGCATATAGACCAGGTTGTATGCAGTCACATTATGCAAGTTGAATGTGATATATAGTGCATGTGGACCAGGTTCTTTGCAGTCACATTGTACCAGTTCATTGCGACTTACATTGCATTCAGACCAGGTTCTGTGCAGTCACATTGTGCTAGTTGTGCAAAATAGTGCATGTGGACCAGGTTCTATGCTGTCAAATTGTGCCAGTTGATTGTGACATGTTGTGCATGTGGACCATTTTTTTATGCATTGACATTGTGCCATTTGATTAGGTTGTGTGTATTACACTTGGAATAATATGTAGAAAGAAGACTTTAGACCCATATAATCTGCCAATTACAGTTTGTAGACCTGTACATACATATGCATGTGTACAGACTTTTTCTAAGTTATTAGCAGAGATGACAACCATTCTAGATTCTATGCAATTATTACATATGCTTAGTAAAAATTCCTTATTCCATATTGATAAAATTCAATTAAATCAGTATTTTGGGGGTTGAAATTTTGGACATGTTTTTTTTTTTTTTGTTTGTGCGTGAACATGGGAGAAAAGTACATCAGCACTGTTATTGTTTAGAAAAGACAGAGTTTATCAAGCATGAAACTAGTTAGTGAGACTGTATAGGTTAAATATGGTGGTAGAAATGAAGAGAACAGAAAGATTGAGATAATTGTTGAGGAAGAGAAATGTTTGTGGTTTTGTGGTTATTGTTTTATCCAACAATGTTGTTGGCATACAGGGTTATGGAATTGGAGTAAGGGATACACCATTTATTGGGACTGGATTTAAATTGTACTTGATTGTGTGTATTTATAGGCTTATACTGAAAGAGGACTTAAGTTTTTACTGTGTGCAGGAATTATTGGCTTGTACAGAAAGAGGAATTAAGTTGTTACTGATTGTGTAGAAGTATTTATCAGCTCATACAGAAAGAGGACTTAAATTGTTATTGATAATGATTGTGTACAAGTATTTATCAGCTCATACAAAAAGAGGACCTAAATTGTTATTGATTTTGTAAAGGTATTTATGGTTTCATACAGAAAGAGGACTTAGGTTGTTACTGTGTATAGGCATTTATAGGCATCTACTGAAAGAGGGCTGAAGTTGTTACTGTGTACCTGCATTTATTAGCTCCTACTGAAAGAGGATTTAAGTTGTTACTGACTGTGTACATGTATTTATAAACTCATCCAGTTAAATTTGCATAATGGACTTGTACACAAGACCTTAGCTGTGCTATCAATTTGAGGTCAGTACATCAAGAGTTGCAGGGTCATACGAAGGTCATTTGAGGTCAGATATTATATGTGGAGTTGCAAGATATTTCTCTCATGAATACTTCATTTATTTGCTTACATTCTTTACAGAGATATCAAGGCTGGAAATATTCTCCTGGGAGAAGATGGGTCAGTGTATATTGCAGGTATTGTTTAACAGATATCTCAAAACTCTATAATTACCTGACTAATATATGTTTGTATGAAAGGCAAATTTCATAAGGTTTTTATTGTTACAATCTTGAATTGCAAGACATAAGTATATGACATTAATTTTGTTTTCATCATCAATAATTTTAAAGTTTTAGCAATCATAAGATTTGAGCGTTCATTTTTCTTGAAAGTCACATATTTTTGACCCGATTTGTTGTATTGCACATGTATATAATTACTATATGCCAAAGTTTGTTATCAATTGATATTGGTGGTATATCCAGTTTAGAAAAGGAAAAACAGAATCATTCAGGTAGTGATCTGCTATGAACTTGTTACTTTTTTATAATATTAACCTGCAATATTTGTATATAGATAATCATCAGTCATCATATTTGTGGTCAGCTGGCAGATTGATTGTTGACTTTAGATTGTGTATGGAAGTTAAAATAAATTCATTGAATCTCTTGATACTTTTATGAAAATTACATAAATGAATAGAACACAAATCAAGTTTTATGTTAGTATCTATATATGTGATTTATAAGTTGACTTTGCTTCAGTGTGCATTGTTAAAAATGGTAAATTTGGTGATCACATATAGGAGAAACTGGTAGGTTTCCCGTCATCCAGGTTAAATGGGCAGAATATCATCTGCTAGTGAACTTATTGGGAAGCATCTATACTCTTTACATGCATAAAAAATACTACACAGAAAAGGCTCCAATTATTCATCGTCCATTTTCCTTTCTAACTTGTTTATTTTTTTACTGTTCCTCTTTCGTTCAAAGATCATTTATCATAAATCATTTAGAGTAGGTTTTACACAGGTTTGACCTTGTACATCAAGAAGTCATCAATAATGAATTTTTATCATCAAGTACAAGGTACAAGAACCTGGCTTGAGTATTATTTATATGAGTAAAATGAAGGGTCATACCTAAAATATGAGATTGCAGGATTGATGCCAGTCCCTCCAAAATTAATTGTGCTAAGAGTCAGTTGAATATGTGTATATGTGTTGCTGGATAATTTTCAGGTAATACAGTCATTTGCAATATCGAAGGTCAAACAGCTTTTCAAGGATTGTCTTCTCTTACTAACTTGGGTTTAATTTCATGCACCCATTACATTTGTAAGGCTTTTGAAAAGAACTGTTTTAATTTGAAATACCTTAAAGTATGGTTACTAACATAAGGCATTCAGTTTTTTTCTTGACATTTATATGTAGCTTTTTCTGTAGGATTAAATCTTACACTGTTGACCTGTCTGGGATTATTCAAGGTCAAGGTTCAACAGATTAAATATTGATTGTAGCCCAGCAGATTATTTTTAAATAAACCTTTTGTCCCAGATTAGATTCACTAGTATTGAATAGGCTTTATGTGAAAAGAACCTGTTAACCCAGCTTAAATTCAAAGCCTAGTACAGGTTTTATGTGAAAGGAACCTGTTAGTAGGTATTCAAGCATTTTTAGGATATCAGCAAATATAATTAAAAGCACTAAAATGTTGTTGCCATCCTTAAACCCTTAATAAGAAAATAAAATGTTGAAAAAAAAATCATGTAAATCTAATACTTTCCAATATATGACCTTTCAGAGTTTTTGAGGGACTTAGGAAATTTGCGATCCCCACCGAAAATGCAATTACCATCAACTTCAGATGAGTAAGAAAATAATTTGAAGCTATTCAACAGTGGCATTTACTGCAAAGCTAGACAAGTTCCCTATTATTTAAGAAATGCAAGCACCACAAAAGTCATACACAAAAAATCCAAAATGCAGGGTATTATATGAAGAATTTATGCAATATACAAATGGTGCCATTATTAATGTTAAAGTAGGTTTTAAAGCAGAAGCAATATCTGAAAATAGGCAAAAAATGGCAAAAACAATTTTCAAAAGTTTATAACTTCATCAATTAGTAAATGATTTTAATAGTTTTTGCACCAAGCAGGAGCATATTACAGCCTTAATGCATACATACTAATAAAGCAAATATAATTATGATAAAGCAAGATAAATTACAAAGTAAGAACCATTGACAGTGTATCGAAAATCTTTCTAAACAACTGAAGTTTTAAGATAATGTACAATTCAAGCAATAGATACAATTGTAAATGGCATAAAGGACTGCTCTGTTTAAAATAGTCAGAAAAGTAACAGCTTTAACAAAGTTTTAGCTTGAGTTTTTTTTAAATTTTATTGCTGATCAATGTGTTCAATATTTTCAACTTTCCAAGTTTGGCAGTCGAAATTAGTTGTATATTAAGGTTCCAATCAAACACAAAACATGACTCAGGCTCAACGTCATCAGTGGCTGGCCATTGGAAACAGTTGGTTTTGGTTTCATCTGGCATAAAAACGGTAGGAGTGCCAGAGGAGTTTGGTTTACTTCCAACACTTGTCCAATGTAATATCAGTCATCGTAATACACGGCTACCCATGTGAAGCAGTGTGAGAATATGATGTCTCAATATAGAGCTTCTTAAGCCACTCATAAACCTAAAATGTGTAGGGTTAAAAATGTTATGTCAGATGCACTTGAACTGGTGAATGCAACAAAGCGAAAAGAAAAAATATTAAAAAGTGAAAGAATTTAAATAAATTTGTGTAGTTTATTTGTTTAGCCCAAAAAAGGTTTTTTTTGTTTTTAAAAATGTTTCTGTTTTATGGTTGAGCGCTGCTTGTTCTTTGATTTCCTAAATAATGCTGAATTTATTCATTTCACACAAAGTATTTAAAATGAAATAGGTACTTTTTTCTATATTTAATGATTCTGACCTGAAAATTTACTGAGTTGTTACAGACTGAAAAAGGTTAAAAATGCCATGTAAATATATAAAAATTAGAAATTGGGGATTGATCTTGTAGTTTTAATGTCCTAAAATGCCATTCTATAGCTAGCTAGATTTACAGTGCCATTTCATTATTAAAAAACAACTCATCCCATATTGTGGACCTTGCTAAAAATTAAAAACCAAAAGAAACAAAGTGAAAATAAATAAATGGTAACAGAGTTCATTTTCCTTTTAGTGAATCATGGTTACAAACAGAAAGGTCAAAAGTTAGAATTTTATTGCTATCCAAATCAATCTATTAACTATTACTTGCTCTGTCACATAAAAAATAAACAAATATGTCAACAAATTTACTTTAAATACATTAAATAACATGCCAAGCTTTATCCGAAGCCATTTTTGCATGTGTATTTCATGTGTAAAAATGACTTAGTGGTGTAAATTGGACTCAAAAGGTTTTCCTTGAACCGTAGAATAGAACCTCCAATTAATACGTCTTGGATTGACATCAAGTGGCATAAGTGTTAGGCCAGCCATTGCATATGGCTTATTCACAGCATACTTTAAAAAGCGTGGTGATCTTGCATGACGTCATGGAAAATTTTGTTGTTTAGACAGAAATAAAGTATAATAAACATGCTTTAAAAAGATATCAAATTTGTATTTTAAAATTGAGATTTACCTGAAAAATTTTCATTTTGAAATTTTCATTGTGTAAAATTTGAATAAAAAAATGATGAACACAGTAAAGATATGAAAATGTAGGTTATTCTCTCAGCTCTACAACGGTACTAAATATAGTAACATGGGAATTACTACACATAATCCCGAGCTTTACAAAAAAACGTATTTAAAATTTTGACTTTCGGACAAACTGCCGTTCCACAATTATCCCCTTTTAATTACCTCAAACATATTTTTAAACATAAAAGAAAAGAAAAACACAGAGATTTATGAATAAAATGATAGAAGAAAAGTAGTCTTTGCGACAAATGCACATATTTATTGATTTTATGAATAGTGATGGCATAAAACTTATTGCTTAGAATGTGCAAAATTTTTATTTTTTGCCTTGCTGGCAGCCCATTGACCTAGTCAGCTAGGGCAGCATGGAACACCTACTGTTAGGCCAGCTTAAATTTAGTAGCCTAGAACAGGTTTTATACTGTAAAATATCTTTTCTTGAATCAGTAATCCTCTCTCTTTTCCTTTTCTTATTAATCATGTATAATCATTCACCTCAATCAATTTTCTTGTTATAGGATATTTTGAAAGTGTTTTGTGTAATAGAGGAAATTCTTGCTAATTTCAGAGGAATGTTTGAATAGTGCATGCATTAGAATTGAGATTTCTTTCCTATATTTGTGTCTTTAGGTTCAAAAGAGAGTAGTTGCTATATTGGTAAAATGCTTTCATGAACGTATCTTAAATTGGGGGTATATATCCATGTACTCATGGAGGGGGGGGCCTTGACTTTTTTTCCCACCTGTTTTTGTCCTGGCTCACATGTTAGCCTGTTATATGAAAATCATTAGACACATGCAAATGAAATTGCTTAGAATTTGCTTAACCTATATAGATAGTTTGATAGGCCTTTATGTATACTATTACAGATGACTAGATAGCCCAATATATTGATAAAATGTTGCAGATGATATTTGCATTATTTAAATGTGTTTTTTTGCAAGCTTTCTTAGTTTTTTTTGTAACATTTGTGGGGGCACAGGTGTTTGAAAAATGTTAATTTAGTTTTTTATAGGTCAGCATTAAAAACTGCTGATAGCTATTAGAGAACCAAAATTCATTCACGTTTGTAAACATTATGGTATCAATTTGACTGGCTAATATTAAATGTATATTTATATTTTCTCTTTGCCCTTAGATTTTGGTGTCAGTGCTTGGCTGGCTACAGGAAAAGACAATACTCGAGAGTCTGTCAGGCATACATTTGTAGGAACACCCTGCTGGATGGCCCCAGAAGTTATGGAACAAGTAGGTGGTGTTAATTTTTCCTCAGCATTATTTTGTAGGTGACTTTTGGCCTCTTTTATTTAATACTTGCACAAATTATAGGGTATATGATCATTGTTTGGGGGGTTAGAAGCAAGAAGATTCATTAAGTGAGTGATAAATACTTATAAATTTCTTTATAGATTAGTTGAACATTTTGAAATGAGCTTTAAGTAAAATCTGAACATAGATTTAAAGACTTAGGCAGTCCAATTAAAATCAAGATATCAGAAAAAAAGGAGATGTGACAGGCAGGAATTAAAGTTAATGTTCAGATGACCATTGTCATTTTTGCTCCATTTTGTTTCTATCAGCATATGATAAAGCATTGGTTTCATGTTTGGGAGAGGTATCCTTAGCAGCAGTATGTTCAAAATGACATTTTTTCTTTAGCAACAGTATGTTCCATAAGACATTTTTTCTTTAGAAACAGGCTGTTTCAAATGACAATTTTCCTTTAGCAACAGCATGTTCCAAATGACATTTTCCTTAAGCAACAGTATGTTCCAAATTACATTTTTGCTTTAGTGACAGTATGTTCCAAATGACATTTTTCCTTAAGCAAAAGTATGTTCCAAATGACAGTTTTCCTTCAGCAATAGGATGTTCCAAATGTCATTTTTCCTGTTGCAACAGTATGTTACAAATAACATTCTTCCTTTAGCAACAGAATGTTCCAAATGACATTTTTCCTGTTAGCAGTGTGAAAGTTGTAATTGTTGTATTCATCAAAGGTGAATGGAACAGGACCTTAGATTGGTACCTGCTTTATATATATATATATATATATATATATATATATATATATATATATATATATATATATATATTGAAAGTAGATCTTGATTTTAATTTCATTGAGACATAAGTACCACTTTTCTGATGGTGACAGCATCTGAATTAAAGTTTAGTGTTAAAGTTTTTGAAAGTTTAGCATATGGATGCAGGTGGAAGTCTGAGTTCCACAGAATGATTGTTAATTTCTCATTGTTTTGTATTCCATTTAAAGGTGACAGGATATGACTACAAAGCTGATATCTGGAGTTTGGGAATAACTGCCATAGAGCTTGCCACTGGGACTGCCCCATATCACAAGTATCCACCCATGAAGGTGAGATATGTTACACAATTTTCTCTTGCCTGTGAAGCACAGAAAAGACACAAGGATCACTTTTCTGACAGTGTTGTCACTGTCATAGGCATAAACATTGTGTTTGTATTTAGCTTAGTTTCTATTGCACCATTTTATGTACATTTATGGAACTTGATGGATTTGTTCATCTTGATGGGTACTCCCCCTGCCAAAAGCAGGTTGCAGTGACCTACTTTTTCATGTATTAGTCATTGTGTTGTTTTTTTTTTGTTTAGCTCAGTGTCCCTGGCAACTTTTAAGAAATGTTTAATGAAACTTGACTAAGTGGACACTCCCCAGAGAAAACATCTGCTTACATAGGACATCATATTCAGATTCTTTTCATTTTACTTCTAAATTCAGTCTGTACATAAAGAACACCTGCCTGATTTGGCAGATGTGACTAGTATTTAATGTGCTGATGTGTCATTAAATACCAACTTTTTTTTTATTGTTCTTTCTATTGAGGCTTGTTTCACTGAATATAACAATCATGGTTTTTTGATATTTTGTTATGACAACAGAACACTGCTCAACAATGTAACTTGGCATAGCCAGAGTTTTTTAATCTCTTTTTTAAAAAAAATATCCTGTTTCCACAACGATCTTGAATAACAACACAGAAGGCATTTAATTTCATAATTAAATGCAACTCTAGATCTTGATAATTTTTAAATGTAAGTTTGAATTTGATCCCATTCTTAGAAATTTATTGAATTCCTAAAGAGTTCTTCCAATAAGAATGTTTATGAAATTATCATATCAAGAGTTTTTAATTTAATTTAATTTATTTTTGCCCTGTATGTCATATTTAAGGATGATGATAGTGTAATTGCACCTCAGCAAACCAAGGTTGATGTGATCAGTTAGTTTAATAAAGGTTTGGTGTTATCCTGTATTCTGTATGGCTTCTTCATCTCAGTGACAGCTTTTAGCTAGCATCTGGGCTTTTGACAGTATTTCAGAAAATTGTTGTTCAATTTATACAAATGGAGTAAAGATTAAATTTGTACATTCATTTTTCTTCTATTCCAATACAGGTGCTAATGCTGACATTACAAAATGAACCGCCGACTCTTGAGTCGGGGGCTGAAGATAAGGACCAGTTTAAGTCCTATGGTAAAGTCTTCCGAAAATTTATTTCTGAGTGTCTTAAGAAGGACCCAGAAAAAAGGTAATGACATCAGACATAAACTGGGGGTAGAAAAAGGAATAAGTAAAATAAATAATTGGGAAGTTTTTTTGGCATTTATTGTCAAGTCTGTGTTTATCAACTGCTGAGAGAAAATTACTACCTTTCCACTGGCAATGGCAACATTGTAACTAATTTTAGCAGTGAGAATTTGTGTTTGTCTTCAGGGCATCCTGTTTATAATCATTATTCAATCCAGTGCCAAAAATTGGCCAACAGATGTTTACTCAGTCATCTGGCAGAGACATCCAAGTACCAAACAGTGCAGTAGCTTTTTATAAATCAAAAATAATTTACTTGCCTTTTTAAGGGAAAACATTAGACCACTAATGCCTTCTTAATTGGCTGTTATATACCCCTATTGATCCAAGTTTATTGCTTATATTGTTAGAACTAGTTTTGATCTTTGCCATATATTCCCCTTATCATCTTAATTCTTTGAATTTAGTAGTCAGAAATGCTGACCAGAGCTTCAAATCGCTCCACAGTCAACTTGCCATTGTAATGCTAAAGTTACATAATATTATAATTAAACATACTAATCCTCCAAGTATTTCTTGTTAGTATGCACTGATTTAATAACTGCATTACTGATATATGTAGTTTTGTTTCTGCACACACACACACACACACACACACACACACACACACACACACACACATTTTCTTCAGTCAGCTGACTTGGTTTGATATTCACTATATGGTACACATAATAATGCCCTGTTAACTGCTCCAATGTGGTGTGGTTAAAGTATCTGCTTTGAATGCGGGAAGTTGCGGATTTAAACCCAGGCAGTCATACCAAAGACTTGGTGGGACATATTAAGATGTTAACTGTTAGGACTGGTCATCCTGGTGTCAAGATAATGTGACTTGATGGGATATATTAAGATGTTAACTGTTAGGACTGGTCAGCCTGGTGTCAGGATAATGTGACTGGGTGGAACATGATGCTACATCACTGCAGCATGATGCCCCAATGCTGGACATCACTATGAACTGCCACACTGCAAACATTGTAGTGATATGACTGAGAAACCCAAATCACACACATGCCTTGTTGAAAATTTGTAATGTGGGTTATGAATAACAGACTGTAGATCCAATATGGTTTATTTGTAGGCATTGATACATTTCTATCTTAAAGATATAGGTGCTTAAGTTTCTGCTGTCATTTTGTGTCAGCTCATGACGAAGTGTTGTTGGAAGTTTCCTCTCATGGAAATTGTAAAGTTTTTATTTTCTTTTCTCTGTACTCATTTCAGACCTACTGCAAAACAGTTACTGAAGCATGAATTTTTCAAGAAAGCCAAAGTAAGTTGATTATTAATTTTGTTTATAATTTCATTAATAGACATATGATTCTCTATACAGAAAATTAAATGCACATATCAGTTCTGTCAAGCTCTTTATTGTTATCTGCTGTCTTGTAAAAAGCATGTTAAATAGTGTTAGTGTTGAATTCCATTGATATGACTTTTGCTTGGGCTTTTAAGTTCAGATTGCAATAAATGGATGAAAGTTGATTTAATTGCAAATAGCTACTAGAAAATGTTGCATACCATATTTTAAGTTTTATCTTAAGGTCTTGTTCTTGGCTTATCATTGTGTATATTTATTTTCTCGTTTTTTATTTTATTTTTTTTTTGTGGTCTTTTAAGCCATTAGAGCTGGAGGGATGGAATATGGTAAACTTGACATATAGCAAGAGTTGATATATCAAGAAATCATGTCTTACGAGCATGTTATTATTCCCAGGCAGTTTGCTCATTAATTGATGATATTTTTAATGGGATCCCATATAATTAGATATCCCATATAAAGAGCACCTTTGTATTTCCACAGCGGACAGGTTACCTTTATTATTATCCTTTCATAATGAGCAGACAAAATCATTGAAATTTTCTTAAGTACATTGAATACTGAGAATGGTCTCTGTAAAGCACTCTTCTATTTTTATGTACATGTTACACATGCATTCATGTCTTCAATTTCTGTCATTTTAAAATTCATTTTGACATAACTGAATTAAAAGTAGTGTTCAGTCAGGAAAGTAAATTTATTATTATTCAAAAAGTTAAAGCTGGTGTGGAAATAACTGTTAATAAATTTGTTTTCTGTTGGTTTGATTTGATTTGATTTGATTTTATAATTGCTGTAAAATGCAAATTTAGCAACCCAGTGAAGAATGATCCTTTTTTGGAAACAATATGACCCAAAATTGAAATACCCATAAGAATATAGTCTTTTTTTACAAAATCATGGAAATAGATGTCCTTGAAAGTAAATGAATTCACAGTAAATACAGAATCTTGCAAATGTATGGACTTAATTTAAGCTGACTTACTATAGTAGTTCTGAAGAAAAAAATTACACTGTTAGGTCTGCTTATTAAACTAGCTAAGTTTTTGATCCTTTTTGCAACAGATACATTATTCATTTACTACAGTTAGTACTTCATGCACAGAATCTACTTTCATTTATCTATGTTTCAGTATATGACTATGCACATGCACCTATCGACTTGTTATTTTTGGAATAAATGTATTAGAACAACTTTTATGTACATGTTTACAAAGTTCTTTCTACATTTAATTTAATTCAGAGTTTTGCTAAATAGAACATTAATGAATGGTAAGATAATTTCAGTCATGCACTGATAAAAAAGATTATCACATAATATCCAGCTTGTTTTTTTTTTTTCCTCAATTGTTTTAAAGCAATCTCATAATTTGATTATTCTTCAGTGCATTGATTTAAATGCTGAATTATACTCTCCATGTAACTTAAGATCAGTTGCAGTATTTGAGAATCTAAAGTGTCGTAAATGGTAGTTTTTATTATATATTTGCCTTATTACATTCTTTATTCGATCAAGTAGATGTGTTGTCAAATTTGGTGCCTTGACTCTGGTCTGAAAAATTAAGTCTATATTCTGATATAGTTCACCTAAGTTTTTAATGGAAAAGTAAATATTAGTTTCAAGATGTCTGAAAAGACTTCATACACAGTACATGATGATTGACACATATTACATCATTGTTTACAACAGATTTAATGTTTGGACCACCATACTCCCAAATATATTCTTTTGAACTGTGAGGGAGTGCATGTACAAACTTTTATTGGAATACTGAGAGCATAATTCATATAAACAGTCTAGAATAGCACACTATTGAAGATAGTTTTAAATTAAAGTCCATTAGGACTTGAACTTTAGTATTTTGCTTATGATATTATTAAAATGAACATAACTTTGTAAACCAAATACATCTATATTGATTGTATAAATAATTGTTTGTGTTTGGATCTGCCTTTTAGACCTTTTATATTCAGTGCTAAATTTTCATGTTATCTGGACTTGTTTGAGCCATGAGTTTGTCATATGAGGGTATGTAAGAAAGTTTGCCAGTAGCTTCCCATAGGCTGGTGATTCTTACCAGGGTTTTATTGGCTCTTCCTCTACTAGCTTGCTGAAAAATGATATAAAAACCACCATAACAACAATACAACAGCTTAAATTGCACTTACACATGGCTTCTATATTATTATTAAGTAACATGTTTTGTTTTGACCATTAATAAAATACATTACTTTGTAAAGCAGAGTCAACATGTGAACTAACTCATTAGGATCATAACCTTCTTTTGTGACTTTATGGTAGTTAAATTGGATAGAGTAGGATGCTGATGGTGTATGCCGCTTGGAGGGGGTAGGAATATTATCCACCCAGTAATACTTGGAACCTATAAATACAAGCAAGATCAATGGAACTCCAGTCAAATTAACTTTATATGTACAATAGTAACCAGTTAAGAATGGCACTGTTTTTTTAATAAAAAAACCCCTACCAATCAGCCTGATATACAAAGACTGAAACTTAATGTAAAATTTTGTGTTAAACCCTACATACTGTTAAAATACATGTTTACATAGGCCCTTGATTTTCCTTAGAGGTTTGTGGCTACATGGGTTAAACACCGTTTTTTAAAACATTATAGTCTATACATGGCATATCTGATGGAGGAAAAACCATCGACTCACAAAAAGCTGCTGGCAAGATTTTTCACATTTCCACATTTCACATAGCCCAAGATTCAAACCCATGCGCACAGAGATGAGATGTCAACAAACAATAATAGACCATCTGAGAATATGCAACCTGGATGTTAGCTGTGCTATACAAGTCTTTGAAATAATTCCAATGACAGTTAATCAGAGACAGGTGCTCTAACGATTATTGCCATATGTCACATATAATCCCATGTTTAAATTCCGAAAGTGCAGAGCCAAAGTCATACCTGCCAAAATTCTAGACAGCGATCAAGGGTTTTTCACTTCATATTTTGTGGTTTGTAGTCAGGTATGAGTACATAGCCTAAGTCGGTGAAAATTTTGTATTCCATAAAATTTTCGTTTAAATATAACTAATTGGATCCGATAGCCTCCATATTTTACTGAAATGTTAAATCTGGTATTAATTATTGATTAAAATACAAAAAAAAACTTTAGCCATTGAAGTGACAAAATTGCCATAACAAACCTGCTGTGTTAGTATGCAAAATTAATCATGAATTGTGACTCTAACTTCTACTTCCTTTTCATTTAAGTCAATACAAATTTATTTTACTTTCAATGACAAATGCCCAAAATCTTATGCAAAACTTAATATTTTCATACAATAATTCTTTTTATTTTAATAGCTTTTTCTGTGATTTTCTGGGTCAAGAGTTAGAACTTTCTCATGACCATAATTTCCTAGTCACTTCCTTTGCATTTTTCATTCACCATTTGCCTCATAGCTACTTTCTTGTATTCTTTTTTTGGATCAGTTGTGCAATAAAATGTGTGTGTTCCTTGTATATACCATGAATTAATAAGCTTTAATCACAGAATATTTATTTGAAAGAGAAGTGCTCAAAAATACCCCCTTTTTATGCATTTTGGGGGAATTATTTTTATTTTGAACAATAGTCTTGTGGGAGGGTGTTTTTGAAGTTCAAAATCGTATGCTCTAGGTGACATGATATGACATGGCAAGTACAATGTTTAACCATGCATGGAACTACGTTATACAAAGCATTCTGTCAATTTGTCATAGAGTGAGTTTTGCCTAGTAGCTGGATGGACAGACTGTTAGGAAATGTAGTTCATCCTATATTCCATTACAGCAAACCGTAAAGATTCTTTCTCACCTTTCAAAAGATTTATATTGTTTTTTGTCAGTACCTAAATTTGCTTGTGCATTTTCTAACTTTGGCCTCATTCCACAAAGTCTGTGTCCTGTAGTGAACATGTTTGTGAGTCTGTCTGCGAACAAGTAAGTTTTTGGTTTATTCTTCAAATATTTTACCTGATCATAACAATTTCAAGGTACCTGGCAGATCTACTTGTTCTAAACTAAAACATGTTCACCACATTTTTGGGGCTTGTTTATCACCAAAATAAATGTCCTAAAAGGTCATCTGCTGGCCTAGATGAAAATCAGGTTACAGTAATCTCCCCTTTGGATAGAGGTATTGACACCAAATCCATTCAGTCTTCATGTGCCTGGTCAGTATGCTTTTTATGAAGCCTTGCAAATACTGATATGCTTTGTGAGTTTTCATTAGTTGAATGTCTTAGGAGACCACCTGAACAAGTCCTGGACATTCCATTATTTGATACAGACCTTAGTACTGTGAAAACTAATGCTAGTCTGAACCACAGGAAGTCAGCCAGTCCTGGACTGCGTCTCCAACTCTCTCTCAGATTTTGTCTTGTGTCACAGAGTCTGAGTGATTTGCCCTACCAGTTTATACTTTTCCTGTAGCCTCAGTCCCAAAATGCTGCATATATTACCCAGTCTTATTAGATTTAGCCTCGGATGGCTTGCATAACTAGCATCAGACTTTTTCCCACATTATCCAGTACTAGACCTATGGATGTATTATGGACTAAAACACCTGACAGGTTTTTCAATTGTTCCAACTACATTGCTACCCAGTAACAGCTATATGGACTCCATTTACAGACATCTGGAACTCGTTATAGACCTAATGAAAATCTACAGATCAAAGTGTTTCATCTTGGATGGATTTGCAGCATATTTCATCATCTCTGACACCCCTGCTTTATTAGATTAATGATTGGTACCTTTACAAGACACTTCCATGACACCCTGCTTAAGTTGGTTTGAAAATAAACATTCTCAATCACCAGCTACCTTCCTGAAGATGAGGTTGCCTGGAGAAGATTCACCTTTTGAGTGATCTTTTGGTCACTACCTCTTCCTGCTCTGTCAGTGGTCTCATGCAAAATTCTGCATCTGTCGATCTCATAAAAAGATAAAAACAAACCACCTTCTTTAAAACAGCATCTACAATCATGTTGAGTTAGTGACAACACTGCTTCAAAAAGGAATGTCAAAGGATTTCCTTTTTGCATCAGACTTTAACCTGATGTTTTTTGGTTTGTTTTTATTTACAAGGGACAAGGGACACATGCCAGTCTTTTTCACTCAGGTCTTAGTTTTTGACACAGAGACATGGCTAGTCTTGGAATGGCAAGAGAAAATTACATAATTCACACTGCATAGTCCTTTTACCCCTGGGTTTTCACTCGAATCTACCAGTTGAAGTTGACCCATTGTGGAACTGCATCCTGACACAGGACCATGTCCTAACTAACACACGTCTCATATGAGACTTGAAATTGCTTCACATGTGTTAGGAGATTGGAGGCTAGGCCAACACTGGAGCAGGGGATGTAACTTCCTCCACCTCACACTAATTCTCTTAGTGCCCTTATGATCAGCTAATGTATTAGACGAAGTTACAAATATGTTTCTCCTATAATACCTACCCATCATAATATGGGCACACCCTCCCAAGCCATGTTGTTGTTTACTTCCTGGAAGAGCATGCACATTTCCAATAGTATCTGTTAATAAGATTTGGCACCAATCCTGCTTAGGGGAGACCAGTCTTGTATGATGTGTCAAGGCAAGTAGTTGACCTTTTACAACCTCTTTTCCAAAACATGCTGAGAGCTTTTAGCTTTGAGGACTGAATTTGTAAAGTGGTGAAAGTACTTTGAACGGATCAGGTAAGATTATTGAAGAAACGTAAGTTAATGTTTTACTTTATATAAAATCATTACTGCAGATTGAGCAAGCTTTGAGACATCTTCTCATCCTAAACTGCCAGTGTCCACCTAAGGCTAAATAAAAATTCCATATCTTGATGATATGTGATAGAAGTCTAAAATATCCCCGAGACTGCTCACCCAAGATACATAAATGGAAAATTTGTTTTCATAGAGGAAACATTTAGATATTAACCAAATTAGTAATGCAGTTTTATGCTGATAATAATACCTTGGACAAGGCCGATTTTCAACATTTTGTGTCATCATTAGGAGGAGTTATGGCCCTTGCTTCATGGCTTGGTTTTCTGTAACAAGGAATCATGGACTTAAGCCATATTTTGCATGCAGCTTAGTATTGCTAAGACCTTATAATGACTTGTATTTCCAAATTAGTTTTGATAAGACCTTAAAATGATTTATATTTCCAGCATCACTCCCATCATTTACAGGTATTTTTTGTCCCAGAATGTCCATCATGTGCAAGTTTTTAACTCTGATTGCCGTGCTTCTAACTTTGATATTGGCAGCATATCTTAATGAAGGATCATATAATCGGATAAAATTATGTGTTGGTCATATTTTCTTCTAACTAATCTATGATTAGTTTATAATCTATTAATCTTTTTTTCAAATAGTTTTCAGTTGGAATGATGCAGAACTGACTTTCACTATAAACAATCACAGAAATTGTAATTGATTAATTGGTTACTTCACTGACAGTGACCAGTGCTCAGCTGTCAGGTAATCAAAGCATCATTAGTTGGTGATGATTGCTCATTAGTCAAGTAATCAGATCAGCAATTAGTGACCAATACTTAACAGTCAATTAATCAGAGTAATTTTAATTTGTTGACCAATGCTTAACAGTCATATAATCATGGCAGCATTATTTGGTGACCAATGCTCAACATTCATGTAATGTAACAGTATTATTGGAATTTTAATCAAATGTAGCATGCAGTTTTATATTCATGAGACCTTCAGCAAGTTTGTTTTTCAGCACTGCACATCATGTACTGGAGTTATGGTTCCTATTTGCCTGTTATGATGTTAGTTTCTGCCTTATAATTATGTTATGGAATGTAGTATTTCAAACAAATTTAGCATGCAGCTTTTACTGAGATCTAAAATGAGCTTTATTTCAGTTGCATCATTTAAAGAAGTTATGGCCCCTGATTTTCCAAATCATTTATTTTTGTAATAAATTATAAGCATTGTTTAGTTTCAGCTATTTATGGTATGCATTTGTCCATCTTCCAAAAGCTTTTATTCTGCAACAGAACATAAGTATCATTCAAGTTCAACTATATATGGTATGCTTTTTATATTAATTAGATCTCAAACAAGTTTAATTTCTTGCTTTCCATGTCCTGATGATGAGGAGTGATGGCCCCTTATTTCTCATCCCTCTTCATGACTAGTTTCCACAGCATTTTTTTTTACCTGGGGCTGTTGTATGTCAATTCAGTTTAATGTATAGTTTTATAATGATGAGATATTGAATGTTTTATATTGAGCCATCTACTGCTCATGAAATTAATAATTATGACACAAATTCAGTATACACCACTCCCACAATAGCTCACACCTGGATAACTTGCGAACCTGCTTACAATGCTGAATCAGGCATGGATTTCATTTTTCAAACTAAAAAATACCTTCCCCCCAATTGATCCCTATTTATTGAACTTGAAATAAATTGCGATCAAAAATGCTGAAATGTTGATATATCACTCGTTTTATGATCGAAAATAGTAGAGAGGACATGGAAATTTTAATCAACAGTTTATAATTATCAGCTTTTCATAAGAAATCATATAATTGGTTACATTTTCTTTCCAAACAACATTCTTAGTACATAGTAATTAAAGATATTCAAGGAAATTTTGATAAGTGAAAATATCACTTACACCTGGTGTAGGCAGTACATAAATAATTAAATATTAAATTAAAAAAAATTTATTAAGTGATATATGTGATTTAGTTCCTCTTAAGTGTAATCATCATAAATGCAATGTGTATTTAAGTGTAAAATGTGTCAACTATGTCTGCAGGCATTTTTCTCAGAACCCAGTTAGGTTTTGACCATGTTTTGATAACTTACTTGCAGAAGTACTGGTTGTATTGTTGCATTGAATCAACAACTTTCGTCCTTTGTATTGTCATGGCCGTTATGTATTTTGAATGATATAAAGGAGGATGAATGAAAGAAAAGTTAAAAAGCAATAAAATCCATCCTACTTAAAATCCAGTGGCCCCAGTTGTATGTCAAGTGAACTCATTTCAGTTGATCAATTGAACACTGTTATAAATGTTTTTGCATATAACATAAATTACCTTAATTTGACCAACTCATTCATAATTGTGATTGAGCAAGGATATCAAGTGAAACAAATACTATCACTTTCATTGAAATTATGACATCAGTATTGTACTAACTGAACAACACAAAATGTGAGTTTCAGCATAGACAATTGTCTCACAAAATAAATGTTGCTAGTTTTTGAAGAAAAAAAAAGGAATCTTGTTTGGTGGTATATCAACAGTTAATCTAGTTCCTTCTATTCCAACTCCTGACTTGGCAGTATACTATTAAATACCACTCCTGGAACCAGACTAATTAACAAAAAAAAAAGCAGTCATGTAATACACGTTTTTCGCGTATACTCATGATTGTTGAAACCAGTTTTATGTGTTGAACAGTTTGAAAAAAAATGTTATTTTTACAGAATAATAAACAAAATCATTAAAAGAAACTCATTATTGACAATTATTAACAATGTAATTGTCAAATGAGGATTCAGTCATTAAACAGTACAGTTCACTATCCCATCCCCAGTTTCTTTGGGGTATAACCTAAGAGGATATTTTTCAATTTTTGGAGGTCCCTCAGTAACTTGCACCCTCGCTAAAAGTGTGGTCTATATTTGTGGACCCCGTTGTGCACAAGTTATTGAGGGAGAGGTGTAGTTAATTCATGGAGCATGAGATATTGAGGGAGAGGTATAGTTAATTCATGGAGCATGAGATATTGAGGGAGAGGTGTAGTTAATTCATGGAGCACGAGTTATTGAGGGAGAGGTGTAGTTAATTCATGGAGCATGAGATATTGAGGGAGAGGTGTAGTTAATTCATGGAGCATGAGATATTGAGGGAGAGGTATAGTTAATTCATGGAGCATGAGATATTGAGGGAGAGGTATAGTTAATTCATGGAGCATGAGATATTGAGGGAGAGGTGTAGTTAATTCAGCATGGGCCCTTCTGTTCCAGATTTAAGCTTATTACAGTTGCAGTGCAAGTTATTATTGGATTTTAAATAAATTTCTTGTATAATTTTATATTACTGAGCTCTTGCATGAATTTAATTGCTGACATTTTAATTTTCTTTTTATTTATGCACCCTTTTTTTGGATAAATTTCTTGTAAATTTCCTCTCTAGAAGGCTTTCGAAGCAAATTGTAGCATGCAGGATCTGTTGCCATGCACGCATCATTAAACCTCTAATTGTCAAAGCTTATCTAACATTGCTGTTCATATCTGTATTCAAATTGTATGCAATTTTTAATGTCTTATATAATTATGTATTTGTAATATGATAAATTACATTTTGTCTTAAACATTTGCTTATAATAAGATATGTATTGTCCCTCTAGTGCAGATTTCAATGATTTTACATTTTACTTTGGCATGTTGTTTAGTGCAAAATTATTATTAATATTAAATATAATTCTTCAATAATAATCCATTTATCTTCTATCAATTTCTTTCCATAACTTACTTTTGCGAAGTACATCACACTTTCTTGTTAAATTGGTAATAATATTGTTACCATCAACAATGATATAATGATGGAGTACTGTACATTTTATCTCTGCAAATCATTGCATTTCAAAGATTTAATTATTTTGAATATATTACTTATATTTCATTTAAAATGAAGAGAAATGTATAATGTTTTTTGCATTTTAATGTAATTTCACAAGCTCTGTTCAAGCTAGAATCCGCAAACTAAAACATAGTCTGCATTTCCGTTAATACCAAATCCTTACAAAAAAAGGTCTGTGTGGCCTATACTTCACATTTTTATTGTTTTAGTTTTGCTTTTGCTTTAGCTCATGAACAGGTAGTTTTTCTTTGAAACCTGTACATTTAGTGTTCGGCATAAACTAACGAAACTTGCTGAAGGGATGTATCTTCATGAGTATTACACCCTCATTAGAAGTAGGTCACAGTGACATATATCATTTTGGTGAATGATTAAATTTTTAAGTTTTTTTTAGGATATATTCATGCTAGAATCTTTAAACTAGATGATTGTAGTTGATGTATCAGCAAAATTCATGCATTTCACATTTTACTTACTTGAGTTTTTTGCATTTTGCTCATGACCACAACTGCCTGCTTAGGCTTTTAGCGTTAAGAGGTTAGTGTTAGGACTGGTCGGCCTGGTATCAGGATAATGTGATTGGGTGGGACATCATGCTATATGTCTGTGGTATGATGCATTAGTTCTAGATATCACTGCCACAATGCAGACATCGTAGTGATATGACTGAAAAATTGTTAAAGCTATATTAAAAATCCAAATCACATCACATTCACTTGGTGTAGGTATGCAGTGCACATTAAATGTCAACATTTTAAATTTTTTAAATATCAAAAGTTAAAACTCAAAGCCATAACATTTCAGAAATTTTAATTAAAAATGGGCCAAAACCTAATTTTCAGGACCAAATTGTGCTAAATTTATTTTCCTTATGGTGGTTGTGTACAGCTGTTACTAGTGACTACAAAAACTTTATAGTGGTGAGCTGTGTCATTGTTTATTTCACTATGGTTTCAGAAAACAGAATGGATATACCTTTATTACCTTTGCATATTTTGATATATGTTTGGAAGTTATATTTCTCTATAAACAGTATACAATACACTAAGTGGATTAACAACATTACTGTTGTGTTAATGTAGGGTATAGTTGAGTGTATTCATTGAAATGATGATATAGATGTGTTTTAGAGATATATTGTGTACTATTCTAAGCCTGACTATACTACTTTCATCATATGCAAGTTATTTGCATGAGTTTAGGCTACCTGGACAATTAATGGAATACTTTGTTATTGAGCTATAATGTATTTTAGGATTTGTAGCTTGTCTTAATTTCACAAGCAGGTAGTCAAAGTCTTGGCATATACTAATTGAACTTAACTCCACCTAGATATTAAACAGTGTAGTGGGGTGTACATCAAAGGCAGTTACACTGTTACAAGTGGAAAATGATCCCTACATTTTATGTACCAAATGTACTCACTTATAAGACAGGTGAAAGAGTAACAACAGAGATCCTGATCTGTCATATTATAATGTGATTGCAGAACAAGGTCTATGCTGTTTCTTCTACTTATTACTACTTGTTACTCCTAACAAACTGCACAGTCTCAGATCTGCTGGCACATTGTGTGATAGCAGATCTGGGTCTGTGCAGTTTGCATTTGGACTTGTCTTATAAGCGACTGCAGGTACTGAATGTATCAAAACTATGAAGATGGTTAGACTGCCATACCAGTGATAGTATAATAAATTGCAATAGCGTCAGAGCAAACCAACTCTTGACTTGTGCGAACATCCTACTCATATTTTGACAGCTTACAGATTCACACATACAGGAGATTGTGAAACTGGTGCACATTTAAGTGAATAAATATTTTAATACTAATAGCTGTATTTGAGCTTTGGTACATACTACAGTTCACAAGGAATATTTATAAAGAGCAAGGTGCTTGGCTTAATTTCATTTTACTTATAGCAAAAAATAGCATCTGTTCATCCGTCAAACTATAAGTGTGTCAGAACTGAAAATTGTTTTGTTTAGGAAGTTTGGATTACATGAAAGATTTCTCACTTTCAGGACAAGACATACTTGGTGAAGACTTTGTTGTCTGAAGGTCCAACAGTCAAACCTCAAAAGGTGAGTTCACACAATGGCATTCTTCCATTTGGTAAGGGCAGGTATAATTAATTGCTCATGATGTGGATGCATCTTTGTAGTAGTCATGCCAGCTAGCATTTAAACTTGGACAAAAGTTTGTAGATAGTCCCACAATGATGTTTTGGGGTCAGTGGCATAATGGCATTGTGTAGCATGTTTCCCAGAACTAGAGAAGTAGAGGCCAAATTTTCAGGAATATCTCCTGCACTTTACAGTCTATATTGACAATTTTCCACAAATTAGAGTCTAAATGCTTTAGTTGGACTATACTTACTCTGATGTCTTTTCCTAATGGCTTCAAATTCTGACTCAAGCATATGGATGCTTTTTCAAGTTCAATTTACCTGCATTTCAGTTGACTGGAATGTGATGGAAGCCAAAATGCCATGGTAGGTTAAAGTATTGTTAAGTATATTTCATGAAATGAAGCTGTCTGATCACTTACTTCAAAATTAGTATGTTTTATTTGTTTTGTTAAAGAAACGTACTTCAACTTAGGCATTCCTTGGCTCACATCACCTTTCAACCATCTGAAATATTTGTCAATGGAACTTGAAAATACATCCATTTGCTTGGCAGAATTAGAATCCAGAATCCATTAGGAAAAAGATATCAGAATAAGTTTAGCCCAACTAAAGCAATTAGACTTTAACTTGTGGAAAAATGTCAATATGGGTAGCCTGATGTGTGAGATATTCCTAAACATTTGACCTCTCATTCCTGTCAGTCAACTGAACAACAAGCTACACTATCGTGATTATTTAGGCAGTATGACTCCAACCCAAACAACATAAATATCAGGGTAGATGCCTTGCATAGCAGATATAAGTTGTAGGGAGAAGGGTATATACTTATGTCAAGTGTTTGATATCTTTAGCATGTTTCATTGTCAAATCCTGTCATGCTGGTACTACACTGTTGATTTCAGTGTTGACCAGTTAAACCTGCTCTGTCCAAACGATTTGGATGCTGTTGATGTGATATTATGTGTGATGGTATATAGCATGTAAGCAATTTACAATATGGATACATGAAACATCAGTTTCCTGACATGTCACGATAAAGTATTTGACATACCATTTTGAGGTTAAAGGTCTAATGGAACTGATGGTTCTTGTGGTACATGTAGAATTTTCATCAAGAGTTAAGCAATGTCAAAAATGAATGGATATCTTCTTTCTTGTAGGTGAAGCGAGTGCCAGGTTCCAGTGGTCGACTGCACAAGACAGAAGATGGAGGCTGGGAATGGTCAGATGATGAGATGGATGAAAACTCTGAAGAAGCAATGGTATCTGCTGGGGAAGTAAGAGTAAGATACTAAGACTTGATTCTTTTACAGTGAATGTCAAGACCATGCCATGGCTAAATGCTGAAATGGTATATGACACTTAGACTTGATTCTTTTACGGTGAATGTCAAGGCTATGCCATGGCTATACACTGAAATGGTATATGGCACGTTGACTTGATTCTTGTAAAGTGAATGTAAAGACCATGCCATGGCTAAATGACAGAAAGCTGAAATGGTATATGGCTCTCGGACTTGATTCTTGTAAAGTGAATGTAAAAACCATGCCATGGCTAAATGACAGAAAGCTGAAATGGCATATGGCTCTCAGACTTGATTCTTGTAAAGTGAATGTAAAAACCATGCCATGGCTAAATGACAGAAAGCTGAAATTGCATATGGCACTCATACTTGATTCTTGTAAAGTGAATGTAAAAACCATGCCATGGCTAAATGACAGAAAGCTGAAATGGCATATGGCACTCATACTTGATTCTTGAACAGTGAATGTAAAGACCATGCCATGGCTAAATGACAGTAAGCTGAAATGGCATATGGCACTCATACTTGATTCTTGTAAAGTGAATGTAAAGACCATGCCATGGCTAAATGACAGAAAGCTGAAATGGCATATGGCACTCATACTTGATTCTTGTAAAGTGAATGTAAAGACCATGCCATGGCTAAATGACAGAAAGCTGGAATGGCATATGGCACTCATACTTGATTCTTGTACATTGAATGTAAAAACCATGCCATGGCTAAATGACAGAAAACTGAAATGGTATATGGTTCTCAGACTTGATTCTTGTAAAGTGAATGTAAAGACCATGTCATGGCTAAATGACAGAAAGCTGAAATGGTATATGGCACTCATACTTGATTCTTGTAAAGTGAATGTAAAGACCATGCCATGGCTAAATGACAGAAAGCTGGAATGGCATATGGCACTCATACTTGATTCTTGTACAGTGAATGTAAAAACCATGCCATGGCTAAATGACAGAAAGCTGAAATGGCATATGGCACTCATACTTGATTCTTGTACAGTGAATGTAAAAACCATGCCATGGCTAAATGACAGAAAGCTGAAATGGTATATGCTCTCAGACTTGATTCTTGTAAAGTGAATGTAAAAACCATGCGATGGCTAAATGACAGAAAGCTGAAATGGTATATGGCTCTCAGACTTGATTCTTGTAAAGTGAATGTAAAAACCATGCCATGGCTAAATGACAGAAAGCTGAAATGGTATATGGTTCTCGGACTTGATTCTTGTAAAGTGAATGTAAAAACCATGCCATGGCTAAATGACAGAAAGCTGAAATGGTATATGGCTCTCAGACTTGATTCTTGTAAAGTGAATGTAAAAACCATGCGATGGCTAAATGACAGAAAGCTGAAATGGTATATGGCTCTCAGACTTGATTCTTGTAAAGTGAATGTAAAGACCATGCCATGGCCAAATGACAGAAAGCTGAAATGGTATATGGCTCTCATACTTGATTCTTGTACAGTGAATGTAAAAACCATGCCATGGCTGAATAACAGAATAGTGAGATGTTACATGGCATTCTTACATGCTGAGTCATTTAAGATGAAATAACATTTAATTGATAACTTCTTATCATGTTTACAGATGGAATTTCATGAGTTACTAGGATAAAACAGAAAGCTACATAGTTCATGGGCAAGGTCAGCATAAAACAAAAAGCTACCTCATTATGTAAATGTTGATGAGCCAAGCTAGCAAAAAACAAAGTTACATCATTATATAACTGTTCATGGGTAAAGCCAGCATAATACAGAAATTTGCATCATTTTATTACTGTTCATGGGCAGTGTTATCCATTCCAATGAGTCCTTCTTAATTAAAACATTTTAAAAGGTTGATTTCATTTGATATCAATAACTTTTGTCCTGTGCCATTCTGAATAAAAGCAGGAGGCATTGTATCCAGTGTTCTTCTGTTTGTCCATCACACTTTCCCATCAGCTCCATAACTTTAAAGCCATTGAAAGCATATTTTATACATCACTTAAAAATGTATCACATACCACGTTGGGTGTGCTGTCTTCAACATCAAGGTTACTGGTCACTAATTTTGCCTTTTCCATCACACTTACTCTTTCCTCTCTATTTTAAGCCATTTTGAAATTAAGGGATGTAACTTATCATGTGTATGCATCAATATAGTTTATACAATTTTGAACTTGGTTTTATCCTTGGAAAATCCATGAATTTGTCCTTGTCCTTGAATTGTTGAAACATGACTTGAAATGGTTCCAAAATGGTAAAATTTTGTGGGAATATGAAATTTTAAAACTGATTGAAATGGAACACATTTCAAATTTAGAGCTTTTGTAATTTACAAATTTTCAATAACACTGAATAATTTAAAAAACAAATAGGGTAAAAGTTGGGTCAATCATGACACATTACACTGGATGTTACTAGATGGAGTCACTTACCACATTAAGGTGGTATTTACAGGGTCAATTGCACAGATCATTTTTTTTACATCTCCATCACACTTTCCATTCTGTGCAGTTTCATTGTATCTAAACAGTTTATCCACTTGGCTTGTAAATTCAGAATACACATGAAAAGGGTCTGTCTCCTGAAGAACATACCATGAAAATCATCCATTCAGTGTCTACTTTTTCTCAAAGAATTGCACCTCAGCCTAGAAATGTTTTCACATATTGAGTCTCCATCAGATCTAGTTTTTATTCCCTATTTATGAGATTATTGCAAATGATTTCTTGTCCCAGTGGCATCAGAAGCTTTGATCCCAGTTTCAGGATACAATAGGGCCCATATCAGCAAATTGGAGAACCTCACCTGTTTTAGGGTGGATAATCTTTTTGAGATTCAGCCTCTATGACTGCACAGATACCAGCATATCAGGCTTTGATGCCTGATATCTGCCCTCAATTCTGGAACTCTTAATGGTGTGGCTTTATCAATTATGCATCAATTTTCCACATGTGATGGCCATATTGAATGCATTTTGGCATTAGACACTGTCTGGAAATGGGATTCCCATCCTAACATTTCCACAAATACATCAGAAGATGAGTTGGAACCAACACTCAAGACCTCATTCTTCAAGTTTGGGATTTTCACAGAAGTTGTCATCATCTGCAAATCCATATTTAAATCCACCATATCCTGGGCAGACTCACTATGCAAGTGCACTTGCTCTCTTGACTGAATCAGTTAATTCAAATCAAATGGTCTGTTCACCCCTTTGTCTCTCCAGTCTGAGATCGAGAAGTCTGAACATTGGATGCTCTTTTGATTAACAATCTATATGCATGTTTCTCTCCAACCTTCAGATCCCCTGAAGTCTTGCATTGATTGAAAGAACAAATATGGCTTCTGCAAAATAACATTATTTCTACATCACAGACTTAGACTAAACCCCATGAATGGGTTTCACTTGAAGTAAGGAAGAAACCTATCAGTTTGGGGGTCATAGG
Organism: Potamilus streckersoni; assembly: GCA_016746295.1. Lineage (NCBI taxonomy): Eukaryota > Metazoa > Mollusca > Bivalvia > Unionida > Unionidae > Potamilus > Potamilus streckersoni. The sequence continues at coordinate 486,358 of JAEAOA010000264.1, read as the reverse complement.
TCAAGGTCACTGACTGAAAGAAGAAAGTGGTTTTCACACAAAATATATAATATGTTTGCAAAGAGGACTGTTAAACATTGGACATATGTAGGATTTGCCAGTAATGGTTCTGGTTTTTATTTAATGGTTTATTTTGTGAAGAATGCAAAATCCAAACTTACAATCCTGCATTGAGTCTTAATCATCAATATGTGAATAATGCCTTTTGGAATGTATCAAGTGGCTTAATGACCAAGACTAGTTCAGGGTGTGATTGATTGTTGACACTGTTTGAGCTCATGCTTTCACAGTGATTAAGTACTATCGTTTCAGAGATATACAAAACATTGAGAACATGTCCCAGTAACACGGTTTTCATTATTATTTTTAATTAATTGCTTTATCTTTTTAAAAAAATGGTGTTAACTTGCAAGATCAAAATACATTGCACCTTAGGATCAAATGCTTTAGCATTGTTTTGACATAATTTTAAAGCATAAAAATTTTATTATGCATTTTTGGGTATTTTGTTTCATAAAATAAGAAAATAAACCTCTTATTTAGAAATCTGCCTAAACTTTATTAATTAAACACAGTGTCATGGTTTCTTGTAAACAACTTTTATTTTTCCGAGAAAAATTATCCTCAGTAGGCATGGTCATATTTAATTTTGGTAGTAGACTGTTTTATTTTAATTGGTATTTACTGTTACCTTTTATTTCTAAATATTTCAGTCACCAAGGATCAAATCAGAATCAGTGAGTACTTATTCTAATTTTTTTTCTCTGAATATCTTTTCCTCTTTAATCATACAGAAATATGTTTTTCTAAATGTTACTAGCCATTCCATTATTAGTCCTCAGTTTAAAGAAGAGAATGTTGGGCAAAGATATCTCTGATTCTTTATTGGGAAGCTTCTTGTGACATTGGTTTTTGCCTTATATCTAGTCAAGAATTTAGTTCAGTGTAATTTATGCAGGAACAGATCATATAACTTGCTAATAAGGATTTTAAACAAATCCTTTCATACGTACATGCATGTAAGTCGAACCCAACTGCAAACTACACAGCTTTTGATCTGCCATCGCCTAATACACTGGCAGATCAGATTTTGTGCAGTTTGTTGGGAGCAGTCAGTCGAACAAATGACATAGACTCTGATCTGCAGAGACATGCTATGGCAAATCAGGAGCTTTGTATTTTGCAGTTTGACTTGACTTTTAAGTAAGTGTATACAATATCCTGGGATTCTAAAATCAGAGCGAGTCTGTCTATTCTTCTGTGCATTTGCATGAAAACTATTGTGGAGGGTATTAATTCAAGATTTTTATCCATTCTAGGATGTCAAAGGGTCGAAATTACCAATACTATTGTACTGGTGTCCGTTATCATAATTGCTGTGGTATTTAGTTATTGTTGCAGTGTTGAATTTATAATTTGATGCAACAGTATATGAATGCAGTTACATTGAATATATATATATATATATATATATATATATATATATATATATATATATATATATATATATATATATATATATATTGAAGTTAGAAGATGTCTATGATATCACTAAATAGTTTGGTTTCTGTCAGTGTGTGAATGGCTGATCAGGCCAATTTGTCCTCTGAAGTGTATGGCATTGGGCAGGAGATGCTGCTTAGGGTAGCTAGATCAATAAAGGACATGAAATTTACACTGTTTGCACTTCTGTACTACCTCTGCTGTTCTCTTCAGTTCAAAGTCAGTAGCTCCAGTATGGATGAGACTGCACATTGAGGTTTGACCCTGTGTAAGATCTTCCCAAGACTCAGGCTGAGTGTTGAAATGTTTTAAGGCTGACTTGAGGAATCTTTGAAGCATTTCTTTGGACCAACTTGATATCACTTTCTCTCATTCAGATCACCAAAGAAGGTGTCCAGTTATCACTACAAATGCCTCTGTGTTAGTATGGCATGTCTCTCTACCCTTTGTGAATTTTTTTTTAGCTGTAGGACTGAAACATTGCAATGAAAACATTGTTTAAAACATACATGCCAGCCATTATGCTTTTGGCATAATCATTACGCCATTTTTCACTAAATTATGGCATAAGAGTAAATTTACTTGGATTAACCTTTTACAGTATATCCTCCCTCCCAAAAAAAATAATTTGTTTTCTCATTTTTATTAATATCCCACTAATCACATAAAAGGTATTCTAGAAAAGATAGTTTCTGAGTAACTATGACATAAAAGTACACTTGTCTGTAATCTAGCGGCGACTTTCCTTAGTGTTATGTTTTATTTATAGCAGCTGACCTATTTCCAAGAAGAACTCTGTTTCAATTTATAGCAGCTGTCTGGCTTAGGACATAACAGACTGGTTTTCTAATTTTAATCTTTGCTCATATATTCTTCGTTAACAATAATGTGAGGTACAGAACCATTCTTTAGGAATTTGGAGGTAAAAAGTCATCCTATTTATTCTAGTCAATGCATATGTTACAGCAAAAATGTTCCTCAAATGATTTCACAGAAGGATTAGAAAGAAAAAAAATGGGGAAAAAAACGACTTGGAGATGAATACGTGAATAACACAATACAGTGCCATTCTAGGGTAGCTTCACGTCCATTGCAGGTTGTGTGGAAGGGATTTTAATATTGGTCATAGTGTAAAACAAAGACGCCTTGAATTCGCTTGTTTAGTTAGCTCCATTACTAAGGTAGCTTCTTTTTTTTTACAGCAGAACTAAATTGTGGAAACGAATTTTAAAAATGCAGGTGCGTTATTTAACAAGCTCTTAATAGAACACTGACTACAACTAGTGGTAGAATACAGCTTTGGTCCTTTGTTCAAATGGATGCTTCCTGATGCCAAAATTACCAAAAATATGCATGTGTTTTGTACATATGCGCATTGAATTTTATTATGTTATATGTGGATTAGACTTTTTCTGCACAGATTACTCTTTTTGTCCACTTGGTTTACGCTTTTTCCTCGCCAGGGATTAGCATGTATGTAAAAAAAATATTGCCATGGTAAATTTTATTAATCTAATTGCAAAACTTGTTCCAGCTTTGCAAGTGAGACAGTATTGTAGATAAATAAAATTATTTTTTTGACAGGAGCAGATATTTTTCACAGTGGGAGAAAAGACATTGACACCCTAAAGGCATTTGTAATGATAATTGGATAATTTCATTGCGGTATAAAATTTAATTAAGTCATTGAAGAGGTGTCATAGTAGGTAGTCTGGCATTCTGTATTAGATGAGTCTTCAAGTACCTTACAACATCGACTGATAGATACATTTTGTTATGAGCCAGAGATATGAGTCTTAGGGAATTACACCACAACCTCGATAACTTGCACACAACAGGGTCCACAAACATACGCAGCACTGTAAGCGAGGATACGAGTTATCATGGGACCTCAAAAATGTTTTAAAAATCTGCTTAGACATTGATTCAACCATGGGGGGTGGCAGTAGCAACTGGGCTGTTTAATGACTGAATCCTCGTTTAACAATCAGGTCGATAATAATTGTTAGTAACATGCATTTTCTAATGAAGTTGTTCGTTATTCTGTATAAAATAACATTTATTTTCAAAATGTCCATCATGTAAAAGCTCATTCAACTCCTTTGAAACAACAACCATCACGTGTGAGCAAAAACATTACGTATTACGTCACTGCTTTTTGTTTTGTTGATTAGTCTGGTCCCTGGAGTAGTTTTTTTAGTATACTACCAAGTTGGGAGTCCATGAAGCCAAGAACTAGACTATCTGTTGATACACCACCAAATAAGATTCCCTTTTTCCAAAAACTAGCAACATTTATTTCATGAGATAATCTCCTACTTCAAAACTCATTTGTTTTGCTGTATGTTAGTACAATATTGATGTCATGATTTTGTTAAAGTAATAACGAAACTTCTTAACATCTTGAGGCTATTTGTATGTGCTTGTTCAGGAATTCTCAGAAAATCGCTTGCACAAAATGGTCCGTATCTGTGAAACCAAGCTAATTATTTTAAGAAGTATTCATTTCACTTAGTTGCATTGCTATCTTTGATTACAATTATGAATGAGTCTGTTAATTTAAAGGAGTTTATGTTGTATGCACAATTCAATTGATCAAATGAAGTGAGTTCACCAACATACGACTCGAGCCACTAGATTTTAAGTATGTAGGCTTTGCATACCTTTTAATTTTTTTGTATTAAAATTCCACCTACTTTATTTGATTCAAAAGACATAAATAACATGATAATACAGAGGAGTCCAGCTTTTAATTCAGTACAACAATAAAACATACTTCCGCAAATGAATTGTCAAAACATGGTTAGGTCTTAATTAGGTTCTCAGAGAAATACTTGTGGACAAAGATGTTATGGTAGATTGACGTAGATTGACACATTTTACATTTAAAAACACATTGCATTATGATGATTACACTTAAGAGGAACTAAAATATGGAATTAAAACACACATTTCATTTAATAAAAATTATTTAATTGACATTTAAATATTTAATTTACTGCTTACACTAGGCATAAGTGACATTTTCATTGATCAAAATTTCCTTGAATATCATTAAATATGGTGTACTAAGAATGTCGATTGGAAAGAAAATGTAATCAATTATATGACATTTTGGTAGGAGCCAGTGATATGAGTCTTAGGGAATTATACCTAACATCTGGGACTGATAGATACATTACAATTTCTTTATCTTTAGTTAGACAGTAATGTGTGTATTAGATTGATCTGTTTGTAAATGGTTTGTAATTTAGTGAAATTTGTGTTAATGTTAATACTGACCATTAATCTCTGACATACCAGGATGAGGATGGAGAAGGAGATATCCGAGAAGCCTCCGAAAATGATGAGAAGTTGACTGAGTTAACTCCGTCTGAAGCTACCCTGATACCACAACAGGAGGATGAGGAGGAAGAGGAGGAGGAGGAGGAGATTTTTCAGCCCGCCCCATCCATAGAAGCAGAGTCTGCAAAGGTCTATTATTACTTGAGTGAAATAGAATTGATTGAAACAGAATTTTCTTAAGTAAAACGTAATTATGGATTCACATATCTCATTTATGCATTAAAGCTGCCAAAGAAAATCTTTGCGAAACTTACTTCCTTCTTTCAGGGTTCTTGCAGGTCATGGAATCCTGGAAAAGTTTTGGAATTTAAAAAATAAATTTCAAGGGCCTTGAAAAGCTATGGAATTTGTCAAAACCTTGCAAAGTTTTGGAAAAGTCATGGAATTTGAGACATTGGAGTTAAAAAAATTTATTACTTCAAATTTTATAGAGCACCATAAACCGATTAATGAAATTGTAAAATTACAATCAATAAATGGTTTCAATTCATATAAAACGAGTAAGTTCCCTTAATGGAAGTATCATGTGAATTCTGTTGTAGTTCACTAAATAAAAGAAAGCAATTGGAAGGTAATGTGTTTTGTTAATATTGGAAATAGGAACACATACAAAGATTACATTTATTTATGGATTATGACATGAATTACAACATAAAGTCAAAGTGTGCTAGCCCAGGTAAATTTAAAATGTACATATTAAAAATATTTGTTATTTTAGATTGAAAGATGCCATTCTTTATGTTCATTTACTTGACAATGCAAGATAGTGTGGTCCTTGAGTTTTATGAAATGGCCCTGGAAAAGTTTTGGAAAAGTCATGGAATTTGTTTTTGTTAAGTCTGCAGGAACCCTGTTCTTTTCTCCCTGTCTGTCATTGTATTGCATTTAAAGGTAAAAGATTCCTTTTTTAAACAATTTTTAGTATAATTAGTGAAATAAAGTAGATTTTTATGTTATGAAAACATTTAAGTCTCATGTTTTTGGTATTTAGTTTAGTTTAAGATAAACGTAGATGTTGATTTAGATTAATTTTGAAATTACTGTTGCAGGAACCTCCAAAATCTAACGCTGAAGTAGAAGACAATACACCCATCAACTTGGTTTTGAGATTAAGGTGAGTTTAAAAATATAAGTTGGGACCAAAAAAATGTATAATTTATAAAAAAAAAATTTATAGCCTTACCTGTGAAGAAAGACAATACAATTTTTATTGTTGGTATAGTCAAGTGTAGTTGTAATGTTATCAGACATTTAAAAAGTAATTAAATTTTCTCAGTCTGAATTATTTGTGTTCCAAGTCAGATTATAATGTAAATCATGTTATAAGGCCTGCATTCATTGTGCATCACCATGTCCCACAATGAACACTTGGTAGAGCATTACTTGAAATGATCAAATCAGGTATTAAGTGGCATAGTGGCCATTGTGTTGGTCCATCAGCTCTTGGATTAAAATCACTATCTTAAGGATTGAATGTCAGTTCAAAAATATAAATTGTAAAACATAATTGGACATTTAATGAAGAGTATGTATATACCATTATGGCTATTTACACAGTAACCATTTGACTACACTATTTGCATGAACCTCTCAAGTCTCCTAAGTGGTTAGATCATCTACCTTGGATGTGGGAGGTCGCTAGTTGGATGATGTTTTGTTAGTCCTAAATGAAAATTTGTTACCTCCTTGAGTCCCAGTCTTTAGTAGAGAACTTCCACTTCAGTGAGTAACTATTGGTTGCAAGCAATGTTAAGTCCTAGCACTGTCTTTACTCACATGGAACTAAATTGATCTTGAGTTATGGATCAAGCTTATAATAGTGGGGGCCCCGAGTGGCCGAGTGGTCTAAAGCGCTGTCCGTTACGGATCACTGCCATCTCACCTCTATCTGCGTGGGTTCGAGTCTAAGATTCGGCGAATGTGGATATGTGAGAGAGCTTGCCAGTAGCTTCTCGTGGGTCGGTGGTTCTTTCCGGTGATTTCCCGGTTTCTTCCTCCACCATTAATACTGGCCGCCATGTATAGCCTTTCCTGTGCTGAAAAATGGCGTTAAACCCCACAACAACAACAACAACAACTTATAATAGTGAACATATTTGATGCTGTGTAAGACAGGTATCCAAAACAAAGAATTTTTGTTTTTCATTTGCATAATATCTGAATTGAACAAATTTGCTTTATTTAAAAACATTAAAACTTATCAAGAATATGTCTGCTGAGATAATGTATGGCTTTAAAGACTGTTTAATCCATTATGATAGTAACCTCAGTGGAGGTATCCATTTCTTTCTTAATATTTTCATATTTTATTCTTTTTTTTTCTTCAATTTTCATTTATTTTTTTGCAGCAAATTTGTCAAAATATTTTACTTTTTGTTTCAGAAATGAGAAGAGGGAGTTGAATGATATCAAATTTGATTTTACTCCTGGTCAAGGTATTATTTCTTAATCACATTTTTCTTTTCCTTAAGAGAATGCCAATGGCAGAATTTATTGGCTAAATTAGCTGCCAGTCCCCTTGGCAGTTTGTATCTCACTTGCAATTTCAAAAGTGTAAAGTATCAAGATATAAAAGCAAACTACTGTGTTGCTGGGTGTTATATCTGAGCTGATCCATTGGATGGGAATCCTGCAAATTCTCTGGCTCATAACTAGCTACTTCAACACTATTTTCAAAATGTTAAAAAGCACTTATAAATCATACATTTTTGGAAAGTTCATTTCTTGAGAAGTCAAAATCTGAAATCCTCTTTAACATATAGAAATCTTTAAGTTTTTAATGAATTTTTTAAGTTTGATCATGAAAACATGGTGTCTGCCAAAAAATTTTATGCATGAAAATTTTAAAGAAAAGCAGTGAAGTTGTAAATAATGTCCAAAATACATTTAAATATCTAAACTGGTTGCCTAAGTACATAAGCACATTTGTGGCAACATCAATCAGAAGCCGGTTATTTTTCTCTTTTTCAGGGATACCACTTTAAGGAAATTATAACATGTACTTGACACAAAATCTGGCCAAATAACTCCCTTTTCAAATGTCAATAAAAAACAAAAATAAAGAGCAAATCTTCTTAATAAATAAAAATGGTTCTGAAGATTATTGATGTTAACACACATAGCATTAAACAACAATCTTTAAAGCACTTTATTGTAATCTTCCAATAAATCACACAGTCTCCGCCAACATTTAATGTGATACCGTTCTTTGTATCCAGGAACCTGATATAAATATAAAAGAAAAATAATTTTCTTATTAGTAGAATATTCCTGGAATATCGTAAAGTGTGCTTTTTTCACACTAAAGTTTTTAGCACGGTTTAATAGTCTACAGCTGATGAAAACTTAATTACAAAGAACCATTCACTGTCAGGACTGTAAATTCAAACTTTTCTGTTAAACTGACAATACCATAAAATTATCAATTTAATATAAATAATATTGCCTCTAAAATCATTTTACATTCTTAAATTTAAGTTTACATATATTTTAAAACAAAATAAATTAGTTCTTGCACAGTACTGTTACTTAATTTTTCTAATAACATTTCTTTGTAAATTACCAAATTTATTATTTCTGAAAAGATTATATTATTAATAATGTTATTATTTTGATAATTTTTGGGACTTGACAGGCATTTAAAACTATATATCTGATAATTTTTGTTTTAAGAGTCATTTAAAGCAATATATCACTTTTTAAAAATTAATTTAGCATATCATAATTGACTGAAACTGAGAAGAGTTACCAAGTGTGAAAAGTGTTATAATTATATGATTACATGAATATAACAATTGATGTTGTTGTTGTTGGGCTTAACGCCATTTTTCAGCACACGATAGGCTATTCATGGTGGCCAGTATTAATGGTGGAGGAAGAAACTGGGAAATCACCAGAGAGAACCACCAACCCACGAGAAGCTACTGGCAAGCTTTTTCACATATCCACATTAGCCGAATCCTAGACTCGAACTCACGCAATAACAATTGATGATGCAATAATTAGAAACAGTCTAAAGCATCATTCCTCAATATTGTTTTACCTGAAATATTTCTTGGTCAATGTACCATTGTACAGCATTTTCTTTCTGGAAAGCATGTTTCCCAACAATAATAGGGTTATAGGGTTATCTTCATTTGCATTTTCAATCATTAAGTATGCATGATGTGTGCTTCTTTTAATATTCACAGTAAATTAATTAGAAACTTTCATCACAAGTTAAACTTTCACTTTTTCATGGGCATTATTCATTTTAACTTAAAGTTAAATATTTCGTTTTTTGATAAGGAGTCAAATTGATAATATCAGTGTAATGAATTTTTAAAATTTATTTACATATCTAGTTTTGCTTTTGGAAAGAGAACACAAATTATTTTATGTGATAGTTCTGTTACCATACATCACAAAAACTTACAATACAGCTTTCAGCTTCAATATCAGAGTCACAGAAAATTGTTTTGGGGGGGATTTCTTTTAAACACTGGACTTATCTATACTAAAAATAAATAATATTTTTGATTATATATATATATATATATATATATATATATATATATATATATACATTTCGCTTTCATTAAAAAACAATTTTCTATCATGCTTAGAATGTATCCACTTCTCTTTATATATTTAGTGATAACTGGGTCAACATTAAATATATTGACTAATTATGAATAATTTATATCACCAGGAATAATAATATTCATCTGATCTTTGTAAAAAAAAAAAAATCGCACCACTGTAAGTACATTTTTGGTCATTTAATCTGACATCATATAATAGGCTTCACTGCTTAGAATAAAAATGACAGACATTTGTAAAACATCAATCCTTGCAACAAAATTCTCAACAGGGGTTAAACACAATAAATTCTGGGATAACAATTCCACTGCAGTAGATTGTGTTGCTAAGTCAATCACCTCAATGTTAAAATGGTGGCGGTGTAGATTTGTGAGAGTGGACTTAAGGAGCCTGATACTATTCTAGTGTCCCTTAGACCAGCAAGTAGGTCTCTGCTTTTTATTCTGACAGAAAAAAAAAATTGGAGACCTACATGTTGGTTTAAGACTTAGTGTTCCTGTGTTTGGGTGGTCTATGTGTCTATGAAGAAGTCCTGGTGTTAGTGTTGAGAATATATGGGTTTGACATCATAACTGCTACTCTGAAATTTAAAAACAGGACACACAATGTACCTTTCTAAAACTACTAACATTAATAAGTACACTAGACTTAATAAGCACTAAAAAAAATTACATAATCATTTTTCTTTAATAATTGTCCACAAATTAAATAATTTTCAAAACTATATGCCACTCACTACATATTAATTCACAGTGCTTATTTTTGCATTTTTTCTTTCCATTTTCAGATATCAGCAGCTGCAAATATGATCTTTATAATTAATTTAACTAATGAATGAAGTTTAAAGCATTTGATTATATTGCAACTTCCTGTTTTCTTATCCATAAAATTTAAAGTGGGAATTAAAGTCATCAGCACCAGAAGTAGGATAGAGTTGTGAAGGGAGTTAATTTGGTGATAACTTTTCGGAAGGTTATGATAAGGGATATTGTGTATCGTGATGCGCTGAAAAGTGCTTTATTTTGATCAAACTAAAATGTGTTACACATGCAGAAAAATGTTTGAATTTACTTAAAAACTATGTTCTTTTAAGTTTTATTGCGTTGAAATTGGATATGAAATTCATTAAAATATATAAAATACGATTTTAGAGTAAAGTTTTAATGTACATACCCTTTGGTATCCTCAAAGATAATGAATGATTGCCTTGTTCCAAGGTTTTCTTCTGATTTGATATTTTTTCGGGCTTTTTTATCTTGTGGGTTTTATATGATTATCCAATACGGCAGCCTAAATTCCTGAAAATTAACGTCATCCCTATTTTTCCCCGCGCATTTAACATATATACCACTGTAAATAATAAAAATAGACTACATGGTAATTCAATATACATTTATCTGTTTAAATCATTGCATTTCAGACATTTAATTTGAACAATACTTATAAAACTCACATAGATAAAACAATGTAGTTTGCATTGTGGCAGATACAAATGGGCACTATGAAGAAACTGTTGAAGTTACTATCATAACTTTATTTTAATTAAATTTATATTAAGTCAGAACTTTCTAGACTCACAATTTGGCTTGAATTTCATGGTAAAAAAAAATTCATGTCTGCTAGGCCAGAAATGCTGCAGGTTCATATGTCCAGGTTCCATTGTCAAGAAAACATTTAAAGCAGGAATATATAGCTTATAAGCCCTCTTGTCCAAGATGATATTTGTTTATATTTTATATGGCAGTTTGATTCTTACTTTAGTTGAAACAAAGTTGCTGAGTGTGAAGATTTTAAAAGCTTGAGCTTGAATGTCTTGAAGGACACAATCTTGTCCTTGAGTTTATTCATGCTTGGAGATTATAGGACACATTCTTGTCCTTGAGTTTATTCAAGCTTGGAGATTATAGGACACATTCTTGTCCTTGAGTTTATTCAAGCTTAGAGATTATAGAACACAATCTTATGTCATTGAGTTTATTCAACTTTGTCCTCGGATGGGATACAATTCCTTTACAGCTTAACTATTCAACAGATGCTATACTTTTACAGTGTGGTTGATTCAAACAAGTATTGTTCAAGGGCTGATGGCATTGGCTATGGTGAGACTTGTATTAGAAACCATTTGACCTCAATTTCACAAACAAAACTTGAGTCTAATCTTAAACATTAGGTTGAATATCCAGCAGTCTTAATGGCTGAAATAGATGTATGACTTAATATTGACCAATCAATTGTTTGAGTATAGATATAATTTAAGGTTCGTTTTAATGAAATTGAGTCATATCCTAAGTTCACAGCACCTTCTGTTAAGCCATGTTGTCTTCAAATTTCATATTTCATTTCTGAAAACCGTTAATAAAACCTTAATGTAAAAATCGTTTTTTTTCTGTAGTCATGGTAAGAGTCAAAGAAGGTTGATATCTTAAATAAATGGAAGTGACTTGGGCATCTGGCTGGGTCTGAGTTTTTTGTTTTTTGTATTTTTCTAGACCTCCAATTGCTAATTGGAGGAGGGAATTTTCACCTTCGATTGGGGATTAGCATAATGTTAAGAGATAGCAATATAATAATAGCAGGTAAGTATTATCTGATTAAAATTAAAAAATTTAAAAAAATTAAAAATGATAAATATTTTAATTAATTCAAATTTGTTACCCTAGCTGGTGTTCAGAGAGGACTAAGTTGAGCAGGGGAGGTCTGTGTTTTGAGGGAATTAAAGTACAAGATTTATCAGCTAATGAAAGAAAGAAAGTACATGCAGCAGGAATATCTTTGAAGCTGAATTAATGTAGATTTGCACATGTAGCCTTTGTTGTAGTGTTTTCTGTGGCAACCCATAAGTTAGTCTTCAGCAGTCCACTACTGATATTCCAGTGCAAGAAAATATTGAACAGTTGCAGCATGTTAACAGGAGGGACAATTTATTGCTGGATAAATACAGGAGGGACAATTTATTTATGGATAAATGTAAGTTTATATAATTTTTGCGTTACAGATACATCTGACAGTGTATCAAGGGAGCTTGTTGAGGCAGGTCTTGTGGATGGTAAAGATTTGATAGTTGGTAAGTATTTATGCATGAAAGTTTCATTATAACCTTTGCAGCTTTACAAATTACAAAAACAGTGATCATGTGACAAAAGAAAAAAAAAGAGATGTTTTTAAAATTGGAGTACTCTAATAAACCGTTGATTACAGATTCAGAAATTTTATGGCTTAGAGAAATTTTCTGTCCATCTATGACTAATGGAAGAGTGTCCATTCTCTATTACCAAATATAGTTTGTATTACTATTGACAGTAATTAACTTGAAAAGCATACTAAAATTATAATTATAATTTCCTTAAAGTGGTATCCCGGAAAAAGAGAAAAATAACCGGTTTCTGACAGATGTTGCCACAAATGTGCTTATGTACCTAGGCAACCAGTTTAGATATTTAAAAATTACTAAAGTAAAAAAGTATATTTCATCTGGCCTTGCTATGTAAGGTTTATATATTAAGGAAGGCAATTCAAATTTAGGTAAATTGTTAAACCATACATTAGTTATTTCCCATGGATATTTTTTCCTTTGCTGGTAGTAATTGAGACATTAGTTGCAATCCTTTATTCTAAACGGAATTCACAGTAATTTATAAAATAATGCTTAAATATAAATTCTCAAGTAAGAAAAGAACAGTATAATTATTATTTAGAGCAGTATTTGTATGAAAGTTTTAAAAATTACCATGAATGTTAGTTTTACTGGAGTTGTGTCTTCATCTGATCTTTTGTAAATTATTATCACTTCAGAAATTTTGTTACTTTGATGGTGTAATTTAAAATGCAATGGGCACTATTATTAAGGTACACAATTTGGCTGTATTTGTTTATATATACAGTATGTCTAATTGGTACATATATCTGATGTAATCATTTCAGAGCTTGGCTGGTTTTGGCAACATTTATTCTGTCCACATATTGCAATATGTAGGAAATTAAATTTAATATCTAATCTTACTGGTATCAATGTTAACATGCTACATTTTTATAACTTGAATAAATATAGAATCTCCTATTATGTTCATTTTTTAATAGTTGCTGCCAATCTACAAAAAATTCTTGATAACAGAGATCTTAAAAGCTTGACATTTGCCCTGGTAAGTACACTGAATGCTTTCATGTGTTGAGTCTTTTCTATTAAACCATTTTCAGTGAACCATTTTTTTAAAAGCATTTTTGTTTCATTATTGCTTGAAGATGTTTGTAATGGTGATATTGTTAAAATTAAAAGCAGGCATTATGATGGAATGTATATTGGTAGATTGGTATACGTATTGCAACTGACCATTTGGGTTTGATAGGTTGTACTTGGCATCCAGTAAAACTGGTGCAGGAAGAACCCAGAAATATCCTTCAGGAAGCTACTGGAAAGCTTTTTCACATACCCACATTAGCCAAGCCTTATATAAGTTTTACAAATGTATGTTTTAAATACGGGCTGCATGAAAAAGCTAAAATAGCTGATTCGTAGCATGTTTCATCTTTAGACAATAATTTTGTAGGGTAAATACTGATGATGATTAAAGCTGTCAGTGGGTATGCAGGTACTCAAGTACTGGCAGTTCATAAGTACCCAGGTAATAAAATGAGCCATATGTTTACCATGTACAAGATTTCTGTCCGTGCTTGTTAAGGCGATACTCCATTCTTTTCAACTTGACAGTTCTTTTGACTGAGCATCAGATACATGTACTTTCTCAGCGCCATGTGGTTTAGCTCTTCCAGTAAATAATTTACCTCCTATGGCTTGTTTTCCCACTTGATAACACTTTGATGGTGCTGAGAGCATGGTTAAGTGGCAAATAACAGGGGGTGGTTCATTTACTACCTTTGATAGATAAGAGGGAATGTGTCTCTGGTAGGGAAAAAGTTTTACTACAAACAAAGAGACATGACAATGTCATCATTTATAAACAAAGCCTGGGGAAACATTGGCATGAAAAAAAATGGCACACATGTCCAAGTAAATTATAGTCAATTATGTAACTTTGTTTATATCTTCTTTTTAGCATATCATATCTTTTTTTTCAATTCATACATAATACCTTTTTCACATTCAAGTATGTAATTTCATACACTTTAAAGACTATAAAGACAATTGTCAATTCAGATTTGTTTTAGTTAAATTTTACATCAAGCTATATTATCATTCTGAAGAAATGTCATTTGTACATGCTAAGAATAAAACTTATTGTATGTTACTCCTCTGTCCCATTCATAGTTTTACAGGATGTCTGAAGATGCATACAGATTCTTGTTCGTGATATCATATACATGATTTCCTCTGCACTAGTAATAAACAACTCCAATTTTGACTTTCTTTACCCAGTGTAATGCTGAACCGCCATCGTAAAAGTCCATAGTGATTGATCATTTTTGTCAGGAAGTTTTGTTATGACATTTATTGTGTAGATCACTCAAAAATCATGATTGACTAAACTTTGTTGAAACTATATTTCCATTTAATTTTTAAAAAAAAAAATTTTAAAAAAATTATCTCAGTAAATGCACTTACATGACCTGTATGACTTTTACTATAAGATCACACATAATTTGAATTCTGTTAAATATTGACCTCTTTCAAGGTTTGAGAAAAGATTCGGAACGATGAGTCAAACATAAGGGTTTAGTCTCTTACCCAGTTGTTCAAGCAAATGTTTAAGCATAAGTATAATTATTATCCCTTACACAGTCAATTTTGAGACATATTAAAGTTGATGAATCACAAATAAAAGGTTTTAAACAATAGCCATCTCACCTCTGTCTGCGTGAGTTCGAGTCCAAGATTCGGCGAATGTGGATAAGTGAGAAAGCTTGCCAGTAGCTTCTCGTGGGTCGGTGGTTCTTTCGGGTGATTTCCCGGTTTCTTCCTCCACCGTTAATACTGGCCACCATGTATAGCCTATCGTGTGCTGAAAAATGGCGTTAAGCCCCACAACAACAACAATTTTAAAAATTGTCTGCCTTGCAAAGTTCAGATATTAAAATATGGCTTATATCACAAACTGTCATGTCTCAAAGAAAATGGAACCTATCTAAAACCTAATTATGGAGAAAATATTTTTTCAAATTAAAGAATCAGGAGATCATGATTTGATAAGGAAAGTTTTTCCATTTTACCTTTTGGTTTGGATAATTTCATATTGTTGACAGTGTTTTGTTATAATTGAAATAGTATATTGTGATAGTTTAAGAGTGCAACACACTACAGTCTTCACTTTGGTTGAATCTACAAATTATAGGTGAGACATAATGATCACATTTCCAGTGGTGATGGTGGTGGTGGTGCTGTAGTACATATTATTATTCGATTTTTGTCAGACACAATTGTATATACAGTCATGAAACTTTATGGCCGAGTCATCTTAGACAGTACCACTCACAACAGGCAAAAGTAAGTCATGATGACCTGTTTTTCACATTCCAGCTATTATGTTAAATTTTTTACTCTATTTTATGTACAGTCATGAAAATTTATGAGAATGCCATCGCACAAGGTACATCTTACCACTGGGGCATATATTGATCATTGTGGCCAACTTTTCATTCATTAGTTGCATATAGTTCCTTTTCTTTGACACCTTTGTATGTAATGTCATGAAATTTCCATCATACTCTAACAATAAGCAAATGTAGGTTATGATGACCTTTTTTCATATTCCAGCTATGTTAAATTGTATGTAATGTATTGAAACTTAGAGAATAATATAATGAGCAAAAATGGACTTTCATAATGCAACTATTTTGCAAAGTTTCTGCATTTAATTAAGATTCTTTTACTTTGTTGTGGGAGCCACTGCAGCTTAGTGGTTATTGTGTCAAACACATACTTGAAAAAGTACAGGTTTGATTACTACTGTCGGGACCAGACTGGGTCAGCTACCATCATGTGTCTTTGGGCGAGGCATTTTACTCCAATTGCCTTGGCACTAAATAGCCTACTTGTTCTCCTAAGCCATAAAGCACGAAACCAATCTTGTCTTGTTCTATGTACAGTTATTAAACTTTATAGGTTTATTCATCCTGGAGGTTGCTGCTCATCATGGGTAAAAGCAGGTCACTGTGACATGTTCCAGTGATTATGTTAACTTTTTTACATTTAGATCATTTTCTCTGACGCTTCTATGTAGCGTTGTGCACCTTGATTTGCTCATATTGAAGAGTATTACACACGTGCAAACATAGGTCACAGTGGCCAATTTTGCATGCTCCAGAGATTGCATTATGTTTTGGCATTTAGTTAAGATTTCTGACATGTAGGTACATTTATGAAACTTGAGGACTGTGTTCAACTTGGATGTTACTACCCATCACAAGCCACAAGGACTTTTTTCATGGACTGCTGACTTTCAAGAGTTTATACCACAGCTGGACTTTCAAGAGTTTATACCACAGCTGAGCAGGCAAGATAGCATTCCATTGTATTCTTTTGTATAATAATGTGTGTGTAGCCAGCTGTGGTATCCTGGTGGTTAGAGCATCAGCCTTGGATGCAGGAGGACATTAGTTTGAACCCTGGCTGAGTCATACCAAAGACTTACCAAATTATACTAGCAGCTGCCTTGCTTGGTGCTCAGCATTTAGAGGCTAGTGATAGGACTGGTTAGCTTGGTGTCAGGATAATGTAACTGGGCGGGACATGATGCTACATGTTTGCGGTATGATGCCTCAATGCTAGATATCACTCTAAATTTTCACACTGCAGAGTAGCAATATGACTGGAAATTTTTTAAAGCTATGTTAAAAATTCAAATCACACGTGTGTATGTATGTGTGCACACATTTTTTAAAAAAACTATTCCTTTAAATTTCAGAATTCTGGTTGTGGAGCGAATGAAGTTCCTTGCGACAAGTCTTTGATAGGTTTTGCTCAGCTCACCATGAATGAATGATTTTTGGGAGACATTAGTTATACAAGAACAATGATGCCATATTGCTGTGATAAATTTGTTGAGGATAGTTTCAACAGAGAATGTGTCTTTTATCAGAAACAGATTCATTGCACTCATGTGCCATTTTCTCTCTACAGTTTGATAGAATTTGAAGATATCGATTAAATTTCTATTCCAGAAAGTGGGAGTGTTCATCTGTTTGATCTTGCCAGTTTAAAGGGGAACAAAATTAACATACAAAGAATCAGATAATAGATGCACAGTAGACTAGTTCTGTATGTTTCAGAGGTTAATTAAAGTACTATTAATGTAGATACGGAACTGGTATTTCTGTAAGTAGTGTGAATTTATTGTCAGTAATAATCATCATGCCATGTATCCATAGTTTTGGATTGTCTTAAAACACAAAAATGCTATCCAATATAAAATGGAGATATATTGTCTTTGCATATTTTTCACACCTTGCAAGACACAAATGGGATCTGTTCAAAGGTAGAGATAGTGAACAGAATTTATATATGTTTTAATATCATGCAATGGTGTTGAATTGTCTTTTGACTTTTTAAAAAAAAACTTTTAAGTATTTAGAAAATGCTCAAGTTTGCCTGTAATATTTCAAGACTTTTCCGAAGAAAATTCAAAATGTAAAGTGTCAGAATTTATTTTATTACAGCAAACTTAAAAATAATTTGTTTTATTGATTTGAATTGGCGGTGTAAAATTTATTTTTTATTGAAACGGGCCTAAATAGCACATCTTTTTCTTTACATAAAGCAATTGTTGCAATAATAAACTTTAATGTATTAAGAGAAATACAAAATATAAATTTTCTTGAATAAATTTGACAATTGTACATGTTTAGGAAACATGAAAGCCTTTTTTATAAACACTGATAATCAAGACTAACAAGGTCCAAAATAAAGGAAGTCATATTATATGCCAACACATGATTTCAGAGGAGTAGTGATATCTGCTGTACTAAGGCAGTCATAACAAGATTGTTGACTATTCAAAATGCAATAATGGTCCAGGAGAAATAAGCAAAGTAAAACCAAATCCAGTTCTAGTAATTTTATTACATTTTGTAACATGATCACATTCCTTATAATCCAAAACCTCATATATTGGAATGATACCGTTGTATTCTTTCAGCTGCCTTGATTCTCCATTAACCTTTGACCCAGTTCCTATTAGCTTGAATATCCAAACATTTTACATGTGAGGAGGTCTGGTAATGGAACTCAGTTGTCAGTTTTGTTTGTCACTAGATGGCATGATTTCACTTAGAAATTCTAGACTGGATCCCTGGTTTCTTTATGAGTAACATGTTTGCAACACGTGAAGCAAAAGGTGGATTGAAGTCAGCTGTGTGGAGACTAATATGTAAGATCCATTTAGATGTCGCAAATGTCTGCTTGAAATCCATTGAGGCTGTCCCAAATGTCTGCATGAGAACTATCAGGCTGTCCCAAATTTCTGCATAAGAACTATTAGGCTGTCCCAAATTTCTCCATGAGAACTATTAAGGTGTCCCAAATTTCCACCTGATATTGATTTAGACCATCCTAAAAATTTCTGCTTAAAAACCATTTAGGCTGTCAAAAATTTCTGCATAAAATTCATTTAAGCTGTCTCAAAATGTCTGAATGAGCTCCATTCTGGTCATCCCCGATTTTGGCATAAGAGCCATTCATGCTGTCCCAAATATTAGGCTGTCCCTAATTTTGGCATTAAATCCATTCAGGCTGCCCCAAATTTTTGCCTGAGATTCATTCAGGCTGTCCCAATTTTCTGCATGAGATCCATTTAGAGAATTCCATCATTCTGCATACTTGACCATTCAGGTGAATAAGAAAAAGATTCTCAGTATTAAGAAGGATAATCTATAAATGGTGTAGTGCACACAGATAACCGCTTCAAGACAGCAGCTGCAATATACATCATTACAGCCAGAAATAAATGCTTTAAGTTGGCAAATTGTAGGTTTTCCGGCATGGTGGCTATATATTTCTCGCTACTTTGGTTCAAGGGATCTATGAAATATGTTTCTAGATTTCAGTAATGTACCATGTGTTGTCATTTTGGTTCAAGGTGTACAGGAAATATTTTCATTGATTTCAGTAATGAGTGAATTTAGTCCAACATGTATCATCCTGAAATCCATATATATATGTATAAATATTATCAGGTTCTTACTTAAAATAATCCATTGATAAAAGATTGTCTTGAATCTTTTCTCCTATGTTGTTCCAAAGAAAAATTTGATTACATCTACCTCATATTACAGTATTACAGATTTGTGATGTTTTGTCATCCAAAGTTGTTTGAAGAACAACATTACACTGGCAGTAACTCCAATAGATACTTGCTTCAATAAAATTAGCTTTCAGGTGAGGTAATTTTTTTTATAAACACCATTTGAACCAGGTTAAATTAGTGTCATACTTGCATGGCACTAGAAGATCCATCCTTCAGTATGACTTTCTCCATGATGCTGTGACCTGAGAGGAAAGGAATAGTGTGCATTAATTCATTCATCTTAACTGTTAATATCACTTCCGGCATAACGTATTAAAAAATATTCACAAAGAAAAATTGCTTTCTTCTTTTTGCACCAGTGTTGTGAGTTATTGTCAAGAACTACCCCATTAAAATGCTTTTAATAAGCTAATTATTTGAATTTTAGTATTTGTCTGGCAAATTTTAGGCATTTTACATCTTGTTTACATTATTAGTGGTATATGCTGTAGAAGTTGCAGTCATGTTAATAGTTTTTATGTACTCAACATAATTACTGTAGTACAAAATGTTGCCATATTATAATCTGAACAGCATATGTATACTAGTTCCTAGTATAGCTCTTTTTCTTGGTTCTAGCTTTTATTTAAATTTTGCTTACCTATGCACAAAATTATGTTATAATTAGGGCCCCATGTTAAGATGCAAGAGTACTGTAGTAATTTTTTCTGTTTGCGATTCCATAACCTGATGCATTCACACTTATTGTGGTTTTGTTTTTTAAGGTCCAATTTGAATGGAAATATGGCCCATTTTTCATCAGTATTGCATCTCCATGACTGAAACCGTTGAGCAATTTGATAATCAAATTGTTTTGTAGCACAAAATGTGCATTTATGGATTTTGTCTCGACAACTGTGTTTTGAAATGAGTTATGACTCTAGACAGTTAACTTGATATCTTCACATGAGATGTTGTTTGTGACAAGCATAACTCTGAACCCTATGCACATAATCAGAAACCATTCAGTAGGTGAGTTGCGTATTACGTCAGATGTGTAGAATTTTTAAGGTAGGCAATTTTTATGAAGTAATTGCCATTCTTCGTCAGTGTTATATCTCCACAATAACTTTTCCTTGTAACTGGCATAGTCTAGGAAGCAGTTAGTATATTTGGATTCATTTTGGTATGTACATTGTGTCAAGACCTAAATTTTAGATTTGTTTCATGGACAATGTTATTGCCTTATGACAATTTACTTAATAACTTTTCTTATGTTGCTTGTAACTGGCATAGCTCAAGAACAAGTGAAAATATTTTAATGTGATTTGTTATGAGAATTGACTCAAAGACTTGCATGTACCTTTAAGAATTTAGTCTTGTTTTGTTTCTAGGAGTTGTAGCCTCTGATTGCCTTTCATCCCTTGATTTCTTCAAGATAACTTCATCAGATTTGTTGGATTTCAAACATCTGGTTTGGCATATGACTTCTACTGACACTTTTGAGTGAGTTTGATCTCCAGCTTTCCATGATGTCATTTGCAGGCTTTATGGACCTTTTCTTATGCATTTGTCTTGCATCCAAGCATACAAAGCTTTATTAATTTTTAATCAAATTTGACATGCAGCATTATACTGACCAAGCTTTGAATGAGTTTAATTGGAAGTGTTCAACATTAACATTTAGAAGAGTTGTTTCTCCTGATTGTTAGTCATTTCAGCCACTGTTGTTGTGAACCTTTATATTGATGAAATTTTTAAGTTTGATTTTCAGCATTTCATGTCATTTCCAAGAGTTGTGGCTCTGAATGCCCATATCCAAAACTACTTCAGTTTTCCAAAAGAATAAAGTTCTTCGGTTTAAGATGTATCCAAGCAAATTGTAGAAAGTGGGGCCCTTTATGATGCACACATTGCTAGAAGGATTTTTTTGTTTTGTTTTTCTTTATTTTCAATATCATTACTGAAAAACATTGTGTTATCTTAATGTTATTTATATGTTATCAAAACAGAAATGTAGATTCATTTTGTGAATAACATGGAGTCAACATTGTTGTGACAATGTTAAAAATTGTGTTGAGCACAAACTCTGACTCAGGGGTTTAGATCCAAACTTTGTCACTTGGTTGGATAGTCCATTTCCTTTGAACTTTGACCCTTAAAATGAAGAGTAATCTTCAATTTGAATTTTAGTACTTATACTTTACAAATGATTGGGTTAGAATGCAACTTTTGAGTTTGAGAACAGACTTTTTCTCAAAGGCAGAATGGCTGAGACTGATTCCATGTTTGGACAATATGAAGCAATATCTTAAATGTTAACTTTTATTGCACTACATATGCATATAAAGTTTTTAAGTTTATTTTATGTTGTAGCATAATTATATACATGGAATGGAAAAAGTATAACTGCACTACAGAATAAGAATGTGTAGTCCAAAGCTATTGGCACAAATGAGCTGTTGTCATTATCATGTGATATTGTCTTTTATTCAAGTTTCTGTTCTTTTTTTTTTGGTTTAGATAATGCAGCTGACACAATGCTCTGAATCTTACTGAAAACTTAGAAGAATCAGTAAAATCTTAAGAATAATATTCATTTTGTTTTGTGAAAATGGCTCAAACACATCTCTGTCACACAGTTGACATTTATAGCAAAGATTGCATTTTTTGTTCAGCTTTTCACTATGTACTATCACCTACCTAATATAGTTTTAAAATATACATGCATGTAAACTGTCATACTGCTTATGGGAAATAATGTGTTTCTGTTTCTTTTGTTTTATTTATAATCATAGTTGTTAATTTGTTTAGTATCCAAACCATGCTAACAGGTGTCATGCATCAGTACTTATACTTTTAACCTTGGCTGTATTCATTGTGCAAAAAGCACAGATTTGAACATAAACCAGAAATACTTTTTTCAGGGACATGTTGCTCTTTCTAGTTGGTAAGTGTTATATTGACATTACAGAGATTTGCTCAAACAAGACAATAGGTGTGGTTAGATGGCATACTGTAGATATGACCAATCTTAAGATATTAAGCACTTTATACATTTTCTGGTTACATAACTGTGGTCATTTTAAGGACATTTTAAACATTTTACACCCCATTTTATTAGTCTGAATTTGTCTGTCCAAAGAAATGTTTGCTCATTAATGTGGTCAGAATTGCTGTTGGCCACTTGAAACCACTTGAAATAGAGACTTACAGGTGAATCTTAACACCTTAATGATCACCTATTACTGTTAATTGGTTGTATAGAAAAGTTGTATGGCCTAATTTTTAGTTCATTATGAGAAAAAACAATGTGTTTTTTCATTTACAAGTTGTTTTGATATGGTTAGGTAATTAAGATATACTTCCTTAATCAGTGTTAACTTGTATGGAATTTTGATACCTATACCTTTCTGGTTACTGACCAATTTTGACAGTGATATTTTAAATTACTCTTGAAGCCAATATCTAAAATGAAAGAGAGGTATTTTCATAAACATGGACAGAGGTATTGAACTTTTATATAAGAAAATGCAAAAGTGAAATTGAAATGATGGCTATTGAGTAAAATCAGTTCAAAAATCACAAATTTGAATGAGAACAGAATGGAACTTTTGATAATGTTCCAGATCACCATTTAAGTTTATTTAAAACCAAATGTTTCTTCCATTGACATGCATTTGCCTGTTAAATGAGTCTTGCCAACTAACCTGCATTATTGATGACCTACATATAGGCAATTTAAAGACAAATGTGTCTTACCATCTGAATTTAGCACATTGTCATTAACCTACATTTAAGTTATTTAAAGATTATGTCTTGCACACTGCCATTGGCATACATTTAGCTGTTAACTGAGAGAAATTAAGGTACAGAGAGGGAAATCAAGTTGGTTTTAATTATATATTTACGGTTAAGATAAGGAAGCAGGTTGGGTTGTTAAATTTATTCCTTTCAGTTTAAGAGTTTTGTAAACACTGCACTTTTATTGGCTGCCTTGCAAATTGTCTAGTTGTCTGGCTAAAATATAATCATTATTTGACAGCAACATTTATTTTTGAAAAAATGATTTTTAAGCATAGAGCTAAATATAGTTTTTAATTTTGTTTTTCTCATTACTTTTGATATTTTGAGTACATTTTAAAATTTGATTATAGTAAGAAAAATATTTAATGAAGTTGTACTTGGACTTGCCTTTTCTTGTTGCACAAATTATTATGTTAAACTAGGTTTTATTTCATTCATATTCTACCGTCTCAGTAACTGAATTAATTAAATGTGGTCTTCACTATTAAAGGATGATACATTCATATCAGCCTTTAAATTGATGACCTACTGATTGAAATAAAAAAAAATATTGACTGCATTTATTCACATAATTCCATGATTTATAAAACCACACTATGAGGTAGTATAAGTGCTAGAAACCTTTTAAGTTCATGTACCTTTCAGTGCAGTTGTCAACTTTGTATATTCATTATTGTCATTAGACCATGACAGTTAGAAACATTTTCATAAACATGAATCCATGATTGCGATGTAATTAAACTTGGACAACAATAAACATTGTTTTTGATTTGATGATAGATTCAAGAGTGTTGACATTTACGTTTTTGTGAAAACTTATGTTCATAGTGTAGCATTTTTTTTTAGAAATTGGGATAGCTTTTGTTTTCAGCTGGTATGTTTTCATCATGAACTAAGTTAATCAAATATGCAAGGTCATTCATGCCAGTAATACTCAGGAGTAGAAGAAAACTATAGAGATATCAAACAGTGTAGAAATATCAAGCAGTGTAGAAATTTCAAGCAGTGGAAAAATATCAAGCAGTGTAGACAAGTATTATGTCCATTCCTTTTGCTTTTGATAGTTTATACCAATTTTAAAATAAAAGGAAGAGAAAAATAAAAAGGAAATATGTGTAGGTACTCAGCCAAAGCAATGTACATTAATTTTTATGATAATGCTGTCCTTTGGAACCATGCTGCCTTATAGTAAGACTGATTTAAAATGAATTGTATATACATTACTTTCTCATTATAAAACTGTTCATGGGAGTCATCGACTATGCCACCGTATAGTGGACTAATTTATAATTGTATTTACAGAGCTCTCTCATTATAATACTGTCCATTGGAGCTATGGAGTACAGCACCTTTTAATAGGAGTGTCTTATAATGAATTTTGTGTACAGTACTCTTGTCATTATAATACTGTCCATTGGAGCTATGGAGTATAGCACCTTTTAATAGGAGTGTCTTACAATGAATTTTGTGTACAGTACTCTTGTCATTATAATACTGTCCATTGGAGCTATGGAGCATACCACCTTATAATAGGAGTGTCTTATAATGAATTTTGTCTACAGTACTCTCATTATAACTGTCCATTGGAGATATGGAGTATACCATCTTATAGGAGTGTCTTATAATGAATTTTTGTCTACAGTACTCTCATAACTGTCCATTGGAGCTATGGAGTATACCATCTTATAGGAGTGTCTTCTATTGAATTTTGTCTACAGTACTCTTGTCATTATAACTGTCCATTGGAGCCATGGAGTACACCACTTTAAAATTGGAGTGTTTTATAATGAATTTTATGTACAGTACTCATTGCACCATCTTATATATATATATATATATATATATATATATATATATATATATATATATATATATATATATATATAAGAAGTCTACAACTGAATAATGAAATGGAATCCATAACCATACCTGCTTTATAATAAGTGCTGTATGTCTAGCTTAATAGGTTTTGTACTGAGTCATTCCTTTCCTTATTCTTCATTATGAATTTATAATTACATCAGAAGTCTTTAATGAGCATTTATGTGTCCTCATTAGTTTTGGAAAAACCTTTGAGATATAAGCATTTTGTTATACAACTTTAATGTGTGCTACAGAATTCATTTAAGACTGGGTAGAAACAGTACCTCATTTTTAAAAAAAATTGTATGTTTGATTAAAATGTAAATTGATATCTAATGTATAATTTGAATGCTTGTGAATCAAAGATAAAACATAAAATTGTTTCATTTTGAGGAAAATTGTCGAAAACTGTAAATAAGTTATCACATATTACTTTGATTTTTGCATAGTTGGTTGCAGTGTCAGAAAAAAATAGCAAATGGAAGGTATATATTTAATTTATTTTTCATTTTCATCGCTTTTGTCATTATTTATGTTTTGCAATTTATTTGTATTAGTGTCTTGGAAGAAAATTCAAGAAATTCAAATTATTAAATAGAACTGTTCTAACAAACCGAAGACGGCATGTTCATTTTGAATAAAGTAAGGAACATCTTGTTTTGTGTCTTTTATTGAAGTTAAGCTAATTATCCCCCGATTGCGCATGCTAGCGAAAGTTCCTATGATTCTGGTAAGTCTTTCATCATCCATGTGTGATGTTAAGGACCTGGATCTTGTACATAAAATTGTAAGGAACTGGTCATGATGAGGGGTGTTTGTGGGGCAGAAATACAGAGCATTTCCAAGGATAGGAGATACTTGTTCAAATTTTTCAGAACTTATATTTCCCAATTATTTAATGGATTGAAACAAAGTCAAAATATTCATATTTGGCAGTTTGAATAAAGATATTTGAAATTTGTATGCAAGTTTATCTTTTGTCACCAGGGCAGTAAAGCGGTGATGTCAGTCATGAAAATCCTAAATTTAGCTGACATGACTCTTAGACCAAATGTGCTTTTAGCTTTTGGTGTGCCCAGACCGCTCCGGTCGCCTCAGTGGTTAGAACTTCCGCCTCGGATGCGGAAGATCCCGTGTTCGAATCCGGCTGAGTCATGCGACAGACTTATACAAATGGTTTTAGCCGCTGCCTTGTTTAGCGCTCAGCATTAAGTGGTTAGTGTTCGGATTGGTCGGCCTGGTGTCAGGATAATGTGACAAGGTGGGACATTATGCTACATGTCTGCGACATGACGCCCCGGGAATAGACATTTTTATAAACTGCCACACTGCAGACATCGTAGCAATATGACTAAAAAAAAGTATTAAAAGCTGTGTTAAAAATCCAAATCATACATCTAAGTCACACACATTTAGTATGGTACTGTTTCCACCTTGTATTTGTTATGATTCGTGCAGATGTGTGTTAGTCTGTCAGCAATTGCTTCTAGTTGCTGTTGTGTCTATTTATGTTTCGATTTGAATACTTTTTTCTTCTGTATTCTTACATTTAAAAAAAAATAATTTAAATACATAAATGTCTTTTTAATGGATCCCAAACAAATCGGATCTGCAGCGTAATATCAAAGCCCAAAACCTGTTTTGTTTGCTCTATTTGCCTTGAAAATTTGATTTGGAAGTTTACCCAACCATCATGATGAATTCGTTTCTGTTAAGTATAGTGACCTTTGAATGACTTCATATATTAAATTCAATTTTACGATGGCCAAGAAACCTTTCACACACACATACACACAGAGGTCTACGCAAGCTCATGTCAAGCAATTTTGTCAGAAACAGCATGGGAGAAAGAAAATGGTGTTAAAAAATCTAATGTAAATGGGATAGGTTGTCTTTAAAGCGTCTTTTATACTTGGGGAGATGAACTATGCTGAAAGTATCGGGGGTAATTCTACTATGCAAGATAATTAATCACTGGAAAAATATAACTTTGGAGACTATATGAATAATAACAGGTTCTACACAGACGGCAAGAGTGTGGTACGGACATTGTTATATGAAGGAACCGGGTGGGATAGCCAGAATGCAGAACTGATAGTCGCCATTTTTGTTATACCGAGCTCAGTCCAAATGCTACTAGGGTGGGCGTTTTCTTCAGAAATATAGTTACCTAACTTGCTGTCGAATTATTTTTTTTATTTATTTTTCCGGCAACGTTGTCTCAAATGTTTTTACGATGAAGTCGTGTATTCATAAGGATATCATCCTTTGCGAGTGAGCTGGTTGAGCTTTTCGCATCCTTTAGCAATGTACCTGAATATTTTTTTAATATTCTTAACAAAGCTTCGCAAATGAAGTATTTGTAAAATGCTTGCTGTCTAAGAAATGCATTTCAGAAAGGTATAATGATATATATTTCTCTAGGTTATTGAGTATGCACGTTATTTTCTACTCGAATTTTACAAAATCTTTCACATGAGATGAGGTAGTATCCATTGAGATGATGAATTACAACGTGACTAAATTCTGGCGTCCCCAATTTCAGGTTGCATGTTTTATGAGCGATTTCCGCGATTTGGACCAGTGAAATGACAGTGATCTCAGTCTATATGACTGCTCACAAATCCAGCCAAGAGTCGAGGTCATAAAGGTATCTCTATCGTCTGCATCACAAGATTATTTTTTTCTTCAGCTGGAGCACGATAATTGCAACGAACGTCTCCTAGGAGGCTCTGTACGGAATGTTCATCTCATGTTCCTGATATTTTATTGTTGTTGTTTTGGGGCTTAACGCCATTTTTCACCACACGATACATGGCGGCCAGTAATAATGGTGGAGGAAGAAACCGGGAAATCCGTGGAAAGAACCACCGACCCACGAGAAGCTAGATATTTTATTGTAGAAGACTTAGTAGATCACATTGTGCTCCTAACATGAGACCAGGGAGCAACTCAAAAGCAGCATACATTATAAATGGCATGTATCATACGACTAAAGTTTTCAAATTTCGATGTTAGTATTTTATGACATTGCTCTATTTTTGAATGACATGCTCACTCTAGTTTTGTCTGACATGATCTCTCTCATGCATACAAATCCGTGGGGACACTTTCTGCAGTAATATATTTTGCAGTTCTGTTTACTGTATTGGCCATTTATCAAACCTGATAAACTCTAAATCCAAGCGTAATGGACATCTACGTATATCAAGTAAAATTCACGTTCAGAGGTCACCGAAGAAGTTTGCAGAGGATAGATACTTTCGCAGTCACCAATTTTTTTTTTTACCGAAATCATATTTAGTCTTAAAATATATGGAACGTTATTTGTTTGTACTGGAAAAGTTATTCTAGTAAAATTCAACAAAAGTTTGATGGGGAGCACTAACTCTGGATTTTTTTTTATTATTTTATGCAGCGGGAAATAACGCAGACATAATGCATAAAACGGCATCAACAGCATCTAGGATAGACGGAGGACATCACAGCCCACGTTAAACATCTGCAGTCATTAGTTTTGACGATCACATACCTCTTGAGTTTTGCGGGAAGTTCCAAATATGACCGACCAAGCAGTGGGTTATATTTTGACGTGCTTGGTACGCATCTTGATTAGTCGGCCAGAATCCAGCGCTCTGCTCCTATTTGAAATGTTTTCATCTTGATTCTGACCGAGCTAAAACACTTTTTTGATATCAGGTGTTTCCTAGTCAAATGCTATCACCGGCAGAGAACTAAAATGAACCTCCATTTTTCAGTGTCATTTATCTTTGCAAACGACACCAACACTAACACAAAACTTTATACCATGGTGCCGAAAAAGCCTATCTAACAATTTTTTTATTATATTCTACGGTCGTGATCAAAATGTCATATGGCAGCAACTTAACGCTGTTTTATGATAAACATTTTCTCGTAGCCAGTAAAGGGCATGCCATTTCAGAAGGAAGCTCATGTTTGTAATCGTTATATATAATAGGCAGTTTGTTTCTCTTATTGAATAGAGACACTAACAAAATATTTTTTATTTGATAGAGGCAAAGTTGTGATGCATCGGAAAATTGTTGTCATAACAG
The DNA here is from genome assembly GCA_016746295.1 of Potamilus streckersoni. Taxonomy (NCBI): domain Eukaryota; kingdom Metazoa; phylum Mollusca; class Bivalvia; order Unionida; family Unionidae; genus Potamilus; species Potamilus streckersoni. The sequence continues at coordinate 457,011 of JAEAOA010000264.1, read as the reverse complement.
AGATAGACTTGACTATGTGACTGTAGTTTGCATAGATGGCCCTGAGTGGTGTAAAGCGTTGTCCGTTACGGATCACTGTCATCTCACCTTAGTCTGCGTGGGTTCGAGTCTAGGATTCTGCGAATGTGGATATGTAAAAAAACTTGCCAGTAGCTTGTCGTGGGTCGGTGGTTCTTTCCGGTGATATCCCGGTTTCTATCTCCACCATTAATACTGGCCGCCATGTATAACCTATCGTGTGCTGAAAAATGGCGTTAAGCCCCACAACAACAACTTAATAATTGGGAAATATCATGTGTTATACTCATTAATTTCCAACAGATGTATTTCTTGATTTCTTGTTAGCGACACCGCAGTGAAATGCAAGTAAAATTTCATGTTCGTATCACTGTATAATTTTAAAATTGCATCGAGTATAAATTTGTGGATCTTTTAGCTCTGACTGAGGATTACAGTCGATTGGCTAGTTCCGTGTACAAATAAATACAGGAAAAGCTGCATTCAGAAAATCTGCCCAAGACTAAGCCAAAGATACCACAGCTTGAAGCAGAAATCCAAGAACTCGAGCAGTGAACGTGAATCCTTACACATGAAGACATGTCAGCAGAAACTAAAATAAATTGCTGAAGCACACCATCACGTATTAAATTATTCCAAAAGACACGAGTACGACGCAGATCTTTTTTTTTCGGCAAAAAACTTTCCTAACTCGCTGCCAAGCAAAATTAAACATTTTCCTGATCTACTTGGTCTATGTGGCACCTTATGGTATAGTCATAAATTATACCAAATCTAGTGTTGAAAGAAAAGAAACTTTCATAACATATGACACTAATATTATTAGACGATATGCTTATAAACATGCAAGAATGTCATGTATGATGCTGATCTAAAAAAATTCATTTCTGACAAAGTTTCTACTGGTATACGGAATACAAAATAAAAATTTCGTGAAGTCTACCGTCTCGTATCAAGTTATATGATGCGTCATGATGTTGACATTAATTCATTTGCTGCATCTGTCAAGTATGCCAAAGATCATTTATAAAATCAAGACTTCACCGATTTGCCATCAAAAGTTTTCCTCAAAGATGAGCCGCAAGCAGAAGTACATCTAAGTCTAACATTAAAAGAAAGAGAATTTGGCCGCAGCTTATTCAGAAACTTCATAGGAGCAATTCGCTGCTCGCCGTATTAGAACCTATTTTGCAAAATTTATTTTCATTGTATGAAATATATCATAGCATTCAATCATATTAGCAACCACCTTGAAAAAGAGCAAAGCAAAGAAATCATTAAATAGCACAGATGTTATTACTAACTAGTAGACTGCTTCAAGATATCTTACCGATATTACAAGTTCCTGCTATGTTTATTGCCAGAATGTCCGTTGGCATTAAGTACTGAGTGTATTTCCAATAGAGAGGTTTTCTTAAACTTATTTCTTCTGTTCATTTCTGACCTTGGAATTTTAGCGAAGACAGCATTGAGACTGGTTCAGCCTTAATTTTAAAATAAAGGTAGATTAGGAGGGACATGCTTACGTGATGACGTTTTCAACATGGCAGACTTTAGTTAAAGAATTTAGAATAGTAGACACAACTGAGGTCAAACTAAGTCCCATGTGCATTGGCAAATATGAGAAAATGTATGCTGAAGACATCTGCACCGTTGATAGTGGTTACTAAAAAAAGGTAGACGTAAGTTAAAAATAAAAAACTGCTTATGAGAAAGTAAATTTTGCTCCGTCGATACTGGTTCTGACAAAATAATATAACTTCTTGCCTCCAAATCAATTGTACTACTCTCCCAACATCTGGATTTCTCCAGTGTGTTAGCGATCTCAGCGTAAAAATAAAGTGGTCCAGATGTTTATTTGACGTTTGAATTATTTTGATAGATTCCTTGACAATTCCGAGAGGTTGTCGAATGACTTGGGAGGCAAATTTAAAGGCAAAAGGGAACAATCAAACTGAACGTACAAAAACAACAACAAATAACTACCAAAAAACTGTACATGTAGTATCGCCTAACAAAATTATTTTCCCCCTATTTGAATAAGTGATGAAATCAATCTACTTTGGACTAGTTCAAAATTCATTTCTTGAGCACATGAAAGCAGACATTCGTATCAGCTGTCGGATTCCCTAGTAGCGCATATAATTAATACCAATTACATCAAATGAAAGTTGTATACATACATAACGACATTGTCTTTACTATGCCTGTTGCAAATGCACATATTTTCATTTGCTGTTTTCCGAAAAAAGGTGCTATGGAGTCCTATTTGTCATTTCATTCATATATACTCTTTCAGAAGTATCTAATTATAATAACTGTGGATTGGATCCTTTCTTCAGAAAGAGTGACACCAACGCCTTAGTAAAAAGAAAAATATTTCTCTCTCTCCATTCCGATGAAGGATACAACATGGCAAATGAGATAAACAATTTTGAAGAAGACAAGTAAGCCACAACCAGTCTCTAGGTTACTTGATAATACAATAGTACAAATTAATCAAACTTCAACTTTTCACCTGTGCGCATGTTTATTCTTGTGGGAAATAATTGCTCAATTTCAGTTCCCATGAACTGTCGATAACTTTTGTTCAGTTTGCGTTAGCAAATATCCACATATGGATATAATGTTGTTGTTGAGAATGCCGTCATACTATTATGTCTACGTTTTGGGAAGTCATATGCCGTAAACCAAAATGTCTTTCTAGGAATATATATATATATATATATATATATATATATATATATATATATATATATATATATATATATATATATATATATATATATATATATTCATTACGCTATTTTAATGATAACTTTACTTCTTTGAATTTGATATAGTTTTTCGGAAAATTCAGTCTTCTATGATAACCTAAATTAGAAAGCAAAATTATTGCTTCATTTTGTTTTTAGCTCACCTTGGTTAAGATGTTTGTAAACCCTAAGTTAAAATTATTGATTTTTACCAAGGTTACGTTCGGTCAACGTGCTAGCCATGTTGTAAACAGTCTTTTTTATAAAAAAAAAATCATTTCCAATTGAGAATAATTGATAGAACTGTGTTGGCCTACGTGATGAAATTGTTGTAGTAAGTGATGGCGTGGACTATCAAACAGTATGACATTGCGTTTTAGTGGAGTTTAATACTCAATATCAGTGTTTCTGATTCAGTCGTTCTTTCAATTTTAGAGCTCGGAGTGTGTTTTCCGTGTTACTGCCAGTTAATCTGTTTTTTTTTCTTGTTTTATATTTTCTAGGAAACGCATAAGTGCTCTTTTTACCAACATTCTTGGTGAAAGACATTTAGTGGAAATTCTTTGGAATTCTAAAGCCAGAATATTATTTTTGATTCACAAAATTCAACGTGGAAATTGTGACACACCAAACACTGCATTCATCTGACGTCATCGTTCGCCATCTTTGAACTTCGCCGGAATTCGAAGTTGGATTCATTTAGGACTTTTTAGTGATAAGACTTATATTTTTAGATTCCATGATTAATTTTTGGATTATATTCACAACTGAAAAAACCTTTTTCATATTTTACTATTTTCTAGGGAAATAAATTATTTTTGTTTAAACTTCCAAAGCTTGTTGGCAACACTCTTTTCTTTTGTTACTTTTGAACTAGCCTACAAATAACTATATATATATATATATATATATATATATATATATATATATATATATATATATATATATATATATATATATATATATATATGTGTGTGTGTGTGTGTGTGTATATATATATATATATATATATATATAAATAATTTTTGGTGAAAAATGCTAAGAAAAAAGTATTTCTTGCAAATGAAGCAGGTACAAGGTGTGAAAATTTATTATTGCCTTCTCCGTTTGAAACCGTTCTCCTTGAGAGCTGTTTGTGGGTCGAGTGTCCCAGTGGAAGTCAAGAACACGTTAGGCTACATGAGAATATCAGAGGAATATCTCCTAAAGGAGAAGAGAATAATAGATTTATTTTTTTCTCATGACGTTATATGGAACAGGTGAAATGACGGTAACCAGGTAGAGTGTTCCGAGTGATGGAAAATGCATTATGTCCTAAAATGAATCCATCCATCTAATCAGGCTTCAAATCTCGAATATTTTTTTTAAAATGTACTGAATAAACTTTGCCATTTACATTTATTTGTTTAAGCATAAAGGGACATGATTTAATGTGTTTATGAGAGAGAGAGAGAGAGAGAGAGAGAGAGAGAGAGAGAGAGAGAGAGAGAGAGAGAGAGAGAGAGAGAGAGAGAGAGAGAGAGAGAGAGAGAAGCATGTAGTTTAAAAGTTTTATATATAGTAATAATATTACACAGCTATCGTATTCACTGGCTGATTTCCAAATAATTTTTCAAGGCAGATTTCTTTTGCAGAGTATGTTTTTAGTGTTTTCTGATCAGTGGAGTGTTTTCTGATCAGTGGAGGTATTTGTTCCGTAGATATAAATCGATGTAACAATCTCTGCTGCTTTTTGAAGGGACAACAGCTGTCACTCAATCTAATATATTCGTTTGATAATAGTGTAGCATCTGGGTTCCTTTCGTGTTGGGATGAATCGCCACCCGACACATCAGTAAAAGTGCTAATATCTTGACATTTCCTTTCCAGATACAGACAGACGCCAGTTCTGACAAACCGTATCATTTTTTAAAAGTGAACGTTTTGTATCGTACCACATAAGCTATATTCGTCAACTTACTCGTTCGCGTTCTGGCATTCACTTTACAGAATTTTCTAAAATTCGACACCAAGCAATCTTACGACTTGTTTTCCGAAAAGAGGTGCTATGGAGCCCTATTTCTCATCTATGCTGTTATTTGATGTTTTTGAAAGAAATCTCGAGAATGGCCACCTAGCCTGCCTATTGTTAAATTTCTTCGTTCTCTCCAAAGGAATATTTAATGCCGATGATCTACCCATCTGACTCATCTCGTTAGACTTCATTTCATGCTCATTTTGAATGCTATTCAGGGACGGACACAAACCGCGTATGGTTAGTCCAACATCTTCATCCTCCAAATGTTCGACTACTCCATGAGTATCAGAGAGTGGAGCCTTGGATAGATATAGAACTTGGTCGTTTGCGTATTGATGCCATTTAGGGGATTGGCGGCGCTTAATATAATGGTGTGACTTAATGTCTTTTGTGCTATATATCTGCTTCACAGCGCATTGATGTTTAGGTTCGGAGTGCGCGCTACCTATTTTCCTGTCATGAGGCTGGATAACGTCTAATTTTTGAAATGATTTCGCAGTGACAATGAGATCATCGTTGTTGTTGTTCCGGGGTGTCAGTGGAGACAAATGAATATTCATTCTAACAAGCTTAGACTTCATTTTAATACAACCGTTGGATGGATATCTTCTGTTGTTTACTGCCTCTTCCTGATAGGTATCGAGGGGCTGTAATTTAATATTTAACTCCTTCTTTTCATTCGTCATGTTTGCTTTCAATGATTTGACGGACAAAAATGGTTGTTTTCTCATTAAAATTAAATCAGATGTTTCATTTTTGCCTCCTCTAATATGGACAGGAGGAAGCTTTAGTTGTTCTCTTCCTTCCTTACTGGGCAAGGGTGTATTCGCAATACTGTTCGTAATTCGAGGTAAAAATTCATTCTGATTCTTTGAAGGCTTCGATGTCGCGTTCTGCTGTGTACTGTTAAAACCTTTACCACTGATGAGATGAAAGTTTTTAATTGAATCATCATTCATGCTTTCAACAGGTGATGTAGATTCATTAAAATCAGAATTAACATATAAACCACAAACAGGGGTATACACAGGGGGCCAGGGATTACATATGTTGGTTACATGCGGAAGAGTTATTTGGTCATTGCTTTGAGACCCCTGTTGTTTTGTAAGTTTATCGTGAAGATACTTCCTTGAAGCTCTCTGCAAATCTGATAACGACTGCGTATCCATACAAATATCAGACCTATCATTTTTTAGATTATTATCGCATATTTCATTCAGCCTGCTCCGTATATATGTAGATTCAATCACTTCATAATGTTGCAATTTCTGTCTACAATGATCACGCAAAGAAAAGTATTTTAAACTTTCTGATGAACTTGTGCAGAGATTACTTAGGGTCTTTGTTGATTGACTCGCTTTGACAGTTTCTGATGACTGAATTGCCTTGGTTTTGAGGAATGTATTAAACGACGGCTGTCCTCTTAAGGTTTGATTACTGCATCTTTCTCCATAACCATATATGTTTTGCAGCTTAAAGATTGCATCTTTAGATTTTCTTTTATCTCTTTCCAAACTAATGTTACCGGTCATCCTGCCTTTTTTAGCTAACCTTCGAGTTGAGTTTTGCTCTTTCTTTTGCTTCTTTCGATCCATTTTATTTGCTATGACTGGTCCCTTAACTATTCCTTTCTGTCCAGAACGGTCACTACTTGAATCATGAACATTTCCCTTCATTCTACCTTTTGATGCAAATGGATGGAGCGTTTCTGTTGAACACAGGAGGATATCTTGGCTTTCCGAAGGTGCTGACCATCCACAAAGGTCGAAAGACGATCTGATTCTCTTCAATATTAGCTTAGTAGAATCAGCAGATTTACAAGATTTGCATACGGTGGCCGATTTGCTTTCAAGTGAGACGTCATTGCATTTGTTGGGATCCTTCTGGTTAATAATAACATGTGTTGTAGAGTCAGGTAAGGCTTTGAATTTAGTATATATAAATGGTTCCTTATGTACTCCTTTCACCGAGGTCTTAAGCTTTTTCTTCTTTGGTTTTAATTTTGCTTTGTTTGGCTCTTGCTGTGTTGCTCTCTTATCAGTGTTACTTTCAGAAGACGATGACCCATCATCTTGGACGGTTTCTGAATTTTTAGAAACTTTGAAAGATGACACGTATACACCTCTGACTGAGGCCTTTGTTGCATCCATTTTTACACCAACTGTCTTAGCAGGAGGTTCCAGATCATCGCTTCTTTTATCTGCACCTGACTTCTGATACTTCAAGATCTCGGCTACCTTTTCAGCTATTTCTCTGATAAAATTATTTGCTTCATCGCTGATCTTATTTAAAAACAAATGTCTGGTGTGTCGTTGGAAAGCTACATTATTTTCGGGCCCACAACAAAAGATTCCTTTCTCCAGATTATTCTTCCATGAATTGCTTTCTCCTGAGTTATTAAGTCCCACTAGGACGGAGTCTACATTCTGACTGAATTCCACCTGCTCATAATATGTTGGATTACATTGGGTTAGCTCGCTTCTTCTGATCAATTTTTCGCCGATCTCGTTTTCTCGCTCCAATGTGATTGTTCCAGAACCATTCTCTTTGACGTCATCTGCACTACTGATGCTATGTATATTGGAAACTTCTTCGCACTCCGTGGAGCTACCTGACCCCCAATCGTCGCTTTCTTTTTCGCTTTCTTTTAATAGTTCTCCTGGGGTTGTTGCATCAGTAATCGTACAAGGCATTTTATTTAACACAGGGCATAATTCGCCTTTACTCGATAAATTATCGATGAAATCTAGCGGACGTTTTCTGGATGGATTTACAAATACAGCATCGTTCCCAAACTGACAAACCTTCCCAATTCGTATAAGCGACTCTTCTGTTACCCTATCTGGAGTCTCTCTTTCCTTCTTCCGGCTGGGACAACTGAATGGTTCTCCCGAATTCGTCGGGTGTGTCATTATTATCCCTTTGCCTGAGCACATTAGAAGGCTGATTAGGTCACCGGTACTACAGTGTTTCGCATTAGCTACCTTGGCCTCCGATTCTAATGCATTGTCCTTAGACGCTTCTTCCAGAGCTGGCAATTTTCCTGGCAAGTTAAACGACACATTTGTGACTGTTTGTCCAACTTCAAATTGTGGCATCTTTTCCTCAACTATGGTAGTTTGATCACTGAGATTTTCGTTGAAGTATATTTGCTTCTGTACATAACTGAGATTTGAGGTTGTATTTGTTGGATTTCTAGAGCTACTATCGGACTTGGACTCAGATGCCTTACTGATTGTGTTGGAACTGTAATGACAAGACGAGAAAGGACATCAAAACATTCAGTTTACGACTCATGATTATACTTGAAGTTTATCTCAATATCTTCAGATTATTAATTTCCGAATTCTTCATTTTTGAAAATGCTGATTGTAACATAATCATTACATTCACTCTTCAACATGTTCACCACGCGAAATGTCTGATAGACAATTGCCATAAAACAGCAGATACATGTTTTATAATCGTCGAGATTCTAATATCATTATTTACTATATGTGAGAAAGCTTGCCAGTAGCTTCTCGTGGGTCGTTGGTTCTTTCCGGTGATTTCCCGGTTTCTCCCTCCACCATTAATACTGGCCGCCATGAATAGCCTATCAAGTGCTGAAAAATGACGTTAAGCCCAACAACAACAACTATTTATGCCACATTACTGTGTTTGGAATTCAAAGAATCGAGTAGGTCTGCAAACCAGTGAGATTACACTGTTACAGAGGAAACTATTTTCGAAAATTTGCATGTCTTTATAGTGTTTATTTTCATATTTTGTTAATATTTATTTAACATTTATAAAAACTCGGAGCTAATTTGACACTGAAACTATTTTTTCAAAGTAGGTACCAATAATTTTTTATTCGAAATATTACATTTTGCAAACGACAGTTATGCTGCATCTTACAAATGTGAGCCACCGTCATAATTCTTTATGTATTTTATATATGCATTATGACACGTTCGTATTTTCTATTTTTGATGGTGGGTTCCAGAGATGCTGAGTGGTCTAAAGAGCTCGCCTTTACCGATTACTGCCATCTCACTGCTGTGGGTATTATCAAAACTTGCCATTAGCCTCCTATGGGTCGGTTGTTCTTACAGACCTCCCCCCCCCTCCCGAGTTTTTTTGCCGGACATTTATACTGGCGGCTATGTATCTTGTGCTAAAAATCACCTAGAACCCACAGCAATAATAACCATAATATATATTTATTTTGAATACATTTTTTAAGTTGAATATTTACTACTGCCAATATTTCTCTCTGAATGTGTTATGTTTGATATTGCGTGATTCCATGCGAGTAATGCTATGTGCATATTTTCTTTAACATTAAATACTTTATTATTCTTATTTTCTTTCCAACCTTATTTGGCTTGTTGTTGTTGTTGTTGTTATTGTTGGGCTTAACACCATTTTTCAGCACACTATAGGCTATACATGACGGCCAGTATTAATGGTAGAGGAAGAAACCTGGAAATCCGCGGAAAGAACCGCCGACCTACGGAAAGCTACTGGCAGGCTTTCTCACATATCCACATTCGCCGAATCTTAGACTCGATCCCACGCAGAGGTGAGATGGTAGTAATCCGTAACGGAGAGCGCTTTAGACCACTTGGCCACTCAGGGCCCCCTTATTTGGGTGATACACTGTCAAGAATCATACAGCGGTAAAATGGTAACTATGTAGATCGATGATGGTTACATCTAGGCTGATTAATACTAAGTTCAAATCATTTTTAGACTCAATAAAGAAGTTAAGAAAATTGTTAAAGAGTGTTACAACTCTTTGATCGTAAACTATGTAACAGAAAAGAAGTGAATCCAATAATTTGAGTAAAAGTCAACAAATTATTTATTTCCCTAGCATACAGAGTGAAAATTCAAAAGACATGTATATTAGCGTGAATATAATGTCTCGAATGATTCCAAAAGTCTTTAATGTTCTGAGGTATTGCTATAATTTAATACAGAATATGTTTGAATGAGACTTGACCTTGTTTTTACGAATTTGATGGGGAAAATTACCCACATCTTGGTCCTTTTATTGTGTCTTAGATTTTTATATAAGGTTTTGATAAACATAGCTATATATTCCTATTTTAACATCTGTCTTGTGGAATCAGTCATATAGTTATGTTCAGTTATAATTTGAGAGGATTTATTTATCGAAATTATTAATTTCAATTATAAAGTACTCATTGATAATTTGGATAAAAACACAATTTTTGGATAATTGTGAATTCATTCCAAGACATTATGTATTATATTATTGCAATATATCAATACTTCTAGCATATCATTCAACGCTACTTATCAGAACATACAATACCGAAATTCGTTCTGAACACTATGGTTTTGAATTTGTGATGGAACTTTTAGGACCGTTTGGGAGTTACTTCGCGATAATGTAAGCTCCTTTAACAATTTCACGCCTGCTCTAGTGAATTGAGCTATTTGTTGAATTTTTGGAAACTTGTTAGTTTTGTCTTTTTCGTTACCTAGTTTAAGACCATATCGTAACACCACACAAGTAATACTCCTCCAGATGATGGATGCGCAATATCAACCTTATATTTACTTCATCAGGAATTATGCAAACGGTTAAATACATTTTAAATATGGAACTAACCTATCCCCTCCCAACCGCCTAACAGCACTCTCAAATCAAATAGCAATAGACAATTGACTTACTTTGAGTTATACGATAAATCTGCCTCTTCAGGTGTATTAATTGCTGAGTTGTTTGTTGGTTCCAGGGGATTGATTTTCTGGTCATCTGTTATAAAGATAAAAAAAAAAAGCATTTGCTACTAAACCATGCTTAATTCACAGTTTACTTAATATACATTTTCATAACTTTTCTATTACTGGTTTCAAAACGCAAGTCCAGAAAACTTTACAGAATCGTCTTTGCCTACTTAACGATGAATGTAAATTAATAAATAAATCCGCATTGCTTATTTATCTTCTCTTAAGTCATGCAATTGTTAACACACACGCATACACACACACACACATACACACACACACACACACACACACACACACACATATATATATATATATATATATATATATATATATATATATATATATATATATATATATATATATATATTCAATGTTTGTTTGACAAATGAAAATAACTTGTGGTCAGTTATTTTAATAAACAGGCGGGCAAAGTGGCTTCCCCCCTCCGACCTCGTTACTAAATTTAAACTATAAGAGTATGTACTTATGGAATTAGTCAGTATATATTGTATAAGCAATGCAGATAGAAAAGTAAAGACATCAAGTATTTGCTTCCAGCGTATATAATGTGCTCCCAAAAGTACATGAGCATACCCTGCGATGCCTCTGACGAATACACACTACCTACACCATCTGATTTAGGAACTTAAACATTGCAAAAGGGTTATAATTATGAAATGATGTAGATCTTCATGAAGGTTCTATGCATATGGTTTATTTCCAGACCTGAGACGGGATGGTAGGAGTAGTGACACAGAGGAAAAAACAATAGTGGGGAAAACTTTACTTTCGTTGTAGATTCAAACATTCAACCTTGCCCACAAGAGATATGGCAGTACTATCTAACCCACGATAAACTCAATCTTCATTGCAATCGTCTGAATAAAATATATTTAAAAGAATACAGATTATTCGTTAAGTAATTTCATATGCAAACCAAATAAACCATTTACAAACCCGTTGGTACCGTATCGTCATCATAATCGGAGAGAGCGTGGTCACCGTTTTCTTCTTCTGTGATGGGTGAAAGTCGTCTTGGAAAAGTGACTGAGTTCATTTCACCTTGGGCTGAGAACTAAAAATGAATGGTAATGCAGAAAATGTGTATTCACTCTATTCATGAACAAATTATTTTATTAACATAAAAATGTATGTCTATATATGAATGACTTTATGTCTCAGATCACATATTTATTCAGGCTTACGCATACATACATACATACATACATACATACATACATACATACATACATACATACATACATACATACATACATACATACATACATACATACATTTCGTGCATATCTTTTTCTTTCTTTCTTTTATTATTTTCTGGGGATCTAAAGCTGTCTAGCATAATACATAATATATACACATATATCTAATAATTTAACACAAACACTTTAAAAGTTTGCATTTACAAGGGAATGTTATTTTTGCTACTTCTATTTCTACTTCTTTATTATTAGTTTTATTGCCTGTCAGGTGTAAAGGATAAGCGAACATAACATATCATATGCTCAAGCAATGTTATCGATCGGCTCTGTATATTAATACCGCTCCTTGGTCTTAAAATAAGTAATAAAACGAGCAAAAACCAACAAGTTCTGTAAAATTAAAGAAAAAAAAATATTTCCTTAAAAATACAAAGTCAAAATGTGAAAAAAATAACTTACGGTATTATAAATTAAATCTCAAATAATCCTAGAAATTCTAACATAAGTCTTAAAATTTGAAGTTCTGAATAAATTTTCATGGACTTCCAAGATAAATGCAACGATGAAAGTGTTAATGTGCCTGTGACGGAATGAATAGGAATAATGGGTCAACAGCTTTTATATAATCACAAAAAGAATATCCAAAACTAAATTCTAATTTAAATTCCATATAAATTTAAGTCTCTATTTCCAAGAATTTTATTAAGAATATTATTTTAGATGAGCATTTTGTATTTCCAGCGAATAAATAAATTGAATAAATAAATTGCAGCCCAAATGAAATACTGAACACAACAATAAGACTGATTGTGTTTCATACATTATTCCAGGAATGATAGCTTTTACCGTAAGCAGCAAGATTTGGTACTCCTCTACCTGACTTAGGTCACAATTAGCATTTTCTTATAAGATAACTTTAACTTAATTGAAAATTTGATTCTTGAAGGTTCCAGATGTTTACAAGATAAATTCAATTACTAAAATTATTATAAAACATATGGTAAAAGCAAAGTCATTGACTTAGACGAATATACATATGTTTACTTCTATTGAATCTAACATTAAACCCATTCTCAAAGAGAAAATATTAGCCATAAAGTAGTTGTTTACAGAATTTAAAAAAAAATGAGTTTGGTTAGGTACACAATGAAATTGATTTTGGGCAAGGTTAGCCACAAAATTAATATTTTTTAAATAATCCACAGAATAAAGTGATATTAGGAAAATAGAAAAACTAACTAGCAAACAGCAAATTAAACATGCTTAACATTATAAGTAAGAAAATGTAGCCTGTTCCCGTTTTTTTTTTTTGTTTTTTTTTTTGTTGTTGTCGAAGAACAATGCAAAATGGATGATATAGGTGATGTTAAGGTATAGCTGAAAAAAAAATAGAATATACAATAATTCTCTTTACAGAGAAAACAGCGGGGAAAAAAAAACAATTTTCAATACGAATATTAGTATGTTTGGTTGGCTTTTCCGACGTTAAACTAATTGCAGCATAGTTGTTGAGCTTGAAGAAAGAGGAATACCCATACGATACTTAAAATATTTGTGAAACTTAAAATCAATTGATCCTTTTATCAGACGTACCATGATGAGCACAATGTTATTTTGGGCTTACGCAAGACTAGAACAGCAGTTTCGAAATACTTACGATGACGATAAAAATCAATCCCCGCTAGTCCCCCATTTTCTACTTGCTGACGTTGCTTTGGGTGACGTCATAAGTGATATCTATGTGTTGTGGACGCTTTTAAAAGCTTCTTAGAATCTCATGCCTTCTTAGCTTTTCTTATGGAATATATTTGGCCATTTTAGAACGTGGTGATGAGATTTCCGATTTAAAATAATGCATTTTGTGTTGAATTTTTCGGTTCCTCAAGATAACATCAGTTTTGCAAAGTAGAAAGGAAGTGCATACGTGATGATTTAATAAATGTTCAAATTTATATGAATATCCCGGTGTACATGTTTAAATGTCAACTAAAAAATGAACATCCTTCATATAAGGGACAATTTAACCCTATTCTTTAAAACAATACACTAGATGTACGACGACAAAAGGATGTCGAGTCAAAAGTTTACTGACGAGTTGTGTGGACTTGTGCGTTTGTGCACAGAGCATAGAGTTCCTTGGCCCTTTAATTGATGCACGAAAAAAAAAAAAAGACAAACCCGGTTAATTCGTGCGTGTTCATGCATTTAAGATTTAACCATTCGTACGAGTGACCAATCTTTGAATTTAAATGGCAAACTGATAGGAAGCTACGGTAGTTCCATTGGTGGAGCATCTGACTTATAATTAAAGGGTCGCGGGTTCGATAATATATGAAAGAAAGCATGATCTAACACTTTTATTCCCATGCATATGATATTTTTTTTTACAATTTGAAATAGACAAGTTGACACTAAACAGCAATACACCGAAAACATTTCCCACTTTATAACGCTGTTTACCAAAACCATAAGTTATAGGTTTTGAGCCCTTTGCTGCAGGGTGCTCAGTCTGTGCCAAGACAGCATAACACACGCAAATATGATTATTTTCTTTTAATGAAATCACATTATGATTGGTTCTCATCAGAAAAGAAGTATTATTAAATTTTTAAAAAAATTACAATTTAATGAGATTTATGCTAAAACGGGTAAGCAATATCCTATAGAGCTGTATATAAAGGGGCCGCTGTGAACAGTAGCATTTTTATTTTCTTTATTCCTGTTGTGGAGAAGACCAATTTTAACTTCTAGGCTTTTTTCCGACTGGAAACTAACCTTTTCCGTATATTATATACCTCAGGGATAAATTCCCAAAAGCCACGGAATTAATAATGGTCATTGCAAGCACACACTACCAGCATATTCGTATTTCAGATTTTATAGAAACACTATTTACTCGTAAAGTCTATGGAAAAATAATATTTTTTATATTGTTGACTGCCAAGTTACATTGCAACTGGGGGTTGGAGTAGAGTGAAAGATCAGATAAATAGCTATAGCTGCTCTTCGGTCACCCGCTTCCGAATTGGAAATCCTATTCATTGTGACTTTAAATATTGTGTTATTTGATATGTTCTGTATATTCAGCGAAAGACATATAATGAAATCTCCCCCATCCCCAACTACCCACCCCCACCTCCAAGAGAGCCTTGCGATATCAATTCTGTCATTGCAGAGGGGCGTCTCTCAAAAAGATCAAAGCTCAAATATAAGGTAATATTTTGCTAAACACGTATAATCGTACGTATCCGATTCAGGCATATCTACTGAGAGGATAACCGCAACTTGAGGGATACCTTTCAAATGTTCACTACGACTGGAGTGCAATTTTGTCGATTATTTTGATTTCCAGTTTGAGAGAATAGTGTTTTTGTGTGTGTGAACTCATTAATAAAAGATTATAATGATATGACTCTAGATTAAATCTTGTGCTTTATGAAGGCAAGCGGTTTATATTAAACATTTTGACCGTATGTTTTATTAAAAATGATTTTACATGTTTTACCGTTATATTCAACTTGTAACATATCGTTTAGTACTCAATATTTATGGAGTATGGGTGGGGAGTATTCTTGTCTAGTAATTTCATTTTCCTAATTTTTTTTTACAATTATTTTTATTTATATCTGCAGTACTTTACTTTCAATCCGCATCATATTGTCAGTATTGTTTTGACATAATGTTAAACCCACAATGACAACAACCCTACTATTACTGCTACTGCAACTACTATAATTACTAGTACAACAGTTGACTTTTGCAGTGTTTGTGTTCTAGTTTATGGCAACTACTGATAGTACTAATCATTCCCGATTCCATAAAAAAATGAAACATATTATTTCGACACTTGAGTAGAAGTTTATCACTTTCGAAATATTTTCCTAACAGAAAAAAAGAAATTTGTATAGAAAGGATTCAGAAATATAAAAAATTCAAAGTTAGCTCTTTTTTCTCTCCAAAATTCCCATGAAACTATAAAATCCCTTATTTTGAACCAGGATTAAAATTATTTTATGAACGTATTTAATATCAAGGTGACTCATATTTATTTAAATTATTGTCACATCTAGATCTTCACAAGGTATGTCCAAGGATATGACTTAAAGTAGAACACCATGGTAACCAACTTCACATAGGTCTTTAAATACGAATATAAATAAAACGTACACGCGACCTCGTTCATATTTATCAATCTGAAACGCTAGTCACATCCAATTGGACATTAAATAAGCGTTTGAGAGAGAGAGAGAGAGAGAGAGAGAGAGAGAGAGAGAGAGAGAGAGAGAGAGAGAGAGAGAGAGAGAGAGAGAGCAATTTGCCGTCTAAGTTCAAGCGTTATGACGCGTATTTAGCGTCTTAAACACCGTAAGAGAATATATTATTTTTTATGGTATGCGGATTACATATCTTATAAATTTTTTTCAATTATGATACTATTTTAACTTTATCAACTTTTTCTTTTATTTCATAAACAATTTACTTGATTTTAACATTTTTGTCTTATAACTTTCGTTGATATAATAGATTAAAGTGTTACGTATATATGATTTTATTACTTGTGTGTTAGTTTAAATATTTCAATTTTAATTTTATTTAATTGCGAGTTATTATAATGATAACTTTATTAACTGAATGTTGAGATAGATCTTTTATTAAAGAAGGATTTATCTTCCTAGATTTTTCTTTGTCCCAGTTCTTTATATTTACATTTTGAGAACTTTATATTAAATCTGCACCAAAATGCCAATATTGCAATGACTTTGCTGCAAATGCTACTACTGCACATGTGTGTGTATGAGAGAGAGAGAGAGAGAGAGAGAGAGAGAGAGAGAGAGAGAGAGAGAGAGGGAGGGAGAGAGAGAGTTTCTTGCAAAACAGGAGAATTAAAGAATTAGTGCTAAAACTATAATAATAATAATAATAATAATAATAATAATAATAATAATAATAATAATAATAAAAAATAATAGAAATAACGCAGCAAGTGTCTCTTTAAGACAAAACAAGGCATCTGAAACCTTGCAATAACACACATCATGCCACTGTAAGACTATATAATTCATTGGAGACCGTTAAATAACGCAGCGACTGCCTATGTAAGACTATAAAAGGCATTTGACACCGTGAAAAAAAAAAAAGCAGTGAATGTCTCTTTAAAATTATACAAGGCATTGGACACCGTGAAATAACACACCTAATGTCTTACTAATATACAATGCATTGGACACTAAAATAATATAATTAATACCTCTTTAAAATCGTACAAGTTGGATACCATGAAATAACACAGTACATATCTTATATAGACGTTACAAGGAATTAGATACCGTGATATAATAGATTAAAGTGTTACGTATATATGATTTTATTACTTGTGTGTTAGTTTAAATATTTCAATTTTAATTTTATTTCATTGCGAGTTATTATAATGATAACTTTATTAACTGGATTTGACTGTTTTCAGAAAATCCAGTTCAGTTCTAGTAAACAACAATGTTGCAGCGTTGTATACTTAGCTGACCTAGTTCCTGACCTTGGTTCTAAATTTATACACAGTGAAAATCATTGGTTCTAATCAAGGTCATTCTTGATATGTGTCAGCTCTATTGTAAACAACGTTTTTTTTATTTTATTTTCTTCATTATTGAACTAAAAGTAAGATTCGTTCGGTACGACCAAATTCGTCCATGGCTAACGTGTCTATTGTGTTATGGGCTTCTATGCCATTCGAATTAAGTGACCACGTGATACCCATAACGTGATCTAAAACTGTGTTTAAAACTAACTCTTTTAGTGAGTCAGACAGTTTTATTCCATACCTTTTGGAGCTCAAAGGTATTGTATGTTGTGAAGAACTGAGCTGAAATTGTTATTTAAAATAATTTATTTTTCCTGGAAATACAAGTGTTCTTCATCAAATTGTTGGACAAAGACATTTATTGGAATTCATTAGGAATTATGAAGCCGGAATATTATTCTTGATTCATATAATTAAACGAGGAATTGTTGACACATCAGTACAATACTGCATTTATCTGACGTCATCATTCTCCATATTGGAACATCGGGATTCGAACCTTGATTCAATTGGATTTTTTTGTGATGGAAATTATATTATCCATTCTAGGTTTAATTTATGGATTATATTCATAAACCGTGTCTTTTTTCGTATGTTTACCTTGCTTTCTATGGAAATAATTTTTTGTGTGTTAAAGTTTACTTCACTCATTTTTTGTTACTTTTAAACGTGCCTAAACACGTAACAAACAGTACTACTCACGGTTTTGAAATCAAGATGATTTTGTCCCATGGGAAGGAATAGGACGGGGACTATAAATGAGAACGATGATACTCATGTTAAATGCATGTATAACCAAAAAAAAAAAATAAAAAATACTAAATGATATTAGTCAGTATGGTCACAAAGTTGTATTGTCTAGATAATTTCACCCAGCATTGCAAATGCAATGTGTGTATCTATCTATCCATCTATCAATGTATATCGATCGATCACAAATGCAGTGAGTGTGTGTGTGTGTATCTATCTATCTACTATCTACCTATATCGATCGCTTATTCTTATAAATTATAAGCATTAGAAATACATGCAATATTTTAAGAAAAAGCATTTTCTGATGACAATATTTAAATTTTCATGTACAAAACACTCACATTTGAAATTTCAACCTCATAAAGTTATCAACAATGTCCCTCAGGTAACGTCATTCGCATTATAACCTCCAACTCTGAATGGAGTATTCTGAACAAAACAGCCATACAGTTGTGCCCGTGTTCTAGCTGGTGTACCGATACCGCTATAGCCTTATAGGTGTGCCAGTGTCCTAGCCGGTGTACTGATACCTTTACAGCCTTATAGTTGTGCCTGTGTTCTAGCCGATGTACTGATACCATCAAAGCCTTATAGTTGTGCCCGTGTCCTAACCCGTGTACTGATACTGCTATAGCCTTATAGGTGTGCCCGTGTGTTGCCTGCTATACTGAAGAAATATTGTACAACCAATAAAATTTTAATTATGGCAGTACATTTGGTGCATCTGCTTGCAAGATCATGAGCCACTAAAAATCAGGAAAGGGGATTCTGATTGGGGGTGGGGTGTGGTGTATGATTATTCACTGCTATAGGCACAATACACTGAATAAAACAAATTCATGAAAAAAAGACTTGTCACAAATTACTTTATCTTGTGCTGGCCCAGGCTTAGAAAAAATCTTATCACTGCCAGTTTATCCTGCTACAATACGTTTTGACCCTGTTACCATCAACAAAACATTTTAGTTACCGTTTTTCTACATATTGTATAGAATATTGCATTGATTTCAACTATACTCCACTATAGGCCTCTCATATGCTGGTCAATACATGACAAGGATGAGGATGATCTTGGTACGAATGGTTATTTTTCCAAGAGAATGTCCTTCAAAAGATATTGAATCTTGAACTGAGGCAAAATTCTGAGTTTAATAGGGGCCACCACTCTCATTCAACTGTTTTGAAAATTGTGAAAACTTAAGTCCTTCAAAGGTTTTGAGAGAAAAAGAAACTTTGATGTCAAGCAAAGAATGTTCCAAACCCATGAGGAGCTTCAACTACATTAAATTCTGTTGGAAAATGGAGACAATCAAACTTAGCCTAGATCTTTTCAATGTAAAAGCCCATTACTAGATTTGGTTCCTATCAATTCCTTTAAGCATTATTGAGTGAACACAAACTAATGATGCAAGTTCAACAACTGGGTTAAATTTTGTGGGAAAATGGTGACAATCAAACTTGACTTGTATCTTTTCAACATTAAGCCTTTGTTATATTCAGATGCTATCCATGAAGGCCATCGCCATTTACTGGGCAAGAACAAAGTTTGTGGGACATATTGTGATCTAAGTGACAGATGAGCACTGGCAATACTTGACCGAGTGGAATCAAGTGTTTTTGGGACATAATGCAATTGATGGACAGGGACAATACTTTATCAAAACAGTTTGTATGACATAATGTGATTGATGGTCCTGGACAATACTCTAAGTAAGTGGAAATAGTTTGTGCAATTCAATGTGATGTGACGCGATAGATGGACAAAGATTATACTCTACTGAATGGAAACTTTGTGAGAAATAATGTGTTGTGAGGGGACAGGTGTATAAAGGCTATGCTCTACTGAGTGGAAACAGTTTGGGGGACATAATCTAATGTGATGGGACAGACGGACAATGGCTATGCTCTGAGTGGAAACTGTGGGACATAATGTGATGGGACAGACAGATAAAGGCTATGCTCTGAGTGGAAACAGTTTGTGGGACATAATGTAATGTGATGGGACAGACTGACAAAGGCTAAGCTCTACTGAATTGGTTTGGATTTGGACTTGTTTTAAATGCAGCTTAACAATTTTTCAGTCATATTGCTATGATATCTGCAGTGTGGCAGTTTATAGTGATATCTAGCACTGGAGCAACATGCCGCAGACATGTAGAATGATGTCCCACCCAGTCATAATATCCTGACACCAGGCTGACCAGTCCTAACAATAATGTCTTTATGCTGTTCGTACCATTTATGTAAGTCTTTGGTATGACCTGGTCGGGGTTTGAACCTGCGACCTCCTGCATCTGAGGTAGATGCTCTAACCACTAGGTCACTGGAGCAGTCATGCTACACTGAGTAGAAACTGTTTGTAGGACAAAATGAGGAGTGGACAGATGGACAAAGGCTATGTTCTGCTGAGTGGAAACAGTCTGTGCGTCATAATGTAATGTGAGGTGTCAGATCAAAATGGCCCTTATTAGATATGGTAAGGGCATATAACTGTATTCTACCATAAATCAGTCTATACTGGCAAGATAAAATTAATTTTTGTTTTTATAGTAGACTGGACTACTACATTTTAGTCTAAATGAATGCAGATAACAAATTTTTTTTTTATAATTTATTTGTGGCATACAAAATGAGAAAATGGGTGTTGTCCATCCTGTTATGACACCTGTAAATTTCAAACTTTCTTGACAAACTGTAATTATATATCATAATGCTAATATACAATACTCACTCTGATTTCTGATCTAAAAAAAACCAATCTAAAATCTTATGTAACACATTAAAACACATACTCAAACACAAGCAAAAGATACAGCAAGAATGTTGAAAATTTACTGGCTTTTCCAAATAACATTACAAGTTCAATGTAAATCCTAAGTTCATTTCCATGGAAAACGGTTAACATTTAATGACAACATATGCTGAATGTACTTGTTTCTATATATATATATATATATATATATATATATCAACTGTTACTTTCTTTTCAAGCAATCATATTGTTGTCATAGAAACAACAAACTTTACTATCACTATCATATTTACCTTGCCATATAAATACTTGTACTAAAAATTCAAAAGGGACATAAGATGACTCCACGGAAAATTCTGTTTAATCAGGTGCCAGAAGTGAACATACTTTTGGAAAGTGCCTCTTCTTGTTCTAAAAGTCAAATTCAATAAAACTGAAAGTGCAACCATGCTGTAAAATATTACATACAAAGTGAAAATTACTTAATAAATAATTCAGCAACAAGATAAAATTTGGTAGCAAATGGATTTTGTCATGGGAATAATTAAAAAAAAAAACTGAAATTTTAAGTGACATTTGTGTGCTTGAACTATGCAAAATATGTTGTGGTGACCTGTATTCACTAATTAATACACCATATCTCATTTTTTTTAAATAAAAAAAATATTGCATGGCATAATATGCAAAAGTGACTCAAAACAGCCAATTAAATATTTGTTGATTTATGGATACTGTGAATCAACTAGCTTTTCATATCTGCAAAACTAAATCACTCCAGATACAGATGTGAAGGAAATCACACATGAACAGTTAAATATCAGTTAAAAGAAACCATGAAAAGTACCATAAACAGTATGTTATATACCCAAATGCATGGTAAATAATAACATTATGTAAAACATTCAATCATGGTTGGATATTCAGGTAGTAAAGAATATAGTAATCTTGTTAACAAGTGTACTATGCCATTGTTACTAAGCAACATTACTATGCAGCTTCACCTTTGATCTTTTGAATCCAAAATCAATAAATGTCTTTCTCATTTCTAGTGCAGCCAAATTTTTCTTTTAGGTAAAAGACACAGAACTCAAATTAGCTTATGAAAACAGTTTAACTGTCAATTATGGTAAGCCTCACCAGACCCATAATTTATAGATGCCTATCTGGTCTCAAGCAATTTGGTTTATTATAACTTGTGGAATTGGACTGAGTTATTCTGTGGAAATTAGTGCCCCCTGATCTTGACCCCCTGACTACCAACCAAATTAATGTCTTCCTTGTGTCAAATGCAAACAATCTACAATGTTCAGTCAAGGCATGTGGTGCACAATTAAAATTGATTGCGGAAAGAATTTTCTTTCTCTTAGTTCTCATGACTGTTACCCCTGACCAATGGATCCTAAAATGTATCCCAACTCAGTAGTACATTTTTAAGTATATAATTAAATTATTTATTGTCTAAAACAATTTGTGTTTTCCTTGAGTGCAACAACATCAAATACCTAATAATACTTGCCAATAAAGATCATTACAAAAAAACTTTCTGCCTATTTTTTGTTACTTTTCTGAAGCAGCATTATACTGATGCTATAAAAACCATAAAAGCTTGCTTTTGTGTCTTATTTACAGTGTACTTTTATAAAACAGAAAACATAAAATTCAAAATACCACACTAAATTTACAATAAATAAAAATTAATCCATAGTTGCAATAACTTAAAACCAGTTTTCAAATATTTTCCTGAAAATTTTATTTTTTTTCATTTTGTTTCACTCAAATAAATTTTTTTTGAGATTAGCTATTAGTGATGTCATCAAATCAATGGCAGTTATGGGAACAATTTTATGGTTTGCAAACAGCAAAAAATTGTCCATGAGTGTAAAGCTGACATGATACAATCTCAAGTTATCATGCAAAACCACTTCAAAAACGAAATATTAGAAGCAGTGGCTGCATGAAATAAAAAAAACCCAACAGATTCTTTTCATCATTTATCAATCTTTGCTCCGAGTATAGAACTTGACTTCCCCATTTCCTTCATATTGTATTCATCACCTAATTTTGCACTCATATATCACTTCAGTTATATTTTCATTTATGTCTGATGAATTGTGAAAAAAAACAGTTTTAAAAAAATATGTGGAAAAATATACACCCTGTAAGGTGGCAAAGACGTGATAATCTAGTGTGTAGAGACAAAGACTAGGAATGTGTCACTTGAATGCCATCAAAATTGAGATATATCTCCGTTCCGGTAAAGATCATCTTTACTTGTAAGCATTGGCCTTGTGCTTTGGGAGGAAAGAAAATCCCTCAGGGACTGGCCCCAGTAACATCTCACTGAAATATGGAAAGTAAAACCGTTAAAGTATAGATCCACACAGGTAAAGTGACAGGTCTGTTTTGGAATGTAAACAGGTGTGTAAAGTATGCCTTTGAAATGACATACAAAATGCACTAGCAGATCAAGGTCTATGCTTTTTGTTCTATCATGTACCCCTAAAAAACTAAACAAAAACACATCTGCAGACATATTCTGTCGTGGCATGACTGTCTTTATGCTCGTTGTTCTATCATGTACCCCTAAAAAACTAAACAAAACCACATCTGCAGGCATATACTGCAAAGCAAAACTGTTAAAGTATAGATCACACAGGTGTGTGTGATTTAGATTTTTAATGTAGCATTAACAATATTTTAGTAATATCACTATGATGTCTGCATTGTGACAGTTTATAGTGATGTCTAGCACTGGGGCATCATGCTGCAGATATGTGGCATGATGTCCCACCCAGTCACATTATCTTGACACTAGGCCTACCAGTCCTAACATTAACCTCTTAATGCTGAGCACCAAGTGAGGCAGCTGTTAGTACCATTTTAAAAAGTCTTTGATATGATTTTGCTTTCATATGTGCACAATACATAGGTAAAGAAGTATTATATCTGTTCTTCTCTATCTACCTTGGTCAAACTTCAATAAGCATACAATGGATCAATAGTGCTACATACGTGATTGGAGGCATGTGCTTATCAGCTTCAACACGACTACATATTTTTTGTCCTTAAGTTAAAAATGTTAATAAAACACAAGTAGAAGTTATCTCAACATGTTTTTTGAAGAATCAATTCCATATTTTGTCATCAAATCATTAAGACTACTGCAATTCAATCACATGCTGTTCTTTTTCTAAATGTCTCAATCAAGAAATGTTATGGGATATACCAACTATTTATAGAAGATCCTGAGCTTTCCTATATTGAAGATAAGAAGTTTGGGGGAAAACAGAGTAGTGATCAGTGCAATAAAAAATTACTGCTTGATGGATTTTGTTGTTGTTGTTGTTGGGCTTAACGCCATTTTTCAGTACACGATAGTCTATTCATGGCGACCAGTATTAATGGTGGAGGAAGAAACCGGGAAATCACCAGAAAGAACCACCGACCCACAAGAAGCTACTGGCAAGCTTTCTCACATATCCACTTTTCACAGAATCCTAGACTCGAACCCACACAGACAGAGGTGAGATGGCAGTGATCCGTAACGGACAGTGCTTTAGACCAGTCAGCCCCCAATGGAGTTTGTTACTTTTCATAAAACAATAACTGCATCTGTATTAAAGGTCAAAATAAATGCCTCTTGTTAATTTTTGTGATACTTTTTCAATCCTGGGATACTTATCAAATTTACGGTCCAAAATTCAACTATAATAATTCAACTAAAGAATTAGAATATTTTTTCCTGTACTAGATAGTACCTTATTATACTTAACTTGATTTTATCATGTTTTGTTTATCAAGTATTTGGACAGTATAGATGTAAAATCAGTTTTAAATTCTATCTCTTAGTGTGTGTCAAATGCACATTTTTAAAAAGACTTTTGGCTCTTAAAATTAAATAGCGAAAAAAAAAATTCACCATATATATTACCTGATTTTAATCCAGTCCCTACAACTGGGACTGGCCATTAGCGTCTCAAGTTCATCTCGGCCTCTGTAATAAGGCGGTCTCTCATTGATCATTTGGGGCACTCTTTCAAGCAGACCAACAGGAATATATCTGTGAAAGTAGAAAATAAGCATCACGTACTGCCCAGGGCATATCAAGCATTGCTGAAAATTGTCCCTATACAAAAATATCCCCATAAGTAATAACAACATGGCAAAAAGAACAACTTTTTAAATAGTCTGTCTTATTTCATTCAAATTATTTAGTATACTGGAAAAGAACTTTCTTTTCAAGATGTTACTCACTCTCCTTTAGCTTTTTAAACATTGTGCATTTCTTTTTAACTATCCTCTTTTACACTTTTTTCCCCCACTGCATGAATTCAACATCTGATCAAATGCTAAACTGTTCATTTGTACCAGTTGTTTCCTTAAGAAATCGAGTTAATTTTATCATCAATATAATTTTGGTTATAACAGTGGTCAGCAGTGAATTTTTAAAGTGGAAAGTCTGAAGCTACTTTAAACAGAAGACATGAAATTTTAAAAAGTAAATTTTCTTAATTTTATTGTCGTTGATGAAAATGCCAACCCAAAATCATATCACCATTTGCAGGTTCTGCAATCATAAATGCCTACTGAGCATACACTTATCTGAAATTCACCTGTAGTTTTAGACCTACACAATTTGATACACAAGTGTACAAGTCTTTCCCTATGTTTGGGCAGATAAATTTTAATTAAGCTTTTAGGAGAGTCATTACTGATGAAATCAACGCAATGCCTTCCCGCATGGGTAATTTACAATTAAAGTAGCTATGCTATCAGAATATTAAGAGAGTATCCATGTGGCCTGCCTGAGAGCCTATTATATGCTAATTAAACTTAACCAGGATATCATCAGTTGACAGTACTGATATCAAGTGGGAAATTTACACTTAACCTTATCTGCCAACCCTACTGGCTGGCAATTAGTGAAAATTGTGATAAAAATTAGTGAATTTGTGAAGCAATCTTCGAGTTATGAATATTTGCCTGAACAAATGTTTAGCATTGTCTATATCTGATAAAGGTAGATTGTGTTTAACAAGAAAACTAACAAATAATGCTTCAGCACTGGTAGCTTGCAGGTCTTCCATCCATGCCAAAAAAATATTCCAGAGCTGAAATCTGCTGCGAGTTTTTAATTTTCATAACCTCAATGTGCATTTTGCGACCAATGTGCTTCCTCACATTGTCTCTGCCACCATGCCCAATGCTAAAATCTGTGGCACAAAGTGTGCAAAAACCGTGATGTAAATCAGTGTTTGATGGCTGAATGTATGGCACATTTTTGCTATATTCCAAACTAAATTTCAATTTTTAAAAAAAATAGATTTCTTAATTTTTGGTGGTGAAGACATTTTCAAGATACAATGCTGAATGATAATTCAAATCAGTGTTGGCAATGCATGCGTGGAACAAAATTCTGGTTAGGCTCCAGTTTCTTTCAAAAGCGTTTGTAAATCTACTCTTATACATATAATTAAAATATGCTTAAATGCTTGATACTGGGCCAACTATCAATTAGCCAAAGTTTTACTAATATCACATCCACCAGCACTAGAACATTAAGCAACTGCCGATAACATGACTAGCACTTAATGAGAAATTGGTTAAAGATTTAAAATAATTGAAAACTGGGGAATTTGTGATTCTTTTGCATACTGGGTGAATAAGTGAAACACTGAAAAAGTTGTGAAATTAATACCATAAACATGAAAATTGGTAGCTATGCTTAACCATGACATCTGTTGACAGATGTGATATCAAGGGAAATTTCATTTAATCAGGATATCTTTTGTGGACTGATATGGTCTCAAGATGAAATCTACACGTAATCAGGATATCATTTGTTGAAAGATAGGTCTTATCCACACATGAATGGTGGTTAATAGTGGGACAAAGAACATTGTTTTCAACAGATGTAGTTAATATCTTTTAGAGCATCAATCAGCCTTAAAAAGACCATATATGGTATAAATATACGATCTTAAATAGGTGATAATGTAATATTAAATTATGAAGGAGTTGAATAATTTCCAACTTCTGCAAGCCTTTGCTAGATATTATTCAATGATTTTTATATTTTAATATTAAATCATTAACCATGCGATATTGTTAGAAAATTTTTATTTCAGTAAAAATTATTTAGAGAGAAAGAAGAACAAATAGTTTTGTTCTTTCCGACTCGGACCATATCTTTAATTTGTTGTGCATAACAAGTCAGAAACTAATCTGAAGTAGTATTCACATTTAAAAGCAGATTATACTCTTACAATTAAATCAAGCAACAAGTGTCTTTCTGAATAAACAGAACATTTTACACAGACAAAAGCATTTTTCAACACAGAATGTCAAATGCATGTGTTGTCACACTATCTGATTCAGTTAAGAGTTCAGAAGACAATCCATGTTTATCCTAAAGCATTACTTTCACAACTAAACATTACATTGTAGCGATATTCATGTGAAAAGAGAATTACTGGATGAGGCAACTGCTTTATTTACTTTATCTGTGACTGGATATTTGCATTATTTGATCTGGAACAGCAAACTACAGAAGACAAATTTCAATTTAAGTCAGAACTGCATGACATATTTACCATGTAAACGTGCTGTGGTTGGATAAAATGTAAGATGGAAAACCGATTTATGTGCATATTCTGAGAACAGAGGCAAGTTTATTATTTCTTTAGGTTAACATTTGAACCATGTTTGTGAATAGGTGGATTCTATGTTACAAGTATACCACCTTCCCACACACTCTCCCTCACTCCCATTTCAACCATAGTTTGCATAGCTCTTGATGCATATCTTCAAATTCATCTCATTCACAGTTATTAATCAAGTCCTCAAGTCCATGGCAAGACTGACTTTTGAAAAGTCCATCACAACATCAAATGACTCCACTCACTCATCCTATTGTTGCATACATGTAATGTATTATAGCTAACTCTAACTATTTAGTGATATAACTGAGGAGCCTAAAAAAAAAGAGAACATAATCGCGGTAAGCTGCATCTTTGTGGAAAATGACATAGGTCCTAAATTTAAAAAGAACCAGAGTCAACATTTTTATGAAATTTTCAGTAGAACTATGGTGAAACTGGCAATAAACAGTTCTGGTGAAACATCCCTACACTGGTCACTCAGAAAATGGACCTTTTGTCAGATACACAAATCCTAATGAAGCTATTCAAATGCTAATCAGACTTACCTCCATACAGAACATCTCCAATGAAACTGTGCTCCCAAAAGTGTCTGGTTTAGTGATGTTGACTGCTTTTTAGCATTGTATTAAAGGTTCAGATAAATCAGACTGCATTGTTTCAATTCTAATTGTCAAAATACAAGCTTAAATTATAAACAGAAATGAAATTCGATTTTTGAATTGTCTTATAAATTCCAAATTGGTTTAGTGCCAATTCATTGCTGATTAGCAATATTACATGCTAAAATAATATGCACAATTTTATACCTATGAAGGAAGGATAGCCACTCTAGAAGAAAACGCCGTGTATTTTCAACACCCTGTGTGTCACAGCCCCAGTGTTCCAGGCCATTGTTTGCAAACTCTTGTAACAGTTCAAACCTCTCTTTGGATGAGATGTCCCAGTGACGCTGTTCCTTGATCTCCGTGAAAATCCAGGGTTTTATCAATGCACCCCTGTCAAAGGAGAAAATATATTCAGACACAACTGGATTGTTGTTATGACAACAGAAGTTTGAGAAATGCCAGATCCCTGGGCATAAATTTATACAACATGAAAGGCTGGAGACTGAGACTGACATTTTATTCAAATCTTTGAAATAAAATTTAAAAAAACTGATGATGATTATAATGATGATGGTGAATTACATTAAAGTTTTAGTGTTAGCTACTTTGCTTACATAAAAATGAATCTGCAAATTTTGAAAGCTTTGATGTAGGTAAAAGTCTTAATCTTATGCTTGGAAAGTTTGATGAATTCATTTTAAACTTAACAAGTATCACATTCAAATAAACACTCAGCTTATTTCATATCACTGATAGATTGTCACAATATTTACCAGGGCTATAGTGTATAACAAAATTCTAAAGTTATTAATATACAGTCCTACTCGCTTATGTCGACCTTGTCAGGCCCAAGGAAATATTGTCGACTTAGGCGGAATGTCGAGATAAGTGGGGGGGTTGGAAAAAAGATACAAGTTACACTGGCACAGACAGATATGAGATGTCAGTGATCCATAACCATGAGGGCTTTGGACAACTCTGCCACTGTACATGAAGACAAAACCAGTGTGAAAGACACTTATATATTGACAAATTACATTTTGGTTATCTTTGTGTAATCAAATCCATTATAAAATATTGCACAGGTCACATTCTAATATGAAAAGCATTACGATATTCAGTGTTGGCATTATCAGTTATTTACATGCTTTAAGTACATGTATTTAAATTGGCCTAGATTTAAGTCAGTCAGTTCCCATCTTATTGAGGCTACAAAGGGGATGGGGCTATTCACTTGGAAATGAAAACCTGTCAACTAGTTGATTTAAACAATACTTGTATTCAGTTACATAAGTCATCGTAAAAAGTACATTAAAGCAAACAAGAGATATGCGGCTGGTATGATTAAAGACAGGAGGCTGCAGTTTTATCAATAAAGCACGACAAAATTTCGGACAACCTTAACGATATTAAAAATTATCACAAGGAATGCAAGTGTGACCACAACCCTCCGCTCGATTAAACTTTTCTCACTTGTCTTTTATCGCTTCAGAATCGCAAGAAGACTGAAAAACTACACATATCCATTCAGAAAACAATAACATACCAACGCATCACTCTCGGATGATCATCGCATGAATCCAATCCGGTGAATTAACCTTTTTTTCACTATTACGGTCACAAAACTTGAAAAGCGAGTTCATTACAGGAAGTAGCCCATTTCTACCATGGCTAATAAATGTCAAGAAGCTAATTTTACAAGATAAAATGTTTAACTTGTTTTTTATTTAGATTGCATCATTTATTAATTTTTGTATAAATTTCCAGAACAGAAATATGTCGTTGAAGTTCTGATAGTACAAATAACGGTTGATGACGTCATCACATTCAAAATAATAAAGCCTAGTATTAAAATAGAATTTATTCTGCACTGTCTTCGGAAAGATTATTAGACCCTAATGAATATTTACTGCAGGGTAGAAACTAGTAACAGCCAGTTATTTAGTTTACAGAGTCTGTAAAAATTAATGTGCGTTTACACTGCTGTTGGTAGTCATCATAAATAAAAATAAAGTTAAAAAGGAAAATTTCATAGCACAAAAAACCTGTTTGAATCACAGATCACTTTGGAAAATGCAAGAATCTTATCAGATTTCATTGCATTTATTTAAGTCGTCGTGAAAGGCCAACTTTATAGGACCAAACAAAAGTCTTGTTTTTTTTAAAAAAAATATTTTATATGACCGCAAAATTAAAGCCTGCAGGCAAGCGGCCAACATAAATGATAAGGTATTAAAATTAAAGCATGGTCGCAAGATCAACTAATTATTGAACAAATGGGTAGGAACTGGCAACTTGTCCACATAAATAATAAGACAACAAAGGATTTGTTCAAGCTGGGACCAAGAGATTCTGTCGACATATATATTTATTTTTTATCTCAACATCAACATAAGCATGACAATTTTGGTAGTAATAGTAGACCAAGGGACCGGGACTTTGCTTTTTAATCAAGATAGGCGGCTTGTTGACATAAGTGATGTCAATGTAAGTGGGTAGGACTGTATTACAAAACACCAAAATTTTCAAAAGCAACAATTTGTTTGCTGAATTTGGCAGCATATTCAAAATATTTTAATATGGAAGATTATAGGCTAAAAGATTATACAAGAAATGGACAAATTAATCACAAAAATGTAAAGTTTTATTGTTATGGATTTAATGCCATTTTCAAGATATGATACATGGCAGCCAGTATATGTTGTGCAAAAAGAACCTGCTAAAACCCAAAGAAGACTGACTGACCCAAAGAAAGCTACTGGCAAGTTTTCTCACATACCATGCTGAGTCAAGAGACTCAACTCTATACTGACAGGAGTGATGTTGGTGATCTGTAAAGGTGAGTATTTGAACTCACTTGGCCGCCCAATCTGAAATGTAGAACATGTACACACTCCATTTACTAAATTTGCAATAATTTAATGGAACTCAAATGTTATGATTTGCACTGCCCTTGTTAAACCCAACTGTTCAGATAACTTTTCTTTGCTATATCAATTACAGTTACCACAGCAGTTTCATTTAACAGATGATACAAATTTCTGATGTACGGATGTAATACCTGGCAATCATAATTCCACTGACACCTGTCTGAACCTGGCGAAGATTGGCATCCTCAAATGACAAGATATCTCCATTCCCTGCAAAAGATTTCCAATGCACAGAGATAAATAAATTTGTAAAAAAAACCCTGCTATTAACTGCTACAATACAAATCCATATAAAAGTCTAATAGAGCTTAACAAATTTACTCTTAAATTATTACCAATGCCATAAAACAATCATAGAGCTGTCCAGTCTTGTGGAACTGTTGCATTCACCAAGAGGTATTTACAAAGGTGTTATGACCATGGATACACTCACCAGTAGGTGTCTATCAAAGTGAACAACCATGCAGCCCACACATAATTAGAAAATAACTTCAATAATAATGGACAGAATGAAGCACAAAAAGAATGCAGGAAGAGATATAAAATTACAACACTTCCTTATTTCTTACTAAGCATAGAGATGCCACCTATGCTTCCCTTACCTTTAAAATTAACAATGATTTTGACCAATCAGTTACAACCTGTAATAATAAATTCTGGGTCATGAATCAAAACATCTTCCACAAGGAAAGGGACAAATACTAACAGTAGTTCTGATATGGTTATCTAATCTAAAATATGTCATATAGGGTAGAAGCAGTTTGGGGCACTTGAAACTGTTCATTTCATCAATGAAATGATACTGAATTCCTTACCAAACACTGGCATTGGAGATCCAGCATGGGCACATTCATTGATATAATCCCAGTCTGCCAGCCGTGTGTATCTCTGTTCTCGGGAACGTCCATGGACCTAGCAGGAAAGGACAAGATAACTAAAATGACACATCAACAATGTTTGGTGATGCTGTACCATGAGAAGACTTTTTGCATCATGTAAACACATTCAACCAATAAATCAAAGTACTGATGATACAGAAGATATGTAGGGCTATTTAGTCATATATTAAACAGAATCAAACTTATCAATATAAATTGCTGGATACTGATAATCCATTTTGATCACAAACAATATCTCTCAAAAATTAAATGTCTTTTCTTCTATTCATCTCCTGAAATTTCATTTAAATAAATTATAAAATATTTGGACAGAAATTTTTTTAAAAAATTACCTTTTAGGATCATTTTCAACTGAAATAGTTGTTTAATGTACTACACAGAACCAAATCCATCAAACTATATCAATGGAGGTGATCATTAATCATTTCTTGGTAAGATTAAAATTCAAGTAATGTCTGTTTACATAGCTAGACACACTTTTCAAGGCAAAAAGCCAATTGAGCATAAGTGAAAAGTACCTATTTTTAGAAATACACTAATTTTAGAGAGAGAGAGCAAACTGTATGCCATAGGCTTGTGAGAGATAAATCCCACATGTCCAAAAACATGTTTCAAAAGAATCTGGTTTCTCACCATTAAACAATGTATCTCACCATTAAACAATGTATAAAAAAAACTTGAGCATAAGAACATAATATTAACACCACCAGGCATTAAAGAGATACACAGCACATGAACATTCAGTCTCTCTTTTGTCTCAGGCCAAAAAAAGACATTTGATTTAAATAGAGACAATCCTGAACTGTTCTGAAGCTCTAGGGTGGTATTATTTGTAACTTCTTTGCATTGTTAAGAACGTTCATCCCTAACAACAATTTAAGCAATGATCTGAAGCTACATTAATGAAATTAAATATTTCATTTAAAAGTTGCAGGAACAAAATTGAAAATATGAAGTACATGTATTTTATAGATGGTTCAAATATTGTGCAGCATTATTTTCAAACCTTATTATTTTATATGGAACTATTCTTCACAGAGGTAAATTGGCATTTGTCCATGCATCACTTTGATTACCCCATGTCCCTTTCCAAGAGTCCAAGTTATTTCACTTGCATCAAGCAGATGAAACAAACTATCTGCTCAGATAAAAGTATTTCAAAGAAACCTCATTCAAATTATCAGTTTACATAGATATTCATATATGGCTGCAATGTTAGCAACATTTCTAAACATTTACACAATATACAGTAACTAAAATGATGCCAGATTCGAAACTCAACCCTTCACCACATATACTTTTTAGGCTTATAGCAGAAAGATATTTATATGTGAGCCATTAAACTTGTGCATGACATATCTTGCTCAATTTGTGATTGTTTTATTTGGTTTCTGTCTTTTTATAGATTGCTATGGCAGGATTCAGTTTGCACGATGTCTTTCTTGAATGTCAAAATTTAGGTAAAATGATACCATTTTGCATTGCTACATACATATGTAAATGATGTGAAAATGGATTACATAGCTGGACATGCTGGCTTCAGATGTGCTCTGGCTAATACTAGGTTGAATTGTGCATGTTCATTTACAAGATTACCAAATTTTTAAATGTTTATTGGCTCTGAACTTAGTTAAGTCTTTTAAAGGTGTAAATATTTACAGGCTGAAAACTGAGCTAAGCCTTGTATACATGTAAATGTTTACATAAGCCTTTTATGTGTGTAATTGTTGCAGCCTTACAAGCAAATAAATGTCAGTTACATGGGCCATTAAACTAAATGCTGATCAATACAACCTGAAAAACTATCATGATGCAACTATCCCAAAAAGAGCTAAGACTGAGACGGAAATTTTTTATTTACAAATACTTGTAATAGGAGTAAAGGAAATAATATTTGTAAGTATATTTATTTATGAAATTATATATTCTATCTCAAAATTGTTTTTCCTGACCAATATCTGTAAGTGCTGTCTCAAAGTTCAATCTACATATCTTCTAAGTAACTGATGCTGTTCTTCTTTTCATATCAACATAAGTTTTCATGCAAGTTTAAGTTTCTTCATGCATACCATCGTATCTATCAATACCATCTCACTGTTATTCTGATTGATATCATTGCTTTATTTTGTGCAGTTTTTCATAGCATGAAACCCACTGGATTCAGATCTAATGGCTTCATTCATAATCATACAGATGCTTGAATTTCATGCAGTATAAAACAGAGCAGACAAAAATGAGTAACCAAAACATTACATCCAATCTTTATGTGAATATTCCAATAAAAAAGTGGTATACTTATTTGCTGACCTAGTGAGTATGGCATCAATTTATGTAAAGAAACAATCAAAGCAAAATGTCAACTACTCAGATATGAATTAGCTCACAAAAGAACACACCTGCTCAATCATCTGAAATTCAAACTCTCACGATGTAAAAGAGTTGGATTTGACAGCTCTATTAATATTGATGAACACTAAAATTTTATCCAAATACATTCAGTTAATATTCAAATAGGAAAATCTTGTATTCATTTGAACCCTAGAAGGAGATTAATATATGAAAAGAATTCTGGCATGTATTGACTTTGCTGAAAAAGACTGCCTGTAAAATAGATACCCAGAAATGTAGCCTGTATATTCATGAAACATTCATTTATTGAAGATGATAGAAATCACAGCAGTTAACAGTTCTGCCATTTTTTTATCAATCTATACCTTTAAATGCTGTTAAGGAATCTATTTTTCTCTTTAAGAAACATCACTATAATTATTAGAAACATATTTTGCTATATTAACTTAAGATGACATTATTATAACACATTTGAGTAAAATGGCTTCCTTACTGTCACCATGGCAACACCCTGGTCTCTCAGACGTGGGATCACTGTGTGTGCTATGTTCCGTTCTGCCATGATTCCTGTCCTCATCTTGATCGTCAATGGGACATCTAGAACCGATGTCATACCTTGGACAATTTTCTCTAGCCTGTTCACACGACCCATCAGGGCTGACCCTTCACCCTGGGAAATGGAAGAATGAATTTAATCATGTGTGGAAATTAATAAAGAAATTTATGTATGGAAATGAATAAGGAATTAAATGTAAAAAAAAATTAATCAATAAATTACTGGAGCTAAAAAACACTAGGCAGCCAGTAAAATTTTGAAATGTTATGTGTTATGGGTAGATGGCTTGTACAAAACTTCTAGTTGAGATATTGCTCCACCTGCAAACCCAAATTTGTTTAGCTTATATATATATATATATATATATATATATATATATATATATATATATATATATATATATATATATATATATATATATATATATACACATATATATATATGCTTATAGTTATAAAGATACAATACATATCTTTAGGTTTTCAAGGCACAATGTTAAGAGTGTGAGTGTGGGAAGCTAGAATGCATATTCACTTAATTTTATATTGCTGGTGGGGGTAATACTGAATGTTCTTATGAGCTGTATAAAAATATATACAGTAGTCCCCCTCTTATACGGCCACCCCTTCTGCACCTGGAAAGTGGCCTTATAAGGCGGGTGACCTTTCCAGAGAAGGACTAAATTTTTTGTGAGAAGTATATGTACGTAGTAAGAAAGCTTCATTTTTCAAAGCATTTAATATCTTCGTTTAAAAGCAACATTAAATATGGAACGGTTCTTGTGCTATAATAATTGACTTATTTCAACTGAATATGAATTAATAGTTCTTATTCTTGGCGTAAGCGTGATATGCGAGCGGGTGTTGTCATGCACATTGCAGAACCATTCAAAAATGTCATTTGAATCTTGGTACATACGCAATTCTCTATCCATTTGCTCCATTTTCCCACTGCTGCTAAATAACTTATCGGTTATGATGTTATTCATTTGAGTCTTTTCAACATAAAATTGTTTTATTCCAGTCTTTTCTACCTAAATTTGTTTGACCAGTCCCCTTCCCCACATCTCTCGATATCATAGACTATAATAACCGATATTTTCTGAAATAATCATCTTCGTTTACGTGATGACATGTTAATGTTTGGTAATGAGTTATTCCGATGTTGCTAACTGTATGTGATTTAATTATGCAGACGACACATTTGTTGAGCGGACGAAATTCTTTCCTCGCAAAGAAGCGACAAGGCGTGTTGTCACGTGATTTTTCGGTCTTTGTCTACTACCCTGTTTTTCTTTTTAGCCAATGCTGACCATGTGATCTTGACATTACGTCCAGTAATAATCGTCAATGTTGCAACTATAAGACTGATCAAAAAAAATTTTTCTGCATTTAAACAGATGCCCAATATTTTTAAAGGCAGCAATTTTCACGTGATTCATTAGTTGCAGTCTGGTACCCTATTGCTTTTATATTTTATTTTTTTTTACTCTGAGTAATAGCCATTAATTATGTAAGTTCAACATCTGCAAAGGGAAGCCATAAAGGCTATCAAACCATTTTCGGCACAGACTTTGGTCTTGTCCATCAATATTGCCACTTCTCCGATGTTACTACTATTACTAAGTGTAATCTGAATAATTATCAGGGGATAAACCAGACATCTTATGATAACACGCAGTAAGGATATACGAATTACCTTTATATAAGGAATAAAATATGAGTCTTTCTCGGCTTTAAGGAATAAATATGGCTTCTTGAGAGGTGTAAAGGATATAATATTAACCTTAGTGGTACCTGTTGAACACTTTTTTGAAGAACGAATATCTGACATCGGGAAACAGAAATTGGATTACTTAACACAATTAGGAAAAAAAATTGTTCTAGATACATATTACAAAATAAAATGTGGCCGCTTGTGAGGGGTAAATTTTATGTTTTTGCAAAAATATGCTGGCCGCTGGTCGCGTTGGCCTTTCGTGAGGGGTAATTTTGAACACAAATTCGTTGGTACCTTCAGATTCTGGCCGTAAGGAGCGGGTGGCCGCTGGTGAGGGGGGGGCCGTTCAAGAGGGGGACTACTGTAATTAAATTGAGTGCTGGGTGTAACTCCCCTCCCACCATATGCCAATATTTTCTGGAGCAGCCATTTCTCAACCAATAAAATAAAATTGTGTAAATTTAGCTATACATCCTTGGTTGTAAAAATTTTTCAAATTATCAATTTAACAATTCAAAGATACACATAGGTCCTACAGTGCATCAG
Source organism: Potamilus streckersoni (assembly GCA_016746295.1). Lineage (NCBI taxonomy): Eukaryota > Metazoa > Mollusca > Bivalvia > Unionida > Unionidae > Potamilus > Potamilus streckersoni. Next base: position 419,903 of record JAEAOA010000264.1, on the reverse strand, counting down.
GTACAGTTTATACCTATGCAGAATTATGGAACCAATTTCAACTGGCAGATTAATAACAGCCTAGCAAAAATCTCTTGTTGCTTCAATACTATAAACCTCTCTTGGGATAATCTTTATTTATATTGTTCACACAAGATTTTTCAATTAATTCAGGGTCTCAATAGAAAGAAGTAGTCATTGATTTTTAGCTGTACTGGATTTCTGCCTACAAATCCAGAATTGGGATTCATTTAAAAAGCTTGGAACCCAAAAAAAAACAAAATAAAAGATATTCTTTTTGCATTTCTTGGGTACTTAAAATGATTTTTACTGAGTGGCCAAATTTAGTGATGTCTATTCATTTTCCTCTTTCAACAAATTTTAATTCCAATAAAGCCATACATTTTTTTTCAAAAGATCTGTAGTGTACAGGGTACAACTTGAAACTTCAACAAAATGGACAAAGAAATAATGAAACCATGAAATATTCCTGCTTGCAGTCAACTAATGGCATATAGTGTCTTGGAGATATGTAATTTTCTTTACCAATCGAATTCTATTCAAAAAACAATATTCAGATAAAAAAAGGGAAAAAAGTCTGCCAGAATTTGTAACAAAAAAGAAAAACCAGTCTGCATTAAAAAACAACTTCTGACTAAACTGGAAATGTTCCTTTGCTCAATATACCATATTTACTGTATATGTTGGGAAACCAATAATTAATTTTAAAAGTAATCTTTTTGTGCACTGTATGTTCTGGGACACATCGTTTCTTTTGAGTCGTAAGTTGTGGGACACCTTTAAATCACTAAAAAATTAAATAATGGAAAATGCATGCTACACCATGGAAGCCTATGCTACATATGCAGATTTTGTGGATATATTTTATTCTTTAATGTTACGTTGAAAAAAAAGTAATAAATGATAACATAACAAGGTTAGTTTCTTTCTTTTTAATATCAAATAAGTGTTTTATCTATTTTATTGCAACATGCTTTGCGGTGTGGAGCACAAATGCAATACAATACAAATTTATTTAGTTTCTTATGTCTTGGAACATATAACCTAGGTGTAAAAAGTTTCACCATAAGTTCTAGGACACAAAAAATGTATTATTTTATCATGTCCCAATATATACGGTAAATGTGGTAATGTTGTTTTCCATCAAAGCAGATTCATTGAAGAAAGTCTAACATGTTCCATTTGACATAAAATTTGTCTAGCCCATGAAGAAGCTTGCTTATGTAATTTAATGTCAATGAAAGCAATTGTCAGGCATGATTCAATTCACATTAAAGTGAACAGTAAATGTTTGGTTCAGGGTTTTTCATGTCTTTTTAAAGAATGAATGAAATTAATCTTCTCAAGGTTCAATTATGAATATCAATGAATCGAATATAAAACATCTTGGCTTAGAAAATTTCAATTTTCAAGATCAAAAGCTGCATATGCAAACCAATAGGATTATCATCAGAAACAAGGATAACTATTTAAAATCATAAATGGGCATCTAAGTCCTTTAAAAGGAAATATTACACCTCTTTACTTTAAACTGCTTAACTGCATACAGTGTTGTTTTGAAAAGATTTGTTCAAAATTTATCAAAATGTCCATATAAATTATATATCATATAAAAAGGACCAATTTTGTTTTCAAAAATCCATGTGTGCCTGATTGGTTCCTTATCATCTACCTTAAATGTTACCTGGCTTTGAAGTGTAAAACTGATGCAGTAATTGTCAAGGACATTTAATACAGTTACTGTTATGGACACCAAGAGCATGGGAAACTGGAGTGAAATTTGCCCCATTTTGTATATATATATATATATATATATATATATATATATATATATATATATATATATATATATATATATATATATATATATATATATATTTAGCAAGTAAATTCACCACAAAGGCAAGCTGGGGGTTGAGATGATAATGCTAACCATATTCCCGGTACTTACTATGGAATAAAAAGCAAATACTTACTACTGAAAAATAAGAAAAAATTTAATACAATATATTTTTATTAACTTTACATATCAAAATGTGTACTGGTAAAAATTAATGTTGCCATTATTTTTATCATAAACTTACTGAGATAATGTTGACAGTTTATTGACACGATGTGATGCTAGACTGGTATTCATATCTTCTACTTAAGATAATGATATAGAGTGCACTATGGAGTAACTAGTGCACTATGGAGTAACTAGTCTATGTGACCAAACAGAATCCACAAGTACTTGGAGTGACCATACAAATGTGTTTCGGACAAACCACCCAAACGATCATTACAGCAACTGTATCTCAACTGATGGAAGATTTCTTCATTCTCCAGGGATGGAATCTTGGAATATAGAGGTGGAAAGCAAGTGTATTTCAGTAGGATAGTCAAGACTACTATACATACATTTTGTATTGACTATACAACTTTGTGCACATATTTGAACATTGACGTAAATGTGCTTTAATGACAAATGTGGATTACTAAAAAAACTAACACTATTATTTGTTAAACAACTCCATTGTTAGGTCTTGCAAATTGAGAAATATTAATTTTCCAAAAAATTTACAATGTAGTCCAACTAACATCAATCTTGAAATATTGGTCATTATACACCACTTTATATTCAAAACTATAAACTCTTGTATACACAGAGTATTGTACATCACTCCCTCATTATAATGCTGTCCCATGAAACCATTCAGTATACTGCCCTATAGTGACACCATCTTATATAATGTAGTACATAACACATCTAATTACAATGCTGTCCATGGGAGCCATTCAGTATATTGCCCTATAGTGACACCACCTTATAATGTAGTACATACCACACCTAATTATAGTGCTGTCCCTTGAAGCCATTCAGTATATTGCCCTATAGTGACACCACCTTATAATGTAGTACATACCACACCTAATTATAGTGCTGTCCCTTGAAGCCATTCAGTATATTGCCCTATAGTGACACCACCTTATAATGTAGTACATACCACACCTAATTATAGTGCTGTCCCTTGAAGCCATTCAGTATACTGCCTTCTAGTGACACCACCTTATAATGTGGTACTTAAAACACCTAATTATAGTGCTGTCCCTTGAAGCCATTCAGTATATTGCCCTATAGTGACACCACCTTATAATGTAGTACATACCACACCTAATTATAGTGCTGTCCCTTGAAGCCATTCAGTATACTGCCCTATAGTGACACCACCTTATAATGTGGTACATAAAACACCTAATTAAAATGCTGTCCATGGGAGCCATTCAGTATATTGCTCTATAGTGAGACCACCTTATAATGTAGTACAAAACACACCTAATTATAATGCTGTCCATGGGAGCCATTCAGTATACTGCCTATAGTGAAACCACCTAATGATATAGCACCAGGGTTCCTGCAGACCTAACAAAAACAAATTCCATGACTTTTCCAAAACTTTTCCAGTCTTGCATTGTCAAGTAAATTAACATAAAGATTGACATCTTTGAATCTAAAATAGCAAATAAATTAACAACAAATATTTTTAATATGTACATTTTAAATTTACCTGGGCTAGCATACTTTGACTTTATGTAGTAATTCATGTTATATTTCAATGTTCAGTGTAATTTGTATTCAAAAGAAAAAAGATAACAATCCTATGTAGGCTTTGTATGTGTTCCTATTTACAATATTAACAAAACACATTACTTTCCAGTTGCTTTTTTTATTTAGGTGGCGCTCTACAGTTTCATATTTAGCATAGGGTTAAAATTTTAAAGAAAAAGAGTTTCCCCGGGTTTCCTCACTAGTTATACTGGTTATTTAAAAGAGATTTTGTATATCTTAGGTATTGTTCAAAGAACCTTTAATTCTCTTTATTTTGATGTATGATTGATGGGTGTAATATGGGTTAGAGACTATACAGCTTGGCCTTACTCCAGATGTGCATCTTTCAAAAAAGTGCTAGCTCTACTTGCTCATTTTCACTCCTCGAACTTCAGAGGTAAATTGTAAAAAAAAAAGAGCCGATAACTTTTTTTACATTTTATGTATTTGGTAAATCAGTCATTGCACTTTTAGAAGCTGGTATTATCTAGTTTGGCAAAATTCATTTTCCATATTTTAATAGCTGCCAAGAATAGTGAATAGTGTACTTAAGACAAATTTAGGTTGATTTTTGGAGCACAAGGGAGCAGTCATTTTAGTTAGCAGTGTCCTAAGATCATTTAAAATTTCCAAAAGTACAATATCCAAAGAAATTTCATCCACATTACATGAAAGTAGTATATAGGTATGCCAACATTCTCTCCACTGTGCATGTTTAAAATGCAAACAACTTCACCTTACATACATCACTCTCTCAAAAGTACATAATAACTGGTGAGCGCCACCTTAGTGAACTACACCGGAAATCATGTGATACTTCCATTAAGGGAACTTACTCTTGTTATATGAATTGAAACCATTTATCCATTGTAATTTTATCATTTTATTTAATCGGTTATCGGTGCTCTATAAAATTTGAAGTAATCAATTTCTTTAACTCCACAGTCACAAATTCAATGACTTTTCCAAAACTTTGCAAGGTTTTGACAAATTCCATTACTTTTCAAGGCCCTTGAAATTTATATTTTAAATTCCAAAACTTTTCCAGGATTCCATGACCTGCAGGAACCCTGTAGTACATATCACACATAATTTTAATGCTGTCCCTTGAAGCCATTCAGTATATTGCCCTATAGTGACACCACCTTATAATGTAGTACATAACACACCTATTATAATGCTGTCCCTTGAAGCCATTCTGTATACTGCCCGATAGTGACACCATCTTATAATGTAGTACATAACACACCTAATTATAATGCTGTCCATGGGAGCCATTCAGTATATTGCCCAATAGTGAGACCACCTTATAATATAGTACATTATGCATACAGTATTCCCTCATTGTTACACTGTTTGCCACAGATTATACCACCCTATAGTGTATCTACCTTGTAATTAAGTACATAATACTCCTCATAATGCTGTCCCTTGGGGCCATTGAATAAACTGCCTTACAGAAAGGAAGCCATATAATAAAGTATATAATACTCCCTAATTATAATGCTGTTGATGGGAGTCACTGAGTATACCCATCTCACAGTGAGACAAACTTATAATGAAGTAAATGACCCAAAATTGGCTGTCCATGTCCATACTAGCTTGGCATGTTACAATGAAGGGCTTTACAGTGAGGGAATGCTGTATTTATATGCATTACCTCACTTGCTAAATTCACACATACATCCTTGTCCTTTGTTAATCAAATGCAAAATGCTCTCATTAAAATCATCAAATTAACTCAGCTGTTAAATAAGCTATCAAAAAAGCTCTGAATGACTTTCATGTATTTGTTTCCATCATGGTGTCATCTAAGCATGACCATGGCAAATACAATTCTCTCTAGTTGGATTTCCCTATAGTTTTTAGTACTGATACACAAAGCCGGGATTTCTGTTACTATCTATATTATCCTGAAAATGTCCTATGTAAAGGGAGATTCCCAAATGTGAGTGCTGTGATAATTGAAATGCTGGATTTAAACAAGCAGCTCTGAATCAAAATTAAGTCTTCTTAGATTGGAGCAAATCAATCATACCACATCAAGACAGATTTCCTTACATACGGTCCTAATACATACCCTTTGGAAGATGAGATCAATGGGACATCCACAATTTATATCCACAAAATCAACTTCAAGCTCATCCTGTATCAACTGACCACAACGGGTCAGCGTATCTGGGTATCCACCACATATCTGCAGGTACCAAAAGATAAGTATTTTAAAACATTTTGCTCTTTAGAATATAAAAAAAAATGAATGAATTAGCAAAATAAAACAAAATATAGCAAGAGAAACTTTATCTAACTAAGGAAACAAGTTGATCACATCAGCCCAGTTTTGGTGAATGGCATTGCTTAATCAAAAAATGCATTCTGAAGAATTTTTTTTGGTGATGACAAGTTATAAAGTATGGAAATTCTGGGCACATCAGCAATCTTCAAACTCCTGGAAAGGAAGCAGAAATTTTAATGTGTGAAATGGTTTCACCCTTAGATGTACTTTCATAGAAAGTATAGTGGCAACGTTGACAAGGTACTGGAATTAGAACCCCTTAAATGTGTAACCCATTTCTGTTATACCCTGAAAAGATTACAATGAGAATTTTGATGCAGTCTGATCATCCCAAGTATGTTAACAGGTGTAGTGGTATTGGAATTACAACCTACACAGGAAAAAAAAAATGGTTTTAAAAAAAATTTGTAAAGAACTCTGGAATGTGAGTAACATCAACCTACTTATAGAGTACAACAAATGATAATCCCTAAACATATCCTCAGTGTAATGGTTATGGCACTACTTTATAAAAAGTAATGAAATTACAGCATGTTGCTTCGGAAATATAATAAAACTTATAATCCGAAAATACATCCCGTTGGTTTGTACCCTCCTACCGATTTCAATAACTAAAAAGTTTAATGTGATAAAAAGTGCACAGAACTAAGTCAATTGAATCATTGATTTATAATTTCTAACCTGACTGTCACCAGAATGGCACTAGTACTTGCATCCCCTTGCACCTTTCATGCTTAATGGACTTTCCATACTAACACGGCGCCATATTCCGTACTCTACAGGGTAGTCTATTTCCATCCGACAATATAAAGACATAATTTTTCCTATTCAGTAACTGCCGGATAATTCCATAAATTGCAATAACATTGACGTTGGAATTATATTCCTTTGCACACGTGAACATATTAATGAAACTGCTTGTTAAATCCATGTAAAAGGCATTTTTTTGTCATTCTTTTCCTTTGATTCGACACTGTAAATATCGGATGCAGACAACATATGTATGTACATATTTAGTCGCGCATGCGCCCCTTTGCTGAAAATGGACTGGTCCAGAAACTGGAAATGGTTCTCAAGCTATTAGATTGAAAACTTCCGTTAAGCATGAAAACAGGCAGGTGATAACAGTGTTTTGGCAATTCTTCTCACATTCAGGTTAGAAAATATAAATCAATGAATGAATTGACTATGTTCCTTGCACTTTTTATGAAATTAAATGTTTCCATTATTGAAATGGGTAGGGGTGTACAAACCAACGGGGATGTACTTTCGGACTATAGTTCAAACAACACAAGCAGATGAAATGAAGGTCTGGCATTAACTATCATTTTCCAAGATAAATGCACTTGGTAGCAATATTGTTAATTGATATCACTTTGTGATAGTTGGAAGAAAGTCTGCCACACCTTTGAGAAGGTTCGAGTTGATTGTTCACCCTGACGCCAATGGAAGAAATCAGGATCAATAGGATGTTACACAAATTTCTTCCAATGAAAGGAAACATAACTATTGGATATTTCAAGGTTTCTCGGCTCCTACCATATTTCATAGTACAACAACATTATTTGTCCCAAACTAAAAGGCCTTAATGTAAGGATGCTTGTTGCCATCATAAGTTGATCAGACTGCACAGACTGAGATCTGCCATTACATTATGTTGCTGAACACAACCTATAAGTATGCGCAGAAAGTTGCTTCCAACAGTGTTTAAGACAAGGATGGTAATCAGAAGCTCAAAATAAACTTTTCTCAGTAGTAGCAAGATTTCCCAGGGTGTAATATTCTACACTCAAGACTTTCTGCAATTTATTAGCAGTTCATATTTTAACCAGCAAAACACCAACTTGCAAGCGTCAATTTTGAGCTATGTAACCCATATCAAAATTAACTTGCTGTAATTGTAATGCAAGTGACCTTATGCAATATGTGGCATAACTAGAATAATATCACTTATTTGAAGTAATTATTTACTTGATATTATTTCTTTAAAGGCACAAATTATAAGTCTTCTATACCTTAAGTAGTTTTTAAATAATAGGTACTTTTGAGTTCTAAAAATAAAAAAATCAGTGTATTCCATTAAACTTCATTTATAACATTTTACTGTAGCTAAACATTACCATATCAGAAATGCACAATAACTACTGATGGTAATTATCTCAAATTGTGGAGTTATTAAATGTGCAATATATAGGGCATACATACAAGTGTAGTGCAGACATTTCTGCATATTGTTGATTAACAAAATTGAATTGTCTTTGAAAAAGATGTATCGAATATCTGATTCTGAATAATAAGATAAATTACCCTAGTGAATGAAATTCATATGAAAAGGGAAATAGCAGAAGTTAAAAATCTGGCACAAAATTTATTAAAAACATCAAGTTCTTACAGTTGTCTTTTAAGCAACTGTTTTTTATATGCACAAAACCGCAAAATATCTCTGTCACTCTCCAAGAAAACCCTATAAGGCAAGATGTTTTCCATCAAAGTTTGGTCCACTTCCTTGACAGGAATTCAAGAAGTTGTTTTGAAAGGTTATTCTATTTTAACAGTGGCTTAACTTCAAAGTGGATCCGCATTATTAGAATATGTATATTAGAATTTCTTGATACATTCCAGTCAATTCCGTTAATCAGTTTTTAAAATGTTACTTTGAGGTTTGTCTACTTTTAGTAATTGTGACTGAATTAGATGGTGCACAGAGCATCATGTGCAAAAATAAGGAAGCCCCACACCCACGCAAAGATTCCTTCAGTCAAAGCTAGACAAATTTGACTGAGTAGTTTTTGAGAACAAGTCATTTAAAGGTTGTTCAAATTTTATTAATGGTGTGCAAATTTGGTGGATTGTTATCATTTGTACAAGTGTGAAAGTCCTTCAAACCAATATGACGGCTTCCAAATTATGATGAAAACTGATCCTTTCCTTTATATGTTTAAAACAGCATTTGTTGATAGATGCATGATACATGACAGATGATTGCATGAAGGCCCATACAAGGATCTCACTTTACCTTTGGCCAAATGAGTTTCTTTTAAAAAAAATAATTTTTCTCACCTATTTGTATTTTTTAATGTTTGATATGAATGATACTTAATATAATAATTAAATAAAAAGTGCTTCAGATCCTTCAATTTAACCTTTCCTTAAATTTTCCCAAACTTAAGATGTGTTGATGGAAAATAAGCACACTTACAAGAGTGCCTGCAAAATGACCTACCCACCAGAAATAACCAGACATGGGTACAGTTTGTCATATGGAAAGATAAAAAGAGTAACACAAGACCAAAACTTATAAAGTTCTGAAAAAGATTTAATGCCAGTATTGTTTTTTCTCACCTTGATGAGTTGGTTTCTAAACCAGTCAATCATATTATTTCTCACATAAACTTCACTGATATGGAGTTTAAAATAATCTTCTCACTTACTGACCATACCAAATATTTTAGCAGAAAAAAACAACAAAAGTTAAAAAAATGTTTGAAAAAATTTAGATGTCTCTAATGATTTCAGTGACTGACATTGTCAGCAAACGTTTTTTTTACAAATATCAACACACTCTTCAGTCCATTTTCACATAAAACCTTCATACGGACCTTCCATTCTATGTAGATAATCTCACTCTACATTCCATCATATATGATCTCTTATGTAGACAAGTACAGTCTAGTTTCACATTAGGCCTTAGTATATGTGCTTTCCATTTTATTCTTTGCTTCAGAAAGAAATCTGGATTTTAATATTTATGTCAATATTTTTCACTTGTATCAAGTACATCAACAACTGAAAGCTACTTACTGAACTGAACCAATTTCATGGAGTGGGAACAAAACAAAATTTGGACCCCCAAAAAGACAGATGAAAATGGAAAATATAAAATGAGAGAGTTTAATATAAAATGTTTTATAGTGATTGCTTTCTTTTTCTAAGAGCAAGGGTTTATACTAAATGCAAACAAAAGGTGCAGTGCAAAGTCGATATATAACAATTATTAGAACTATGGTAAATGAATTTTGGTTTAATTTTCTACCTGTACTCCAAAGATATCTTCTGAAGCATGGCGTTTGAGTAAGGCCCACTCTGAAGCCTGACCTTGAAGTAAGTTTGTACCTACTGCCATTTCTCCACATGTGATGTCAGCACCAAGTCTCTTACAAATCCGTCTGAAGGGAAGATTTCCAACCTGCAGCAGAACACACAATTTGTAAAGGCAAATATAAAAATTTGCATCAGTAAAACCAATAATCAAACTAAACGTTTTTATGACATCATGAATCTTTCTGTCAATCAGTGCTAGAATTATATCTTTAACTATATTTGTACACCAAATGGTAAATGTAGACAAGTATTTTACCAGTCCATAATTATTTAAGATACTTATTTGGAGATGTGTTTATGTGCATAGAACTGAAAGAACAAAAATAAGGATTTCTTTCAAATCATCTTCAGAAGAAAGACACGAAGATTCACATGGATTTCAACATATTATAGGAAGGGGAATTATTAACCTGCATTTCGATGGACAAGAAGCACATCTACACATTATCCACATGGAATTCAACACAGTACAGGAAGGCGAATTAACTTGCGTTACACATCTACACATTATCCACATGGAATTCAACACAGTACAGGAAGGCGAATTAACAACTAGCGTTACACATCTACACATTATCCACAGCACAAGATTTAGCATCCATGAAGACAGCGTAGTGCAGGTCCAAAAATAGAGAAGTCTGGGAAATCAGAACACTATCGATCATGTCAAAGTATAAGATCAATATGAATGGAGCTGACACTGTAGACCATTTGAAGACTCAATTTAGCACATTCTGAGCAGCCAAAAATGGTGGTTATACCTTTTTTGATTTTGTTTGATATTGACATCACCAACAATAGAGAGGAACATGCATATCATAATAGGTAATCAATGGCAAATTAATGAAAATCCAAAAATTAACTTTTAACTTTGATGGATTTGTCATGTACCAGGGTAATAAAAATTACATCATCATCTTGTTTTCTTTCCATTCTTTATTTTCTAAAAATGTTTTATCATTTTCCCTTCAAAAATAAAGAAATTAGGAAGAGTTTGAAATAGGTACTCGGCTGTTATGTTTTCTGTCACTATGACTGTCCATTGTGGCTAGGTTAGTGACCCACTAATGAACGTTATTGATGCTTTGCATTTCTAAAAAAAAAATTGGAAAATTCAATTTGCTGTGTGTGGAGGTGTTAATTTTAACCAATGAAATTCAGTTTAATGGACAGGAGACACTGACCTTTCTCACGTTATTTGCACTTCAAAGAACAAGCAAAAACAAAGAAATAGTTAAGTTTTTTCTTTTCCTCCATTATTTCTTGTTATTTTAAGGAGTGCGCTGTCAAATAGATAAAACTTTCTTTCTTTATTGAATGAGCCCCAAATCATGTATTTTGCAAGAGTTAATATGCTGCACTTCGAATTAAAAGATTTTAAGACATTCAGGCACCCAGAGTAAAATGGTCACCATGGCTCATCACATTTACGGTAGGTCAGTCATAATAGGTTGTTGTGTTACACATGTTCAACAAGTATGTAATTAAGCATGCATTTAATGGAAACAATTCAAACAACACTTATAAATTATGTTAATAATAACGTCATTTCTAAACTTTACTTAGGGATGCAACTTTACTGGGAAAATGCAATACACGCTGCATAATAAATAGTCATAACAATGAATAATCTATCTAAACAAAGGTTCTTCTATTTTGTGTTTTTTTTTTTATGATATTTACTGTCAATTAATCTAATCTGTTATTCATTATTTTATAGTTTTAAAACCCAGTCTATATACCAAACTCAGTATTTAAAGGTTTGCTGGGTGTTTTGCAGTCCCACCCTCTTTCTATTCATCTAAATTCATGGCAGTAGTATGTGTTAATAAGCATAACTAATTTATTAATGAATTTTCAGTGAGTGAGGAACTTTGGATCACGTTTTGTTTTAGGATTTTTCAGGCACTGTGTTGTGAAAATCATTTTTATATTTCTAGTTTGACATTGTGTCAGACGGTGAACAAGACTAGTATCTGACCAGTTGTCTTCCTTTGTTTTAGTTGTACTTTTAATGTTCTTTTATTTGAGCAATTTGTTTTGTTTTCTTTTAAAGAGGAAAACAAATTAATAATGTTTCCTTTTATATATGTATATGTGTATGTTTCTGATTGGCGGGCCACAAGTGGTCTGAAGCGCTGACCGTTATAAATCACTGCCATCTCACCTCTGTCTGCGCGAGTTCGAGTCCAGACTGCTAACATGGGTAAGTGAGAAAGCCTGCCAGTAGGTTCTCGTGGGTCGGTGGTTCTTTCCTGGGTTTTCCAAGGTTCTTCATCCACCATTAATACTGGCCACCATGCATAGCCTATCTTGTGCTGAACAATGGCATTAAACCCTACAACAACGTTTTTGATTATAACTGGCAGCACCAAATTTCATGACCTTCTGAAAAATAATATATTGTAAATTGTTACACAAAATGTTGCATTGTACATTTTTTTAGCAGACATTTTCTAATTTGAATTGAGTAAACTGGCACATACATCTTTTTATGCTTGTAATAAGAAAAATAAGTAAAATGATGTTTATTATTCCAAGAAAAAAATATTAAATTTCAAAACATGTTGGGTCCAGGTTTTTTTAAAATTATCTCCCATTAAAATTCTGAGAAAACAAATCATTTTTCACTTCAATATATAGGTAATGTTGATATTCTTGAAACATGTTTTTGGTGTTTTGTAATTTATGCCACTTTGAAACTATTTAATTTGATTAAATGAGTCATTCTATTTTCTGGTGATGGAAACTCAATTTCAAATTTTTTTTAAAAAAAATGCAAAATGTATCATTTTTAAGACCATCTTGTCTATTTGTTTACAATGATGTACATCATAAAAGTAGTATTTCTGTTAGTATTGTATGCATAGATGAAACTATTTAAAGATAAGCTACACAGGTGTGGTAGAGTAAAATATTTTGGTTCATGAACTTGAAAAAAATGCTCAATATTTTGTAAGATTTTGCCATTTTTCAGATTTTTAACAGTTTGTAAATAAAGTAATCCGAGTGGTTCTTTTTTTCTCAGATATATAGTACTGCATATCAAGATTAAACTAAGAGAAATTTATAGACTTTGAATAAAGTACAAAGCTCTAGCAAAGCAATAAACATGGCAAAAGCTAATTATTGCATATTCCTGTTACGTGTTATAAAGAAATGCCATTTTTTAGGAAGCAATTAACTCAAAAAGTACAAGATATAATGCTGTGATTATTTTCAGGTTGGCTTTAGAATGTTGCATTCTTTGTGGTATGTTATCTATTTTAAAAGCCTTTATCAAATAAGGGAATATTTTAAAACTGAATTAAGTTTTGTATGTTTTGACGCGTAGCAATGGGCTTCACTACCAATTAATTTGTACTAATGAGAGAATCTGAATGAAGTGTCAAACATTGCAAGAACAGATAGATAAATATGTAAAGAATGGTTGATTTAAAGATAAATCAGACAACACTGCTCACAGGGGCAAGTGGCTCCTTGCGAACAGTTTATTGGGGACTACAAGGAAAATAAATAATAGCAACAGTAACAAGAGGATGCTACCCTAAGAATAGTAAAAAGGGAATGATGTCTGGAACATATGAACATGTGCAAATGCATGAATGGTTTTAAACCATATCTATTGTACTGTTTGAAGAAATGGTCAATAAAGACATATTTGTATTTGGGAAATAGAATTTAGTTATGTTCATCATTTGAATGACAATAACCATAAAAAGACCTCCCCAGAATTAACATAAGTAAACAAAATTCAGTTTCTGTTCAAAGTAATTTTTTAATTTTTAAATGTTTAGTGTAGAATTTTAAGCTTATGAGCTTTAAAGTAAAAATATGTAATAATAGATGTATCTTTTGAAGCCAGGTTTGAAAACATGGAAAATGTGAGAATAGAATTCTGCTCAAAATCAACGTCAAACTTGTCATGGATAAAAGAAACATATAAATAAATATCTTTTACACCGTTCCAATCGTACTGTGCATGTAACTGCAAAAAAAGGTCTGTACTCTGGAACCCTTTTCAGTCTATGGAAGTGTAAAAATTTATTTCTGAAAGGCACAGAAGAGCTGGTATTTTGGTAATAATAATTACTAAAAAGAGAGTGTTGTTCTTGCAGAAAGATCTCACTAAATATGAAAACAAAAATATATCTGCATTTGTACACCATTTTGTCCAAACTTGTTCTCTTCATTTAATTTAAAAGAAACATCCTGCATACAATTACAAATCCACACAAGTGTCTATCGAATTGTGGGATTTTATACAATTACAAATCCGCACAAGTGTCTATCGAATTGTGATATTTTATACAATTACAAATCCGCACAAGTGTCTATCGAATTGTGGGGTTTTATACAATAACAAATCCACACAAGTGTCTATCGAATTGTGGGATTTTATACAATAACAAATCCACACAAGTGTCTATCGAATTGTGGGATTTTATACAATTACAAATCCGCACAAGTGTCTATCAAATTGTGGGATTTTATACAATAACAAAATCCGCACAAGTGTCTATCGAATTGTGGGATTTTATACAATAACAAATCCACACAAGTGTCTATCGAATTGTGGGATTTTATACAATTACAAATCCGCACAAGTGTCTATCGAATTGTAGGATTTTAGTTGTTGCTGTGTTCCACTCAAAAGAATGAAACTATTGAGACTACCAATGTCTTAAGGCTTTGAAGAATATTGTAACGAGGTTAAAAAAGATGAACATAAATTGTGAAAAATGGAAAATCATGCTTCTGTTTATGATCAAAAACAAATATATAAATACATTTCTTAAAGCATGTATTCTTGTCATCACTATACAAAGATTTAATTTAAACAATTCCTGAAAAATTTGATGAAAATATGTAGGCAATTGCTTTTCATGTGTATGCTGAAATGAATAAGAACATATAGAAATGTTCAAACAAATGTCAAGGGAGGTAACCACTGAGCAAAATCATTTCCTCCATTTGCTCTTAGTATAAGTCATTCCCATTACTATAGGTATTTTTTTAAAAGGTCAATGCCTATAAGAAACAAAAAATTTTATTGTGCCTATTTTTTGTCAAGAGATAATCACAGTAAAATTAGTTATTCTATGAATCAAAATGAGATATGTCCCATAGCCAAATGAACTTTTTTTTTCATGCACAAAACCCACAAGAATTAAATATTTAAAAGTGCTTATTATTTGCAATCTGAGCAACTAAAAGAAGACAGTTTTCCAAAGGCTAGAAAGGGATAAATCCCTCCACCTCATAAATTGAACAATTACACAGGCTCTGGGAACTGGAAACAGCATATATCATGATAATTTTCCCTGCCAAAATATATGTAGAGTTTTATTGCAATGTGCCAAAATGGCACCTGAAATGTCATGTTTTGTTTTGAATTTGTTTATCCTTGGATATCCGAAGTATAAAACTGGCGAGTTTAAGGCAGTAAATTGTGCTTCATTGACTGAATCATTTAAATGGAGGGGGTATAATATTTAAGCAGAATATCATATGCATTTTTCACAGATGTAGATTAATAATCAATCTGTAGTATTGTAATAATAATAATAATAATAATAATTGTAATAATCAATCTGTAGTACAAATGCAAATACTCAGGTGGAACAAAAAGAATAGATCAAAGCATCCACTGGATATTACTGGAAATAGAAAGGAGTAATAATTGCTATCTCATGAATTTATCTTTCAATTTAAAAAGTGTGCAGCACATAATTAGATACAGGAGGTACTAGAAGACAGTTTCTCTAATGATTAAATGTTGTTTACTTCATTCAAACAGACAGACAGATGAAGGGGCCCCGAGTGGCCGAGTGGTCTAAAGCGCTGTCCGTTACGGATCACTGCCATCTCACCTCTATCTGCGTGGGTTCGAATCTAAGATTCGGCGAATGTGGATATGTGAGAGAGCTTGCCAGTAGCTTCTAGTGGGTCGGTGGTTCTTTCCGGTGATTTCCCGGTTTCTTCCTCCACCATTAATACTGGCCGCCATGTATAGCCTTTCCTGTGCTGAAAAATGGCGTTAAACCCCACAACAACAACAACAACAGACAGATGACAAGAAAATTTAAATTTTTACAAAGTTTATATTATTTGGTTTATCTTTCATTCCATTACCATCATGTATCTGCAGTATGAATCTGTATCATGATGCATCTTCATCCAATGAAATACTTTATTTATTTATTGATGATGCAGAAGCACTTTTAATCAACTGGGAATAACATATCTCAATATAATGAAATAATTTACCTTTTTGTCCATATATATAACAGCTTTACTGAAAAAATACCCCCAAAATTAAAATCTTCCTTCATCCATTTACTGTTGGTACTTACAGTTGTCAGTGGTGCTAGATACAGCTTGTTGCTAAATGAGATCTGTGGAATAAAAAGAGACAACTCATAAGTCTCACAAAGTGTGTAGGCAAACCTGGGTCTATACAGTATGTTAGGAATAACAATTAAATAAAAATCAACACAGACCCCAATCTGACATCACATTATGCAACAGCAGGTCAGGGTCTATGTTGCCTGGACTGGACTTTTAAGCAAGTATATGTGTTACATCACTGGGGGTATATCCTCCAAAATATCAAGCAGGTTTGTTTCTTGCAAAAGATTTTATATGCAAATAAAGACATGACTGTTAAAGAAAATACTAGTCAATGATTGCTGCTTCTGAAAGAGTTATTTAAATTTAGAACTGTCTTTCATAATCACAACAATGAAAACAATGAAAACTTGTGAGATCTCCTATAGCACAAAAAACACCAATGATATGTCACAGTTCAACACCAATGATATGTTATAATTAATTCATAACATAATTCAACACCAATAACATGTTACAATTAAATAATATGTCGCAATTCAACACAAAAAAACATGTTATACTTAAAAAATATCACGATTCGATGGCTTGTGCAAATATGAAGCTTCATTAAGCTGAACTACTCATCTCGTATGCAAATACGAGGGCCCCAAATATATACTTGATGTGTTTCCAAGCATGCTGGGAGCTTTGGTAGCTTACTTGGTAGAGTGATGGGATCATAATCCAAGGGATGTAGATACCCACCCTGGCCAGACTGTAATATGTCCTTGGGAGAAACAATGCCAATTTTCTTATCACACTATATTCAAAAATGTGTTTAAAGTTCTGTTAAATCTCAACAAAAGCCTAATCCAATGAAAAACAGCTTTCAACTTTATTAAACTACTAAACGTCTTACATTTTCCTCCAGAAATTGAGATTTTTTAATCTTTCTTACTGCTTGGTTAGCAACAATTCTTTTCCCCTAAAAAGCCATCATTCAAGAATTTAAAAAAAGTAACAATAAATTTAAACTTCTGTAACAAAATGTTTATTTCTGTATTAAATATGAAACTTCTTTCTATCTTCTTGTAAAGATTCCTATTATAAAAATTGTGACAGGATATAAGTACTTTTAAACCTTTTTACTATTGATTGAAGGTTTTATGTCATTTTAACCCAATTCCAACAACATATACAGTGCTGATCAAATGTTAAAGGTTTTATGGCATTTCAACACAATACCGACTAAATATAAAATGCTGATCTAATGTTAAGTTTTAAAAAGGAAACCTAAAATACTTCAAAATAAATTAAAGGATGATTAACCCTCTCAAAAGAATCAAAACATGCAGTACTGGAAAAAAAAGCAAAATGTGGACCTGTACAAAAATAACAGGGAAAGCATAAAATCCTTCAAATAATAAAAGGTTATATTAATATTTGAAACATTATCTGAGGAATTACTTTGATGATTTGCTTTTTAAAGCATTTACTATGATTGTTGAAAGTATTATCAACAGAAGAATAATATCCAGCACAACTACTACATACATGATAACCCCTGGCGAGGAAAAAGCATAATCCAAGTGGACAAAAGGAGTAATTTGAGCAGAAAAAGTGTAATCCACATATAAAATAATAAAATTCAATGCGAATATGTACAAAACACATATATTTTCTGCAATTTTGGCATCAAGAAGCATACGTTTGAACAAAGGACCAAAGTTGTATTCTACCACTAGTTGTAATCAGTGTTCTATTAAGTGCTCGGTAGATAATACCTCTGCATTTATAAAATTCATTTCCACAATTTAGTTCTGCTGTGAAAAAAGAAGCTACTTTAGTATTGGAGTTAGTAAAATGAGCTAATTCAAGGTGTCTTTGTTTTATACTATGACCAATATTTAAATTCTTTCCACACAGCGTGCAATTGGCATGAAGCTACCCTAAAATGGCACTGTATTGTATTAATGTATTTATCTCTTAGTCGTTTTTTCAGGGTTTTTTCCTAATCCATCTGTGAAATCATTTGAGAAGCAATTTTGCTGTAACATACACGAATAAATATGACGACTTTTACTGCCAATTTATATAGAATGGTTCTGTACCTCATATTATTCTGACCAAAGAATATGTGAGCAAATATTATAAAAAAATTAGAAAACCAGTCTATACTGTCCTAAACTATACAGCTGCTATAAATAGAAACAGGTCTTCTTGGAAATAGGGCAACTGCTTTAAATAGAACATAACACTTTGGAAGGTCAAGTCTAGTCTACTGACAAGTGAACTTTAATGTCATAGTTACACAGAAACCATCTTTCTAGAAAATGTTCTGTGCGATTAGTGGGATGCTAATAAAAATGAGAAAATAAATTATTTTTGTGGGGAGGGTGATATACATCAAAAAAGCAGAATCTGAATATATTTACGCGTAAGGCATAATTTAGTGGAAAAAAAACGTAATGATTACGCCTAAAGGGTTATGGTTGGCATGTATGCTACTATATAGTCTAACTAATAATTTAAATTTGAGCTGCCTCCCTAGAATAAAATTTGACCAGAAATGGATTTAAACTCTCTTACTATAAAAGTTTCTACAGATTTTAGGTATAAAAATTATATTTTGTAAATGAGAGTGCTACAGACATGCAGAAAACAAATCCCTCCAATCATAAAACTTCTGTCTCATGTCTGGACACTCAAGAAGAACATGTTATTTCAGGAGGAAATACCAACAATGCAGCAAGATAATGTGTGTAAATCTAAAACTTTGAGAAACCAAGTAAAACGGGGGCCTGGAAATCAAACCAAGAAAACGTTATGCAGCCATCACAAACTAATGGAATAGTAACACTTCCAAAAATTCTAGTTAAAATCTTAAACCATGCAAATGCTATACAACTTTACTTTCCTCCCATTTTCTCAAAAAATTACTTTTGCATACTATTTAATATGAACTAGCGGCATACTACTTGACATGAACTAGTGATCTATCAAAGAAAATCAATAAAACTGAAATGAAGGTGATTTTGCTATATGAATAAATAACTTTTCCAAGCTTCCAATGGGGATAAATGTCCTGAAAATTTCTGATTTCCTAGGCTTTTAGACCCTCCCATAACAAAACACCCGAACCCTCAAAAAATAAAACAAAACAAAAACACCAAAGAAAGCCCCAAACAATGATCATAAAAACTCTGTTGGCTTGCCATTGTAAATCACAATCAGCTTTAGTAATCCTGAGACAGTATCATTTGAAACCTATGTCTACACTGCATCCTCCAACAATAATGGCATCCATTAATAACTGTCATGTATTGTATAAAACAACACGAAAATTGAAACTGTTATACTAAGAAAGTTTTCATTTTGATCCCTGATCCATTAAAAAATTATGCCAAGAAATAGACCTCTCTTGCGCATAGCTACCATGCTAACAACTGAAATGCTAATAGCAAATTTGATGAACAAATTGGACAAAGCAGTTTAGGTGAAGATATGTTAACTGACAAATGGACAGGCATAGGGTACTACAATATCCACAATGTTAAACAGTCTGGCTTACTTTCTTTTTTTCTTGTGGTCTAAGTCTTATGAAGGTGTCACTTGTATCCCTTTGATTATCTCCCTTGCTTTCCAAATGACCAATCTTGGTCTCCTTTTCAGCCGAGTTGGCAGGAATACTGTGCTGTAGCATATCACAATTGTTCCTGGCTGTTGTTTCTATATTTACATCAGTATCTGGGCTGCCATTATCAATGCTAAGCACATGTTTTGCTGACTCATCAATGCTAAGCACATGTTTTGCAGACTCATCAGTGCTAACAGTGACCAAAGGCTGAACATTTCCACAAGAAATATTAGAGCTGTTTAAAATACCACTTTCTTGTTCATCCTTTTCAACTTGTACTTGTTTAGAAATACCTGACTCTAACATTTTCTGACTAGTTAAGGAAGTAGTTTTTGAATCTTGGGCAGAATTCTTCTCATAAATGTCAGTAAATTTACTCTTAACTCCCATCTCATTTAGAATTTTATTAGCTTTTCCAAAATTATACTTGCGCTTCCACAACTTTACCTGTAGTTCCTTGACAAGGACATTAGTAACAGTTTTCAAACCTGGATCAAAAATTTCCATATTGATAATATTTTTGAAGTTCGAGTCAAGATGGCTTGTGCCAAATCTACATGCAGGACCATATGTACACTTTCCGAATTTGCTGAAAATGTAGCAATTATCTCTTATATCTGGGGGCTTTGACGCCATGTATTCTCTGATATCATGAATAAATTTACACTTGTCTCCGAATCTACATTCTTTTTCAGCTAAAATCTCAGCGCAAATACGACCTGTATTCTTTGAATATGTATTTTGAGGACGATTTTTGTTACGTCCTCTAAGTTTTTTCTTTTTCTTAGGTGGCTCATCTGTTTCAACATTGTGTTTTTTGTTGGATTCTTCATCTTCCTTTAGCTGTTGTTTATCTGAGTCTGTAAGAAACTCTCTGTCTACTTCTGGCTTGAAATCTAGCAGCAGGAACCTGTAAAGGAAAGACATATAATCCATAAATCTATATTAATGTTGTTGTTTGGGGGCTTAACGCCATTTTTCAGCACAAGATAGGCTATATATGGTGGCCAGTATTAATGGTGGAGGGCGAAACCGGGAAATCCAAGGAGAAAACCACTGACCCATGAGAAGCTACTGGCAAGCTTTCTCACATATCCACATTCACCGAATCTTAGACTCGAACCCACACAGAGAGAGGTGAGATGACAGTGATCCATAACAGAGCGCTTTAGGCCATTCGGGGTCCCCTATGTTAATGTTACACTGACAGATTTACTAATACATTTATATCAATTTATACTGCATCAATGGGAGCCTTCAACTTGGGTTCCCTGTTGCAATGGTTGTAGACAATAATGCAGATCATCTGACATCGCAATGTGCAGACCATCTTACCTCACAATGTGCAGATCTCACCTCACAATATGCAGATCATCTGACCTCAATGTGCAGATGATGATGTTTACTTTGCAGAGATTGCGGGAACACATAATCACATTGTATTTGGATGCAAATTTGTTATCTAGGATGCAGACTTATGCAAGAGTCCTTCATATGCATGCAATAGCTAGAAGGCAAATTCAAAGGCTTCCAGTCCTGATGCATGCAATAGCTAGAAGGCAAATTCAAAGGCTTCCAGTCCTGATGCATGCAATAGCTAGAAGGCAAATTCAAAGGCTTCCAGTCCTGATGCATGCAATAGCTAGAAGGCAAATTCAAAGGCTTCCAGTCCTGATGCATGCAATAGCTAGAAGGCAAATTCAAAGGCTTCCAGTCCTGATGCATGCAATAGCTAGAAGGCAAATTCAAAGGCTTCCAGTCCTGATGCATGCAATAGCTAGAAGGCAAATTCAAAGGCTTCCAGTCCTGATGCATGCAATAGCTAGAAGGCAAATTCAAAGGCTTCCAGTCCTGATGCATGCAATAGCTAGAAGGCAAATTCAAAGGCTTCCAGTCCTGATGCATGCAATAGCTAGAAGGCAAATTCAAAGGCTTTCAGTCCTGATGCATGCAATAGCTAGAAGGCAAATTCAAAGGCTTCCAGTCCTGATGCATGCAATAGCTAGAAGGCAAATTCAAAGGCTTCCAGTCCTGATTCAACTACATGCTGAGCATAAAATTATTTTGATCAACTGATCATTTTACCTTTTATAATAATTACAGTAAGAAAAATCGGTGGCTGAAAGACCCCATGATGTAGATTGATAAGTGTACATTGAAAGAACATGATGCAATAGCTGAGTGGAAAGTTTAAAGACTTCGACTAGATGCTGAGTGGTGGGAAAATGTACTCATATTTACAATGACTGAATTCAAAGGCAGAAAGACCCAGTGATGTACAAGTGGTCATAAGAGTAGACTGAATGAACAACTTTAGATTTCATTGTGGTCATTTCCAAGTGCAGCCAAATAAAAAGCGCATGTGACCTCCAAATCAAGATACCATGAGACTTGGACAAAATGCTGTTTGCAAATTTGGGTAAGTATTTTGGGTTAAATGGCAGATTGATGAAGATTGTAATGAGATTCTGGAGAGTGTTAAAGTTGCTAGAACTGATAATTTACATGGAATAGTAGCTAGCTGTAAGAAAGTGTGTTATACCTAACTTAGTGCTTGGATTAAGACCTTTCCTTTGCCTAACATAATTCAGTCTCCCTCTAATGGAGAAACAAGAGCTATGTCAGTGGTGTTATGTACAGAATTTAGTTAATTAAACTCAATGGCAGCAACCGGTTCTTCTCATCTGCAAATTTAGCCACTTCATGTATGCTTAATATGCTTCTGGCTGTAGAATGTAAATTTTGCTGGTGGGACTCCCATTGTTCCCAAATAGAAGTCCTGGACTCCTAGTTTTAAATCCTAGTGAGACCTATTTTACTCTGGAAGCTACATAAATGAACCTCCTTGAAAACAGCTCACAATCTTTTAACTTTCTATGCAATTTTCTTGGTTAGATTTTAATACTGAAAAATATATGGTAGTTTTCAGATTGGGATACATTTAGCAATTCATATTATGTGAAGAATACAACATTTGCATGAAAACAGGAACATGTAAACTGTAAATTAAAATTAGCATGCATTTGCAGCTGACAAAGTCTCCAAAGACCAAATATCCTGTCATACATAAGACCATAAAACCCGGAGATCTCTGCGATTCCCTGGTGAAAGGACTCTTATGATCGAATCAGAGATCTATTGGGGATGAAAATTTGTGGCTCATTCAATTGTTAAAAATCATAAAATCATGGGTGCTTCAAGTGGCCAAGTGGTTTAAAGCTCTGACCATTACAAATCACTGCCAGATCACCTCTGTGCGAGGTCGAGTCCAGATGCGGCTAATGTGGGTAAGTGAGAAAGCTTGCCAGTAGCTTCTCGTGGGTCAGTGGTTCAACCCGGTGTCAAAAGTCAATCACAACAATTAAGTTTAAGCATTTGAATTTGCTACATCTAAATGTTCAGTCAGTGGTTACATATATCAGCATAAAAGGAGACATTGTAGACTTTTTCCCAATGTATGATTTAAGTACTTTACAGATTATTAACAGACAATTTTATGCAAAGTCTCTCTTTTGCTTTTGTACAGTACATATTTAGAATGAGTTGTGATGCCAATACCTCTGGTTTCACACAGTGAACAAGCTTCAGTAAGTTCTGACCGGTTGTTATTGTGTTACTCTGGACTTGGACAAGCAACAAACACCAATCAAAACTGAATGTAATATAATTCATAGGGTAACATACCAGATGTGCAGCTTTCATAGTTGATACAAAGTAGACAAGATGTGAAACAACAGTGAAACTTCATGTAGAAGTGGTTTTTAAATAATCATTAATGTCTTCTTGTTATAACATAATCGGCATAGAAATGGCAGGTGGGGCAGTGGAGGTGGGCAAGTGGCATATTTCAAATTAAGTGATTTAGGTCACATTGAGTTTGCTAATTTGCAGCAGTTACTTTCAAAAGTTTTTCTTTGTTACAAATACAATTATATGCAAGTGCTTGCCATAGCTGTTTCATATGAATTCTAAATTTAAAGAATAAAATGGCATAGTAATAATTATTCATGAATGAAGAAACCTGTACAGCAAAAGTCATAGCAATTCTTCACCTCTTGTATCAATATGGGTCTCGACATGTAAACGGTATAGATACACTGATTAATCGTTTCATGCAGTCATGATGACATGACTGCCAAATCATGCCTTTACACATGGAAAACAAATTTTTTAAAGTGGCTGACAAATGAACAAGATTGTTATCTGCAAAACACAAATTTCTAAATATGCATCCATGTACAATAAAGATGGGTGGTTGCAGATTATGACCGTAGCTGTGCAATATAAATACAATTCAAATACAGTAGTTTCTGAAAGTATATCCATATCTGAAAATGTGTCTGAAGCTTAGCATTGCATTAGCAAATAATTTATTGGTTTTACTGCAAATTATATCCTGAAGAATGCATAGTAACTGTTGCTGAAAGTACCTCCAGGTGAGATATAAGCAATGACTGATTATGTTTCACAGGAGGCTGTGATTTTTAGAACAGGAGAAATGTCATATCCTAATTCATGGATTTATTTTCTCTTCAAAATGTTTATATCTTGTCTATGTCAATTAAGTTAGACATACTTGTAAAGAATCTATACTGGTATGATTACTGTCATGGTAATACAAATTTCAAACATGTTAGAAAAAAAAACCCTAGTAAATTCTACTATCTGATGAAAGTATCAACATACATGTACAGATACCAAATGACACATCATAAAAATCACTTGATGTAAATTCATTTTTGTTCATCAAGTCTTACTTTTTGACGCTCAGACTTCACAAACAATATTTCCATAACAAAAGTTTGCAACATAATCAGAAAACACTGCATGATCAAACATATTCATTGCACGTACATTCATTTCATGAGACATTGTTTCTTTTTCTGACTGGGAGAGGAATATATTCAGCCAATTTCATAACAGTCAAGAATTCAAAATGAACACAAGATTCAAGTTGTACTTAATTAGTTCTGTACTTTGTCAACTTACAACAATGGCAAAAGGATATTTCAAAATTATTTAGTCACGCAAGCACAAAACAAACAATTCTTTTCATGTTTCCTATCCTAATGCTGAAAAAGCAGATAATTCTTCTAATGTAGAGATTCAAACTTTGGTTCTCTTAGGCTTGATATGACAACTATCACCTGCCTGTACGTTCCAGCGTCCATACTAACAGTTATCAAGAAATCACCAAAAGTGATGTTCTTTATCCGTTGATATAGACCCTAGAACTTATACATTGCTGTCTGGCATTTCTGTGCACTTAAGGTTTCCGTCATCAATACTGAAGCAAAATGTATAGAGAATTTGACTGCTGGATGTAGATAAAATACTGCAAAGCTTACCATTTGCAAAGCGGCAATCGTCACCAGAATATTCCGTTCAAAATAATATTAATTTTTGACACATCAGATACCACCTGTGCTTTTATAACTTAGGATATGTCAGCCTATTTCATACATAGCTTTGAAAAGATGCAAGTTGGCATTTTGGATAGCAGATGATTTTGTATGTGTGGAACAACTACTTGCAAATTTGAAAACTTGGAATAAAATGCAGTTTTGTTTGTAAGGTATGTATTTCCATTTATTATATAACAATCATTTGTATGATTCTAAAAGATATATAGTAAATAGGATTTTCTGGGTTAAAATTTCAGAAAGGTCACGGAGTGGGTCTAACTATTGAATTTTAGAAATCACGTTTTCATATGCTTTTAGGGTAAACATGTAGGATAATTTTGTGCACTTTATGAATATCACTCTCCTTAAATAAAGGACAATCATTCTTACTTGATAAAAATTGGATTTTCGACCAGTACCAGCTATAATTTTATATCATTGCGTTACAGAACCATTATTATATGGGGTAAATAGTTGCAAGTTTTGTTTAAAAATATGATAAAGTAACTTGTTAAAAGAAAATATAATTGTCCAACAATTTTTTTTTTGTTGTTGTTTGGGCTAGATGGGAATTGTCGTCCCCTGCCACAGGCACTTGGTGGTGGAGGTGGTAAACTAATTAGCTACGATGTCGTAGCCTCAACTCGTTTTGTTGTGTCCACAAAAGGACTAATATTAATACTAGTAAACTAATGTGTACACTCACCATTTACCAAAGGTTAATTAGTGAGTGTACACATTAGTTTACCCGACCCCCCCCCCAATCAAGTGCAGGTCACAAATTAACTGCGTGGCAATTCTTACTCTGGTTTTATTCGAGCCCATCCTGGGCCGTCCATCAATTGTCGAGTTTTCTCCTTCTTACTTTCTGTTTTCACATTATCATCATTGAACTGATCTGCAAATGTTGGGGTAGTTTCTAATCCAGAATTCGCCATCTTCACGTCCCTTTAACACTAGGAACAAAGTGCATTCAGTTTATTAGATCCCTACCATATGAAACTCGTTTATGAATGTATAAAGTAAAAAAATTTAGTGCCCGAAGCTTCCTCGTGGTTTTCGATCATTTGCCGAAAGCGAGACTGCAGAAATAACGACATTCGAATTACTTCATATATTTGAACATGGTTGAAATAAAAGCATGTGTCCCATTCTACTTTCGAATATTTCATATTCAGAATCGATAGTTTTCGAAAATATAATACGGGAGGGATATCATATTGAGTAACACTGAACGTTTATTTTTCTCTGAAGAATAAAAAAAAAAAGATTGATGTTAAATATCTGATGAGTAGGACCACAGGAGTCTGCAGTTTTATCAATAAAGCACGACGAAATTTCTGACTATATGAAATCACCGTAAAGTTAATATACAATAATATCAATAAAGAACGACGAATTTTCTGACTACATGAAATCACCTTAACGGTATTATACAATAATATTATTGTATAATACCGTTAAGGTGATTTCATGTAGTCAGAAATTTTGTCGTGCTTTATTGATAAAACTGCAGACTCATGTGGTAGGACCATCGGAAAAGCACACAGAAATAGTAAATTTTATCAACGATCAAAAACATCGACATCTTTTCCTTACCGAAACATGGCTAAAAACTTAAGACGATGAACACAAGTGCGCGGATCTAACACCCACCGGTTACTCCATGAGCCGTTTCCCCGCCACTCCCACGGAGGTGGAATTTCTGTCATGACAAACAACTCAATGATCAACCGTCTTAACTATACTTCAATTTTCAATTTCGACCACACATCGTTTGAAATAGTTTAAACTAAACTCGCACTAGAACAAAGGTCAGTCCATTTTTCTACTTCTACCGCCCTCTTCCTAGTAGAAAATTCAAGCTGACAGAATCTCTGTTATTGGAGCAGTTTCCGAATCTCCTGAAATATGGAAATTCGATAAGTGGCACCCTAATTATTCTTGGAAATTTCAACGTTCACTGTCACAGTCCTGAAAACTTATGCACATCGAAACTCCTAGATACCATTCACGTTTTCAAACTCAGTTAGCCAACCCACCCATAAACATGGTCACTTTTGAGATTGGATTGCATACAGACCAGATGATAATATTCTTCACTCCTCCTTGGTGTCCCACGAACTTTCATCCGATCACCTCTGCATTATATGTCATCTTGACGTATCAGTCCCTAACCTTTCACCTTTATTCGCTAACGAAGAGAAACCTCCGTATGATAAACATGTTACGACTTATCAGCACAATTTCTAGATAACCGCCGTGAATGTTATGAGAAATTAATTAACTATATTTTTACTTGTTTATATATAAAGTCGGGTTCACCGGATCGTCTTTGTCTTCACCTATCACCGCCATGGTCATACGTTTTAAACATGATTTCTTATATTTTAGTTGTTTTATATTGTACCGGAGTCAATGCTTTGCGCGGCCTGCATGCAATATCTGATTTCCCTTCTTTTATTTACAGCCTCCTTGTACGTCAGCAACGACATGCTTATAATGAAAAATTATTACGTAATCTTCCTTGATAAATGTTTTTGATTCATACTCTATAGGATGTACAAATAAAAACATGTAGTGGCCAAAACATTCATATGCGATTTTTAGAAACAAATGAAACTAAATATTGTCATCATTAGCTGAGAATTGTCTTAATTGTCTTAAATAAAGAGGCTTTGCTTGATTATTTAACTTTTTTGCCTAATATGGTTGTTAATGGTGGCAA
Source organism: Potamilus streckersoni (assembly GCA_016746295.1). NCBI lineage: Eukaryota > Metazoa > Mollusca > Bivalvia > Unionida > Unionidae > Potamilus > Potamilus streckersoni. The sequence continues at coordinate 391,814 of JAEAOA010000264.1, read as the reverse complement.
TATTGAAAATTACATTTATAGCTTATTGTTAATAATATGAAACTTTACGCATATATTTAAAAGTGTACTTACCAGTGTTACACGTGCGATGTTGCCAAAATCCACACACGTCACAAGCAATCGCACGTTGTCGTGGCCTAACTTCCAGAGCACAATGAATACATGGAACATACGCCATTATACGAATTGCTTTTTTTTTTTTTTTTTTAAAATATCTTTTCTATTAGTCGTAATAAATGGATAGACGGGTATGGAAAACCGACTATGGTAAAACAAGATCATAGATATTACAATAACTACCAGAAACCTAATTGTGTGTCGTTGAGATAAATTTTACACAGCAGGTATTTTAGGAAAACAAAAGATAAATGGCTTGTAATAACATTAGCATACATAAAGATTCAGAAGCACGCGAATCAGTGATCACCAGTAAAGAGTTTGCCGTTTATATAGGTATTATATGTTGTAATTATCCTATTATTTGTTGCTGATCATGCGCATATTTGTTATGGGAGTAGACCAAAAGGTCACGTGAAAGATGTTTATCCTCAAATAGGATTGGTCCAAGTGGATTCGGTTTTGTGATTTGTGGCTATGGTTGAATTTGCTTTAATCGTTTGGCTTTATGTGCTTACGAATACGAAATGGTCATGAAATGCATTTATTAGTGGGAATGTGTGGATTGCTCTATCGTAAATATCAATTTCATGATCAAACGAAGAAGACAGCTTTTCTACAGTACCCATATCTATTAACTTCTAAGTCGATGACATTTTTACATATATTGCTAAAACCCTAAGCTGCAAGTATTGAAGTACTGGTCAGTGAGAATTAACACCAAGACAAAATTAAAGTACTGATAGCAAACAGCAGACCCTTACCGATTCGCAGACTGTGTACCAATATCATGAAGAAAAAATTCACACTTCCTCGACCTGTTTTATGTCTTAGATTTATTTAATATGTTAGGAAATTCTGATAACCACAATTAAGATGAAAATACAAATCTCTACAATCACAACTCTTTCCCGTGTCTCCGGTTTCAACAGAGATTGATGTGTAATACGATTTTTAGCTGTTTTTTTTTTTTTTTAACGATTACTGACTGAGGGATTACAGACAATTCGGCCCAACTTGGACCGAAAATAAGACAATTCGGCCCAACTTAAAAGACTATTCGGTCAAACTCGAAGACAATTTGTCCCAACTTTTTGATAGCTGTATCAACTTTTTTTCTTCTTCAGACAACATTTGGATACTAAGTAAGATATATAATTTAAGTAGGAGAAAATATATTTGACAATTTTTATAGGTAGTAAAAAAATTAAGTTTTAGGAACAAAACTGATCAAATATTAACAAACTAAGGTATTTTGATATTCTTTAAAAGAAAATTATCATGCTTTGTTCCACACACACACACACACACACACACACATATATATATATATATATATATATATATATATATATATATATATATATATATATATATATATATATATATATATATATATTTCATACGTGACATTTTAGAATGTTTTTCAATTCTGGCACAATTATTTTACTGTAGATATCGTCTAGCAAAGAGAGTGTTTGTGTATCTAAGTTCAGGACAGCTTTGTATTTGGTCATAAAATTAATACCTAGTATAACTTCATCCTATTTTCAAGTCAAGTTGAACCAAACCTGATGCACTGTGATTTTCTCCCCCAGCGTCAACAATTTGAGAGATGTTAGATTGTTTGAAATGGCGTGAATTTAACCATGTGCGATGAAGAAATTTTGCATTAATGGCCGAAATTGTAGCACCAGTGTCTGCCAATGCGTGTGTCGGTTTATCAAGGACGTACATGGGAACTAGGTTTTTGTGAATGGGTGTGACTAAGGTAACTTGAGGCCGTCTATTTCTCTTGTAAGGTTGTGTACCTTTGTTTGGCACATTTTTTTGTTGATGCAATGAAAAGCATACTCGGGAAAATGACTAGGCTTGTGACAAAAATAACAATGTTTACTGCGTGCGCGACATACTCTACGTGATGTACATAGACCGCCAATTCTGAAATTGATCACCTTTAAAAGCATCTAATGTGATAAGAGACATACATGTATATGATAATCTGATATTTTCTCGAGAAGATTTGCACTCCAAGAATAAAAATGTCTGTAGTAATATGAGTCACATGAGCATTTAAACGACTAAACTCAGAATATTATAGGTACTGCAATAAATTTGCCATGTAAGAGTACTAATATGATTCTTGTAGCACTGTTGCGGCTGTGGAATTGGTAGTCGTCTGCTTTAGATACTGGCTTGGGTTGTCGGACGTAGTCTGCGTAGGATCAAAGTAACCATAATCAAATGGAGGGTGAGTCACTGAAACTGGACCTGGCGTTGATAATGGCGTATACATGGTTACTGGCGATTTCCGGATAGTTGGATAACACACGAACAGGAGCGGGATAGACTAATGAAGAACGGTGATGTGAATATCGCAGTGCTGATCTGTTCTAGACGAGGCGACGACATAGCTGAGCGGCATGAAGTTTACTGGTCGCAGATGTTTTGGTGCGGGTCTCTCTCGTGGATCATATTTAAGCAATCTGACACCTTTATTCTTGATATTCGTCAGTCATTTTGCTGTTTATTCTCCGCCAACATTTTACGAAATTACTTTTACGAATTGTGAAGAACCTGAATAATCTGTTTAGTAAAACACTTAGCAATGTTCTACTGCGTGGCAAGAAGGGAGGATAGAGAGAAAAGGGGGAAATTCAGACTCTCTCAAAGACAAGGTGTCATGCGTAATGGTGTCGATACAGCTACATCATTGGGGAAGCTCTTGCAGCAAGAGGTAGCGGAGATCGCTGTAAATTCGAACAAACTTTTCTGACTGGGGCTTTAATCGACTTAAGTTTTCGGATAGGCTCGGCCTTTATATATTCCAAAATGACTTAAAACAACTACGTGCCCCAATCAGACTGAATTTTTGTAAAGATTCCGAAATGGCGTGGAATAACTACGTGTCCCAATCAGAATGCATGTTTCAAGTTACTTATTGTAAAAAGGCTGTCGCTTAAAGTACGTGTCCAAATCAAAATGTCCATTTTAAGTTAACTATTGTAAAGATGTTATCGCTTTTGTTCAACTCTTAACATGGATTATGGCCAATTTGGGTAAATCGCTTTTTTGTTCCACTTGTGACATGGATTACCACTCGTAATATGGAGTAATAGTTGAAAAGAAAGAGACCTGATTTGTTCGGCTGATTTTCATTGAAAATAAAGAGAGGAAATCGTTTATTGTTATGAATTACAAGTAAGTCGTTTATTATGACATCCAATCTATGAAACTGAACAAGGTTATTTAATTTTGTAGCTAATTTCAATTTGTAAGGAACAATTATTCGTTCAGTTGAAAAGAAGTGAGTAGCTCGTTTATTTTAGGATTACATTTGTGAAAGGCGGTTTTTATGTCATTCAAGCCATTGAATTGAATTAAGCTATTCAATTTGTAACTAATCCCAATTTGTAAGGACCAACATAGTCCTATATATTTTTTAATTTATCTACCCAAATTTGATATGGACCAACATAGTCCTATATAATTTTTAATTTCTCTACCCAAATTTGATATCCTAATAGATATGGGATGATTGGAGAAAAAATAAAATTGGAAGCTGCGCCGATTAATTGCTCGGGAACCCTTTTTATACAGAAACTCTTGATAAAGGAAAGAAGAAGAGATTATGCATATTGTATTTAGTTATAAATACTCAAGTGCTTTCGATTACGTACTTGAATACTGTATTATGAAATAATTTATTATTATTATTATTATTATTATTATTATTATTATTATTATTATTATTATTATTATTATTATTATTATTATTATTATTATTCAATCTATCTTTTAAATGGTCCTTTTTAACACGGGCCTTTTACGACCAGGTCATTTCTGACCCGTTACTGACCATTCTGGACCAGGCCTTTTTAATCAGGGCCTTTTTGGTACCGGTCCGTTTTGACCCTTTACCGATAAACAGAACTAAACTAATGCACAACATCCCAGCAAACCTAACAACTAGCTGACCTATTATATCAGAACAACTTGATAACTGCCTGCGTTCATTGCTTGACAAACATGCTCCATCAACCAATTGCAGAGTAGCAATTCAAAAGTGTTATCCGTGGTATAGCAGTGTTAGGGACCAGTTTCGCACTGCTAAAAGAGACCGCTGTAAAGCTGAGAGGATTAGGCTTTTCACCACTCACTATTCATAAGCAGATTTATGATGCCGCTAAGAAGAATGTCACAAGCATAGTCCATGCAGTACTAAGATCAAGTTCTATCTGCAAAGAGCTATTTGATGTTTCTAAAAAGCTACTGTAAAAGTACACCACTTGCAGCTACCTTCTCTCTAGTCGACCTTCCGGACCTGTTTTGCAAATTTCTTCCGTGACAAAGTACAAACCACCAGAGATAAACTTGACAACACAATTTCAGTTGACTCGTCACCATACGGTTGCGATACAGAATTTCAGCAGCAACCTTTAGCAGCATTTTAACTTGTCTCTATGGATTTAGGACCTACAATTGTGATGAAGAGTGCACCAGTCATGTGAACTGGATCCGATTCCGACGTCACTACTGCGAGTGCTTGGATCCAATCTTACCTTCACTAACTGATGTTATTAATACGTCTCTCTCATCTGGGGAATTCCCATCGTTTTACAAAACTGCCATTTTTAAAATGCTGAAGAAAACGACACTCGACCATAATGATCTAAAGAACTACTGCCCAATCTAATCTCCCATTCATGTCAAAAATCTTTGAAAAAGTTGTTCTTTCCAACTTGCATCGCATCTGAATTCAAAGTCTTTTTAGAAATGTACAGTCTGCATATTGCCCTAGCCACAGTGCTGAAACTGCTCTTCTGAAAGTAGTCAATGACCATCAGTCTGGTTTGGATGGCAGAAAGATTGAAGTCCTCACTCTCCTTGACTTGTCTGCATCATTTGACACTACAGACCATGATATATTACTTCACCGTCTCCAGTATGTAGTTGACATTCGACTTAGTTTTCACCAGGCGCTCTGCCTTGAATAATATCCTCTCCACCAGAAGCTACCATAGTGCAGACTGCAACTCCGACCATGCCCTTATGTGGAGTAGGGTGCGCCTACAGTCATGAAGACTACACCGCTCCAAACCAAAATGTAGCCCTTGCATCAACAATGCGAAGATGTCTATCCCCTCCAAGGTGGAAGAGTAAGTGTCCGCCCTGGATCACGCTCTCCAGGACCTGCCAGAGCACGATGCCACATCCAAGTAGAACGCCATGTCAACGTTTGGCAAGAATGAATGGCCCAGCAAGGACTGGTTTAATGCACACCTTTCAAGGATGGAACCAGTAATCGAGAACAAACGGAAAGCCTTCATAGCTTACAAAAATGCCCTAATGAACGTACACTTGCTTCCCTCAGAAGAGGACGAAGCATCACCAAACACATCGCTAGACAGTCATCAAACGAATACTGGCAGCAATTGTGTGAAGGAATCCAGCACAGTGCTGAGGCAGGAAACATCCAAGGCATGTACAGTGGCATCAAGAAGGCCCTATGTCCTATAGTGAAAGGGTCCCCCCCCCCGAAATCTCTGGCGGGTGAGAAGAACACAGTGCACAACAAATGACCAGATGGGTGGAGCACTACTCAGAGCTGTACTCCCAAGAAACTTCAGTCACCGATATAGCGCTCAATAGCGTACAGAAACTGCCCACTATGGAGGAGCTAGACAAAATGTCCTCACCGAGTCAGAAATGCAAGCAATAAACAATGCATTACAGATGCTGCTTATCACAGGCGGTGTATACTTTGTATAAACAAATCATGTTCCATGCCCTTAAGTTGGATAAATAGCAATTAAATGACATTCTGCTGAAACAACACAAAAGAAAGCAAAGCATAAATTAGAAAGTCATCAAGTTACTAACTCACCAATATATATTCCCTATTAATAATAAAGGAATCAAAAAGTCAGTGTTGCAGTCAAAAATGATAAACTACGCTTTGAACCAATGCGTTTCAAGTATTAAGTTGACCGTTCTACTAAAACTACAATAAGGAAAAACAGCATAAATAAGCAATGCAGCATGTTAAAAACTTGCTAAAACTTGTTACAAATGTTGTTGTTGTTGTTGTGGGGCTTAATGCCGTTTTTCAGCACATGATAGGCTATATATGGTGGCCAATATTAATAGTGGTAGAAGGAACTGGGAAATCACAGGAAAGAACCACCGACCCACGAGAAGCTACTGGCAAGCTTTCTCACATATCCACATTTGCCGAATCCTTGACTTGAACCCACACAGAGGTGAGATGGTAGTGATCCATAACGGACAGCGCTTTAGACTACACGGGTCCCCAGTTACAAATGAAGCATGCAAAAAAGGTCAAAGTTATACTGACTCGTAATGACCTTGCAGATATCAACTATAGCTTAGTGTGATGTGGTCTTATAATATAAGAACAAATTCCTTAAAGGTAACAAAATCACTAAAATTTGGAAGATAATGTAAACAAGAATATATACAACCTGAAGCAGAATGATTATCAACACAATAAATCCAAAAGGAACATTGGATGAGTTGATTAGAACACAAAAATTGGTTTGACTGTCAAAGGATATGCTATGTTATCCATTATAGCAGAAAGCTGAGTAGTAAGGGGAGGTAATGGCCAAGTTATTGTCCTTTGTCTATTGAAATATACAGAATTGGACAATTTTTGCCTTTTAGTAGAGATGGATTCCCAAGGTAGTTGGCTAATATTCCTAACATAATGTGATTAAGAAATGTGTTCAAAGGAAAACACTTGTTACTGCAATGCAGAAATATTTTAGTAAACAGTGAGTCAGGATATCGCTTCAGAGTTTAGTCTGTAGGAAAATCTGTATGGTTTTTATATTTTTACTTGGTCTGTAGGGCAGGGAACAAATGTTCAGAGTGGCTTTTCAAACACATCAAATAATTTTCAACTATTGCTCAAAACATGAGAAATTACATGTCATATCACAGAAGCTGTAGGTATAGTACACACAATTTGTAAGTACCAGGAAAATACAATACGATTGACTTGCCCATAAAAAAAATATCATTAATGTAAGAAAAATAGGTCCACATTACCTTATTTCCACTGAGAGAGGGATCAAATAATCGAGATAACATCTTAACCAAGTTTCATGAAGCATACTGTCCATACATCTTAAGTTTATTGCACAAACAGAGATACAATTATGTGTATAGCAAAGTTACAAGTGAAAAATTGTGTCATATGACCCAAGTTTTCCAGGGGTAGTTTTCAGTTATCTGCATAAGACTGATCAACTTCCATAAACATAATGGCTGGATATTTACCAGGAATTAGATTAAAATCCAGCACACTGTCAAATTTTATGTTGGTGTTATAAATATACTTTCCACATAGATGCTAAAGAAAGGTCATCATTAATGACCAAAATTGTACAAGAGTGAATCAAAGAAAGTAAATTTAGTTTATTTGGAAACAAGATTGCAATCATTGTACTGGTTAACTCCTAAAGTATATAATTATTAATTATATTTATAATTATTTATATTTATTTATAATTATTATAAGTATATAATTATTACAAAGAGATATTAAAAGCAAAAAGAAACCGATTACAAAAATATTCTAGTAATATTATGATACTGTTCCCATCTTTGTTAGCCAAGGGTCACCAATCCACTTCATTCTAATGACCGTTTGTATATACATTTAGCTAAAACTATTGATCAAGTGTCCTGTACAAGATGAAATAGTCATTGCCCAAATGTAAAACAAATCCAAAGACACTTGCATCCAAACCGACTTGACTGACTTGTACAGTTTTCTACACAGATATGCTTGTCTCAAAAAGGCAATAACAGTTGCTAGCAAAATAAGTGCACATCCTACACACAAATACAGACAGAAGAGCTGACAGTGACATTTATTACTAAAATATTTATCAGTGCTTAATTGATAATTATTCTCTCACTCACCTACCAGCAGCTAATAAATAACATGCCATGCAAATCAAAACTCCATCAGAAACCACTTTTAAGCTATATACTGATTTTCCTACTAAACAAGAAGTCAACTGAAAAAGTATGCTAACTTCAATAACATGCCAATAAAAGTATCCTGGCATCCATAAAAGTAGACCAATAAATAATGGAGTAAATTCAGTTAAAAGAAAAGAATAAAATATTGAACAGAGTTCTTTTAGTATGATATATTGAGCAATAATATAACTGTCATTGCTTTGAACACAATATATAAATATGGGATTTTAAAAAAATAGCCTTAATATTGGTCAACATTTCATCCTTTACTGTCACAAGCAAGAATCCTCCAACACTGTCTTTCCCTTTATATAGATACTGTAGTCCTAGATTACATGTTCAGTTTGTAATGTGATAAATAAGATAAATGTCTGCTAATTAATGTTTTCAACTACAGCACAAATATTCAAAAGAAAGATGACATTTTAACTTACCATACATGCTTGCTTATAAGCTGAGTACAACAATAAAACTGCACACTCAGTTTGCTGTTGCATAATGTGCAAGCATATCTGGGTCTGTGCAATTTAGAATACACATAAAATAGACCATGATCTGCTGGTGCAATATGCTATGCTATCAGGATTTATGTTGTCTGTAGTTTGACTTGACTCTTACGTCAGAATATAGGATAATAAAGTTGTTATAATACCAATAAAAACACTTCCAAAAGATTGGATACAAATCGCATGCTTCAATTTATTGCTGCAAAATAGTCACATCACTATAATACTCCTAAGATGATAATGATGCACTTTCTCAATAACAGCGCCTAGCTATATAAGGCCCATCATTACTACACAGTCCCTGCTATAATGCCCATCTTACAACAGTCCCTATTGTGATGCCTGTCATTGCAACAGTGTTTTAATAACCATCATTACAAAGCAGTCCCTGTAATAATGCCCATCATTACAACACAGTCCCTGTTCTAATACCCATCATTACAATGCAGTTCCTGTAATAATGCTCATCATTACAACACAGTCCCTGCTATAATGCCCATCTTACAACACAGTCCCTATTGTGATGCCTGTCATTGCAACAGTGTCTGTTTTAATACCCATCATTACAAAGCAGTCCCTTTAATAATGCCCATCATAATAACACAGTCCCTGTTCTAATACCCATCATTACAATGCAGTTCCTGTAATAATGCCCATCATTGCAACACAGTCCCTGCTATAATGCCCATCTTACAACACAGTCCCTATTGTGATGCCTGTCATTGCAACAGTGTCTGTTTTAATACCCATCATTACAAAGCAGTCCCTGTAATAATGCCCATCATTACAACACAGTCCCTGTTCTAATACCCATCATTACAATGCAGTTCCTCTAATAATGCCCATCATTACAACACAGTCCATGTTCTAATACCCATCATTACAACACAGTCCCTGTTATAATACCCATCATTACAACACAGTCCCTGTTATAATACCCATCATTACAACACAGTTCCTGTAATAATGCCCATCATTACAGCACAGTCCCTGTTCTAATACCCATCATTACAATGCAGTTCCTGTAATAATGCCCATCATTACAACACAGTCCCTGTTCTAATACCCATCATTACAATGCAGTCCCTGTTATAATACCTATATTTACAAAATGCAGTTCCTGTAATAATGCCCATAATTACAACACAGTTCCTATGACAGGGCATGCATAGTCAAGGATCCCACTGCATTAAGTGTTTGTAAATTTACATAAAGTACTTCAGCTGAAGGCAGCAGACTCTAGTGTTCCAATTGAAAAGCGTCATCATTCTATATGCCTTTAACATGACTAATAAACTCAATGGAACCATTTAAAATGACGCCAATGAGACAAATAATATTTATTGATCATGAACAGAATTATTGGAAACAAAATAGCCAGAAAGAAATCCTTTTATTATTATGTAAAATCCTTCTTAAATCCAGAGTTTTGCTAAATTAATGTTAATTACAGACATACAGGATTCTAATGTACCATGTTCTTGAATGTCAACACAATTGTTCCCATTGACTGAATTAGAATAAGAGTTACATATAGTCATATTACACATGACGGAGATACAAAAAGCCTCATCTTAACATCAGTAACATTAAAAAACTCCCTTTAATTAGTTCTAATTATATACAGAGAAAACAATTACAAAACATACATTCCATATAAAACTTATAAGAACTTTTCTCAAATTTGGACAAAAGTATTTCTGCATCTACAGTTCTTTCTGTACTTTGATTATCTCAACAATCTTTAAAATGAAGAAAATCAATGTCTTCCTACACATTAAAATTATTAATACTCTGTATACATTTTATGCAATGACTGATACACAGTACATTATATATATATATATATATATATATATATATATATATATATATATATATATATATATATATATATATATATATATATATATATATATGGAGATACTACTGTTATGAAAAACTGTTCTTCTCTTCCCTGAGGAAGCCCATCACTTTTATAGGATCTCTAGATTTCGCATAAGATTGGACTGCAGGATCTCTGTAAATGAAAGAATACATGGATGAAGGAGTGACTCAAGAATGAATTAAAAAGTAAAATACAAGAATTCCATGAAATTCTAGAGAAGAGTTTTACCTAGAAATTAATGGTGATACCTTTTTTGCATTTAGTTTTAGTTCGAGAACCATAGCTGCCGGACAAGCATCATGCTTCATAGCATAAACTTGTTTATGCAGGGGTGCTGTCACAGACTGGTGCTTTAAGGTTTTAAGAAATTAACAGTATGGCTCCAAAACAGCTCACTTTTAGATAAACTTGGAGATATGGGTGCTTATTGGTTCATGTGGTATTATTAATTTTAAAATATTTTTAGATACATATATTAATAAATATGCAAACTGTACATTATATGAAAAATGACTGCTGTATATATTCATCAATTTTATTTAGATTTCCTTGAATACAGTGCTTGCTTAGTTTACCAAACCTTGAGTGCTTGCCACGCTGTTGCACCAACAATGAAGTCTTTTGTTCCAGTTATTTCATTCTTTACTTGTTCTGGTTTCTGTGCCATTATCATCAGCTTCACTTTTCACCATCCAACATATCTAACCAATGTGCAAAATAAAGGTGTCTTACCTCCATAATCAGCTACAACAAATAACTGGGGAAAGACTCACTGTGCATCAATATATGCATATAATTATGAAGCTTCCCCTCCTTCTGATAATGAGCACAAATCGCAAATGGCAAACATGCTGCTACACTGAACTGATTAATGTCAATAGGTGTGGGTTTAGAGATAAGGGTTAAAGGTTTTTGGAACAAAAATGACTACAGATAAAACTAGGAATACATAGCCACTTACCAAGCCACATAAACCTATGATTACAGTTTTAACATCAGAATACACTGAATGTATGTGTATTTCTTCTCTCTCTTTCTCACACACACACAACTTTACAAGATTTTTTTTGCTCTCCAAAAGAATTTTAAAGTGGAGGTTCTAGACACTGCAACTCTCATGAGATAATATGACACTAACAATCTCATGTGATTGTGAAACACTGTTTCTCTCATGAGATGGAGACTGTTACTCTTATGAGACAGTAAAACATTATTGTTATGAGGCAGCGAGACACTGTTACTCTCATGAGACAGTAAGATACTGTTACTATCATGTGCTGGTAAGACTTACTCTCTTGAGACAGTGAGACATTGTTACTCTCAGAGACATTGTTATTCATCAGATCTCATCAAATTAACAATGTCTCACCTGTTAGACATAGTTACTTTCAAAAGATAATGTTTCTAATCAGCATCAGTATAATACTCACCCAACTCTCATGAATGGGTTGAACTCCAACTCCTCTGATATTAGAGAGGGAATTGTTGGTAGGCCGTTATCCCTTTGACTCTGAAAGATTAATGGAAATTAACAGATGATTTCATTTATCCTTTTTTGATCCATTTCTAACAAAAATTAAATTTTATATATATATATGTGTGTGTGCGTGTATATATATATATATATATATATATATATATATATATATATATATATATATATATATGTGTGTGTGTGTGTTTGTGTATTATATATGTGTATGTACTATGTATGTATGTATGTATGTATGTATGTATGTATGTATGTATGTATGTATGTATGTATGTATGTATGTATGTATGTATGTATGTATGTATGTATGTATGTATGTATGTATGTATGTTGTTGTTTTTGTTGTTGTTGTTGGGCTTAACGCTTAAACTAAACAATACCAGCTTCCAAAAGTGCAATGAATGAATTACCAAATACATAAAATGTAAAAAAAATTATTGGCCCTTTTTTTTTTGCAATTTACCTCTGAAGTTCGGGAAGTGAAAAGGAGCAAGTTGAGCTAGCACTTTTTTGAAAGATACACATCTGGAGTAAGGCCAAGCTGTATACTCTCTAACATATATTACACCCATCAATCATACACCAAAATAAAGGGAATTAAAGATTCTTTGAACAATACCCAAGATATAAAAAAATACTTAAGATAGACAAAGTCTTTTTTAAATAGCCAGTATAACTAGTGAGAAAACCATGGGAAATTATTTTTCTTTAAAATTCTAACACTATGCTAAATATGAAACTGTAGAGCACCACCTCAGTGGGCAATTAAGAATGAGACAACTTGAAGATTTAAATCAAATATAGTAGCAGCTTTCAAGTTTGTTCAGTAGTACATCAATTATGTCCGATATTACTGCTTTGTAAATAAAAGATTTTCAATTTCAGAATTAGCATGTTTATCTATCACTCCATACCATCACTATTAACGAGTAGCTTTCATCATAAATCTCTCTCCATATATTCATACATACTCATACGTTACATACTTACTTAAGGTTTATGTGCCCATCTTGGTCATTACGCTATGAATACTGGCCATATGACCTGTTGATAATTACACTACTGCAATTTAGGCTGTCATAGGGTTTATGCCATTTTTCAGCACAAGATAGGCTATACATGGCGGCTAGTATAAATGGAGGGGGAACCTGGGAAAATCCCAGAAAGATCCACTGACCCATGAGAAACTACTGGCAAGCCTTCTCATATACCCATACTGGCTGAACCCTAGATTCAAACCCATGCAGGCTGAATTTAAGTACTTGTATCAGTTAAAATTAATTACAATATATAGTTTCTGTTGTGCTCATCAAAAGTCATTTGGCCAAAATAAATCACATAATGAGCAAGAAAAGCAAATAAACCTTAGCATTTCATCAAGAATAAACTTGGCTGAAGCTTAAATTAGAACAGAAAATATAAACAAACAATGCTCACAGCATTTTTAAAAAAATTTCTTTAACAAAATTTAAGTTTGCGTGCATTTTTTGCACATTTAATTTTAAAATGTGTCCCATAAATTATGCCTCAAGAAAAGTGTTTTGACCAGAACATACAGTGCACAAAAAAAATTACATCAAAAATGTATGGTATCCCAACAACAATGGTGTCCAAATAAAAATACTGTAAATACAGTACCCACATGTGGAAGGGTGTGCTAAATAGCATTATGACATTTTAATCAAAGTGAGTGTTGAGTGTTCCTAATAGCAACACTAAGTTCTGTTAACATTACTACCTACCTGTGCCCAAGAAGCTTTCTGTTTAACTGCAATATTGTTGGGTTCTACATGGGCTGCAAATTTCAGGTTGGCAACTGTATATTCATGCCCACAGAACACTCTCTGAAAGCAAAGACATGGTGTTATGAATTTAGTTATAAACTTCTGTCATGTTGGTTGGCTAGTTGACTTTAAATGACACATTATTGGTTATATCATGCTGAGGAATTGAAAAGGAAGACAAGCACTGTGGCAGCCAACAGGATAACCTCACTGGGTACTGAATCTGCTACCTGGGATCACGAGTCCGAAGTTCTACAAAATGAGCTCCCAAAATGAAATACATTGTTTACTCTTTGGCTTTCTAATTTCTCGCAATTCTTAAACAGATGCTGAAATCTTTCTTACAAAACAAATAGTGAGAATAAAACAAAACTTGAATAATAATAGTAAAATAATCAAAATAGACCATTGTTTCTGCAAAAAAAAAAACAATTAGTGAAAATAGGGATAAAAATTAGTGAATTTTGACATAAATTCGTGAAGTGAAACGATCTTTGAAGTCCAGGAAAATTTGTCAGAACAAATGTTTTGCATGGGATTCAGCTGATAACGGTAGATTGTGTTCAACAAAACAACTCACAATGTTTCAGCATTGGTAGCTTGTAGGTCTTCCGTCGATGGCTTAAAATATTCAAGAGCTGAAATCCGATCAAGTTTATTAATTTTCCCAACCTCTATGTGTTTTTTGCTACCAATGTGCTTCCTCACACCATCTTTGCCACCTAGCCAGAGTTTGCCCTGACCCTTTTTGATATTTTGACATTTGTTGGGGTGTAGGGTCAGAGTCCATTGCCTATCAAAAAGTTGGAATTCGCAGACACCATTTGGTGTCGGCATGGGGCAGCCACTTACTAGTCGGCCTAGCAAACTTGAAAGACCTTTCATTGAGATATACCTGCATGAAACTTTATTTTCTCATAAATCACAAGCATAGCATCCATTATATATTTAATCTGCTGACAAATGAGTCAAAAGTACATCATTGCTGAAATTTGACCTGGATCTGGCCATTTTCATTCCTAGTCGCGTGACTACACAAATCTCGCAACCTATATGTCTGTATCTGATGGCTGAATGCACAGCCATTTTTTGTTTGGTATGTTTCCCTGGTCAACAATGATTCATATGGACAGACATTTGTCAAAAATACTATCATTATCAGTAGTTAAGAACAGTGTAATGCATTATATTTTCATGAGATGTCCTTTAATGTTTAGAGACAGAACCTTTTTATGATTTGTAAATATTTACCAAAAGAAATAATTTACCATATAGTTTGTAGTTAAATTGGCATCTTCCATCTTTTCTTTCTATTATGTCCAAGATTTTGTCTTTTCTCTCCAATGGGAAATGAGCAATTTTACTTTGCAATCAATGTTTTCCAGATCCTTGACCTGAATCTTGAAATTTTATTTTCACTGATTTCATTTTCTTAATTTGGATTGTGGTTAAAAATAATAATATAATCTTTCTCTTGTAATTCTGCCTTTTGCACATCAAGGTAATCAATTTATGAAAAATGCAAGACAGGTTGGAAATGGTAAATTCAAGAGACCGATGTTTTGAATGAACACACTCTCAATTAAATTGCAAAACATAATTTATTGCTAATTCTAACATATTTGGCTTACAAGTAAACAAATTATAATACCATCATGATTTTTTCCAATTTGATTCTTTTAGCTTTTGAGAATACATTTCTCTCTGAATTAAAAATATAATAAAAGAAATAGCTTTATGAATTATTTAAAATAAATTTTTGTTCTCTTTTTTTAAAAATAAAATTAAAACTTGCATTTTCTAAGACTATTCATGATGCTCTGTGATATATATTTGTTGTAATCCAAAGTACAACAGTGTAGCAGGGTGCAGGAGATTCAAAGTGAAGTGTATTAAAATAAGTGATATAATAGTCAAACTTTCTGACAAAGGGTAAGTAAGAGGGAATATACTACCGACATTTTGTATGCTCACGTCATTAAAATAACTAGTTTCAACTTATATGAGGTATTAATATGAAAGTAGATTTCTAAAACAGTGAGAGTAAAGTGCTAAAGTGCACAAAAACCAACAACTTAAGGATAATTTCTGTAATGAAAAAAAAGAAGCCATTATAGTGTCTTTACAGAACTCATGTTAAACCCTTACTGTGTTTGCTGGAAGTTTGCCAAGGATTTCTACCAAAGCTGTGTACATCTGCTCTGGTTTTCCCTCAAAGAATCTTCCACAACCCCCAATGAACAGGGTATCTCCTGAAAAAATGGGAATATTGTGTCAATAACGAGGGAAATATGCAAGCCTAGACAAGGATTTTTAAATCAGAACTTCCTTAACACCACATATGCTATCTTACTCTTCAAACCTAACTGGAAATATGTCTCCAAGTTTATGGCAGCCATGAAATGTCACAAGGAAGAAATTATGCATATCCAAATGCATATCCAAATGTCATATAACAGGACACACTTTTGATCTGAATAGAGTACTGTAAAAGGCATATTGCACTGATTTGAATAGAGTACTGTAAAAGGCATATTACACTGATTTAAATAGAGTACTGTAGAAGGCATATTGCACTGATTTGAATAGAGTACTGTAAAAGGCATATTACACTGATTTGAATAGAGTACTGTAAAAGGCATATTGCACTGATTTGAATAGAGTACTGTAAAAGGCATATTGCACTGATTTGAATAGAGTACTGTAAAAGGCATATTGCACTGATTTGAATAGAGTACTGTAAAAGGCATATTACACTGATTTGAATAGAGTACTGTAAAAGGCATATTGCACTGATTTGAATAGAGTACTGTAAAAGGCATATTACACTGATTTGAATAGAGTACTGTAAAAGGCATATTGCACTGATTTAAATAGAGTACTGTAAAAGGCATATTGCACTGATTTGAATAGAGTACTGTAAAAGGCCTATAACACTAATCGGAATAGACTACTGTAAAAGGCATAATACATCAATATGAACAGAACTAAGAACTAAGTCATATTATATTGATTTTATTATAGTAATATTAAAGAGGCATATTGATATGAATAGTTTATGGCAAAAGGCATATTATATTAATTTTATTGAGCACTCTAATTGTACTGATTTGAAGAGAACCTTAAAAGGCATATATTGATCAAACTGATCTTGACATTGGGTCAAGGTATGGGATCTTTAACTAAATGTAATGGATACATGTCAATCCCTGGCAAGGAAGTGCAATCCAAGTGGACAAAAAGAGTAATCTGAGCAGAAAAAAGTAATCCACATATAGCATGATAAAACTCAATGAGCATATGTCAAAAATTATTTATTTATCTCTTCAGTCTTCTAATACCAATAACTGCTTCCAGTTTTCATATGTAACACTTTTAGTTTAAAAAAGCAAGAGACTCATAATGCATTTCAAAACACTTTGTACAAGCTGAGACTATGAATGTTTGGCACAAAGTAGAGCACAAAGTGCTGGGTTACTAAGCATGGATCTGAATTCAGTTTTATTTTTGTTGGCAATACTGAACACAAAACAATCTCTCACAGTCAGCATTTAGCTGGGAAATAAGGTGCCATTGCAGATCAACTCTGTCAACAGGAAGTACACTGTCAGGTAGAATGCCAATTTGAAACTTCAGAAGTTCTCCTTAAAACTTATTGGCATCTTTTCTTGCAACAATGTGCATCAAATGACAGGGACAAACTGATATGTTACACTGATGGAGACATTTTTCAAATTAGAGAATGCAACTCCTTTATGAATTCTAGTCATCACTGATGCTTTATTAGCTGAAAACCCCACACAGTTCTGCCAACATGTTTATTCAAAGCATTATCAAACAAATCAAAAATGTTTTCTCCAGTGGAATCAACTGTTAATTCTGGTAATGAAAGAAGAGCACTCTGACTTTGCCCTTTTTATTGTCAGTCTCAAACTGAGTAAAACTTTTTGTCATCATAATCATTATACCTGTCTGTGGCAATACCAAACGGCCCAATTTTCATGGCCTCTGCAATTTTAAGGGATACCTAACAATATTAGACGATTTTCTTCTTGCACATGCATATTTTTGGCAATTTGGGAATCAGAAAACATCTGTCTGAACAAAGGACCAATGTCGTCTTCTACAGCTAGGGGTAGTATATATTCTATTTGGAACTTGGTAAATAACACCTCTGCATTTATAAAAATTTATGTCCACAATTGCACTCTGTTGTACAAAAAAGAAGTTACCTTAGTACTGGAGTTAATAAAACCAGCTAAATCAAGGTTTCTTTGTTTTACTACCATGACCAATATTAAAATCCTTTTCACACAGCCTGCAATGGACTGCTGTATTATGTACTTCTTGTATTGATCTCTGAATTTGTTCTTCATCTTTATCTAATCCATCTGTGAAATTATTTGAAAAACATTTTTGCCCCAAACAGTCACATCGACTAGAATACATCTGATGACTTTTAGTGCCAAATACCTACAGACTGGTTATGTACCAGATTAGAAACAGATGAAAGAATGTGCGTGTAAAATATTACTAATTTGAAAACCAGTCTATTCTCTTTTCACTAAGCCATACTGCTTCTATAAATAGAAAGCTAGGTAAAATATTCTTGGAAATAGGGCAGCTGCTAAAAATAAAACATAACAATGTTAGGAAAGTGCATGCCAGTCCATAGACAAATGCTTTCTTATCTTGTAGTTAGGTAGTAGCGGTCTATTCTAGAATACAGTCTGTGGGATTATTTGGATGTTAATAAAAATAAGAAAACACCTAATAATTACGCCAAAAGTTTAATGGTTGGCATGTATGGTAATATATTAATTTATTATTAGACTTGCCCAATACCTCTACACAATAGAATTAATAGGTTTCTTCATTACCCAAAATGCAAGTGTTCTAAAAATGCTCATGAAACTTACTCTAGAACAAATATTATTCTGCAAAACCAATTTTTATATGAGCTGTGACCTTTTGATCTCAAAATCGATGTACCTATCTGATAACTTAATTGCAAATCCTCACAAACTCTATTGTTGTAGGGTTTAATGCCATTTTTTCAGCACAAGATAGCCTATACATGGTGGCCAGTATTAATGGTGGAGGAAGAACCTGAGAAAACCCTGGAAAGAACCACCCACCCATGAAAAACTACAGGCATGCTTTCTCACATAACCACATTGGTCAAATCTGAGACTCGAACCCACAGAGGTGAGATTGCAATGATCCGAAATGGTGAGCACTTTAGACCACTCGGCCACTTGGTGCCCCCTCACAAACTTTAGTCAAGGCATGTGGAGCATGAATTAAATTATCATGCAAATCCATTTTCCAGTTACAGTGACACTGACATTTGAAATCCAATATCAATGAATAGGCTTCTTCCATATCCCTACTATAAGCCATCTACAAAATTTGGACCCAGGTAGTAAAGTTATTGTGCATAAACCATTTTCCTTCTTTCAATCACTATTGATAGGTTTCTTCCTAACTCCAAGTGCAAGCCATCCACAAAGTTTAGTAACAGCTGATGGCGGAAAATTATAGTTTACTGCATTTCTAGGAAAACACAAACAAGTTTTTCTGAGCTATACTCCTAGATATTGGGAACTCGGCATTGCTCAGTAAAAATTAGTTCATATTTTCACATTCCCCAGGAGAAAATTAGCAGCACATGAACTTGATAGCTGGTCAGTGCCATGATGAGTCCATTTTAGTATATGGCACAACTGAAATCTGTTCATCTGCAGCAATCCTTTGATGTGATTTCAAAGACTATGATCAAAGTGTATGCTATAGACCACAAGCTCAACCTGTACATAAATAATGGTCTGACTTTATGAACAGTCAGTGTTCTCTCAGTTATGGTTTACTTTGTTAGATATCTCACATTGTGAGGTTTATTATGACCCCATGACAGTGGAGGAATTTAGAACTTTATTTGGCAACTATGATGATGAACAATTCTTGGGCTTATTTCCTTTCTGCTGCCCCAAAAGGGGTGGGGGTCCACTTATAAGTGAGTATATATGGTAATAACACGAGCTTTCACATAGAAAAAAAATTGGTAAGCACTAGATGGATGAAGGATATGCTATGCCTTACGCCAGGCATATAAAAATCTAATCCTGTGCAAACTTTGAAACTATGGTCAATTGGAATCTGATCTAATAATTAGGTAAGTGTTTCAAGACAATAACCCCACCCCAATATACTATGACTCAGTTAAACTACGCATATAGTCATATTTCCTTTCAAGTCTAAAACATTTCTTTTAATTTGCGACTTTATTTATTTTACTTGAAGTTAGCAGTTGGTTCATGTGAACCAAATACAGAACAATGCAACCATACTTACATTTTTCAATTGTCCAGCTACCATGAACCACTGCTGCTTCACACAGGTTGAGAAATAAAAAATGCAGACTGGTTACAAATGTGACATACTGTATAAATTGTGAAGGATATAAATGACAAGATCAGCATCTAATGAAATAAACATTACTGTATAAAAACTAGATGGTGTTTATCCTAACAGCAACACATGGCTTTATCTTGACTATACCTGTAAAGACGGCTGGTTGTTCGCTACCTTCGTCTTGAATAAAGTAACACATGTGTCCGAGAGTGTGACAGGGAGTGAAAAGACACTGGATGCTCAGCTTACCAACCTGAAAAATATGTGACAGAGTGTGACAGGTGATAGATCAACTCTAGATCTTTATCCGACAACTTCAAGCAATAATGATATACTAGTATCAAATTATATCTGGGTACTCATGAGGAAAGTGTCCTAAGAAACATTTTACTGTACTGAATGTACATTGAACAATAATTCTCTAAGATGAATCATTAGGTTACTATTTACATGTAAGTGACGACATCTTACCTTGCCCAAAGATTACAGACATACTGGTCTTGTGTTGTATGCATGTCTATCACACTTATACTGCATGCAAAATAGCAAACAAATATTAAACCAAACTTGACCAAATTGGATATTTATATCATGCGAGTCCCAAGACATAGTGACTGACCTTATTTTCATGGCCAGAGTGCAATACTTTGCATTAATTGAAGGATATTTGTGTTTGTGTGTAAAACTCTTCCAATAGTCTCTCACTGAAAATACATCCCAGTATGAACAATCTGAAATATATACATTTTGTGTGGACTAATGTGACAAAAAAGTTAAAATCGTACCTGTAATGTTTCTCCATGGGTGACTATGCGGGTTAGGGCTCCAATTCTGTCGTCTCCCCCATATACTTCAAGCTTCCCACCATTGAACAATTTTACCAGTTCGACATTTCCTCCAGCATGATCCCTGTAAAGAAAGAAACAAATGTCAATATAAAGAGATGAAAGCAAAAAATAAATGAATTTTTATTATTCAACAAATAGAACTCAAATATCAATCTGATTTTTTTTTTTAAAATGAGTGCTTTGTACCCATTAGCCAAGATGTAGAACCAATCATTATTATACATAAAAATTAAAAAGTTAAAAAAATGAATTTGGAAACAATCATACTAATTTGTGGAGATTTATAGTGTTCCAAGTGGAAGATAGCAAAGACAGGACATGACCTTACAATATTCAAACCTGTATTAAACAACTACTGTTTTGGGAGACCAACTCATGTAAAGCCAGATTTTTCTAATGCACAGATCAATCTTATGCCATGATGTAATTACCTCTTTAATCTTACTACCCATATTAAGAGATTATATATATATATATATATATATATATATATATATATATATATATATATATATATATATATATATATATATATATATATATATATATATATATGCATATGCATGTGTGTGTGTGACTGTACTTTAGCCTGCTTCAACATCTGAATTTTGTTCTAGGCCTTGCAATAATACCGCATGTCCAATGGAGCGCCCTTTTATTAAACAAACTCACATATCCTGAAACATGCCCTTCTTGCCCATTTTTTTGTAAGAACTTACTGGCTGGTCAGTAAAAAAAGTGATATTTCCAACATATTAGCAACTGCTGTTTGGTTTCCTCTAGCCTTGTAAAGGAGAGGTAACCCATGGAGTGCCACAATAAAACAGTACACATACCACAAATGTACATTCAGTACAACATAATCTGTATATTTGATGAATCGTAAGATAAATATTACAAGTGGAATAAAATAAATTATGGATCGAACAAAGTAATTTCTTGGGCCATCTCACATCAAAGCAAACTAAAAACCCAGTTTTTCAACTTTTGCATAATTTTCAAAGCATTATTTCTGAAACTACATTATTGTATTTTGGATTTATCATCAACATTTAGTGCAGTGGTTCCCATGATTTGAATGCAAGAGATGTACTTCATTCAGTGCATGTTCAAAGCTACATTGTACACAAGGTGGTGCCATTATGCAAATATGCTCACTAGATTAATTGCGAGCATTGAATCAAACCCTATAGTTGCTCATGTTCGTTTGTATCATTAGGGGATATTTTAATGAGTTAAGTATTCACAACTTCAAGGTAAAATAAAAACAATAACTGGTGCACTGATATAAAGTCGAATATAATAAAGCATAAACAATCATCAAGTCAAAAAGGGAGAGGTAGTGATACAGCAACCTGTGAATGCTCAATTCTAATCATTGTCTCATCAAATCTGAATTAGGCAAAAAAATGAACAGAAAATTAAATTTATTAACTTTTCAAACAAATTTATACTATTTCTATGTAATAATCATAATGTCAAATTCCAAGATGTCATACATAATTACCTCAGGAAGGGCCCCACAGCAAACCTTTTGTATCGCCCCCCTCCCCTTAATGTCATTTTAGTTTTTTTTTTTTTCCTGGTTGGGCTGGGCTCCCAAGACAAGATTGTACTTGTTACCATGGTAGTTATGCCACTGGTTTTACCGGTAATCTTTGCTAATATAAGTTTACCTAAATCAATGCTTTTAGAACTTACCACATGCATCTTGTGATGTCATCTCAGACCTTTGGGTCGGCTTATATGCAGGTCATATGCCATTTAGATTTTATACCTATTTATTTGGGATGTGGGGGGTGGCTTATGCAAGTATATTCGGTATGTGTTTTAGTCTAAACTGGCAAAGAGAGATAAATATCACACAGGATTATGTTGAGGACATCTGGTCAAGAGTTATGCATATACCTTATCAAATGAGTTCTTTCCTTAACCTGAAACAAAACATGAACATGTTATTATATTTATTAGTACACCTTTTACCCTTTCTGAATATTTGTAACAATGCAATGCAAATGGAATTAAAACAAACTGTATTTATATTAAGTAAAATTTGATAAATCTATCAATATCAAAGTGAGGATGTCAATGAAAACACATCAATATTTCCAGCCCTGGTGTACAATAAGGAAATCCAGATTAAACAGATATATCAAATATCAACAACTATATACACTCTCTTATAAGTCAAACTGCAAACTGCACAGATCCAGATCTGCTATTACATAATTTGCCATCAGATCTGGGTTTCTACAGTTAGGAGTTGTCACTAAAACAAACTCACAGACTCTGATATACCTGACCCCATTCTGTGCATTATGGGTCTATGCAGTTGAAGTTGGGATCTTCTTTCAAGTGAGTATATACAGTACCTATACCAAAGGATCATGCTGCTAATATAGGTGAAAAAAAACTGTTCTTGACAAGATTTTTTGTTGCTAGGGTGACACCCACACATGTGTAAACAGGTTGAATGAGATAATTACCAGTGATGATGGGTTGTAAGAACTGTGGTTAAGTTGACATGTTCCTCCTTCACAGCATCCAGTATCTGAAATCATTGGATTGTCATGAAAATTGGATCTCTATACTCAAACATTCAAAAGGCAAGTTATTGAGATCAGTAATTCAATTGGTAGATATATGACATGTAATCCAATAGTTGCAGGTTTGCCAGTTGCCAGCAATGTCATGTGTGTTCTTTGGAAGGGCATTGGCATAATGTAATGTAATGAATAAGCCACAATATCTTAGTCAACTGTATGTCATAGAAATTATGATACAGCTGTCAATATTTCTACTGCATAATCAATATTCAAGTTATGTTGCAAGTTTAATATTTGATCATAGACTGCCTTGATGCCTAATCTAATCAAAGCAAGTGAGACATTTCTGTAAGTCAATGAAAATGATTACCTTATGCCTCTTTTGATTATTGCATCTTGATAAATCACCTGAATTAGCTTCCTTATGGCATTTCAGTATTCTTCCACTTGGCTTCATGCTGTTATGTAATAAATGTCACACAACTAATCAAACCCCCTTCCCCCAAACACCTTAAATGTTATGATAGCTGGTGCTCTTCATTTGTAATTTAACATGCAAATGGATGATGTTACCCTGACAAACATGTCAGGAAGGCTCACATATTTCAGTGATACAAGCCACTTTAATACATGTTGACTGCTCTGCTGTTTGAGTGTCAATAACATAATGTTCATTTTTTATATGTGTTCATACACTTTATTTCACCGTGCAAACTTCATAATAAGCACATTCCCACTTTATTTATACACCTCTTAATAATCTATAAAATTAATGAAATATAGGTTATCTCTCTTTGGGTCTGGTCTTGTACTAGGAACAAGGGAGAAAGATGGATCAAATTTGATGATCCCACAAAGTCAGGTGGTGATAGCATTGATGTAGTCAGAATTGAACTTGGTAAGAGGAAGTGGGCTGTCATCCTTTCCCAGCTTCTCATTGTGTGGAAAGGATGCATCAATAATTTTACCATATTGACACAAGAAGAAAAGAACACAAGTTAGTGTAATAATTCATCAAAGTGAACCATCACGGTCAGAGGCCCTCATTTCTGTCTGTACAAAAAGACAACTATAAACGACAACCATTAACCTTCAACAAATTAACACATAGTGACCACTATGCATGATTTAAATTTGTGTTAATTCAGAGCAAATTTACTAAAACAATCTTCAGCATGTTTAGCCACTGATAACAGATGTATATCAACGTGAAAGAGATATTCAAAACTTACACAGCATTTATGATTTATGTAATTTACTGACCATTTAATAATGACTTTAATGTGATGTTTGTTGCTTCAAATCTTGTCTGTCTGAATTTAATTTGAAACTGGAGACCTACACTTCCAGTGTGCTGTTTTATAGTGATATTTGTCCAATTCAACTGTTTGTTCCAACCCTGGAAAAACAGCAACCGTTCAGAACTGAATGAAGCTTAAAATGTTCTGTGAGTACATAAATTAAATTCAAGTAAACTCAAAGAAACAGAAATTTTGTTCAAAAAGTGGCTACCAAATGATCAGCAAAACATTTAACTTGTACATGGTGAACAAGTCTGAAATGTCTGTTATGTTAATATACGTTATCGGTGACTAAACATGCGAAGTGGATACAAAAGCCAAGTAAATTTTTTAAAATGGGTGTGGATGTTGCAAACAGTTTTCCTTTCTCACTAGCAAAATTGTGTGATATGAATTATTAACATAGCTTTATTAATTTTCCTGTCATTTTGCTATAATGTTTTCAGTAAGACAGTTTATAATGATTTGTGGCACTGGGGCATAACGCTACAGACATGTGGCATGATATCCCACTCAGTCACATTATTCTGACACCAGGCCAACCAGTCCTAACATTAACCTCTAAAGTGAAGGCATAAAATTGATAATAAGACATTTTTAAAGCATTCCAATCAAATGAAGCTGCCTTAAAAGCCTAAAAAGTTTCTCGCCCTTTAAAAGCATTTGTTATCTTCTCAATGATGAGAAGGGCCTTTAAAAAGATGATATTTCAAATGTCAGTCTGCAGCCCCCATTTTGTAAATATGACCTATATGTTGCCAGATCTGATACAAGCACCAACCTACCACTGGGTAAAGATGACAAGACCTTCAAGCTGATAAATGTACTGATAATGTATTGTATCATAGTTTTTGTACAGCAATACGTATCAATATACAGAACAGGGAAATTATTCAGTAGTATAATTATTACCCACAGCCGTTCTTTTTGCCACTCAATTTATTCCGTGCTCTCTTGAATTAAAATCATCATCTAAATACCTGTAGTTGCATTGTTCTGTTAATGATTTCAGAAGTTAATCTGCATTGTGAATGTTAGTCTATGCAGTGGAATCCTTCCGTGGTTTGGAGAGAGATGGCTAACATTTTTAGCCTGAATATGAGCATGACTTGGGAAATTTTAACTCAAATTGTTTCTTATTTTGGAGGGGTTTATCATATTCCATCAAAGTTGTAGTGTTAACAGTCTACAAGTTATCAAAGACATTCTGCATCATAAACCAAATCACAAGTCTTATTCATGCACTGTAGATTTTTATTTGCAGGTCTTCCCATTTCATTGTGCTACTTCATGTGCAAAGAAAATTGCATAACACATGACAAATGGTCAGTATTGCATGATTAGTAGTCATTTGACCTGGAAGCCGACCCTGGTGATGTAATTATAGCATATTCAACTGACCCAGCAAAAGCAAAGGACCAATTCATACAAGCATGCCAGAATATCGTACCTCAAAGATAGCTCATTTCTTCATCAGAGAGACCAACACTACTATACAATGAGGCAGATTTCCTGGAAATAAATTTTCTAATTAAAGGGCAACTTTAATGGCAATTGAAATTAAAACTCTTTGTATCTTTCCTATAAAATATGGTGATGGTCCCATTACTATTAGTAATCTCAGTGCTATTATCTTTGACAGAACAAACCTGCAATAGAGTTGTACTGGTCTGTTTTTTTTTTTAGTGTTAACACAAATATACATTTTAACTGGCATTTGTCTTTGAATATTAATGTAATATCAATCTTCAATGTTTTAGCACTAAAGAATACAAGTTACTCAAGCAATTACCACTTTTCTTAATGTCATTCATTTGTCATACATTTGGCATTTTCATTTTTAAAAAAATTTCTGAAAATTTAGCATACTTTTTAAAAGGTTACAAAAAAGTACACTTTTATGTAAAATTCTATATAAATTTATCAATGTTTTTCTAAATCAAACAGATTTCCAGAGAAATTATGTCAAAAAATATGTTAGATTTGCAAAGAATTCTTTTAAATAATGAGGATGGAACAAAGTTTTGCAGGCATGAAATCATCTGGTAAAAAAATGGGCACTAGAAGATTATTAACAGCAAACTCCAAATCTGCAATGAAAATTTATCAGAGTAAAGATAAAATATTAGCATTCTGATAAAAGAACTTCACTAAAATCTGTCACAAAAATACTCTGTTCACAAATTACTTCCA
Organism: Potamilus streckersoni; assembly: GCA_016746295.1. NCBI lineage: Eukaryota > Metazoa > Mollusca > Bivalvia > Unionida > Unionidae > Potamilus > Potamilus streckersoni. The sequence continues at coordinate 364,709 of JAEAOA010000264.1, read as the reverse complement.
GATCAGTACTTGTGTCCCTCTTTTTCATGCCTTTTTTGGTGGTGATCCCTGGCTTTGATATAAAATCAATGATACCTTTGTTTTATTGAAAGGAAACTTTTTATCCATTAGATTATGATCAATACAGTGTCACTACACTTATTCTAGCTACAGTACACAATAATGATTTTGTCCTTCAAGTGAAATCTGTGGCTTGTGATGCATTGCTTCATTAACACTGTCCAAAAGATATCACATAAAACTTATATCAAAGATTTTACTGAAGTTCATCTAGGATGATACTTCAGATGAAAATATGGTTTATTTGGATTAATGTACTGAAAAAAAATAGTGCACTATATCATTGCACGACTTTACTCCAGGTCCCAAAATCTTGCATAGGAACATCTCAAACAGTTTACTAGATTTAACAAGAGGAAAGAACTGTCAATTTTATAAATTTAATTACAAGGTTAAACCCTTTTATTACTAATATTTGTGTGTGTCTGTGTGTTTGTGGCACTTCTCATCTTATGACCACATCAGACAGAATCCACTTGTATGCATTCAGTATGCATTATGCATAGATATCATATCGATTTTTCATCTAGACCAGGCACTATGCTCACAGATGGTCAAATGAACATATCATCCTCGTTGGCCTAGCATATAATAAACCAAAAGGATATCGATTATTATTAAAACTGATACATATCAATGCAGGATTTTTAACCATGATTATTGTGTTATCAGACCTTCTTTGGCTCAACAGGATCAACAGCAGCACATTGTCTTGTCTCCTCATCTATTAGAAGGTACATGTAGTTATCCTGCAGTGCTGGAATCAATCGGATCTTCATCTCTGGCAGTTGAAAAGTCACTGGCAATGAATGGAAACTGCTGATATTTATACCAGTGGGGACACTGCTAATTCTGAATGCTGCAAATAGATATTTAATTTCTAAATTTAAAAAAGTGATGGTTTGACTTTTTAATATCCTACTTTGATGATGATGCAATGCTCTCAAGCAAAAAAAAACAAATTAAAAAAATGACCCAAATAGATATTGTCTATAAGTGAGGTTCTGGTAAACTTCTATTTTGTTGTTTTCCATCAAGAAAAGCACCATCTGATTTGGAAAAATACTCCAACTTGCTCAGTGTGCTCAGTTTTAATGAAACAAACAATTGTACATAATTATACTTCTCAAATCCATATATGGTTGTTGAAAATTTTAAGAACTAGACTTCTACAATACTAGAACTTATGTGTAGGCTTGTACAAATGTAACAAAAGAAAAAAGAAGTCAACAAGCTTTGTAAATTTTAAAAAAAAAATTATTTCCCTAGGCAACAATGTAAAAATATGAAATAGGTCTTACGGTTTGTGATTATATCCAAAATTAATCCTAGAATTGAAAAATAAAAGTCCTATCATTAAACAGTTCTAATTGAATCCTGGTTCAAATCTCAAAGTTCCAATATGGAAGGTGATGATGTCAGATATGGTTGTACTGTTGGCAACAATTTCTCATTGAAACATTTTAATGTCCTGTTTAGAATTCCAGAATAAATTTCCACTGAATTTCTTTGTCCCATAAATTTTTATAAAAAGGTTCACTTGTTTAGTCTTCTAGAGAATAAATTATTAAATTCCAAAAAACATGAACTTCAAAAACAATCTGGCTTCAACAATAAAATCCTCTAGAGCCCTCAAGGTTTAACACTAACTGGCTGTTTTAAGCCTCAATTTTAAATTACATGGTAGTTCACATGACAGGCTATGCAATTTCTAACATGAATAGTATAATAAAAAAAAATGACAATTATCATGTTGCTAGAATAGCCCTATCAAAGAATAAAATTTTTCACAATGGAAATAAAAAAGGCTGTTACAATTCAGCTAACATGCAAGCTGAAAATGATCTTGGCAATAGCCAACTGTCTTCACTCAATGTTTACAAAACCTAAGAACGAAAAATAGTGCTGAAGTAACTTATAATCTAATCGGATTAAGCCGATTTTCCGAGAGAAAAAAAAATATGTACCATATATAAGTACTGCTGATTCTACAAAATAAAAATACTGAGCTTCACCTTGGTCAAATGAGATATTAGCTTGAAATATTTAGCTGTAAAACCTTTTATGCATGCATATATCTATATGTATCTACTATCACTTCTGTCAGAAAGATCAAAGTTGCACATGAAATGTTCACAATAAAGAGATTTTAATTTCTTTCAATAGAGCAGCAGTCTCTGTATGAGCTAAACTTTTTTTTCTGCACTAAAGTCAGAATAGTTTCAAATATCTTTAACAATTTCACAGTCAAGAAGTCCAGTAGAAAATCAAACTTACAAACTTATATGATGATGGGATGAATTTGTAGAAGATTTGTACAGTAATTAATGTCATATTAGGTTGTATGGGAATCCTCCAAGTAGTTTTGAATGAGTATCAATTACAAAATTGCACAAATGGATGGACCTATCCAATGGCCAGTGTTTAGTGTCCACCTCAGATGCAGAGTCTTACATTATTTGACGAGCCCACAGGAAGCCATTGGTAAACTTTCTCACAAAGCATGTTGGCTGAAACCCTGACTAACCACGTGGACAGAGGTGATATGTCAGATATCAGTAAAGGCTAACAAGCTCTTCCACCCGGACTCTCAATGTTATCCTTATTGTTAGTCCGAGTTTCCTCTGACCCTTGAAAACCCATTTTTGATATTTGGACTACCTTATTGTATCCTGGACTTATTGTATTGGAGAAATGATCGGGCCGTGTAAAAAGCCAATTAAAACCAACAGTTCGAGAAAAAGTATTTATCAATTTAATTTGCAATAACTATGTTGCAAAAATAATTGCTATTTTTGAAAAAGATATGTCTTAAATAAAACCTTTTTTAAAAACGCTTCTCAAAACAGCTAATCGAGTAAGAGTCCTCCTTCGGATCATAACTCCAATGGGAACGTGTTCGGCCTTTTCCTTCAAGTTGAGTAGAAACACCGGATGAGAGTAGATTTGTATGGTAGTACTCTAAATTTTCGTATTAGGATTTTAAAGAAAAATGATTTTGTTTCAGGTTTCCCTCATTATTTATACTGGCTATTTCAAAAGACATTGCATATATTAGTTATTTTTATAAAACTTTGAATTCATATTATTTTGTTGTACGATTGATGCATGTAACTTGGATTATGGTGTATACAGCTTGCCCTTACCTCAGATGTGCATCTATAAAAGAAATACTAGCTTCGCTTAGTTATTTTAACGTCGTCGTCGTAGTAGTAGTAGTGGTGATGATGATTATGATGACGACGACGACGATGATGGTGATGATAACAATAACGTGGACTTAGTAGAGCTCAATCTTCATGAGCATTATAATATTATATTACAAAAACATACATACAATCTTAAAACGCCATGAAATTACTAAAACAAACTGACAATATTTAGAGAAGTGAATATCATTAAATCTGTTCTTGTAGTCGAAATAGGTGTTTTAAGAGCAATCTTAAATAAAATCAGTGTCCCTGTGTTTATCTTAGTTGGCCACAAAATATTATTCATAATACTTCTTATACCATAAAAAGTCTCGATTCAATCCAAGTCCAAGTACAAAATATCACAAGCGTTTTTTTTTTGTCAGCTTAGTCGTAAGAGAATCAAATGAAATTTCACAAAATATTTATCACTTTAACCACAAAAGTAATAGCCATCACACCAACTATACAAAAGCCTTACGTTTTAAATTAGAATGTAAGCGACGACGATGAAATCTCGAAGAATGTATCCTTACTATCCATCACATCACTATACCATTCAGCATGTTAGCCAAACGTTGTATAGAAGAAACGAACACAACACCATCGGGGCGTGGAGTTTATTTAGCATCAACTGTATTAAAAAAACCTAGAAAAAACAGAACAAATACTTCATATACGACATTAAAACTTGACCGCTCCGGTGGCCTAGTGGTAGAGAGTCAGCCACGGATGTGGTAGATCGGGGGTTCAATCCCCTGCTGACTTATACCAAAGACTTTTTAAAATGGTACTAACAGCCGCCTCGCTTGGCGCTCAGCATTAAGAGGACAGTGTTAGGACTGGTCGGCCTGGTGTCAGGATAATGTGACTGGGTGGGACATCATGCTACATGTCTGCGGCAAGATGCCCCAGTGATAAACATCACTATAAACTGTCACATTGCAGATATTGTAGCGATAAGACTGAACAATTGTTAAAGCTACGTTAAAAATCTAAAACACAAACACTCTAAAACAAAACAGAATAAATACTTTAAACGAGACAAATATGATTCACAACCAGAACGCCGGTATTTCAATATATAGCAACACTATAATATAAAAATGACAATTTACCAGACACAAAGATCCTAATATTCACATACGACAATTCGCGCGAATTGCATTCGTTATAATAGACAATGAAAAAGGTGTCGTTAATCCAGAGACGATACGACTAGGGCCTATGCATCTATTAAGTGCATGGCGCTCGAACGTTATCGTCCCCTTTATGCGCCTCGTTCACTGATTACTCACTCACGGGCTCACTTATGACAAATATGCACCTGAGTAACATACTCTATCCCTAAGTTTAACTGTCTCCCGACATATTATAAGTTATAGCTTTTATGTTAACATCTTAAACATTTTTATGTGCTATATATGTACGGTCGCTAGATTTTAATTACCTTTCATATGTTTTCGTTGTCATACATTATTTGCAATCCCCGTTGATCGGGAAACTTTATTTTTTTTTTTTTATCACCGTTACCATTTTTATCGTTTTACCTTTAGCTTTTTGGTTTCGTATCGCTGGCCGATACAGAACCTTTTTACCATTTGTACATAATAAAAATTCAACCTTTTGTATGGCGCTAAATGGCCTCATTATGCTGGTGTGCCGTAAAAATTCAACAACCAACCAACAAATTTGTGCATGCAGCCAAAAACAACAGAAAAAAAAGAAAAAAATTACAGGAATCATTAAGTACTATACATCGCGTGTTCAGAAATAAATAAAAACATTAATACATGACAGTTATTCTCATATATCAAGATTTAAAAGCAGCTATTAGAAAATATGAAAGTCATCCTCTTTCATATTATAATGAAAACCATACAAGAACAGTTTTCTGTATTCTCTTTCTTTTTCTTCCGTAGTGGTACTAGTGTGACTGACCTAGAAAATATGGTAGATTCTAATCACACTGGGACCTAGAAGGTCAGTTCCAGTGTGATTAGAACCTACCATATTTTCTTAGGAAGACTATTACTCTACATTTGTCCATTGTTCCGCAGTAATATTAGTTCGTAACACGTAGAACAAGTAAAACAATAAAGAAACTACTGAGCCTAGTAAGTTAAATTGCCCGGCAGAAATAGAATATTTAGAACCACTGAAATTAAAACTACAATTACTTATATAATGATGTTAAATTGTCTCCTTATATTTACATTTTTTGTTAGACAATGAATGGGATATTCAGAAGCACTCATACCTACTAAATAGAAACAAAGATAACGTCCAAAAGTTGTTGTTGGTTCATTTAAACTACTTTCATATTGCCTAGACCCACTATTTTGAAAGGTTACGCTTTCAAAAGTCTAGCTAATATGGGGATCGATAACAGATCGAGATCAACTATTGGAGGAGGTCCGTGCGGAGTGTTCTAGGGGTCGAACAAAATCACTCCCGACCCAACCGGGTTGTTTGCGTAGTATAACACACATGTCACTGTATGAATCAGATTCAGAGCTTATCTCTAAAGGGGTTACTTTTTGTACACTCGTGTTCTTCCGAACCCATTTCATTCGGGCTGGAGCGCAAGTAAGATAGTCAAAGAACAAAAATATATTACGATGAAATGTGCGTACAGATTTCGGACCTGTTACCATTCTCACCTTGTATACTGGCATATCTAAAATGGAGATCAATGTTACCTGATATACATCCTTGGTCCACTTATAGAATGATTCTTGTTTTCCCTTTAGTCCAACACTGCGCACTAGGACTCTGTCCCCTACTTCAAGTTTGGACTCTAGGACCATCTTATCGCAGTAGACATTGTTCTTAGCATGGCTATTGCTCGACTCCCTCTCTACAGATGTGTAAGCGAATCTGAGGCGGTCTTTTAGTTTTTCCGCGTACGTATCAGGCTCTTCAGTAGCCTCGCCTTAGATAGGCGTCATCTGAAAGCCGGAGGTGCCACCCAAACATAAAAAATGGGGTGAGAATCCAGTAGAATCATGTTTATCAGCATTATATGCACGGACAATAGGAGCAATGTACGACTTTCAATCTTGTTTTTGGTCTTTGTCAAATGTCTGCAGCAATTTTAAGAGCGTTCCTCTGAAAAGTTCGCAGGCACGATCACCCTGTGGGTGAAATTGGGAGGAGCGAGACTTCTGTATGTTCTATAATTTGCAGAGCTCCTTTATACCATCGAAATTACGTCCCTAATCACTGTGAAGCCTTTCCTGAAAACTGCAATATCAAAAAAGTGCTCATAAAGGGCTTTAGCGGTAGTCTGACCAGTTTGGTTACGGCAAGGAATGATCTGAGCATGCCTGGAAGATATGATCAGTTATCAAGATACTTTCAAACCCTCTCTTAGACCGCTCCTGTGACAAAATGTCTATGCAGACAAGCTCCATAGGGCGAGCGGTGTGCATTGGGCAATTCAGCCATTTCCCTAACCGGAGTCTTTCTGCGTATACACCGTTAGCACCTCTTCACATTGCGATTCATGTCCTTCTCCAGACAAGGTCAATAAAACCTTTGCATAGCTAACCAAAGTGTTTTCTCCTTGCCATAATGACCCATACCATTATGGATACCTTTCAGGGCCAGGGATCAGAATCTGTCTGATTGACCATGAACAGAAGTGGTTCTGTAGAGAACACCTTTTTCAACTACAAGGCGGTTCCATTCATGGAGATATTTCTGCATGGACGAATTTTCTTTCCGGAGATCCTACTTTCTGGGCCGAAAACCCTTACTCTGGAGGTCAGTAACTTTTGCTATTGTTCTATTGGTCGAGTGTTTCCTGCCCAGCTTAATGTTGTTGCAACGTTCAGATGAGAAAACCTCATCGGCCGAACGAGGTGATGAACCATCCGAAACACTATCAATCAAGGGAACAAAGACAGTGGCTGCAAATGGCAAATAGATTCCACCACGTCGGGGAACATATATAGTAAACGCGAGAAGGTGTCGGTGTCAAGGTTATTTTTACCAGCTCTATTTCTGATGGAGAAATCGTAGTTTGCTCGAGCTTCTGCCCATCTATGCCCTGTAGCGTCAAGCTTTGCCGTTGAAAGGACGTATGTCAATGGGTTGTTGTCAGTGACCACCTCGAAGGAGGAACCTACAAGATAGTCACGAAATTTATCCGTCACGGCCCAATTTACCGCCAAAAACTCGAACTTGTGGGCTGGTAAGATTATTCACTGGATCTCAATCTTGGCAGTTATTGCCATGGTCCTGCTGTCTTGGTGCTCTTTACATTAAGTCTTTTTGATTCGGGTTGGGGACTTGCTTTTTAGTTGGTGTTTACTATAGTCATTATTTTTTAAGTTGCTTTACTTACCGTAACAGACTGACAAAATGTTTCCCACTGACAAGGCTAAAGCGCATCCGTTAGAAAAACATTCCTTTCATTTCAATTCTTGCTAGAAGAATATACCAGAGAGAGAGAGAGAGAGAGAGAGAGAGAGAGAGAGAGAGAGAGAGAGAGAGAGAGAGAGAGAGAGAGAGAGAGAGAGAGAGAGAGAGAGAGAGAGAGAGAGAGAGAGAATATGCACATATTCATACTGTATCGATAAAAATAAAACACAAAATCCTTATAATAAAAATCAAGACCAAGAAACTCGATTTCTTTCTCTTATATTCTGTGCTAGAAGTTAAAATGAAATTTTACATCACATCATTTTGCGTTTGAGGTTCTAAGACAGCTTATCGACTCAAACTGTCTAGTTTTCCATGTCCATTTCCATTGCTTCACTAGCACAAGTTCTGATCTCATCAAGAAATCTTGAGAACGTAATGTGCTGTTATAACGCCTCCAGAAAACTGTACTGTTCGGCAACGATGTCTTCTTTTCTCTGGCACTTTTACATTGCTGTGGACTGCCTGATTTAACACCCGTATTTCATTTTTAATATTTTAGGAACAAGTAAACCCATTTATAAAAGAACTACCCATTTTCAATAGCATCGACGAGGTCACATACTGCTCTTACCACGTTTCTTTACCTACAATGGTGATCTCGCTCTTATGACTAAAGTACGAGCTAGAACAGGTGGGTTGGAAAATTTAACTGGATTTTATCTAAACAACAACTATAATGCCAATATGTTACACTTCTGGTTGTAATAAAGACTTGCAATACTTACCATTTTCTAAATTCGAAATGTGGACAAGCCATAGAAAGTTGTGCGACTTTTGTTTTTGACACTTTCACAGACTCTCCACTACCCAAGTGCCGTAAGAAAAAGGTGTATTAGATATTATTTTTGGTGTGTCAGGGATAGCATATTATTGTGAGATCTCGTCTGCTTCTCGTACACTCTAAGCTAACACAGAACGTTTTTTTTTTTAAAATAGTGTTTGATGTAATGAATGACATAGATCATGTACTGGTAGCATTTTTATTGGGTGTTGTATGGTAAATGAAGTATGCGAGAGTCTTGTTTGCTTTCATCTCCTTTTCGTGCACTCTAAGATATCACATGACGTTTTTTAATAGTGTGTTCGGTGATTTGTTCTATACATGGTGTAATGGATGAAATTTATATTGTGTGTAGGATGGTATTGGGATGTTTGCCTCAATTTGAAGGTGGTTGTACCGTAGTCTAAGGATTAACCGAGGAGTTGTACCGTAGCCTCAAATGGAAAATGGAATAAGGTGGGACTGTCCAGCCTCAAAGGGTTTATATACGTGACTGTTTAGCCTCAAGGGGGAAATCGAACAGGGTGGGACTGTCTAGGGACAATGGAGGATTTGATATACGGACAATGGGACGAACCATTAAAAACAGGGTAGCGGTTCTTTGGAGACAAAAGGGATTTTTAAAGGGGTTAGCCAGTCTAGGGACAATGAGAATTTAATATAGAGATGTATAGCGACAATTTATTTGGTCTGCCTAGGGACAAGAGGAATTGAAGATGTTTGACGTCACGATACTGGACACTTGCAACAATGTTGCAAGTGGCTGACCTCTATCGTGAGGAGCAGTGTTACAAGTGGCTGACATGAATACGCGCTACTCTAGGTACAGATATGGATAGAGACATTTATAGAGACATAGACATGGTTAGAAATGTATATAGAGACAACGAGCACACAATTTCACTGAGAAAGAGGATGAAGAAAGTAAGAGGCAAAGACGTGATATATCGCCTCGCAAACGAACTTAACTTCGCTATGAATTCCATTACGACATCTCCTACTATGGAAAGTGATGCTGTACGGATGCGAGCGCTAAGCCACTCTTTATAGTGGCCTCTTTTCTGGTTTTTAACCTGAACGTTATACTATCGTACATCTACCACCCTACGGTTGTCATCCATACCTGAGTAAATTTTTTTTACCACAGCTTCATCGAAATGAGTCAGTGAACGAAGAATATTCGTTGCCTGTGGGCTTGTCTGAGTACTGCGACTTTGAAAGTATATTCCAATCGTGCAGAGGAAAGTGGCCCAAATATCTGGGATATCGTACCCACTTAGAATTAGCCAGAGCTGGTTCTATCTACTTGGGGGAAGGTGAATAAATTAAGTGATTCAGTTGCTGTGTGTCACTTCATGAGATGGGGAGCGGAAAGATTCGACGTACATAGAGCATTATCGATGGTCTCCGTATTGTCACCACTTACCTTTAGTGGGACCCCAATAATCTCTCCATGGATACTTTACAAGAGAACATTCGTGGTTTGCCTGTGGAGTTGAGAGAATGCATGTACCTCTAGTTTGTCAAAATACAAGTGAAACGCTAAGAACAATTACATCCATTCAATCACCGATGTTTGAACCACAGGTACCTGAATGCTGATAGAGAACTGATTCTGATGATAGCATTTGAGTGGTCTGATATTGATAAACTACCCAAGGACCAGAAGGAATAGTTTGCTACTGATTTTATTTCCTACAAGGTAGCTTTACTGCAACGGATACCAGAGGAAGACTTAGTGGGTTACAATTTTTTTTACACAATCTAATGTTAATTCAAGATGAAACTTTTGTACAGTGTGCGGTGTTCAAGTTAGTGACAAAGCAATTTAGATTCACCACTGGAGTACGATCAGCTCCTTGCCGAAAGTGCATTTATTACCGCCGACAAAAAGAGGAATACCAATTCTCTACCGTGTCACGACCTTTTTCAGTATTGATACAACAATTTCCGTGGAAGGAAGACAATGACACTATTCAAACTGTGGAGAATTACCAACACTGTGTCCATAGAATTTGGGTCGTCGTGTGGTGTGTGTCTTAGTGGCTTCCTTTATGGATTTGATTTGTGGAGTATTTACGAACAGTACTTACCACAAAAAAACGTGAGTGTTGTTCCTTTAAATGTACACGAGAGATTCGTCTGTTAAAAGTCATGCGCTTTCGTCTCGATACTTCTCTACCTCTCAGGGAAAAGAGATTCTTCAACTTTTAGTCACTGAAGATGTTTACGAGGATGTGTAGCTTGTGACTTACAACCTCAATGGCAGGATGTACGTGACTGGAAAAGTCTTGTATTTGATGTTTGGATTAAAGAAGTGGCTTAAAATTCCAAAAAATTTTAATCATAAAATCAAACGTCCACTTAAAATGGCAATTTTAAACTTGTGTTGGCCACAATGCCAGAAGAAGAACCCGACACCGAAGAAAACCAATCCATTCAGGACATGCAGGTCATTGACATGGCCATTCCCGAAAAGCCATTCCAGGAGGACACCTGTGTCACTGTGCCTAGTGTAAAGACTCAAAGAACATTACTAAGTCATGCAATACTGAATTTGTCAAACGTTTGATCGAACATAAAGGTTTTTTGGTCGATTGTCCACCACAAGTTATCGTGTGGTATTACAAAGAATGAGAATCAGAGAACAGCCTCCTAAGAAAAAGTCAAGGAGATTTCATCACTTTCATCGACGGCATTCCAAGCGAAGACGACCGGATCGTGACTGACTCTAGTCAAATGGATCTGGTGTGTGTTGATGCGGAGATCTGCCAGTTGCGTCACGGCTACTTTGCTTCTGTCAAATAGGCAATTGATAGGTTGAGGAATGTGAATGATGCCTTGAAGTAATTGAAGTGCTGTCATCGTAAACCATCAAAATACTTCTCTGAGACTGGAACATTCTCGACTGATGCCGTACAAATCACGAATCAATTTGACGGGAAGATGAGACTGAAGGGACGTCATATTTACGATGTGTGATACAGACCAGAAGTGTCCCAAGTTTTTATTTATTGATTTTTAAGTCGCCGTGGACGTGTACACGCAACTGGCAGATCTCCGCATCAACACTCACACGAGACCGCTATCCCGTCGTCTATAGATTGGAATACATGAATAGGGAGATGTTAAAGCAACTTTTTTATTGCTATAATAATAACGCGTGACCAAGGAATTAGACGAAGTGTACTACATCTAAAGTATTCTTGATCCAATAAGCCGTATGTTGGGAAATCGCCGTATCAAAAATCTCAACAAAATCATTGGAAAGGATATCTCCCGAGATTTGATTCTTGGATCAACGCTTTGCAAGTCATCGACTATAAAAAGAAGTGACCATCATGCCGTTTGACACAGCCTCAAGAACAACAGTGACCACTCCTTCGCCAAGTTCGTCTATGCAAGATCCACAAAAGCAACCCCTGTGGGCGTGGTGTGGAGTCTTTTCTGCGAAATCTGTGTGATAGGTGTTGCCTTTGCCAGTTTGAGTTTGCAACAAGGAGACAAAGAATTGTGGACTATTTTACTGAGATGCTGCTTCGGTTACCCTCTACCCAAACGCTTACCTTCTACCTTCTTTTATCCTCGACTAATACTGTAACTGTAACAACGGAAGTCTTGCACTCAACACCAGTCACCCTCCCAACAGTCACAACAACAAGAGCATCTTTCTTTTGGACACTCCTCTGACCCCGAGAGACCCCTCGGACAACAGAACTCTGGAATTATGAATAGCCAATTTTACTTCACTTTACACAGTGACAGTTCGTTGGATGTGTTTCCCCACAATACTTTATGCTGTTTGACGGCCAATTTACCTCAGATCATCCAATTGGATCACAAAGCCCGCTGGGGAGTGACTTTGATCGAAATGATTCATCCTACATAAATACTATACCTCATTGAAAATCAGTGATCCTGGTTTTTTACCCCCCCCCATCGCATATCAATTCTCCCCTGAGCATGTATGATATGAAAATTTTCGCGGGCTGGTATTATAACGGTCGACATGTGGTGGAAACGATTGCCTGTACTTTCGGCACTAATTATGGCAAAGCTCTGACCAAACAGAAAAAAAACTTGTCCCGATCGAGTACCATGAAGTAGCTCATCGCCTATTGACGAATGCCCAAACATTGTTTACCACTCTTAATCCCAATTTATTTGGCATGATGGATGGAGAGAAGATCACCTTACGGATGGTCATGTTTACCTGACATCAGTATCATCAGCAACAGTCAATTTTTAATGTTATTTAGTCACCCGGTAGAATTGAACGAAGGAATGAATTTGATCTTGTGTACTCTGATATGGTTGAGTACAATGTGGTGGGACACACATCCACAGCGTTACTGCGATTCATTACTTTGAAAGTGGATTATGCCGTGACTGCTGACGAGGAAAGAGGAAACACCTACATACTCATAATTTGTTTGTCAGTATCTCATATTTCGACATTGGTATAATAGGAGCTCTGGGACAACATATTACATTCTCAAAAGGAAAAGTCTCAGCAAAACTCCATTTTCCTAAAAGACTTTATAACGACTTGTAAGTCATGTTTCCAGTGTACCGAATAGTCGCTCGACAGGACAGCGAGTACACGGTGTAAGAGATATGTTGAACTTTGCATTTCGTTCGGTGTCCCCCCGTTTTGAAACCGATGGTGTCACAAGGATTGCACGCCTTGAAAGATGCCGTTTTGAGGTAAGGAGAATAATTTCTCCTAAATGTCATCGTCACAGATTCCAAAGAAGCCTTCTTTAGAGAAGACAAAAACGTCTTGCTTCAAACTGGTAAAAACTATGCTGAGTCAGGCATACCTTCTTACATCTTGTTTCAGCAAGGGCAAGGCAAAAAGAGACGATTTCGAAGACGAGGACTTCACACACATTCAAGCAGGAAGACAAAGAAAAGAAGAACCGTCAGAGAATTAGACGTTTTTGATTATTAAACAGCCGAGAGAAAAAATGATGCACCGAGAGTCTTGCGAATGTTCTAAGTTGGAACTGGATCTTTTTGCTATGTCACCCACTATGATGACGATGCAAGAATCTCAAAAGGGCAGAATTTCATCTCATCTCCTCTTTGACGCCCACAGACCCCAATCAATATGAAATCAAAGGACTGCCCGAAGATTACATCGATCTAAATAGCAGTTGTTTGTACATGAAAATCAATGTGATCAAAACGGATGACACCATTCCTGAAGCCGAGGTCAGAGTATTTCCCGTTAACAATTTCATGCATTATGTACTCAGCGAAGTGGATTTGTATTTGAAAAACAAACTAGTCATCAGCAGAATGCATACTTATCCTTACTGATTGTACCTCGTAAATCTCTTGACGTACGAAAAAGATGGCACAAATATTCATCTAAATGCTTGCGTAGCTTGGAAACCTGACACAGCGGGCAAGGACAAGTTTAATGACACATTACTGACAACAGCTTACGATCCTGAAAATGTTTTGTTTATCGACCGTCGAAAGAAAATCCTGCAAGGACATAGTTTAGAACTGATGGGTCGTTTGCATTTGGATATGTGGATGCAGGGAATGTATTTGCTGAACGAAGTGTATGACTGCCTGAGACTGAATCGAAGCTATAGCGTTTATTTTTTAATGACCAATTTCAACAAGTACAAAACCATCATCCAAAATGCCAGACTCTAGGTGCGACGCGTGCAAGTGTTACCTAAAGCGGAAAATGACATCGGTCATTCTTTGGGCAGAACGACCGCCAAGTATCCGATACGACGTGTGGAAGTGAAAACCTTCACTATTGCCTCTAGACTCCGATCCAAGATCGAAGAGTATCTGTTCCAAGGACAGTTACCAAAACATTTAATCGTTGGTATCATCAGCAATGAAGACCTCAACGGAGCCATAACTGTCAATCCTTTCGAATTTAAGTGCTACAGAGTTTCCAAGATTTTAGTCAGTCGCGATGGTAAGACCTTGTGTACCAGACCTATCGAGAAGAATTACTTGAGATCGTTAGAAGCAACGGGGTAGTTAAAAACCAACACCATCCATGGCATTTCTTATGACGATTATGCAGGAGAATACGTTTTGTGGACCTTTGATTTCACTCCAGACAAAAGCAGCGACGAGACATTTGCACCCGATAAAATCTGGTTATCTTCGTGTGGAACTTAAGTTTGCAGAAGCTCAAACCGAGACGGTGAACGTATCTTGTCTGTTGTATTCGACAACACTCTAGAAAGCAGCATTTTGAGGGAAGTCATTCTAGACTATTAGAAGCTATTGAAGACTCTTATAACCTCTTTGAATGGTGGAAACTATTTGAAAATGGAATGCAAATATATCTTGGAAGCAACAAAATTAGACAAAGACGTACATGACATGTTGATGTTCAGATGGTCGAACAAGAACAACATTTAGTCTCCTGTCTAGCCAAACATCCGGCATAAAAAAATTACAGTGTTGAACAGGAAACATTGCTATGGATGTATAAACGAACATTCCAGTCAAATTCAAGAAGATAAATATATGTTGAAGTGTGAAGAAGAAAAATGAAAAATTGGACGAGTGTCTGAATGACGCTTGGGGTCTCATCTCAGAAGAAGCAGTGTTGCATCATTAGTATAACGACTTGCGTGAACATTCCTCCCCTCCATTGACTTCACTAGAGATTCGACGCATCGAGTCTTTCTTTGCAGAGAGTAAGGTGACAAAACGAAGAGACTTTCACTTGACAGAAATTTTCAAGGAAACAGTCAGGATTGAATTGACGACTTATCATTATCTGTGGAAAAAAGGAAAAAATGGATGCCTGGGAACTTTATTGCCTTTTGAAAAACAGTTCGTACATATATATTTTTCTATACACGTCTCTAAACCATGTCTATGTCAATGTCTCTATAAATGTCTCTAACCATGTCTCTTCATAGAGTAACACATATTCAGGTCAGCCACTTGCAACACTGCTCCTCCTGATTGAGGTCATCCACTTGTTGTCATTGTTTTTCCCAGTTTACATTACCATGACGTCACCCATCTCCAATTTCCCTTGTTCCTAGACAAACACAATACATTGTGAGATTTTGTCTGCTTATCTACTAATACAGTACGTTTTTTCAAAGTGTGTAGGGTGATAAATGGTATATATTGTATTTGACAGTATGTTTTGTTTGCTGTCGTCTCGTTCTTTTGTGTGTGTGTGTGTGTGTGTGTGTGTGTGTGTGTGTGAGTGTGTGTAAGGAATGTGGGATCGTATAGGTGATCTTTAAGATATTATGTTTTTGAGATTTATTCTCTTTCTCTTACATTTTAAGCTAACCCATGGCGTTTTGGATAGAGTGTATAATCGAATGTTGGATGGCATATAAAGTATGAGAGAACTTTTGTGGGATTTCATCTTGCAATTTACACTCTAAGCTAAAACAGGCTTTTGTGATAGTGTGTGTGTGTGTGTGTGTGTGTGTGTGTGTGTGTGTGTGTGATGTTGAATAGAACAGGGTTGTTGGATTATATAGTTGTGTGATGCATAGTTATTTTGTGGTGTAAGGGATAATATATTTGCCGAACACAATGCATTTTAGATAGTGCGTATTATATGCTGGATAATATAGTGATATGATGGATATTAATTATTGTGATGTAAGGAATAGTCCATTTTTTTGAGATTTCATCTTCTTCGTTTACATTCTAAGCTAAAACATAAGACTTTTCGGATAGTGAGTTTAAGAGGTGTTATATGGTCTTTGCTTGTCCCTATAAAACTCCCTTTCTCCCTATAGTAAAACATTTTGTCCATATAAAGTTAATTTCGCGTATCTGCCACAGTAGTGCGTATTGTGGTCAGCCCCTTGCAACACTTACTTAGTCGTCACCAGACTGAGATCAGCCACTTGCAATAATGTTTCTAAGTGCTCGCCCCATGAAGGTCAGCCACTTGTAACACTGATAATCAGTAACTGCCCGATTGAGGCCAGCCATTTGCAACATTGTTGCCATTTTCCCTAGTATTCAGTACCGTGACCTCGGTTATCTCATATCCCCATTAACGTTATTGTTGCCAACCATGTTGAATTACCCTTGACTCTATAAATTTTCTCGCCATTTTTCCTATATAAACCCATTTGAGGCTATAAATCTTTCCCCTTTTTCTCTATATAAACTGATTTGAGGCCATCACTGCTTTTATACACTGGAGGGTAATACTTTACAATTGCATATGTTGATATGGTTGGATCTACCTATCCATAACACTCGGCCTATATCAGTCGATGTTGGAGTATTATGCCGTAAACCAATTACACAAATCAGGCCAACATCAATTCCACTACTAAAAGGCCTGCAATTCGTACCTGCATCTGACGCAACGTCCTTTCCACCTATCAGTACGGATCGGCCTGTATCATTCAATGTATCATTCAATGTCCGGTTATCAAACCGTAATGCCGTTAGACAAATCAGGTAACGTCAACTCAAGTCCAAGATGTCAAGAACTCTGTACCTAAACACAATAAACAAGATGGTGGTAGTGCTACTAACAACACAATTGTTTATATGACATCTTCCAAAATGTTAGACCATAAACTAGTCACATCGACTGAATATGGACTAGACTCCAAGATTGTACTTTTTTTTCAAAAACAAAAGTAACAATTTTCTTGGTCAAAACCTTTGCTACCAAACTATAAATTTCGCAATTTCGCGCAAATTATATATATATATATATATATATATATATATATATATATATATATATATATATATATATATATATATATATATATATATATATATATATATATATATAGTTGTTTGTCCTTCGAGTCGACGAAGACCACTATAGTCATCCGTGAGTTTGAGGGGCTACATTTCTCTGAGATCTACTTTCTTTTTCTTGGTTTCGAATAAGGTGAAAGAATGTTCGGAAAATATGGAAAAGGAGAACTTTTGTAAATGAAGTAATTTTGAGTGGTGTTTATGAAGCGGTAGATTTCTATACAGAAATTGGCGATTTCTGGGAGCTTCTATGAGGAGAAGTTTTCGAAGATGTTTCAAAATTGAACAGAAGTGTAGAAATACAACTTGCCTAATTGGGGACAAGGATTATTGTGGTGTATTTTCAGGAGAATTGTTTTGAATAGGGCTCTCGAACTTGGCTTTCTTCCTTGAACACGGAACTGGTGATTGTGTTTTCGCTTAATAATGAAGTAATGTGTTTTCATAATGTCGTTATTTAATTCAGTTGTGGCGTTGAGCAAATGAAAGATGTTTGTTTTACTTCAGTATTCGGTGCTGGTGTTAAGAAAATGTTTATTCTGTCACACGGTTCTGGCTTGATTTTTGACGGCTTTTTATCTATTTGTTGGGCCTTTTTCTAGTGTTCTTGCGAAGTTGAGTTGTCTCTGTAATGCTGTTGATACCAGTGCTCTACGTAGCTGCCATGATGTGGTAATAGGTGCAAAGAGATAGCAAAAGCAGGTTTCCTTTGGATTTAACTGAATAGCATATTTGTTACCCTTAGAATTTTCCATATGAATGATCCATCTTCAAGAACATGGTAAATCTGGAAATGCACCTGCCAACATTCGAGTACGGAAACATAAAAGTAATCCGTGTCAAACGCTGTATCATGCAACAACAGTACAGGCTCCTAGGGTTTCACGAATAAAACTTCGTTAAGTTCGGACTTAATCACTGGATGGGCTATGATACAACTCGTATCTTGGTAAAAAGTGATGTCATAAATACACCTTCGACGTGGCATGCCAGTTGTACGTAATTTCATGGAGTGGAAGTCGTCATTTTCTTTTTTTTTTATAAAGATGTTTACTTGTTTACCTTTTTGGCATTTTTTGGGGGTTTATCATGCCTTGGTAAGCACATGGCACGCGTTACTGGGGTGTTGCGCAGAAGACTTTTATTTTAGTCTTATAGAAGTACTAGGAAGTAATATCATACAAACAGCTGTTTTCAAAAGCACTGCTACTAATTTGTTTGCTGTCTTTAGGTACTGACTGCTGTATTTCTGGTACTGGAGTTAATTTATGCTGTTTTTTTTTTTTTTCAAACACAAAAGTGATAACTTACTCAAAAGCTTTACTGCCAAAGTATCGATTTTGCTCAACATATATTAAAGCTCCAGATTTCTAATATCGATGAATTTCAATACACTGGATACGCACCAGTTTATGTGAATAGCAAACTTGGAATATCCACTACAACTTAAACCTGAACAGTCACCTAGTTGTATGCATGCATTATACAGTACTTGACTACCGGGCCACTTCAGTAAAAGACAAAATAAAAAATTTACACTTTGGATAGTCAAAATACAAGTACAATTTTAAGTTTTTCTGCACAGATAAAGTTATCACGGATTAAGAATAGTTTAGATATTAAAATTCCGCAAATTCGATTGTCAATTGGTGTTGACAGCATGACATTTTTTTTTTTAAACAATGGATATGATGGCGATGTAAATTTACACTTTGATAAATATAAAGACCCTAATTTTTAGGTAGATCTTTGTTTTGTATTGTTAATGTCGGAAGAACACATTAGTTGGACATGTGTACGATTAAGCAGATTTATATATATATATATATATATATATATATATATATATATATATATATATATATATATATATATATATATATATATATATATATATATATATATATAAATAATAAATTAGTTTGTTTAAACTGACCGGGAAGGGGTAAAAATCTGATCGGTACGGAAAGCTGTCATGTCTGAAAGTTACCAGGGATCAGTTAGATAATCGAGGTTTACCATACGAACTACATTGTTTCAATATTGTTCCAGCGGGAAGTGTATTTCATTCCGATTGGTTATGCTGTGAGTGGGGCGTGGTTTCACAAGAAAAAAATTTCCAGTTTAAATGTGCAAATAGAAAATTTAAAAACTAGTCTACGCTTTTCCTACGAGAGGAAAGTACACTATATTTAGAAGTAATTTGCTCGTAGAAAATCATACAGGAAAAGGAATTGTCTAGGAATATTGACCGGGAGACCCATTCTGGAAAAAAGAGCTTGGAAAAACAAGGTATTTGCAACAATCTTATGTAATTCATTGATATTGCTATGATCATTTGTAGGATTTATTTCAATGTATTTTGCATTAATTTATTTAAGTTCGTAGATTTAATTTCTTGATATGGTATACCAGTGTTGAGTTTGTTTATCAGAGTCCGTGCAATGATATTTTTTCTTTATACAGACCGTATGCATTCTCTGACTTATATATGAGTTCACGTATGATAACCACTTGACTGTTGTTATAAACACAGTAGCAAGGAATTTCATTAATTTGTATAATCGATATTAGTCTGGAAATAATGTCTCGGTAGAATAGCCGTTTAGTAGGCCATTAATTTTGTGAAACGAGGTTGTTTACATCTGTCAAAACCAGTTAGACTAGATAGCCGTAGAATCTGTTTGAAATTAGAATAGAATTTATCTGACTTAATGAGAGGGGGGAAGGTATTGATTTATTCCCCCAGTATAATGTGACTAATATTTAGGTTGTTTATTTTTGTTAACTTTGAGGGGCTGGGATAGCTCGAAGTTCTACCCTCTACGATCTACACTCTACTTATTTCGTCTTACGAACCCAAAGTGGACACAAAGTTGAAAAGAGCGAAAAGGACGGTGCACCTGTAGATTTAAAAAAAAAAGTCAAAAGTGAAGGAGATTGTCCAGGGGTCACGTGACCCCCTTTGACCCATTCTGCGGGTTCGCTTGCCCCCATGGACCTCCTTCCTGCACACAAATTCAAAAATTTTGTAGACAGTTATTTTAATATCACCTCTCTAATGGTGTCACCCTGTGCGGTCTGCACCTCCATTACTCTTTACGCCACTGTTTGTTTTTGAAATTATTAAATGAAATAGACTATATTGTTTGCGTGAATTTTTCGGAAGTTTATGTCTCAGATATATCATCAGAAAAAAGGAAAGGGAAAGAAAAAAAAAGAATTTATGCACAGTATATGTTTCCATAATTCAACGTAATGGTAGTGAAAATAACCAGCAATCATATATATATATATATATATATATATATATATATATATATATATATATATATATATATATATATATATATATATATATATATATATATATATATATATATATATATATATATATATATATATATATATATATATATATATACTGTTTATACTTTAATATATTTAAAGAAATAAAGCGAACTTATATAATATTATTATCCGGAACAGCAGCTCTAAATTTGTCTTGTTTTGGGTTACAAATTTTAGTCCTTAGAAAACACATTATTCCAGGTAAAATACGAGAAAATTTTTAGTTAAAAACATACGAGTCTTAAAAATGACATATAAAACGATAATCCTAACAAGTGTAATATGTTTTATGATTAATTACATGATTTATCTAAGATAATATGTTTTGGGTATGGGGCGTTTTGGTACGGGTACGGTTTACACACGGGTTACACTTTTAAATTCACACCTGACCGGAAAGAGGAGGCGGGATGTATGAAAAGAACCTAATCTAAAAAAACCCCAAAACGTTAAGTTTTGATAAATTTAAATCCGTTCCAGACTTAGCAAACCACACAGCACAAATGCGTTAAAAGGTTTCTTCTTAAAATGGGAAACTATCCATCACAAATGAATAATTTAGTAATAAGAAGACTAGACCAACAAGTAGGTCCCCCCTTTTTTTTAATTATATATATATATATATATATATATATATATATATATATATATATATATATATATATATATATATATATATATATATATATATATCTGACAGCAGCTGCTGTCAGATTAGACCAACAAGTAGGTCTCTGCTGTTTTTAATGTCAGATATAAAAAAAGCAGAGACCTACTTGTTGGTCTACTGTCAGATAAAAAAAGCAGACCTACTTTTTGGTCTATAAGAAGACCAGCTTACTTTTTAGAGAGATGAGCAAGGGGAACTTCTGCCAAGTTCTGGTCAATGTTTTGCTATGATGTCGTAGCCTCAACTTGTTTTGTTATGTCCACAAGGTAGGACTAAGGTACTAATATTAGTACTATAAAAAGTCCGAAAATACATGCCCGTGTTTTTGTCCCCCCCACCGATTTCAATAAAAAGCGCACAGAACTAAGTCAATGTTAAGCTATATTTTTCTAATGTTCGGATGGTTCAGATAAGATCATTCATGCTGAATGTACAAAAATGGTAACCAATGACATTATTGGAAGAAGAAAATGAATATGTAAAATCTTCAATAATTGAGATGTACGTACGGCATTAGACATTGGAAAGGATGTTCCTTTTGACCTTTTAACTTAGTCCTACAATGTAAGACATTGAACCTGATTATATTTTCGGCGTCGACGCCCAAAACATAGATATCAGGGTCGAGGTCTTACATTGTAGGACTACCTTTAACCCATCACATCAGAGTTGTAAGGCCATTGAAGACAATAGTAACATGGACATAACTTCTTTAAAGCAAGTTTAGCACAAAGTGCACAAAACGTTAAGTTTAAATTCAAATGAAGCTACATGAGGAGATAAAGTTCCTGTTAAACTTTTAAAAGCTGGGGCATCAATTCTTGTGGGCCATATTACAGATCTAATTAACAAAAAAAACCCAATAATTTTTCTGATCATCTGATAAAAGCTCAAGTAGTTCCGATTTTCAAAAAGAAGAGTCTTCTTGATAAAACTAAGTATAGAACTCTCATCAGTTTACCCATCATATCCAAACTGCTTGAGAAATCAATTGAGACTTTTGAGGAAATAAAATGTGTTGCCACAATTCTCATGGATTTGCCAAAGGCTTTTGACTGTCTCCATGATATTCATGCATGCAAGTTAAAGGCTTATGGTACGTCAGATAACTTAGTATGACTTTTACTGAGCTATCTGTTGAATTGTAGTATCAAATTAGGTTGCAGGGTGTCTAGAGTAGTTTGTTGGAAATTCAGGAAGGGGTTCCTTAAGGGTCGGTCTTTGTTTTATCAATGATATCTTGTTTTATTACATATGGCTCTTTATAATTTTACCAATGTTAACATTGCTTTTCCTCAATGGGTTTTGACACTCTGATCAACACACTTGAAGCAGAGTTGAAAATTATGATTAACTGGTTTACTACTAACAAAATGCAAGCCAACCCTAAAATGTTTAGGCACTAGCTTTGGGTAAAGAGGCATTCAGTTTGAAGCCTATTCTAAACAGAAGCAGTTCTGTCATAAATTGTGTAAAAATTATTAAACTGCTTTGAATTGACATTGTCAACTGCAATTTGATTTACATGTAAAATACAAAATCTCAATGAAAACTTTGAGACAATTATTGGTCCTGAAACATATTGGTGATAGCAAACTAGACTGAACAAAGTGACTATATATATTTATCCTCTCCAGTTTCAATTTTTGTCCCATATGTTGGCACTTCTGTAGTGACATAAATACCAATAAACTTAAAAATGCAAGAGTATGCAAACTATTTTTTGCAAAAAGAGATAATTTTAAATACATGTTCTAAGATATAAAAAATCTCTCCTCACTTTTACTATCAACATCTTTGATCCTTTCTGTGATCACACTGATTTAATTCCTTCAAAAATGGATACCAAAGGTATTATATTTCTTAAAAACATTAAAGCAATTAAACATTGGTATTTTTTTCAGACAAAAGATATTGAGGAGAAAATACCACATATTTAAGTCGGTCATTGCAAAAGTACTGAAGTAAAATCATTTCATCACCTGACCCTTTCTATAAGAAGTTGTAGATTGAATAAACAAATATTTTAATGAGCCGTTTTGTAGGATTTGGTAAAGTTATTACTGTGACTGAATTTCAATTTAATCACGTCAGTTTCCTCATAAGGAGTAGAAATTCTTTTTGACCACTGAGTCAATAGCATTTTGGTTTCATTTAATTTACTGATCTAATTGAGATTTTTTATGTGAGTCATCCAATTAGCATAAATTATACTCTGTGCATGATATAATGTTTAATGTTGTGACAGTCAATCAACCAGCATAAATTATAGTCTGTACATGAGACTACCTAATGTTATGCCAGTCATCCAACCAGCATAAATTACTCTATGCATGAAATAGTGGCTAATATTGTGACAGTCATCCAAGATTAGCATAATTTTTATTTCAAACACGAGATAATGCCTAATATTGTGACAGTCATCCGTTACATTCCACACAGAAGCAGCATATACTGTTTTTCATACTTCTATATTTAAATTAAAATCAGAGATTTTTGCATAGAATTTTACATGACCATGGTAATTTTAAGAACTTCTTTTTAATCTGTCTAGAAACAGTGTTGTATTGTTAGCATACTCTGATATTAGAAATTCATGTCCTTGAACCACTCCGGTGGCCTAGTGGTTAGAGCATCCGCCTTGGATGCAGGAGGTTGTGGGTTTGATCCATGGTTGAGTCATATCAAAGACTTACCAAAATGGTGCTAACAATTGCCTCACTTGACACTCAGCATTAAGAATTTAGTGTTAGGACTGGTCGGCCTGGTGTCAGGATAATGTGACTGGGTGGGGACATCATGCTACATGTCTGCAGAAAGATGCCCCAGTGCTAGACATCCCTATAAATTGCTACACTGCAGATATCATAGCGATATGAGAAAAATTGTTAAAGCTACATTAAAAATCATAATCACATCACATCATTTATCTTGATACCAGTAATATCTGTATTTTTTTTAATCATTAATGCAATCTCTGTACAGAACGAAAACAAATAAGATGAAGGGGATTGCCTTGTCTGCATCCTCATATCTGTAAAATTGCAGAAATATGTCCATTTAAAATTACACAAGAGTTTATATTGTGATAAAATGCTTCAATTGATTTGAATACAAAATTATTGAAGTTAAAAAATGTGATATTTTAAATACAAATTTCATTCCACAGAATATAAAGCTTGTTTGTAGTAATAATGATGGTATTATAAACTTCTACTGCATTTATATTTTCACAAATGGATCTACCAGCAATAAATCCAGTTTGAGCATCAGTAATTAAATAAGGTAGGGCTCTTTTAATCCTATCAGCAGTTTATGATTAGTCCATAAGTAGTATTAAAGAGTGGATGTGATTTGGATCTTTAACAAGCTTTTAACAATGCATCAGAGGTGGGCATTTTAACAATTTTGGCCAATGGAGTGGTCAGTATTAAAGAGAAATATTGGTCTCCAATTCCTTTAATAATTCTTATCGTAGTACCTTTAGGAATACTAGTAATAACTCCTGAGTTGTTGAGGAACAATATATTTAATGAGCATAATTAACCAAATAGAAAATAGTCTAAAATGATTCCGAAATAAATTAAAAAATGCTGTATAAAACCTGTCTGAATCTGGATTTTACAACTTTGCATGTTTTTGAGGACATCCAAATCATTGGAAAGTGATCTCTTGTTCCTTAAATCTTTTTTTTTTCATTTTCCATTTAGTTTGAAATCGGTGTCATCATGTATTAAGTAAAAATCAGTATTATCTCTTTAGGCTTTATGGACTTTCATAATAGGTTTGTGTCTCTTCAAGTATTTGTTTTTGTTTTGAAAGGGATAGTGTTGTAACCTTTTATAATACTTCTATATGTTAAGATAGTTTCAATTTTTCAAATTGAATAAATATTTTATAATTTTAAATTTTTCAGTTCATCTAGCTTTAGACCTGACCATATGACCAGTTGATGCAACTCTAGGATTTCCTTTACTTTTCACTAATCAAATTCATCTGACTTATTTCCTTGGTAAATATTAATCTCTTGGTAAATATTAATCTCTTGAATGAAATTGTTTTTCTGCCATCTCTCTTTGCAAGTTATTGAATGACAAATAACATATTGTTTTTGGCTTTTTTCTCCATTAAAGGAAATTAAATAAATAATAGATCATAAGTAAATTAAAACCTGACTGTTTTAGTATAAAAGTATCATTTAAATAAATTTCTTTTGATTGTAAACAAATTGGTGATATTTTGGATCAACACAAATAGTGTGAAGTTTTCATTTTCAATTTGTCTCAAACCTTATTTCCCAACGAACTTTTCTTTATTCATTTGTTCTAACTTTAGAATTATTGTTAATGTCTGCTACTCCACAACACTGCCTTGATTAATATCCCACTGACTAGGTTTATAACACTCATATCCCACTTACTGGGTATAGAACACTCATATCCCACTGACTAGGTACTGTATATAACATTTTTGTGTGTGTCGGAAATGTGCATCGTGTTGAGAATAAAAATAAAAAACTTTTATTTCTTTAAAATTATTTAAGATATCTCTCTTAGGCTTATCATCAGAACTATGAGAATTTATTGATGCAAGAGTAATTTTATCAATCACTGAGTTAAAGACCCAAATTTACTTTTATCCATCAGATATTTTCTGTAGTATAAATGGATCTTAATTTCAAGTTCATATACAGTACCACTTTTATGCTCACCCTTCAGATTTAACAGTGCTACTTGTACCCCAAAATTGCCAAATGTCTGTTGAATTTTAGTTTTCTGGGTTTCAACAGGGTTAACAGTCATAGAAGCAGATTTGGAATACTCAGTTTTGAAGGACAAGAAATTTCTCCATGAATGGAGGTGGGATTGGGTGGTTAAAAAGAAAAAATACATTAGGTTTTCATTGTGCACATACACACACAAAATTGATTGCCAAAAAAGTACCTTTTCTGTTTTAGTTACTGGTCAGTATGTTGCTTTTATGAGAGAGAACTGAACCACATTTTGACACCATAATGCTCTTTTCTTCATCTCTCCATGGTGAAAACAGAATAATATAATATAAAGTATTAAACTCAACAAATGCATGCAGTTAGCCCTGTTGAAAGCCACTTGTAAAAAGTAACAATGTTATAACTTATATACTGTGTGCATTGTTCTTGTCCATGACTGATGGTAATGTCTACCTGATTTATTTGTAATGGTTCTAAGAAGTAAACAAGTTGTTTGTATGAATTTGACATAAAGACCTGGGGTTTTCCCTAGGAAATTCTATTGTGTCTGTGATGAAGTGAAATTAGTAGACACTCAAGACTATTGGAATTCATTCAGATCATTCTGTTTTTTTTTAAACTTGTGATAGAACATTTGGAATTTAAATCACAATTCTGATTGTGGAAATAAATAATTTGTTGATTTTACTAAACTTGTTGGTTTTACTTCTTTCTTTTACTTAATTTAAGACACTAAATGTAAAAAGGTGTGTATTTTTAATGAAGTTTTTACAAGATTTTTTTCTGCTTCCAGAAAAAAATATGGATGTTCTCCTTCATGTTTATCCCAGAGTGCAACTACTGATAGATTGGTTGTCACACATTTTGCCTGAGGGTGAAGCAAGAACCAGTCTACTAACTGAGGATGATTGCAGCAGGTATATGATAGTCCTTACTATTTAGGGCTGACACAATTTTTTAGTGATCCACTAGTTTTGTCAAGTTATTTTGAAAAATAAAAGACTGATTGGCTGCTGTGTGGGAAAATGTGCTGATATTTACAGTAATTGAATTTAGAGGCAGAAAGACCCAGAGATGTACATGTGGTCATTTATAAGAGTACATCAAAAGAACATGATGCAGTTGCTGGGCGGCATGTTTAAAGACTTTGATTGGCTTCTGGGTGGGAAAATGTGCTGATATTTACAGTAATTGAATTTAGAGGCAGAAAGACCCAGAGATGTACATGTGGTCATTTATAAGAGTACATCAAAAGAACATGATGCAGTTGCCGGGCGGCATGTTCAAAGACTTTGATTGGCTTCTGGGTGGGAAAATGTGCTGATATTTATATTTACAGTAATTGAATTTAGAGGCAGAAAGACCCAGAGATACACATGTGGTCATTTATAAGAGTACATCAAAAGAACATTAATGCAGTTGCTGGGTGGCATGTTCAAAGACTTTGATTGGCTTCTGGGTGGGAAAATGTGCTGATATTTACAGTAATTGAATTAAGAGGCAGAAAGACCCAGAGATCTACATGTGTTTATTGATCAAAGTACATCAAATAAATAACTTCAGTTTTCTTTATTGTGTTAGTTTCCGAGTGTAGTTCAACAAATAGTGCATGTGACCTCAAAATCAAGACATGTTGAGACCTCTGGTCACTTAAGCACTGTAATTTTATATATCATACATAAACCATATATTTTTTAGCAATATATGAGCTGGGCCATGCCAGGGTCTCAGCGGGGCCATGCCAGTCTCTACAGTTTCGTACTTAGCAATAGGTTAGAATTTTCAAGAAAAAGAATTTCCCCGGGTTTCCTCTCTAGTTATACTATTTAAAAAAGACTTTGTATGTTTTATGTATTGTTCTAAGAACCTTTAATTCCCTTTTTTTTGGTGTATGATTGATGGGTGTAATATGAGTTATAGAGTATACAGCTTGGTCTTACTCCAGATGTGCACCTTTCAAAAAATTGCTAGCTCTACTAGGAGGCACGTTGGGAAGGGGAGGCAGATAATGCACTTCACAGGGAGAAATGGTGTGTCGTTTTTTGAAAATTTCACGTGTATTGGACTTGTAAAAAATAGAGAATATTAGTGAAAATGATGCTTAAATATAAAAACTTCCTTATGGCAGGTTCCAATCTGCATATTTTTGGATTCAATCTTTTTTGAGAAATAAATGATTCAATTATGCAAAACTTGCTTGAATTGATATTTCATGTTGCATAGTTTAAGTCTTGGCAGATGTAACAGGATTGACGGCAAAAGTAAAAGATCAATGAGCAGGACTGCCAGGAATAACATCAAGATCAGCGACTGTGTTTGATGAATTTGCATTAAATCCAAATGCTGTTAATTTTGTTCATTTACTCTTCGGCTGAGATGATGAACATGCAATATCTACCCATGATAATGTTGCATTGCTGACAGTATATAATTCTGATAAAGATTTTTCCATTTGCTTGGTATATATACACAGCGATCGGTACTTCAAAGAAAATAAATTATCTCTTGAGTATTGGCAAAACTATGTATTGGTATATTTAAGAAAAATATAACAAAGGGGAAGGATTAGCCGTTGTTGAATTACTTGTAGCTGTTTCCATTGGTGTCTTCATAGGTCGGTGATTGTAGGTATAGCCTGGTAGAATGATTGAGTTATCATAGCATACAGTACATAGGACAGATGTCAACATTAGTGGATTATGATGTAACATTGCACACAGGGTTGGTCAATACCAACACTGGACTTGTTTATGTGGGAATATAGGTCTGTGACTTCCTCTACTGGTCCCATTGAATTTCTCCACTCCAAATCCATGATTGTATGTACAAGTTAAACTGTCAAAAAGGCTGTCGGCAAAAAAAATCGACAACTGGTATTTTTTGTCGCCAATAAGAAAAAATAATCACAATTTGCAACATTGTCAAAGCCCAGGACGATTCCTGGTACTAGCACTTAATACTTCCAAATTCTTTTGGTAAGTCAGCTAAATCTATAATTGATGTTTTTTTTTCCCTGACAGATTAGCCCTCAATATTTATGTTGAAAACCAAATGATGAACAATGTTGTTTGTAAATATATTTGTCAAGAAAGATCCACAACGCTTATTCATGTGATTAAAATGTAGAGTTAGGAACATTCTTTTATTGTCAATCATGACAATGGATTTTATAACTGAGTTATGCAGATCTGGGTCAGTACAGTTTGCATTTGGACCTGACATATAATTATAACATTAGATTTTTTATTTGTACAGTTGCATTTGGACCTGACATAATTATAACATGAGATTTTTTAACTGAGTTATGCAGATCTGGGTCAGTACAGTTTGCATTTGGACCTGACATATAATTATAACATTAGATTTTTTATTTGTACAGTTGCATTTGGACCTGACATAATTATAACATGAGATTTTTTAAATGGGTTATGCAGATCTGGGTCAGTACAGTTTGCATTTGGACCTGACATAATTATAACATGAGATTTTTAATTGAGTTATGCAAATCTAAGTCAGTACAGTTTGCATTTGGACCTGACATATAAATAACTAGATTGGGTTTGCAACAGAAGTAATAATATCAGAAATCGGAAAAAGGGTGAAGATAAGGTAGTACTTAAGTAGACAAATGACAGCTTTAAAACTGCATATTTTCTCACACAATGTACTATTTATGTATGAAAATGAAAGCTTTTTGACTTCACATTTTCCACATCAGGATATTTCTGAAGTTGGAAAGTGTCATTTAAACTTCAGATTTTCAAGAGACAGTGTAGTACTGGAGTGGGAAAGTGTCAACTTTAAGACTTCACACTTTCTTAGACAGGGTAGTATTGAAGTGAGAAGATGTCAGCTTTAAAACTTCACATTTTCTTAGACGAGGTGGTACTTTTGTTGGAAAATGTTAGATTTCCTTTTTTTCTTTCTGAGAGTCATTGGTGATAATTCTGCTGACAAATAATTTGTTATTTAAAAAATCAATAAATGTAGAACAAATGATAATATCAAGAAGTACCAGAAGTACACTGAATTCAATACAAGATACCCAGATTAAGCAATCTGGTAGCTATGGGTCTTGGAATAGCATTTTGTTTGGTTTGGTGCTTTATGGCACTATAGCACAAATAGGTTATTTAGTGCTGGGTTAATTAGAGTAATGTGGCTTGCCCATGGCTTGCATTTGGCAGACATAACAGGGCATCAAGCAGAACTATGTGAGAATAAAGATTACATTAATGTCATTTTTAATATTTTGCTTTTGATTGACAAATAAAGGGTTTCATAATGCATATGTGTATTTAGGTTCAAAGAATATTTTTGCACTGTACATATTGTGATATTATATCACAAGTGCTGGGGCTAGTATTTGTAGTGGCCAACATGTGATAGTTTTGTCATGCAAGTTTTTGTCTACCATATTTATTACATGTATGCTTAGATCAGATCTCCCATCACATTATGTGCTGGCAGGTCTGAATTTATGTA
Source organism: Potamilus streckersoni (assembly GCA_016746295.1). NCBI lineage: Eukaryota > Metazoa > Mollusca > Bivalvia > Unionida > Unionidae > Potamilus > Potamilus streckersoni. The sequence goes on along the minus strand of JAEAOA010000264.1, from coordinate 334,251 downwards.
TTTTGTTAAGAGCATTTAGAAAAAACATAGACCTTGATCTGCTGGTGCATTATGTCTAGCACTGGGGCATCATGTCGCAGACATGTAGCATGATGTCCCACCAAGTCACATTTTTCTGACACCAGGCCGACCAGTCCTAACACTAACCTCTTAATGCTGAGCATAAAGTGAGGCAGCTGTTAGTACCATTTTTGTAAATCTTTGGTATGACTCGACCGAGGATCAAGCCATGACCTCTTGCATCCGAAGCAGACACTATAACCACTACGCCACTGGAGCAAATCCCTCTAGGTAGTATAGGGCTGGTGTCATTTTATTTGGTCGTGGGAATGTTTCATTTCCTTTGCTTTGAGTGACCTTTTGTGTTCATAAGCTGTAAACGTAACTTTGTCTACTTGGGATCTATTTATGGGTTTTTCAGTGGTCAAATATGGAGCCTGTCCTTGATGAAAAATTATTTGAATATAATGCAGAATTTATATTTTAGCCATTTATGCTAGGAAGTTTTATGGCAAAAGGGTCTATTTCTCTTTAAAATGATATCCCATTCCTATGCAGTCACCCTGGAAAAATTCCAGTGCACAATATATGGTTTCCAGTAGGAAAAGTTTCTTTCCCATGGTGGTCCTTTTAATAGGACTAGCTCGCTTGTGATCCATGTAAATGAGTTAAATTGTGAATTGTTGGAAAGCACAGCACATTTGAATTACATAGAGCATTGGTAAACATTATTGGTGATCAGGCTGAAAGGAGTTAGTAGTGTCATATAATTTAACACAGCATAAGTTGCCAACTTTCCATAAAATAACTGTGATGAATACATATTTTTCATTTTTATCATTCTTTTCATATAATTTTGCTTTAAAAATACAAGAAGAAAAATTATTTGTTTTATTTCTTTTCAGAATTTTTATCCTAGTTCCTTTCAGTTTGATATATTCAGATCAAATTTGGGAAAATATATATACACCTAATTTACGTTGGGGTCATATTTGTTTCCCCTTCTCAAAAAAAAAAAACTACAAAAATTCTTGTAATTATCATTTGATTTATTGATTTATTTAGCTACAGAGATCTGCTGACAAGCAGTCTGGTTGCCATGACAGCTGACATTAAGTTACCAGTAGCAACAGCATCCTTATCACAGCAGTCACATCAAAGGGAAGTTATCCTGAGAGTAATAGAGGTAAGTCATTTTATGTTCTTATGGTTGAAATGCTTGTTGAAGAGCCCACCAATGTTTGCATATATATTGCTCCTCAATTTGATACTCCCAGCCTTTGCCATCATATGTTATTGCCAGTAAATTTGAACATACCAATTCATTTGCATTTTAGTTTTCCCTATAATTTGCCAGCCTCACTATCTTCCAGCTACCAAGCCTGATCAATGTTGAAATGATTTATAAATAATTATTACAGAACTTTGAATATCTGCCATCTTTATCCATCATAATGATTGAATTATTGCTTTAAATTATAGACTGTCTCTACAAAAGGTGACCTGTATTGTGTGTGTGATGTCTGGAGTTTGAATGTATTGCTGTGATGTCTGTGGTGTGGAAGTTTATAGTGATATCTAAGCAATCGGGCATTATGCTGCAGACATGTAGCATCTTGTCCTATACAGTCACATTATTCTGACTCCAGGCTGACCAGTCCTAACACTAACCTCTTAATGCTGAGCACCATGGAAGGCAGCTGCTAGTACCATTTTTATGCCTTTGGTCTGACTTGGCCTGCATTTGAATCTGTCACCTCCTGAATCAAGGTGGATGTTCTAATGACTTAGGCCACCAGAGCAGTCTTAATTTGGTTTCTTTTCTAGAAAAACTATCATTGTATAGCAAAGTGCTTACTGCAAGTCACTGTTAACTTCTCTTAAAACCAATAATAATAAATATTATTGTATTATAATGCTGATGACAAATGCAATTTTAATTAAAAGAAAGTTGATATAAGCTTGAGTAAAATGGTTGTCTTATTGGTTTTGTTAAATATGTGAGAAGCTGAATTTAATTAAAATTCATTATATTATTTTCTTATGATCCAGTATTTGAATTTACCTGTGGAGGAAGAGTCCAGGTTGAACCACATGCTCACAGGAAGCTACTGTCAATTTTTTTCACATTCCCATACTGATCGAGCTTTTACTAGAACTCACTTGGGTGGCGCTCTACAGTTTCGTATTTAGCATAGAGTTAGAATTTTAAAGAAAATGAATTTCCCTGGGTTTCCTCACTAGTTATTCTGGCTATTTAAAAAAGACTTTGTATATCTTAGGTATTGTTCAAAGAACCTTTAATTCCCTTTATTTTGGTGTATGATTGATGGGTGTAATATGGGTTAGAGAGTATACAGCTTGGCCTTACTCCAGATGTGCACCTTTCAAAAAATTGCTAACTCTACTTGCTCATTTTCACTTCTTGAACTTCAGAGGTAAATTGTAAAAAAATTAGCCAATAACTTTTTTTTACATTTTATGTATTTGGTAATTCATTCATTGCATTTTTAGAAGCTGGTATTGTCTAGTTTGGCAAAATTTATTTTCCATATTTTAATAGCTGCCATGAATAGTGTACTTAAGACAAATTCAGGTTGATTTTTGGAGCACAAGAGAGCAGTCATTTTAGTTATCAGTGTTTTAAGATCATTTGAAATGTCCAAAAGTACAATATTCAAAGAAATTTCAGCCACATTACATGAAAGTAGCATATATGTATGCCAACATTATCTCCACTGTTGATGTTTAAAATGCAAACTTCACCTTACATACATCACTCTCTCAAAAGTACATAATAACTGGTGAGTGCCACCTTGGACAGAGGTCATATTTGAGTTACTTGTAAAGACAAGATCATAATAAAATCATGCAGAAATCAATTAAATGAATTTTAATTAAATCAACCTTCTCACACATTTATGGAATTTTAATTTGAATTCTTTGTATGCCTTCAAAAATCTGATTGCCTGTTTCTCAAGATAAATTACTTTGACATGGACAGGCGAAGATCCAGATATAGATATCACAAGGCTGAAAAAAAGAAATCATATGCAGCATTTAGCATGTTTAGAGAAAGGGAAAATTAATTTATAAATAAGTGGAAATAAGAAATTCAATTGATCATAGCCACTGGAAGTCATTAATTTAATAAAGGTGGGGATCTGAGCAATTGTTATTTTAAGATGGTGTTGTAGTATTGTTGCATTATTGCATATTTCTTGGAAACATAACAGCTGCACATAATAGAGGAAGATACCAATATAAATTTAATTAATTTATGCATCATAGAATTTAAATTAAGCCTAGTATAGCAATTTCAAATGACAGATGTTAACATTCATTAAGATCAGGTGAAGCATAAGAGAGGGTGCAAGAAAGCAAGGGTGGCTGAAAGTTTGGTCAACACTAGTGGTTGTTTCTTTGGCATTAGGGGCACTGCTAGCAACTCTTGTTGGTACGTGATAATTATCCTTTGTCCAACACAGATATATAATACAATTTAATATTAATAAAAATTAGACTCTAATGAGTCAAGTAACGTTAATATTGAATTGAGGACAAATGTTGAAGATAAATCAGCATGAAAGGCCATGCTGACAATTTTTTGTTTTGCACAGTAATATTTGAGTTGCATCCCTCTCAGTATCACTGCATATGTATACATTGTAAGCAAACACAAACTGAAAAAATTATGCTCAGTAGTTGGAGCTAGACCCATCAGTATGTTTCCATTCCTCAAGATAGTGATTTTCAGGTCACTTCATTGTTGATAAAACATTGTTATGATGAACTTCATTGTTGATAGCACTTTGATATGATGAACTCCATTGTTGATAGCACATTGTTGTGATGAACTTCACTGCTGATAGCACATTGCTATAATGAACTTCATTGTTGATAGCACTTTGATATGATGAACTCCATTGTTGATAGCACATTGTTGTGATGAACTTCACTGCTGATAGCACATTGCTATGATGAACTTCATTGTTGATAGCACTTTGATATGATGAACACTATTGTTGATAGCACATTGTTGTGATGAACTTCACTGCTGATATCACATTGCTATAATGAACTCCATTGTTGATAGCACATAGTTGTGATGAAGTCCACTGCTGATAGAACATGGTTATGATGAAGTCCATTGTTTGTGTTAATAAGCATAGTCTGTACACTCTAGTTACTCTTATGAAACTATATAGGGACAAAAAAGTTTGACCTACAAGAAGAGAGAATTGATCTTGAACTTCCTGAAAACATTTGATACACACCTTGCATATTATATTAAAACTTTCATATTTAACTATAAGAGGACATGTAACAGTTATGATGACTACGAAACAAAGACTCCTATAGTTATATATTTCATAATATTGCCTTCAGTAGGTACAATAGACTTTCGATTATCCACACGCGGTTTAACCGCTTTGCGGCTTAACCGCAGCAATGTATTTTTAAAGAATTTTTTACTCCATATCTTAAAAAGATGGGGAGTTATGCGACGATTTCAAAATCGAAAATTTTATACCGGAAGTCGACCGACCTGTTTAACGACGACTCGGGCTTATGACTGGTTCCCGGCGAGAGTTGTTATATAATTTTATAATAGGGCTTTATTTCCTGTCTCAAGGAAATTGCTGATGTTAAACACCTTCTTTTTGGTAGTGGGGTAAGGATTTCTGTTAAAAGAACAGTATGATTCTTCAGTTGTTATCAGTACAGTAGGCTACTTCAGTTGTGTCCAAAAATACTGTATTTAAGTTTTTGTGTTGGAAAGAGGATAATGGAGCGGAAAAGGAAGCGCATAGTTTTAACAATTAACCAAAAACTCAACATAATTAAGAAATTTGAGCAAGACGGGTCTACCAAAAACTTAGCTTTACAATATGGTATAGATGAAACAACAGTTCGTGATCTCCGAAAAAATAAAAATAAATTGATTAAATACGCCAGTAATTCTGATTCATCAAGTGGCTTATCAAGCAGAAAAACAATGAAACTGTCAACTTATGATGAGCTTGATAAAGCGATGTTGCAATGGTTTAACCAACAAAGGGCACAAAACATTCTTGTTTCAGGAATTATCTGCGCAAAACAGGCAAAACTATTTTTTGATGCATTAGGAATGGAAGGTGATTTCAATGCATCCTCGGGATAGCTGACATGATTCAAACAGCAGCATGGAATACATGAGATTTCTATACATGGGGAAAAATTAAGCAACAATGAAACAGTTGCAAATGAGTTCCAAAATGATTTTCAAAAGTTCATAGAAGAGCAACAGGTGACTCATGAACAAATTTATAATGCTGATGAAACTGGCCTAAATTGGAAATGTCTTCCCACAAAAACATTAGCACATAAATCAGAAAGTTGAGAACCGGGGCATAAATCCAGCAAAGAAAGAATCACTGCCTTATGTTGCGCAAATGCTACTGGTTCTCATAAAGTGAAACTAGCTGTAATCGGAAAAGCGAAAAAGCCGTGTTGTTTCAAGGGAACGGAAAAAACCAATATGCCTGTGACATATTTTAATCAGAAGAAAGCCTGGATGGATACCACAATGTTTAAAACATGGTTCCATGAAAACTTTGTACCACAAGTTCGCGAGCATCTGAGATTGAAAGGTTTGCCAGAGAAAGCCATTCTTTTATTAGACAATGCTCCAAGCCATCCAAATGAAGCGGTTTTGCAGTCTGCTGACGGTAAAATAATAACACATTATTTGCCACCTAATGTAACCACGCTAATCCAGCCAATGGATCAAGGGGTGATTTCTGCTATGAAGAGGCTATATAGAGTAAATCATGGAAAAAATATTTCCTGAAGTTGAAACTGTTGACTGCAATAGTTTCGATGAAGAGATTTCGACTTCTGAATTAGCCACCATTTTACAGAGTACAGAGGGTGGTAAGGAAGTTGATAGTGGAAATATTTTAGAATGGTTTAATGTTGATTGTGACGATCTAGGGTGTGAGGTTTTGTCCGACAGTGAAATCATTAAAAGTGCACAAGGGCAGACAACAGATTCTGATGAGAGTGACGATGAAGACATGGAACTTATTCCTGAAACAAGGATAAACAATTTGTCTGCTCTTCAATGGACTGAGGGTTTGCTAGAGTATCTGGATCAACAAAGTGATTCTCTGCTCTCAGATAAATTGGTATTACGCAGATTGAGAGCAACCATAAAGAAGAAGGAAGCTATGTCATTAAAACAGAAATCAATAAAAGACTACTTTTCCTAAACATTCATTGTTTTTGTTTGTTCATTTATTCATCTTCCTTTATTTTAATGTTCAATATAATTGTATTTAATTTAATTATTTATTTTCATGTTACGACATTAGGATATTAGTGAAGAAGAACATTGGCCTTTTATCACAAAAGGTAAACATAAGTAGGATATTACGGTGAAGAAAATTAACTTAAGTTAATTTTATGCCACTATATCAGGACTTTATATATGCACTTTGGTTTATCCGCTGCTTTTGATTATCTGCACTAGCTCTCCCCACCATTACCATGGATAATCAAGAGTCTACTGTATTAGTTTTTTTATTGATTGATATTTGTTTGTATATATGTTGTTATTTGAGAATAATTTTGTTAAAAAATGTATGATTTCTACTTCATATTTGTTTTTAACTTTTGTTTATTAACCACTATTTTGACTATGGAATTAACTTTCTTTTAAAGAATTTGGTGATCATTATTATTATTTTTAACATTTAGGAGGCTCTGTTTTACCATTTTCAGCATGAAAAAATTGGAATCCAGACCCTCTCTTTCCCTTGTAAGAGGTTTCATGATTTATCGGTGGACTGGGCATGCTAAAATGAGGGATCATTATGTTAACATTCCATGTTACATTTATCTTTCATTTCCTTGTATGTTCCTATCTATTTTGTATTGTTTCAGAAAGGAAAATCTTTTTCAAATGTGTTAAAATGAATAAAACATATTTTACTTGACAATTTTGTAAGGAATGACAGAAGCTGCGTTTGTAAGCTGTTTTTTGATGGAGTAGCCAGGTTTTTTAACATCAAAACTGAGTAAAAAATTCTGGGGTTATTGAGTTTATTGATTCTATTGTAACAAAAGTGGATTATGCATATTATTTCAAAGTGCCTTAAAGTGTAATACTTGTTTTAATCTTGTTTATGATAGTCAAAGAGTATAATGCCTTCTGGTGAGACTGACTTACAAAAAGGTGTATGTTGTATACAATGTTACTATACAATATTGCCATCATTTAATGAATATAGAGTCCTTAGCATACATGCTTTACAGCAGGGACCATGTTATAATGAAGCGCCTTACATTGAGGTAGTGTTGTATATGTCACAAAATTGGAGAACTTTGAATAATCTGGAATCAATCACAAAATAAGGTATTAAAATCTAAAGATGTCATGGAATCATGAATTTCCTACTAAATGTTTTTCTTTTCTAGTAAAATTGATATGAGCTATTGAACATCAAAGGAAAAAATTGTGCATTTCCATTTTAGGTGTATAATTATATGAATGTTTCACTCTCTGATCTGCATGTACATGGAGTTCATTTCTTTTCAGAAACTTCATAAGCGAGAAGGTTCAGGGAAGAATATTCTTACTCTAGGATTTGGATGTGTAAGTATAGAGTTTGTGCCTTGCATGTGAACCATAGGTGAGATATATGGATCACTATTATAAATATTTGCTTGAGCAAGGTATGTATCACTTTTTTGACAGCGTTGCTGTTGGCATAGGTCTCAACCTGAAGTATTTTCATTTGGTTCACTTTTCTGACACATTTTCGTGTACAGTTATGAAACTTGATGGTGTATTCATTATTCAGTACTTTCTCATTACAGATGAGGTCACAGTGCCTTATTTTAATTTTTCCATTAATTTGGGTATTTTAAATATTCCTCATAAGAGAATATGAGACATAGCATTCTGCAGAACACTTAGACTGTGTATTTTTGAGTATAAAGAAGTTAAACTGGGGCATACATGGGATTTTGAAAAAAAAAATGACTGCTTTTGCAAAGTAGGGAAACAGTCTGAGGATGAAGAAAGCTAAATGGTGACTGACAGTAAACAGATTATTATTGTGATTTGTTTACTAGGCAGTTGTTTTCCTCATCTTTAAAGTATATGACTTTTGAAGCAGCAACAGTGTCATCACATTTTTTATTTTTCTGAGTCAGAGAATTTCCATTTACCTCCAGATCGCTAAAACATATAAATTCATAACATGTAATGAGTACATTATCTTTAAAACTTCCCATTCACTGAGATCAGAAATAGGTCACAGTGACCTAATTTTCATGCTCCAAGAATACATTTGTCTTTGCTATCAAAATTCTGTTTTTGAAAATGTTCTTTTTTAAAAAAAAGTTTGGGTTTTAACAGCATTTATAACACATTACTGGTAACATCATGCAAATGAAATGGGAGCTAAGTTGCTTTTGCAAGGATACACCATTTTATGATTGCTATTGGACTTAAAGTAAGGCAGATAATACAATGCTAAATGTCATTTGTGTGATTGCTATTAGACTTCAGTAAGGTTGAAAATGTAATGCTAATTGGTATTTTTTTTGATTGGTAATGAACTTCACTAAGGTTGATAATTTAATGCTAATTGCTTTTGTGTGACTGTTAATGGACTTAAAAAAGGTGGTTGATGTAATACTAATTGCTATTTGTGTGATTGTTAGTGGAGTTCAGAAAGGTAGATAATATAATGCTAATTGCTTTTTATATGCTGGTTAATGGATTTCAGTAAGGTAGATGATATCATACTAATTGCCATTTGTGTTACAGTTAATAGACTTCAGTAAGGTAGATAATATAATACTAATTGCCATTTGTGTTACTGTTAATAGATTTCAGTAAGGTAGATAATAGAATGCTAATTGATACTTGTGTTACTGTTAATAGACTTCAGTAAGGTAGATAATAGAATGCTAATTGTTATTTAGGAGATTTTTGAGTGCCTTCCTGACTCATATATTCCAGCCATATAAACTTATCCACTTGGATCAATTGCCATTGTGTATTTCCTAGCAAAGTTCACTTCTCTACCTTTTGCATCATGTAAACTCAATGTGTGCATGTGTGAAAAAACTCCAAGAGGCAAATTACACTAAAACCAAGATTTGATTGTTTCGATTATGGAACTTTCCTGCAATGGATTTTCTTTGCTATCTATGTTTGTTAATATTTCATCATGGGTTTTACTGATATGGATTTC